>JAVBHV010000058.1:1200000-1940000 GCA_033992175.1 Spiraea crenata | reverse complement strand
CTTTCTTTCATCTTGTATTCTTTCATGATAAGTCTTTCTTTTATGCTGTTCTAGTTCCTATATGTCCCATCAACTCCATAACTTTTTTGGGTATGAAAGCAGTGATCGACCTCAGGGTCTGGCTTAAATATTTCCTTTCATATTTGATTTATTATGCAAAGTTTTACTTGTTATGTTCGTGGTGTGGTTGATATGGTCTAGAGTTCATTATTTTGCATGATGATACAGAATTTGATTGCTAACATTGTCCGTGAATGTTTTAGGGTTGACCAATTTACAAGAGAGAAGGTTCTTGCTTTCATTTTGAATTCTGCCCTAAAACTTCCTGACTACACCAAGGTTTGTTTATTTGATCTGCTATTATAATAGTATTTTTTCAACATAATCTTCTTATACATAGAATTCCCTTAGAAATGCTAAGTGGAATTGGTTGTTTATGGCAGGTTGTGATTTTGTCTTTGCTCAGAGGAGTGGTCAATGTGGGTGCACGCGATAAAGAGATGAAGTCACTTTTATCTCAGCTTTTGGGAAGACGATGTAAGAGCATCTCCAATGGAGATGTCAATTTTTCTATGTCAAATTACAATTTGGTGCTGACATGGCAAAATGGCATTCTTATCAGTTTTTTCCTCCAACCGAAATGTCTATTTTATTAGATAATTTATGATGGGATTCAAAAAATTTATGACATGAAAGTCAAGTCAAGGGGAGGAAGGCGTGTACCATTGGACAAGGAGATGGACATCTTAAATAAAAAATATTGACGAACACAATATGGTGGGGTCAAAGTATTAAATAATTCTAAAATGAGCAAAAAGAGGCAAAAAGACATCAACTCTTGTGACGCCAATTATGGCAGCAAAGGGAAGCAGCGCCATTCCACCTCTGCATTTGAACATTCGGATGGAGACAAAAAATGTCATTTTTATCCTAGTCATCACTCCACATTGGATTTGAAGGTTCGGTTGGAGATGCTCTAAGCTGCATGACTCTGGCCATAGATTGTATATTGGGTGTGTATTGGCTTTTGTGATCTCACGCACTGGTGCTCATCAAGCCTTTGTACTAATACAAAAGTTTAGTAACTTGACTTGATTGGTCTATGCTGGCATTTCATGTTTGCAAATGTCATTGTTTGGTGATCATGAACATAGAATTTTGAAAATGACAAAAATTGTAAATTCTTTTGTTTGGATCATTATTTTAAATTATCAGAAATACTAACACGCTTACCTTCTATTCCTATGATTGTCTTCATCTATAGCAGAAAATCGTTTTAATCTCATTAACATTTATTAGAACAAATAACAATCTCTTTCACAAAATGCAATCTTCTGTTTTAGATGTATCACTTTGTAAATAACAAGAAGACGTGTTCTGAAGCTTGAACATATAAAGCTTTCAAACAATTGGTTGAGAGAGAGAGAGAGAGAGAGAGAGAGAGAGAGAGAGAGAGAGAGAGAGAGAGTAGAAAACAATGGTCATGCAAGACAAAATTGAACTAAAATATGCACAAACGATGATACAACCGCTTTCCCCAGAAGGGCCAGATGAACAAAGATAAGGCATAAACAATTTTGTTAATCCCAGAAGGCCCAGATGAAATTTGAGGAAAATATAATCGGTTTCGCTTCTCAAAGTCACCGAATCGAGTACAGAAGCTGCGAAAGCACACATATACACATTCAGATAGGAGACCCAATGAAATCTGAAGAGGGTAGAAAGAAGATCAACGGGACCTTCATCTTCCCGGCGATGAAATTTCTGCTCTTCCTTCTATGTAGCTTTCTAGGATGCCTTTCCTTCCCACGAAATTGGCTCAATCATCGGTTTAGATTTCGTGTGCTGGAAAAACAAATCTTCAACTTCGTAGAATTTGTAAAATGACGCCTGTTTACATGGAAATTGAAGTCGGAAATCTGGCTTCCAAATTTCCACGTTTTTTTCTCGTGTAATTTCAAGATTTCTGCTGTCATAATTGCCAAACAAAGGAAAATACAATTCCTGTGATTGAAATGACGACTTTAAGTGAATTCCCGAGTTGTTTTACTGCATCCAAACACACAGTTAAGGAAATTCATGCCCTTCAGGAAGATTCCATTTCAAAGTCAGTCAATTTAATTACTTCCAAAACCAAACACATTAGTCATCTCAAGAGTGAAATTAAATTTAAAAGAATTGAAGAACAACTAAGTCATAGTCTCTTCAAACGAAAACTTCTTTCCTTTGAAGAACAACTCAGAACTGAAGTCTGTTCTAATCTTCCCAATGCTTTCTGGAATAGAAAGAAACACACAGTCAAACTTCCTTTTTTTTTTTTTTTTGGTAAATGAATTCATAAAATGCCAACAAGGAGGCCGCAAAATACAAGGGGGTACAAGAAAACAAACTAGAACAAGCCTATGTAGAGAGATCGACTCGAGCCGAGTGACACACAAACAATTGAGGTCAAGCAAAAGTCGCTATCCCTACAGAAGAAAAGGAAACTAGCTATGGAGGACAAGGCAAGCCATCACGGGAAAGAACATGAACGAGAGTGGATGGGGGTCGAGCGACCCAATCCTGTGGACACATCCCTCTCAAAGATAGCGAGGCAACAAGGTCTGCTGCAGAATTCGCTTTACGAGAAACCCACTTCCAGTTGGCAGAATGGAAGGAGGTCCATTTACTTCTAATTTGGGCCAAAATGGGGTAGAGGCACCAAACGTGGCTGGAAGCTGGAGCGGAGAAGGACTTAACTAACTCTTGGCAATCAGATTCGAAAATGACATGGGTGAAGCCTTTCCCAATAGCAAGATGCACTGCCAGAAGTGCAGCTTTTCCTTCAGATTCCAAAGCAGAGTGTGCAATATCAGATCGAGCAATACCGTCAATTAGAGAACCATCATGAGATCTTACCACCGCCGCCAAACCAGCAGTCAAAGAATGCTTTTGCCAAGCCCCGTCGAAGTTGATTTTTACAAAATTTGGGGGAGGCGAAAGCCAAGTAGATGAGGCCAACCAAGGTGACACGGCATGGAAGGAGCGTTGAGGAAGACTAGAACTAACCCTCAAAAATTCATCAGCTGCAGAAGCAGCACGAGTAGCAACAATAACAGGAGAAGGAATAAGGTGATTGTATAAACAATGACATCTATGTTTCCAAATCTCCCAGCAAAGAAAAGATGCTTGGGTAAGCAGCCAATTAAGGGTATCTTTGTTGCCTCCTGCCATATTCACTAAGTCCAAGAGCCACCTGTCAAAAGATGATAAGTTGTGATTTGGGACTTTGTAATTTAAAGGGCTAGCAAACCAGGCAGCCGTCGTCCAAGGGCATAAGAAAAGGGCGTGCTCAGGTGATTCCGGGAACTCACAGCAGAAAGGGCAAAGAGGATGTTGAACAACCCGCCTGCGGAAAAGATTTTGCATAGTCGGAAGAGCCGCCGAGGCAATTCGCCACATAAACATCTTGATTTTTGGGAGAGTACCAATGTTCCATATAGATTTCCAAAATGCACAATCGATTTGGTGAGATTGATTCCCACATTTGGAGCTCCAAAGGCTCTCCTTTCCAATCTTCCTATGACTGAAGAAATACCCAGACTTCACCGTGTAGTCGCCTTTGCGGTCCCAAGGCCAAATGACTCTGTCGGGGCACGATGCATCACCAACAATCATGCCAAGAATAGCAATCTCTTCATCAACAGATAATAGGTGTCTAATAGGGTGAAGGTTCCAAGAATTATTATTACGATCAATGATCGCAGAAGCCCGGGAGGGAATATTTGGTGGAACGGGAAGAGTGGGACAAAGGGTGCCTCCAGGAATTGAGGGAATCCATTGGTCTGCCCAGATATCGATGCTCTCACCATTACCAACTTGCCAACGGGCACCTTGGACAATAAGGGCTTGCCCTTCAAGGAGGCTGCTCCATGCCCAAGAGGCCCTAGAACCCTTCTTAGCAGATAGAGCATCACACCTGGGAAAGTAACGAGCCTTCAGAATGCGAGCCCAAAGTGCATCAGGGCTCTGAATAAGCGGCCAGAACTGTTTTGCCAATAAAGCCCGATTGAAATCAATAAGACTGCGAAAGCCCATTCCACCATCACCTTTGGGTAGGCCCATCACATCCCAATTTCTCCAATGGATGCGGTTCTCATCATCATGTTGTCCCCACCAAAAGTTTGCAATCAAACCATCAATTTCTCGGCACAACGTTACTGGGAACATGAAGCAATTCATGGGATATGAAGGCACAACATAAGCAACAGACTTGATCAAGATTTCTCTACCCGCCAGAGATAGAGTCTTCAATTTCCATCCCTGAATCTTATCCCGAATACGTGACTTCACATATGAAAGTGCTTCCTTCTTCGATCTGCCCCAAATGGTTGGACGACCAAGGTATTGGCTCGGATCATCGGAGTCATCAACATTCAATAAAGCAGATATTTGGACACGAAGCTCATTAGGAGTGTTGTTAGAGAAGAAAATACTTGACTTATCATGATTAATAAGCTTCCCAGAGGCCTGACAATAAGTATTGAGAACCTGTAACAAAACCTGACAATTATCAGTGTTAGCTTTTAAGAAGAAGAGTGAGTCGTCAGCAAAGAACAGATGGGAGAGTTCAAGGCCCCATTTACTCAAAAAGATGCCAGACAGATTTCCTTGAGAACAATTACGAGTTATCAACGATGAGAGGGCTTCAGTTACAAACAAGAATAGGTACGGGGATATGGGATCTCCCTCCCTTATTCCTCTCGAAGGAGAGAAGGAATTTCCAGTTTTTCCATTCAAGGTGATAGAGAAGGAGACGGATTTGACACAGCACATCACAAGCCCCACCCATCTAGAATCAAAGCCTAATTTCAAAAGAGTAGCTTCAAGGAAATCCCACTCCACTCAATCATAGGCTTTATTCATATCAAGTTTTAACCCAAGATCATACCGCCTCCCAGACTTCTTATTTTTTAGGAAATGGAAAGCCTCATGAGCAACAATGATGTTATCTTGGATTTGCCTATTTGGAATAAAAGCACATTGGTGGTGAGAGATAAGGAAAGGGAGAAAACCTTTACGTCAGTTTGCTAGGATCTTAGAAAAAATTTTGTAGGAAAAATTACAAAGGCTTATTGGTCTAAAGTGTGTGACAGATTCGGGATTTGGGACTTTGGGAATTAGGACAATATTGGTACTATTGAGTTGGGGGGGAAGGGAGCCATTTTGGAAAAATTCAGTAGCAGCTCCAACAACAATATCATATATAGATTCCCAAAAGTTATGATAAAAGATACCGTTGAAGCCATCAGGGCCTGGTGCCTTAAGACCTCCCATTTGGAAAGTGGCTTCCTTAATCTCCTCCATAGTGATGGGGCTGAGCAGAGCATCATTCATCTCTTGAGTAACCAAAGTTTGGAGGCCATCAAGAGCAGAACCGAAGTCCCGATTCCCCACCGTGGTGAAAAGATCATGGAAATAAGTCTCAAATTCGTCTCTGATGCCCGACTCTCCTTCGATCCAAACACCGCTGTTCGACTTGATTTTTAACACTCTATTTCTTTGCCGCCTTTGAATAGTGGAGATATGAAAGAATCTAGTATTTGCATCCCCAGCCTTGAGCCAATTTATTCTTGATCTTTGTCTCCAATAAGCTTCTTCATTTTTCCAAAGAGTCTCAAGCCTTGCCGTTACCACCTTTCTTGCTATACACACATCAGGAGACCAAGGGATAGAGTCAATCCGTTTTACTTCCTCTAAGTTCTCAGCAATTTCCCGACGAGTTTTTTTGAATTTTGCTTTGCTCCATGTCGTTAGGACCTTGCGACAGTTTTCTAATTTAAAGGACCATCTAGATGCATAATTCCCAACACAATCAGCAGTCCAAGCAGTATTGACAACATCGTGACATTCTAGATCATTAAGCCAAAAAGATTCAAATTTAAAAGGCTTAGGAGCATAAGAGAAGGGAGGATTTTTATCAATAATCAAAGGGCAGTGGTCAGAACCCACCAAAGGCCCATGCATTACAATTGTTTGTGGCCAGCATTCTAACCAGAAGACATTAACAAGGGTCCTATCAAGTCTTTCCTCAATAATTCCGTGATTCGCCCATTCCCTGCGCCAAGTAAATGGGAGCCCTTGAAACCAAGGTCACTAAGTCCCTTCTCTTCCATGAAAGTTCTCAAAAATCGAGTACGATTGACGTCCCATTCTCTACCACCAGACTTCTCGAATGGCCAGAGGAGCTCGTTAAAGTCGCCAGCACATAACCATGGCAAGCCGTTGTCATTGAGTTGGGGCATGATCTGATCCCAAAAATGAGCCTTGTCATCATCGTCTGGAGGTCCGTAAACCCAAGACATCCTGACTTCAGAGCCATCAGAAGAGTCCTTAACAAAAGTGTCAATGAGATTAGCAGAGGAAAATAAAACTTCCACAGAAATTGAATGCTTCCACCATAAGCTTAGACCACCAGATAAGCCGCGAGCACCCACAAAAAAACCATGTTGAAACCCAAAATCACGCCGCTTTCGATCAATTCCATTGCCTTTCACCTTTGTTTCTGATAGAAAGACAATGGAGGGCCGATGTTTCCGAATGAGCTCCCTAAGAGCTTCAACTGTCAAGTCAGGCCCTAGACCCTGACAGTTCCAAGCGAGGTACGCCATTTAGGGCATGTGGCTGTCCTAGGCCAGCCACCACCACCTTGGAGGGGGGTAGATTCCTCCGAGCCCACCGATGCTCTTTCCGCATAGTTTGGATTAGATGAGATATTTTCTGAGAATTCTTCCTGGTAGACCGCTACGTGCTCTGCGAGTTGCACCTTGACATTCACAAGCCCATCAGAGTTATGGGTTTCAGAAACAATTTGCCTGGTCGACACCTTAGAGATTCGCCCACCACCACGGCGTCCCCTGGTACCACGCCTGGAGCCAGATCCTCGTTTGCTTTGAGATTTTCCATTAGAGAAATCACCAAGGAAGTGTGGGGAGGTAGTAAGGGAGGCTTTTGGCTTTTTGGGGGATGGTAGAAAAGGAACATGGTTGGTTCTTTTGTGGGAGAGGAAAGTGTTGGAGATATGGTCAACAGAGGTGATCTGGCTATTGGTTGGGGTTAGGGATACTTGGTTCACTACTGAGGAGGGTCGGTGGAGAGTAATAGGATTGGTGGGGTATGGTGGGGGACGAAAGAGACAATTTTTTGGTTTAGAGGTGGTAAAAGTGGATTTTGGTGTAAGGGTGGGTTTGTCTGTCATTTTGGGAATAAGTTGACTTGCAGTGGGGTAGATATGTGCTTTTCCTTCTCTCTTTCTGATGGGTGATGTTGCTTCAGCAGATTGTCCAGATACACTTGGGTTTGGGTTTTGGCCGAAAAATGAGGGATTTCTTGGCACCAATTTTGGGGGTTGATTGTTCTCGAGCAGTGCATTGGTTATGATAGTACCAATCAACTGACGCTTCACAGCAGTAATTTCAGGGCATGGGAAAGAGTCATCTTCTGGCAGGCGGACCCTCGATGCAGAGGGGGGAGTGGGTTGTCTGCCAGTCTCAAGGTTGGGCCCGCCCAGACGGAAGTGACCCATCTTTACACCAGCCTTCCATCTCTGACGGCCATCAGCAGAGTCGGGTGGGGGGGTGAAGTCGGTGGGACGGTAGGTTGTGGGTCCCTCACTGGCCGCACCGACATCCAAGCGCCGAACACATCGTCGTCGGGAGGGAGGAAAGAGCATGCCGTGTCAATGTGACCCAGCCTACCACAGTTGAAGCAGAATCTTGATAGCCTTTCATACATGAACTCCACTCTCGTAGGCTCGCCTTCGTTCCTGGTCAACCAAAACCCAGTAGGCAACGGCTCATGAGAGTCAAGTTGGAGTCGAACTAGAAGGAAAGCACGAAGACCGCCAGGGACAGAGCGTGGATCTTCGACTTTCAGGACTTGACCATAACACTCTCCAATATTTCGAGCATTAGCAATAGAGTAATGTTGCAGGGAGATGCCACAGAAATGCACCCAGTAAGTGACCAAGTGGGTGGGTATTTCCTCAAAAGCTAAGTGGCTTGGCGATGGCTGAACTGTGACACAGAAACCCATCACACTCCAAGGGCCATCATCGATGATTTGTCGAGCAGCGAGTTCATTTGGAGTCGTGATAGCGAAAGAGGTTTCGGATCGGCTGACAATCTTCACATCACCAAATCTAGCCCAGGCACGTCTCAACATACCACAAACCACACTGGTATTCGGGGCCTTATCAGCAATAATGGCACCAACAAGCGGAACACCGTCAACCACATCGGCGATGCCCAGGTTCTCTTCTAGTTGAAGGATCAATTGGTTAGCAGCTTCCATAATAGAGCCGGGGGAGTGAGGAGATAAATGGAGGAGTAGATAGGAAGGGCAGTGGAGAGAAAATCAGATATGGGGAGTGGTTTAATCTGAATACTTAGGATTGATTTAAATAGGCCTGTTTGAAATTTGAAATTGGATTGAAAGTAGTTGAAAGATAAACAGAGATCAAGCATGTCTTGGATTTGGTGGAAAAACAGAGAAGTGGGGATGGGCTTGGTGATGGAAATTGGCGTGTTGAGAGCTGAAAAAGGGAGCTAGAGATGATTTTGGATTGATAGATTGGCAGGGGAAGGGAGGAGTGTTGATCTGATTTAAGAAGAAGCATTGGCGGAGATGATGTTGGCGTGTTGAGATCAAAACGAAGGAATTAGGAATTGAGATTGGAAAGGGAGGAACAGTATATTGAACTGAGACAAGCTCAGGGAGCTCTCAACGAGAGAGAGAGAAAAAGCTATCAATTCACTCTCACAGTCAAACTTCCTTATATCAAAGAATTTGATGAAAGGAATATTCCCACCAAAGCTCGTCCCATCCAAATGAACCATGAACTCATGGAGTTCTGCAAACAAGAAATTGCAGATTTAGTCAAAAAGGGAATAATTAGAAAGAGTAAATCCCCATGGTCTTGTGCAGCCTTCTATGTTCAGAAAAAAGCCGAAATAGAAAGAGGAGCTCCTAGACTAGTCATCAACTATAAACCTCTTAACAATGTCTTAGAATGGATTCGATACCTCATTCCCAACAAAAAAGATTTAATCAAAAGACTCAGTCAAGCAGTAATCTTTTCAAAGTTCGACATGAAAAGTGGATTCTGGCAAATCCAACTTCATGAACAAGATAAATACAAAACAGCTTTTGTTACTCCTTTCGGTCATTATGAATGGAATGTTTCGGCTTGAAGAATGCACCTAGTGAATTCCAGAATATTATGAATGAAATATTCAACCCCTTCAGTCACTTCTCTATTGTTTATATTGACGATGTCCTCATATTCTCTAATTCTTTAGAAGAACATTGGAAACATCTGAAGTCATTCTTCCATGCAGTAAAAACTAATGGTCTAGTTGTCTCTGCTCCCAAAATCAAATTATTTCAAACCAAAGTTAGATTTCTTGGTTACCATATTTACCAGTCAACAATTACTCCTATAGATAGAGTCATTCAATTTGCAGATGAATTCCTAGACAAAATCTTAGACAAAACTCAGTTACAAAGATTTCTAGGATCACTTAATTATGTTGCAGAGTTCTACCAGAGTCTTCGAGTAAAATGCAAACCATTGTTTGATCGGCTCCAGAACAATCCTCCTCCATGGACCGACAACCATACTTCCATAGTTAAAGAAATAAAGACATTTGTCAAAACTCTTCCATGTCTTGGTATCCCAACAATCAACTCTTTCAAAATAGTCGAAACCGATGCCTCAGAACTTGGTTATGGTGGCATCCTCAAGCAGAAAACTCCTCAGTCAACTCATGAGCAAATTGTTCGTTTTCATTCAGGAACATGGAACCCAGCACAAAGTAATTATAGTACTATTAAGAAAGAAATATTATCTATAGTACTATGCATATCCAAATTTCAAGACGATTTACTAAATCAAAAATTTTTAGTCAGAGTAGATTGCAAAAGTGCAAAACATGTTTTAGAAAAAGATGTTCAAAACATTGCATCAAAACAGGATTTTGCTCAATGGCAAGCTATACTTAGTATTTTTGATTTTGAAATTGAATACATCATAGGCAGTCAAAATTCTATTCCAGATTTCCTAACCAGAGAATTTCTACAGGAAAGGCAAGATGGGGTCTAGACTTCCCCAGAAATCAGAGTCACCATCTCCCCAGAAAACAGTCAAAAAAGAGTCACCTTCCAGAGGACTTGTTTCTTACAGTCAAAATTCCCCAGTATCAGTTTCCAACAGATTCACCACCATCGGACACATCCGTCCCAATTACCATTCGGCCTTAGTTACCCAGTATGATCCTTACAAATCCGTTGTCCAGTCACAAGCTCCTAGTCAACCAACCACCAGGTATAAAGCGTCATCCCCATACTTTCCCAAAACCCCCAGTCATTCATTGTTTTATATTGAACCTTGTCTCAGTAAAATCACCAGTCCAATCCAGTTAGCCAAAGCCTACTTTCCCCCAGGCTTCCATTATGCTCCCTTTCACCCCAGTAAAACCTTAGCATATTTCAGAGACATCTTGTTCTCTACCGATTCCATTACAATCAAACCTATTTATGATAAAAGTGACCAACCCAAGTTACTCTACCACTCCATTTATATTCTGAAAATCATTACCCAGGAACAATGGGGTAGTCAACCATTTAAACTCCAGGCCCTCCCTTCTCAAATTCCTCCAATTTCAGAAGGCAGCACATTCAACTACTATGATTACATGGAAGCATGGTTCAAAATCTTCATGTACCAAAATGATTCATTCAGTCACTCTTGGTTTATCTGCTTCGACAGTAAGTTCAAAGGGCCACTCCCACTTTGGTTCCAAAAATGGTGGACTAATTTTGGTCCAGTCTTTGAACTTCTCCCAGAAGAGCTCCAAGATTCAGTAAAATACTTTTCCACTCGTTACAAACCCAGTAAAGAAAATGACAGGTTCCCACATTTACTTAATTTCGTAGCAAAATACAAGATGCCATGGATCATGAAATGGCACTATACAGTCAACACATAAATCCTCACAAGGCAAATCTCAGTCAAATGGTGGAACAAATTCAATCACATGCGAATTATCTCCCAAGTTAATGAAGAATTCCTTGCAATTCAACACAAAGAAGTCAAACCATCCTCTTCACAGTCATCCGTCTCCTCTCTCAGCATTGAAGGAAAATCCAAGTCTGAGTTAAAGGAAATGGCAACCCAGTTATTACTCTTGGAAAATCAGAAAGATGAAGGAGAAGAAGATCAAGTCAAGGAGGAGCAACTATCACCGACTTCCTCATCAGCCTCAGCCTCTGCATCCAGTCCAGCGAAGAACTCATAGAAAATGCGCTGGTCAGATTATCCAAATGCCCAAGATCCCTATGCCGATATTGACCCTTTCGACATAACTGGCTAAGTTAAACAGTCAAGATGCAGCATAGTCAGACTCAGTCATCATCGAGAAAAGTCACTATTCATGAACAGTAAAGTCCCGTGATTACAGCTACAATGTTCAGTGACCGAAAGTATCCAATAATGCATTCGCCTCACTCCATTCCTATAAAAGAAGACTCTCATTCCAGAGAGAAGCAGGCTTTTTAGTAAACCAGCTTTCATTTCCCTTTATATATATATATATATATATATATATATATATATATATGTCTTCATTAAGTAAGTAAGTTTTTCTTGTTTTATATATATATAGTAAAACCTCTATATAATCATAAGGTTAGGGCCATATGATTTTTATGACTATAAGGAGGTTATTCTTTAAGAGAGGTATGACTAGCAAAATTAATTTTTTACATAATTTCTTTTTTTTCTCAAGATTTTCTTACCTAACTTATATTATATGAGTTTTTCCCTATTGTGGGAGTAGATCTAAATTATATTACTCGACATCAATTAGTAACGACTTTTTTTCACTTGTGTTCCAAGAAAAGCAGCCATGACAAATCTCTGATCTTATACGACAATATATTTAATTTTATCTTAAATTTATTGTATTATTAAGTACGATATTTTTTATCTTATTGTAATTATGACTATATAGAGGTAAATTTCTAAGAACAGGGCTCCAAAAATACATGGAATATGACAATATGGAAGTTATTCCAAAATATAACTGGTCCTAAGTTGAGACCAAGAAATTTAATGATTATATGAAGGTTATTCCATTGGGTCGGTCTTCGATACATTTTATTTTTAAAATGTATCGGTACATTTTTTTTTCTATTATATCATGGTTTATTTATAACCATAGATTTAATATCAATCATACCTAATATTGATCATTGATTTAATAGTAATAACCTTCCCTAGAAGATTTTGCCTAATTTCTTTCCCAGTTGAAATCGAATTTGGGGCATCCGAGTTGAAATCGAACTCAGCATTGTTTGAATTAGGTGTAGTCGCCATTGTTTGAATTAGATAGTGATCATAAACTCAGTCGTCGCCATTGTTTGAATTTGGTGTAGTCGTCATCATCATCATGAATTTGGCGGTTGTCGTCATCGTCGACATATGCCAATAGCCACTCATCTTCCTCATCCTCAAACCCTAGTTGCCCACTCATCTCTTGAATTCGGCGTGTTATGCTTTAGCTTTGTGATTTGGCAAGCATCTTCATCTCTTGAATTCATTGTCGTCATCGTCCTGGACATTTTGGTAGGCTCGTCTTCTTCATCGTCGTGGTTCAATTAACCTTTTCCCTATATTTACGAAATCGATTCATTGAAGATTTTGAATGTATGTTAGCTGTTCACTGAAGGATTTTCATATTTCCCAATTCTCTCTATCGTAGATTCGTTGTAGTATTGGTGGAGCAATGTATGTTTTTTTTCGTTTGGGATGTTGTTTATACGCAGATATAGCCGCCTCTCGTATGTTATAATCAGAATAATATTGTTATACTGGTAATACATTTGTTATGTTTTGTTGTTCGTATCTTAATAGTTTTGTTATATCCGAAATACTATTGTCATGAAACTTTTGTAACTGTACTTCCATATTAACCTGTATGTTTTGTTGGGGGGGCGGTGTGGGGGGGGGGGGGGGGGGGGGGGGGGGGGGGGGGGGGGGGTTTTTTTTGTTTGGCGGCCCCTTTTTTTTGGAGGGTTTTTTTTTAAAACCCTTTTGTTTTTCCCGAAGCTTGGGTTGTAAACCGCCCTGGCGCGGTTAATCCCCTTTATACGCTATTCAAACCTCCTTTGTAATCCACTCTGGGTTGTTGCAGGTTGGCAATGAGGGGGGTAATTTTTAATTATGTCACGGCACGTACAATCAATTCACACAAAAGATCACTTCCAGGTGACCAGTCACCTAAAGTGATGAACCTGATGTTTGTTTTAATACTTGAATTACGTGACCAGTCACGTAGTTTCCAAACTCAAGTATCTGACTAGTCACTTAAATTACAGATTGTGTATGCTTGTGAATTTGTTCAACCACACACGAATGCTATGCCAACTTAGGTCCCCAGAACAGATTCAGTGAAGATGAAATCTGCGGGCTATCCACAACTACAACCTATTCAAATCCAGCGGTTCTAATGCAACAGTTTATAGGATGACCAGTCACACAGATTTGTCCAGATTGCATGTTAAGTTAGGTTGGTGCATAATTAAGCCTGATTTTATAATTAACCAAGTGATTAACAAATCAAAGAGATGGACACAATGTTTTGGTACCCGGAAAAACCCCAAAAGGGTAAAAAACCGGGGGTCTATCAGAAGACCGGCCTTCCACTATGAAATGGCAAAAAGGTGCCCAATACAAGGTTTCGACAAGCTCAATATCTAATGTACCTAGTCTTAGATGCAGCAGTCCCTCGTGCGGCTCCTTCTTCAATCACTTCACCTCCAGTGGTACAGATGACTGGTCAATCGCTTTCCAGAGAATACACACGTATGTCTGGTCAGCGGCACCAAAAGTAGTAAGCTGTGATACTGTATGACTAGTCACCAACAGAGTTACAGAGAGCTACAAAGCTTCAGTAACTCAGCCGGGTAACTAGGTGTTTTACTGCAACAGTTTATAAACTGGGCAGAAAACAACCAAAGTCAAATGACTCCTAAATATCAACCTTGTCTCAAATTATGTGTGAACATGGGAGACAAGATTGAAGACCACTATTTCAACTTCTAAACTAACATGAGTTTTGAAAAACTTGGAAGTTGAAACGGTGAAGATAAGAACTTCTTCAAGGTTTCCTTCAAGGATCAATGTTTTGAAAAACCGAAACTTTGAGAGAAGTTCAAACGCTTGCCATCTTTAAGAATCCTTGTATGAACTTTATGTGAATAAAAGTCAACAAGAATATAGGAAACAATTCCGAGCAAGAAGGCAGCAAGAGAGTTTTTGAAATATGAATGATGAAAATCTTTATGCAAAAACCCCAAATCAAAATGGCGGACAAGGTTTAGCTTTTATAGACAAAGAGGATATGAAATGAATGGCCGAGATTGCATCAAGGAACGGCTGAGATTTCCTTAACCAAAAGTAACCCTAGGCAGATTTAGTTAGTGGAGAACAGTTGACAACCCAGCGGGTAAAAGGATGTTCGGTCAAAACTGGATAATAGGGTGGTCTGTCAATCTAACTGATCTGTCGCTGTCAGACAATCTGTCACATGCGGAGTTTAGATGACCAGACACCACATGCATGAAAACGACAGTTTTTTGAAGAACATGATTTTCTCAAGAATAATCCTATGTTTATGAAATCATATGCAAACATAAATGATGTCAAATGTTGTGGAAATCTGGGAGCACATCTTCACATCTTGATCTTCAAGTCAACCACCATCTCACTTATTCTAATGTCTAAGTATTTAAACCTAAATTGAGCTTGCGAATGTTTATACAAAGTTTTTGTACAAGGATAGCCAATTTACATTATTTTCCTAAGATACAAATATCCTACAATCTCCCCCTTTGGCTTTCCTTGACAAAAACTACCCCATGTGCTTACATCACTCACACTCACCAAAGATTGACTAGTCAGTGACTAGTCACCAATTGTACCTGCAAAGCAACTCAAATAGCATGTATATTTCTATGCAGTTGCTCCCCCTAAGTAACACAATATTATCTCATTTATAGAACATGGCAGAAGGAGTTAGCATGATCATTGCAATTTATACTCCCCCTAACTCCAAACTTACTCCCCCTTTTTGTCATGGGAAGACAAAGTAGCAACAACGGAAGACTTAAACATGATAGGTAGGAGAAATAGATACACAAACTATGCAGATACAATTTGAAAATGGGAAACTCCCCCTTAATCAAGCACGAAAATTAACAAACCATATAATGCAAGCATGACTAGTCAAGAAGGAACAGAGCAACACTTTCGAGAAACATGGAGAAATTAACCCACAAAATACTTAAATGAAACACATCATAACATCAAAGTTCACAAGGGCTAGTTAAGTTACAACCTGTAGGAAACGATCATAAACTGTTCACACTGACTAGACACGAAATTAAACTACAAGAAACCAACTTAAAACACATAACATAGCACAACAATTTCAACCCATGATCACTCTTGATCAGCAGTCTGGTCAGATGGGGTCTTGGACTTCTTTCTCTTCTTCACACCAAATGCTTGAAGAAGCTTTGATGTGGCTTCCTTAACAGCAGCTTCAACGGTAGCAGACAAGGACGCTTCGTTGACCGATCCCACACTCAACTTGGACTTCCTAGAAGACTCAACAGCCTTTTCACTCTTGCGCACAAAGTCCTCAGTCATAGGACTGGTGGGAGCCTGAAAGACATCCTCAGGACCGAACATATCAACACCAGCCTCAGCACAGAGATGATGGACCAGACACGGAAACACTATTGATCCTCGTGACCCTACCATTTTCCCAGAATTCCTAGACTTTGATACTATAGAATCGTAAATGATGTGACCAGTAGGAATGGGAAAACGATGATACAGTAAGATGGCTAGACGGGCTGCTTCTAGGGTGACATTAGCTGCATTTCCGGTTGGAATAAGATTTGTTTTGATGAAATGCAGTAGGTATCGGAAGCTAGGAGTCAAATGAGACCTAGAAGGCTTATAACCGTGGGCTAAAACCAACTCAGAGTCATGAAAGGCCAACACAGAGAAGTCATGCATAAGGTATCGACTTGACTCGTCAAGGAAATTATCATATACATCATGACTTAGCGGTGCAGGAAGAGAGAAATAGTTATAGATGACAGATGGGTTCAATTTAACCATTATACCCCTAACCATAACATCCACACCGGACTCAAAATCATCCAAGATAGGAAAATTTGCATAGAATTCACGGACAACAGATGCATTAAACCGGAAGGAACTAGGAAACCCATCAACCAATTTTCCAAGATTCAACACCCTAATCACCTCTTGGACCCAACCCAAACCTAAGGACTTGACCAATTTAGAGGAGAAGTTAAGAACTGGATACCCTCTTTCGGAAATAATCATCCGGGTGGAGACTTGGTTGAAGTACCTCTGTGCATCCTCATCCACAAACCGGAATTGACTGGACGATGACTGGCATGTGGATCCGCGAGATTTCCGAGGTTGGGCCAAGGACTTCACACGTCTGCCCTTTTTCGGTGGAGGCGGAGAAGGATTGGTCTGAACAGATGAAGGACGAGTGGAGAGTTCTACAGGTGGCCCGTCGGAGTGGTCAACATCGGTGATTGGTGCAACAAGGGATTCTGACACGAATTCCGGCTGCGGTTCATGAATGGGTTCAGTCCCCACAACCAGAGGCTCTTCATCGGAGTCTGACTCAAATCTGATGTGAGCCAAATGCGCAATTAACAGAGCCAGAAACATGATGGCGGTGAGAGAAAGATGGGTTCGAGAGAGTTTCTGGAGAATTTTTGAACTTTTCAGAAATTTGGAGGATTTTGGCAAAGACTTAGAAGCGGCGGATGAGGAATGAATTTGGGAGAAGCCTAACCCTAGAATTAAATACCCACTAAATCCCCCTTCAGAAAAGCTGCCATGGAACATGAAGAAACACAATGGTCTATGACCAGAGTCCACGTGGCAGTAAACTGGGCAACTTGGGAGACCAAAGTTTTAAAGAGAAACCGGTTCATGAAGCCATACCCTTTTTTTTTCAAAAAATGTAACGTTCATTATGGTAGTCTACCATAGTCAAACCTTACACAAAGACATGAGGACCCACTCTTATTTGAAGAATCCGAAATAAAAAACATTACTAATCAAATTATACTCACCGGTCAACAACTTAAACATTATCAATTAGCAAGACTTGTCCTAGTTAATGCTTGAACCAATATGATGCAAACATAAATAAATCAAGTAAAATGCATGCCTTGTAATTTTTGTACTTAAACTGATTTTCACATTTATTTTGACACTCCCAATAGCATATTCAAGAGATAAAAAAGATTCAATGACTAAGTCAAACAACATATTTGGGAAGGGGATGATTAGTCATATTGAGTGTAAATTACAAGGATAACCGATTACCATTTGATGACCCACTATTTCATACACCCACAACATCTTAAGACTTTCAAACAAGTGATAACTTGCATAAATTAATTTTGAGTGTAGATCAATCACATTGATTTGAAGGAGTGGTGTAACATTGACACATCTTTATTTTGACTCAAGCCCAAAACTTTATTTTTCATTTTATTTTATTTTATTTTATTTTTTTTTTTTTTTTTTTGAGTTAGGGCCTTATTGTCCTTCTCGTTTTCATTTTCGAGGAAAATCTCCATTTTTCTTTTTTTTAACTACACATCTTTTGAAAAATCAAGAGTCAACATGATCAATTATCATCAAGTAGTAAGGGAATTAAACACGTGTTGAAAACAAATTTAAATCAACCATCTTTAGAAAATGCACTCTTTACTTCTTGATCAAGAGACGGGATTATGACAATTTGACTCAATCTAGTGCTTCAACTTTATCTAACAAATATCCAATTGATAGTATCAACATAAGGGAAAAACCAGCTCGAGAAGTGTTTTTCAATTTTTAGAAATGATGCATGATATGCAGGAATTGAAAAGAGCACAAGCATTAACTGTGACTGGTCATACTAATCAATAGAACAGATTCCAAGACTTTTTCGAAGACCAGTCAGAACCTGATCCTCCAAAGGTTTGGTTAGAATATCAGCAAGTTGTTTTTCCGAGGGCACAAACTTGAGTATTAATGTCTTTGACTCAACGAGATCTCTAATGAAGTGGTGCCTAATATCAATGTGTTTAGTCCTAGAGTGCTGCACTGGGTTCTCCGAGATGCATATAGCACTCGTGTTATCACAGTATATGAGGAACTGGTCTTGAACTATGCCATAGTCACTGAGCATTTGCTTCATCCAAAGCAACTGCGTGCAGCAACTACCTACCGCTATGTACTCAGCCTCTGCAGTGGACAATGAGACCGAATTTTGCTTCTTACTATACCAGGAAACCATGTTGTTTCCTAGATAGAAGACACCACCGGAGGTACTTTTCCGGTCATCACTACATCCTGCCCAGTCAGCATCACTAAACCCAACAAGATTGGTATTTGTATCAAATGTATACCAAATACCATAAGACAACGTCCCACTAACGTACTTAATGACCCTTTTTACAGCATGAAGATGTGATTCTCTAGGATCGCTTTGAAATCGAGCACAAACTCCAACAGGGAAGGAGATGTCTGGTCTACTTGCAGTAAGATATAGCAGGCTGCCTATCATACTTCTGTAGAGTGTCTGGTCAACACTCTTTCCTGTTTTATCACTAGACAACTTGGTGGATTTGCTCATGGGGGTTCTAGCGGGTTTGGCAGAAGAAAATCCAAATTTGCTAACAAGGTTTGCAGCATACTTGGATTGAGAAATGAAGAGACCAGTCTCTTCTTGCCTAACTTGCAAACCAAGAAAATAATTCAATTCACCAATGAGACTCATCTCAAATTCACTAGTCATAATCTTTATGAACTGTTGAACTTGGGATTCGGACGTGGAACCAACAACAATATCATCAACATAGATCTGAGCAACCACAACATCATTCTTGGTTCGTTTGATGAACAAAGTTTTGTCCACCGAACCACGAGTATAGCCATTCGACAGAAGATGACTAGACAACCTATCATACCAAGCTCTAGGAGCTTGCTTCAAACCATACAAAGCCTTTTTCAATTTATACACACCATTGGGCATATGAGGATCCTCAAAACCTTTTGGTTGTTCAACAAAAACATCCTCATTCAAGTATCCATTAAGAAATGCCGTTTTGACATCCATTTGATACAACTTGAATTTAAGATGACAAGCAATAGCACACAACAAACGGACTGACTCAAGTCTAGCTACAGGAGCAAAAGTTTCCTCAAAATCGATGCCTTCGACTTGAGAATATCCCTGAGCAACAAGCCTAGCCTTGTTCCTTACTATGTGACCAGTCTCATCACTCTTGTTCTTAAAGATCCACTTAGTACCTATGACATTTGAGGTGACTGGTCTCTTTACCAGTGTCCAGACTTGATTCCTCTCAAATTGATTCAGCTCTTCTTGCATGGCAAGCACCCATTCCTCATGGATAAGAGCTTCTTTGATGTTTTTGGGCTCTATTGTGCAGACATAACACACATGTGCTACTTCACTTTGGATCTGACCTCTAGTCCTCACACCTTCTTTTACTGACCCAATTATGTTCTGTTCAGGATGTCTAGACACTACCCAGTTTGGCTTTTTCTTCGGTGGTTGACTAGACACTTCTGAACCTTCAGAATCAGAACCAGATGACTGGTCATCTTGTTCTGTCTGAGTCTCACTAGCAGACTCAGTGACCTTCTCAGGAAACAGACCATCTTCATCTAAGGCTAACTCAACTGACGCATCAAGATCGTCAATTGTGACATTTATGGACTCCATGATGGTATTGGTTCTAAGATTGAAAACTCTATAGGCTCGACTGGTCGTGGAGTACCCAAGAAAAATGCCTTCATCACTCTTGGGATCAAACTTGGCAAGGTGTTCCCTATCTCTCAATATGTAACAAGTACTGCCAAAGACTCTTAGGTGACTGATCATTGGTTTCTTCCCTTTCCAGATCTCATAGGGAGTCTGGTCTGTGCCTGGTCTCAAGTAGACTCGATTGGAAATATAACAAGCAGTATTAATAGCCTCGGCCCACAGATTCTTAGCCAGATTTTTGCTATTGAGCATCACTCTAGCCATTTCAATCAAGACTCTATTTTTCCTTTCAACAATTCCATTTTGTTGAGGGGTAATTGGAGCCGAAAACTCATGCTTTATGCCCATGCTGGCACAGAATTCAGCAAACAAGGAATTCTCAAACTCAGTGCCATGATCAGTCCTAATTCTAACAACAGAGGGGTGACCAGTCACAACCTCATTCTGAATTTGCTTGAATACCGTCACAAAATTTTGAAAAGCATCAGACTTTTCTCTCAAAAAAGACACCCAAGAAAACCTACTGAAATCATCAACAATCACAAGAATGTATTTCTTACCACCAACAGACACGGTTTGAACTGGACCAACAAGATCCATATGAATGAGTTCAAGGGGGTGACTAGTCCCAACATCCTTGACTCTCTTGTGTGCGACACGTGACTGTTTGCCCAACTGACATGGACCACAAATGTGCTTAGACGGCTTATCTAGTTTAGGAATTCCTCTAACAAGCTGCTTTTTGGCCAAGGTGTACAAATCATTGAAATTCATATGTCCTAACCGTTGATGCCATAAAGCAGTGGTCTTATCAGTCACAGAGTGACAGGTCACCTTGGTAGCCAGGGTTTGGCTATCAAGTGTATAGCAGTTGTCATTAGATCTGCCTGTCCTGACTAGATCCCGACCCTTGCTATCAATAATCCTACAACCTTTTGTTGACATACAGACTTCCTCAGCCCACTGATCACACAGGTGTGATACACTGATAAGGTTGGACTTAAGGCCTTCTACATACCTTACATTTTCAAGGACTGGTAGACCCCGAAGTTTAACACTACCTTGACCAGTCATCTTAGCAGTTTCACCACCTCCAAATTCAACACAACCACCATCAAAATTCTTAAAATTTACAAAGACAGATTTGTCACCAGACATGTGTTTGGAACAGCCACTGTCAATGTACCAACGAGTTGGATCACGCACATTCAAAACAGACAAAGCGACTAGACACTTTTCATTTTTCTTTACCCACTTGTTCTTGGGAGCACTAGGTGAAGAAGAAGATGACCCAACAAGCTTAGCAATCCTGGTTACTTCAATGAGCAACAAATCAACCTGTTCTTTAAGTGACCCATTATGCTTAGTCTGGCCCTTGATTTTAAGTTTCGGACACTTAGGCCTTATGTGACCAGTCACACCACAGTGGTGACACGTGGGTACAAATCTGGTCCTTGAAGGAACAGTGGACCTAGACGACACTTGATTGCTCATTTTATCTGTGCTGACTCTAGATTCAGGTGTAACCGAGATGACAGGTGCTCTAGACGAAGTTGCTGGAGTAGCTTTTACAAACCTAGTCTGTGAAGTTGAGGGACCAGACCCATCAGCTACAAAACCTAGACCAGTCCTATCATTGTGACTTTTTCCAACATTAAGCATCTTGTCTAACTTAGCCGATCCAATTGACAGATCATTAACCTTTACTTGCAGTGATTTATTGTATTCAACCAAGTAGACATTAGATTGCTTGAGTAACTCTACTTCTTCTTTTAACTTAAGACTTTTACTATGCATGAGATTAATATCATTTTCTGAAGTGCACAGTAGATGTCTAAGATCTAGATTCTCCTTTTTAACCTTTTCATACTCAGCACACATCTGTGTATACAAGACTTCAAAGCTAGACTCAGATGACTGGTCATCTACACTCTCCCTTTCTCTATGTGAATGACCGGTCTCGTAATCCTCTAAAGCGAGACAGAGTGCAGCATTTTCCAGTTCCAACTCACTACAACGCTTTTTCAGCTCAATGCTATCAGCCTTGATCACACAAGTTTCATCAAATAAGGCATCATACCTTTCACACATCTTCTCATAAGTCTGATTCTCTGGAAGAGCATCATAATCATGAAAAACAGGACAATACATCTCAGGTGACTGGTCATCATCAGTCATGTGTTGTGAACCCGACTCGGATTCTTCACTCGCTGAGTTGTGATCAGAAATTCTAACAACAAAGGCAACCTCATCATCTTCATTCTCTGAAGAAGAGTTAGAGTGAAGTGATTCCTCATCCTCACTATCACTCCAAGATGCTTTCAAGGCCTTATCCTTGCCTTTGTATGACTTTTTCCTATTGTTAGCACAATCAACAGAAATATGACCAGTCCCACCACAGGTGAAACACTTCACAGGACCCTTCTTGAACTTATTCTCTCTAGACCCTGAGTTCTTTTCAAATTTCTTTTCATTAGTCATTTCACCTTGAGGTTTGAACTTTGACTCTCTAGGATAGCTTGTACTACCCTTGTGATCCTTTCTATCCCTTAAGATTCTTCTAAACCTTTTGACAAACAATGCCATATCATCATCAACAGAGGATGACTGGTCAGACTTAGAACTTTTGGGTTCAGGATGATCGGTCACACTCTGTAGTGCAACACCTTTGTCCTTTTTGTGCATACTCTCTTCCAATTTTAATTCCAGCTCATAAGTCTTTAATTTTCCAACAAGTTTAGGGAGCTTTATGTCCGACATGTTTTGACATTCTTTGATTGCGGTCTTCTTCGCGGAAAACCTCCTAGGCAACACCCTTAAGATTTTTTGAACAACTGTAAGCTCTGAAATTGGTGATCCTAGACTCATCGCTGCATTAGTGACACTCTCAAGTCTGAGATAAAAATCCGAGAAGCTCTCGGAATCAGTCATCCGGAGTTCCTCGAACTCGGACAGAACCATTTCAAGTTTTAAATCCCGGACCTGGTCATCACCCTCATGAATGACACGCAATCTATCCCAAGCTTCCCTAGCTGTTGTACAGTGCTGAATATGTGAATATTGTGCACTGGATACAGCAACAGCTATGGCGTTCCTAGCTTTCTTGTTTGCATTAGACGCATTGACTTGGACCTGTGTCCAGTCATCTCTTGGAACGTTCTCTCTCTCACCGTCAACAATTCTAAACGGAGGACGCCATTCAATGGACAAATACTGGAATGCAAACTCATCATACGCATCAAGAAAAATCTCAAATTTATCACGCCAAGCAGCATAGTTTGTGCCATCGAAGTAGGGAGGTGAATTCACCGATCCGGCTACTCGATCTCTTTCCATGACTAGACCCTTAACCAACCAGTCCCTAGACCTGCTTTAAGTATGTCTAAAGCCCTGCTCTGATGCCAATTGCAGGTTGGCAATGAGGGGGGTAATTTTTAATTATGTCACGGCACGTACAATCAATTCACACAAAAGATCACTTCCAGGTGACCAGTCACCTAAAGTGATGAACCTGATGTTTGTTTTAATACTTGAATCACGTGACCAGTCACGTAGTTTCCAAACTCAAGTATCTGACTAGTCACTTAAATTACAGATTGTGTATGCTTGTGAATTTGTTCAACCACACACGAATGCTATGCCAACTTAGGTCCCCAGAACAGATTCAGTGAAGATGAAATCTGCGGGCTATCCACAACTACAACCTATTCAAATCCAGCGGTTCTAATGCAACAGTTTATAGGATGACCAGTCACACAGATTTGTCCAGATTGCATGTTAAGTTAGGTTGGTGCATAATTAAGCCTGATTTTATAATTAACCAAGTGATTAACAAATCAAAGAGATGGACACAATGTTTTGGTACCCGGAAAAACCCCAAAAGGGTAAAAAACCGGGGGTCTATCAGAAGACCGGCCTTCCACTATGAAATGGCAAAAAGGTGCCCAATACAAGGTTTCGACAAGCTCAATATCTAATGTACCTAGTCTTAGATGCAGCAGTCCCTCGTGCGGCTCCTTCTTCAATCACTTCACCTCCAGTGGTACAGATGACTGGTCAATCGCTTTCCAGAGAATACACACGTATGTCTGGTCAGCGGCACCAAAAGTAGTAAGCTGTGATACTGTATGACTAGTCACCAACAGAGTTACAGAGAGCTACAAAGCTTCAGTAACTCAGCCGGGTAACTAGGTGTTTTACTGCAACAGTTTATAAACTGGGCAGAAAACAACCAAAGTCAAATGACTCCTAAATATCAACCTTGTCTCAAATTATGTGTGAACATGGGAGACAAGATTGAAGACCACTATTTCAACTTCTAAACTAACATGAGTTTTGAAAAACTTGGAAGTTGAAACGGTGAAGATAAGAACTTCTTCAAGGTTTCCTTCAAGGATCAATGTTTTGAAAAACCGAAACTTTGAGAGAAGTTCAAACGCTTGCCATCTTTAAGAATCCTTGTATGAACTTTATGTGAATAAAAGTCAACAAGAATATAGGAAACAATTCCGAGCAAGAAGGCAGCAAGAGAGTTTTTGAAATATGAATGATGAAAATCTTTATGCAAAAACCCCAAATCAAAATGGCGGACAAGGTTTAGCTTTTATAGACAAAGAGGATATGAAATGAATGGCCGAGATTGCATCAAGGAACGGCTGAGATTTCCTTAACCAAAAGTAACCCTAGGCAGATTTAGTTAGTGGAGAACAGTTGACAACCCAGCGGGTAAAAGGATGTTCGGTCAAAACTGGATAATAGGGTGGTCTGTCAATCTAACTGATCTGTCGTCTGTCAGACAATCTGTCACATGCGGAGTTTAGATGACCAGACACCACATGCATGAAAACGACAGTTTTTTGAAGAACATGATTTTCTCAAGAATAATCCTATGTTTATGAAATCATATGCAAACATAAATGATGTCAAATGTTGTGGAAATCTGGGAGCACATCTTCACATCTTGATCTTCAAGTCAACCACCATCTCACTTATTCTAATGTCTAAGTATTTAAACCTAAATTGAGCTTGCGAATGTTTATACAAAGTTTTTGTACAAGGATAGCCAATTTACATTATTTTCCTAAGATACAAATATCCTACAGTTGTAATTTATAAAGTTTATATTGTAATAGTAATAGGAAACCATGAGATTGTAATAGATTGCCTTGACATTGTAACTGTAGAAAACATCATTAATTGTTTAATTCCTTAACCTTGGGTTGTAAACCAGTACCTTGGCGTGGTAAATCCTCTTTATACTCTATTCAAACCTCACTTTGTAAATCCTAACTCATGCGTTGTAATTTATAAAGTGTATGTTGTAATAGTAATAGGAAACCATGAGATTGTAATAGAATGCCTTGACATTGTAACTGTAGAAAAACATCATTAATTGTTTAATTCTTTAACCTTGGGTTGTAAACCAGTACCTTGGCGTGGTAAATCCTCTTTATACTCTATTCGAAGCTCACTTTGTAAACTCTAACCCATGCGCTATAATTTGTAAAGTTTATATTGTAATGAGACATATTGTAATAGAAAACCATGAGAATATAATAGTTTCCCTTGACATAGTAACGGTAGGAAACTCCATTAATTGTTAAATTTCCTAACCATGAGTTGTAAACCATTAGCTTGGCATTGTAAATCTTTTTTAAACTCCATTCGAACCTCACTTTGTAAACTCTAACCCACGCGCTGTAATTTGTAAAGTTTATATTGTAATGAGACATATTGTAATAGAGAATCATGAGAATATAATAGTTTCCCTTGACATAGTAACGGTAGGAAACTCCATTAATTGTTTAATTTCCTAACCATGGGTTGTAAACCATTAGCTTGGCATTGTAAATCCTTTTTAAACTCCATTCGAACCTCACTTTGTAAACTCTAACCCACGCGCTATAATTTGTAATGTTTATATTGTAATGAGACATATTGTAATAGAGAACCATGAGAATATAATAGTTTCCCATGACATAGTAATGGTATGAAACTCCATTAATTGTTTAATTTCCTAACCATGGGTTGTAAACCATTAGCTTGGCATTATAAATCCTTTTTAAACTCCATTCGAACCTCACGTTGTATGATCAATGAAGGGCGCCTCCCATCTTCGATCAATGAAGGAGTGAACTCCATATTCCCTTAATGTGGGCGCCTCCCATCTTCGAAGCTCCATTTCCTTGATGTGGGCGCCTCCTATCTTCGATCAATGAAGGGGTTAAATCAAGTTTGTTGTCTGATCCCTCTCCTTCAAGTTTTATGTCAGAGAGATCGGCGAGGATATCCGTAACGAGGGCCATGAAACTTGAGGCGGAGACTGGTAAACAGGAATATGGGGGTGATCGCTGATCGAAGAATTTTCTAGGGTTCGGCGGCTAGGGTTTTGGGGGAGATTAGGTTTCTCGTACTCCATGAGTCTTGGATTGGGGATACTAAAGAGATTATGGTTCAAATGCAAATGAATGGAGAGTTGTTTTGCTTTTCTTTTTCCCTTTTCTGGTTTTCTCCTTCACCGCTTCTAATGTAAATTCTTGTGTAATGGTCCATATCCACATGTTACTAACCATCATAAGTGCGAAAAGGGCCAACAATGAAGGCCATTTATTGAAAAAGTAATATCTGTAGATATGCCGGGAATATATATCAATTGCAGTTATGCTATAGCTAAGTTTAAGCGCTACAACAATTAACATGGTTGGCACACCATATTGAGAAAAAAAAAAAAAAAAAAAAAAAAAAAAAAAAAAGTAACAAAACGTCTAGTTGGCTAATACGTCTACTACATCTGGTGTCTCAAACTTCAAATCAGTTTACGCTTCCCTTTCCTAATGGAAACAGCATGTGCATCCAGCTGAGTGGACTCATTTGCTGGCTCAATGGACCCGCTTGCCGGCTCAGTTGACTCGTTTGATCTTGCTCTATTGGGCATCAATTGTCTCCAACTTTCTTTTTCATCATCTGAGAATGCAACAACCCCACCATTGGATAAACAAATATTACATATAATATCACAATCTATAAATGATGAAAGCATTAAAGGGAATAATATTTCTCAGTGTTACGACCCGTTCCGGGATTTTGAGTGAAATGACGGAAATGCCCTTGAGAGTCAACCGTTGACTTTTGAACAGTGGGAATTTACATAGACAATATTGGACTCTATGCGAAGAGCTCGATGATACGAGCGTGTTCGCGAAGGCGGAATTGGATTCCGAGCTATATCGGAGGAGTTATGGACGAAAAACGGTTTTGTGGAAGTTGGGTGAGTGTGCCACGGGGCAAGCCGTGATTGGCTGCCACGTGATATTTGTGGAAGTCGGTGGGAGCGGGCTTAAAACCCGAGCAGCCCACAGTTTCCGTTTCGGGAAACTTCGGAACCGCACGTCCTCACCGTCGATTCTCTCGGCACCGGCGCGGATCGGACCTGCCAGCGTTGCCATCACCTTCAGCTCGACGCCGCGAGTCCAGAACACCAAAGATCGGAGCTGGAACCCCGCGGATCGCCGGCGACGAGCAAACGGAAACCGAGAGTTTCCGGCGTGATTCCGGCGAGTACAAGCCGAGGTGAGTTCTGAATTGGTACCATTGGATTCCTTATTGTCCGTAGATGAATTTCCATATAAGGATCGTGCGATTTGGTTGAGAATTGAAGAAGTTAGGATTTTGGGAGTTGGCCGGAATAGTCGCCGGAATCTGGGGAAATTCCGGCGACGGCACGGCGGAGCGCGGCGGCGCTGAAGAACACGCCGGAATCTGGAATTTTTCCAGATTCCAAAGAGTTTTCCGGCGCCGGCGTGGAGGCTCCGGCGATGGCCTGGCGGCGGCGATGTCAGCGACGGTGTGCTGACATCAGCGCCCAGTCAGCTGCCACGTGGGTGCCGCGTCAGCGACACGTGGCTGCCACCTGGGCACCACGTCAGCCCTGTGTCAGTGCCACGTCAGCACCGGTGTGCTGATGTGGCAGCCGTTGACCGTCGACGACCGGCCAATTTTCCGACTGGAAACGTCGTTCCGGATCCAATGGCGAACTCCGTTTCGCGATCCGAGATACGGTTATACCCCAATTGGACATAATATGGAGAATTAGGGTTTTAAAGGTGATGTTGATTTATGGATTTTTTTTTATGGTTGATTCGTGGGAACTTTATAGGTATCCGAGCTCCAATGAGATGCCACAGTCATGCAGTACAGACAGACGAATTCGCCAGCTTGGAATCACTGTGAGTGGATGGGTTTTGGTTTTCTTAAAGTATTGGTTTTCATTGATATTCAGTATACAGTAGTATTATACAGATATATGGATTTCAGATATCAGTTCTCAGTACCTTAGTGCACCTAGATTCACACCTTTATTTAGTACTCGGACTATGGCCATAGGACACAGCCTTCACGTGGGTCACCCACACCGAAGACCCCTCCTTAGCTAGCATTTCCGGTGCATTTGTCTTGCGCGTACTCCAGGACAGCGAGGGTGACACGTGATGGTAGGGTACAGGGGTTTATATTACGATACGTCTGCACGTACTCCAGTGATCGTGTGTGCTCTACTGTGTGCACTTGCCCTGCGCGTACTCCAGGGCCAGGTATGCATTTCCTCTGCGCGTACTCCAGAGGACAGTACAGTATGATTATTTCCAGTACAGATGATTTATATGTTTTTACAGCAGGGGGTTATTTATATTATGTTTTCATAAATGTTTTCGAAAGCTTATTTGTTTTTCCATCCACTCACCCTTCGGTTTTGCGCCCCCTCGGGGTTTAGTAGCTAAGTTGACCAGAGACGGGAGGAGAGGCAGTTCGATGGCTCTGCATCCGTCCCGAGAGTGTAGGGACATCCTATTCAGTTCCAGGTTGCCAGTCGTTTCCGCTGATTCTTTTATCCTGTCATAGATGCTCTGATGCTGTTGTAGTTGTACTGAGTGAACATTGTGGGCCCAACCGTATGTTTGTGATTTTATTTCTGTAGTTTTGTCTTGGTGTATGTGCGAGCTTAGGCTTCGTCATCTTTGGGGTGACGGCCGTACATCCCGGGCCCACTTATCTGGGTCGGGGTGTAACACTCAGTCTGTGCCACTGAAGTTGAAGACAAATGCTGAGTTTGAAACCTTTCCTGAGGCAATTGCTTTTGCCGAAGGAGCATTCGTTGGCACTGTGAAACAACCGATAATAGATTATTTGATGTGTATGACAAAATAGTCAAATATACAATGCAAGTACATAACATATTTCTTACACACTAGGTGACGCCCTTCATTGTCAACTAGTATCTCAACCCGACCAGTGTGTACTAGATGGGAAAGAGCCAGCGAATTCTGAATGGTTTGGCCAAAATCAATTGCATGTATGTGACTTCAAAGTAAGCCCTACAATTAACCCCAAAATTGAAACAAAAAACAAACCCCCAATGTCGCAATAAACCAAATTCCATGTTTCTAATATTACCTAAAATCAATTGACAGTGATGCCTTGAAAACTTCGCCTAAGTTAACCCCAAATTAGAATCCGACAACAAGCCCTAATTTCCCAAAAACCAAATTTTCCGTTGTCACAATCGTGCAAGACCATACCTAGGTAAAATTCACCAATCGAACAACAAAATCGGCTACTAGTATTGAACCATACCAGGGTAAAATTCGGAGGTTGATGCAGCCATATATGTCTTTAAGAACCGTCGAAGAATGATTGAATGAGGATGATTTTTCACAGAAAATCCACGAATAGAGCGGAACGGACGTCGTGCTTTGGCCGATCTCAAGATGGACTTCACAGTGGAACGGACGGATGAATGATGAAGAGGATGACGGTGAGGTTTCAAGAGAGCTTCGGTTTCAAGAGACCTCTCGGTTTCAATTATATGTTTTTTGGTAATTGTGACCCGCTTTTCAATTACCATTCAAGAGGACATAAGTCTATTAAAGAAATAATCCTAGTGGGATACGGATGACTCGAGAATCCCTCCAATCAATCATTGTAAATAATAATTTTTTTGTTTCTGTAGGAGTCTTCATCATTTACATATTAAGATAACACAATGTCAGTAGTTGTAGCATCCTCTTTAACTATTACAAAGTCTAAGTTTGGACTACAATTAAAACATGCACATATAACACTGACTGGTTATAATATGTGGCTCACTTTTTAAGCATGGTTTTACTTTTTCAATGGATGATAGTTTCCATTAAGCACAATGACAAGACTAAATGGTATTTGACTCACATGTACAATTGCTTCCGTTGGGAATTGTAGATAGTAGTGCTTACATGACTCCAAAACAATGCGAATGTGATCAACTTGAAAGCTACCGCTCAAACTTCACAACAACTCACAAAGAAATCATGTTGTACTCAAATAAGATACTTACTGCAAAAAATTTACACATTGCATTCAGTTCATAAAGAGTGCTTCTCACAAAAATATCAATAACTTACATTACTGCATTGTTACATGATTACCTTCTAATAGTACAGCTCCTAGTTGGTAATGTTGGTCATCTTTCCAATGTACGTATTTTTAAGTAGTTATATATATGTCAAACATAGCGATATGAGCAAGTACATTTCCAGTGTACAAGCTATTCTCACTTTTATTAAAATAAATGTCTACGGTATAGTATAGTATAATACTGTTTAGGGTTTAGGGTAAGGTTACAGAGAACGGAGATACAGTTGTAACTATAAGACGTATGTTATACTATTATAATAGAATATTGTAACATAAAGTCTTGTGTCATATTTACCATAGAAATGATTACAACATTTAAATTTACATTATAAATAATGTTTTGTCAGGTGTTGTATAAGCATGGTCATACTATTTGGGCTCTGCAGGGTTGTCCCTGTCTATTTTGGGGCCCAAACCCAAAAAACATTTGGGGCCATTCGGAAGTAGATTTTCATACATAAGGGTAAGAAATATTAGGCTTCTATACATATATAAGACCAAACACTCCCAAAACTCTTTTGGGAGCCCTTTCCACCTGGGGCCAAACTCCTGGGAGTTGGCTGCCCAAGGGGAGGGCCCGCTCTGTGCATAAGTATTATCATGATATTGGGCTTCAATCAATTATACAGTTGCTTGGGTTCTATGCAAAAATACTCGATTGCCAACGGGATATCGAAGGATGAGAAAGTAATATATAAAAGCAGCAATTTGTTATAACAATAATGTGGCCATTGTACTATCATTTTTAGATGGTACAACATCATAGATTTCACTACAGTGAATACATGAAAATATAACAATGATTGATTATGATCTACTCGTCCCTTGTACTATCGCTTTAATTCATCACCTGACACCAACACCAAAAACCCCTTCTCGTTTGATGACATATGAGCAAGATGAAGGGGGCAAAGGAGGGGCAAAAACATTTGAAGCAAACGAGCCCTATCCACCATTGATGCCGAAGCACCATTGTAAATGAGCCCTGTTTGAAACCGCATTTTACTAATTCTATAGGGCTCATACCAATTATCGTTTTCTCCAGAAAAACCATAAATCTCCTCTGCATTTGAAATATCTTCAAAATTAGGATGTTGTTGGTATGGGAACCACCTAACTGAATACAAATACAAAAAAACGACTTGGTTAGATTCAATATAACACTAATCAATATGATATAACTTAGATACGATATATAGAAAAATTTAAATGTTAAAACACAATATGTTAGTTGTAGTAGACGACAGTACAGAATCTAAACCCTAAAGTCATGATATTGTTAGATCGATCCTAACTTCAATTTTCCTCTTCGTTAGTAGCGAAACTTGCGTATGAATGGTTGTCACCGTCTTCATCTTCTGCAAAGTTTTCCTCGTCATTTAGGTTCTCTCCCCAACCCTGTTAATAGTCATTCTCTAAGGGTTGGTCATGATAGCTTTCTCCGGAATTAGATAAGCGACAAGGGCTGTCCTCTACAACACTCTCCGCATGATTAAAGTCGGTGTAGTCACCGGAATTTGAGACATCGTCAGACAGGAAAGGCTCCCCACTATTCTCCAATTCGTCGAACCTGTACCAATCTTTACTATTAGCCATGGTGGAATACAAACCGTAATAAGCATTTAGGTAAAATTCAATTGTTGAACATTGTGAGAATACAAGAACAATGGAGAGGAGAAGCGATAGTATGTTGATTAGCGGCAACCCTAGCTAATAAACCTGCATAAAAAAGATACTAGAAATCCAAGGGTTACAATAATTCACTAACTTGATCAATGGTGTGATTAATTCAAACTTAATGAATGGTTAAGATATATTAGGAGTTAAATCTACGGTCTAAAATATTCAGCACATTTATTATAAATAAAAGGGTTTTTATCACAAATAGTCATTCACCTTGGCATTGTATCACAAATGGTCATTTATGTTTTTTCCAGTCAGATTTCATCATTCACGTTAGTTTGTCCTATCACTATGAGTCCTTCCGTCACATTCCTTCAATTCTTCCGTTAAAAATGCATACATGGCAGTGTTGTTGGCCAACCCATACAATAAATGGTGACACGTGGATGATTAAATAACTAAATTAAAAATTAAAACTCCACCGCCCTGGGCTTTTCCGTCCGCTACTTCGTCGGCCACACAAAATACGTCCTCTCCGTCGCATTGCAATTCATCATTCTGCCATACAAATTACCTAATATTGATTCTACGAAGCTAACACATTTTAGAGACAGTTAACAATGGAGGTTAATAACACTCACCAAATTTAGGCTGAGTAGTGCTGGGTTCTGCTTCTGATGAAGCAGGTGTGGACTTCGGTATCGAAAAGCTCACAGACGGAGCATCATTAGCAGTAGTGCCTGACCAAGCAGAAGTCACAAAGGTACTTCCAAACCCCGAAATCGAATTAGTGGGGCTGAGCTGGCAGGCGCCGGAGCTGTTGTTGCGGCGGTGGTGCTTGGAGCCGAAGTGGTAGTCAGGAAAGAGGGCATAGAGAAAGAGGGGGCTGGGTCGCCGGCGCCGAAGAAGCAGTGGTGACGGCGCTTGCTGATTAGAACAGCTGAGAAGAAGTTGACAAAGTCTGTGTGGTGGGGACATTGGTGAAAGTTGTGGCGGCGGGTGAGGCGGTATTGGTGAACCCGAAGGAGGGCAAGCTCGAGGCAGTTGTTGACGGAGGAGCAATGGCGGTTGTGGTGGTTGTCGTGGGTTTCGAAAAAGACTAGGGGAATGAGAAGCCTGATGAAGACGAAGCCGAAACCGAAAAGCTTGGGATAGCCGGCGTGGATGAAGCTGAGGAAGACGACGAACTCGTGAACAAGGGACTCGGATAAGTGGGCGGAGGAGGCAAACAGCGGCGGAGCTGGCGGAAGAGGTAGTTTCTCCGAACAAGGATGCGCCAGTGGAGGACGGTGCTCCGAATAGAGAACGTATTTTGTGTGGCCGACGAAGTAGCGGACGGAAAAGCCCAGGGCGGTGGAGTTTTAATTTTTAATTTAGTTATTTAATCATCCACGTGTCACCATTTATTGTATGGGTTAGCCAACAACACTGCCATGTATGCATTTTTAACGGAAGAATTGAAGGAATGTGACGGAAGGACTCATAGTGATAGGACAAACTAACGTGAGGGATGAAATCTGACTGAAAAAAACATAAATGACCATTTGTGGTATAATTGCCAAGGTGAATGACCATTTGTGATAAAAAAAACCCTAAATAAAATGTATCAGTGCATTTTATTTAGAAAATGCACTGAAGAATTTTTCTATTCCATTATAGAGTATGCTTATATAGAGGTTATATATAAGAATAAGCTCAACATATAAATATGGCTTCTAAATCACTTCCTCCAATATACGAAGCTCAAATTTCCTCCAACAATAACAAAAACCACCATATATACTAAGCTAAACCATACAATTAACAATAAAAATAACAACATGGACATGAATCACCAGAAAGATTTTGATCAATGCAAGAAATTTGTGACGGCATCTCAACATTATGTTGGGAGCACTAAATATTAGAATGTAACCCCACGCATTTTCATACGACCAAGGTTCTAAAAAACGCTAGGCCCTAGTCGGGCGGATAGCCACCTTCGAGCGCCCAGAGCACCTAGGCGGTTTTGCCATTTTTTAATAAAAAAATATTTATAATATAAATGACAAACAAAATAATCGATCCATACCAAATCAATTCGATAATCTACCATAAATGAGAAACAAAATAACCAAACTAACAAATGAACAACCAAACTTCAAAACCAAATCAACAAAATAATCACAATCAACCGAAAATTCATCAGTAATCTGACCACACATGTGAAGTGAAACCTAAACTACAATCACAAACCAAACCACCACTAATTCTACCAAGCTCACTCCAACACTGTTTCTTCACCAATCCAATAAACGAGAAATGCAAAAACTAATCATTACATGCACTAACTCCAGACCCAAAAATCAAAACTTTGCCCAAATCAGACCCAAACCCAACAATCAAACACCAATTACTCAACTACCCAGATTTCAAAACACCATTTACTCGCCGACCCATGATGTGAAACGGATCCAAAACCAATCGAACGCCTGCGCAAAACCCAGATTTCAAAACAATCCACGAATCGAACGCCTGCGCAAAAATACCAATCGGATCCAAAGCACAAAAATTTCGACAAAAATACCTTCCTGAACTTCTTCACCGGCGATGCGCTTGCCGAAGACCTGGGAGAATTTCCACTCCAGCTGCGGCGGAGAACCCCCGGAGCAGCAATGACCTCATCGCCAATGTTCATTTCCTCGGAGAAAAGCAGCAGCGACAACGAATCAGACGGCTCAGAATGAAATCCCAAAACCCCCAATTGGACAGAAGATCGCTTTTGTGGGTTTACAATAGCTCGTAGGGCCGATGTGGGTCTTTCGCGCAGTGTCGTTCGGTTCGGAAGGAAAAATGTTGGGGGGCGATGCGAGTTAACCTTACAAAAACATATCCCATTTTTATTTCAAACCGCCCGGCCCGCCTTGAACCCCGCCCAGTCCGCCTAGGCGGTTTCTGGGCGTCCGATTTTTCGATGAAACGCCACCACCGATTTTTTCACCGACTTCTCCAAAAACGGATCGGACAGCCACCTTCCAGCGCCTAGGCGGCCGCCTAGGCCGATTTTTCGAACACTGCATACGAGACATCACTACTTAATTCGGTAGATGAAAAACCTAGTTCTTTGTGATAGTCACAATACAAAATCATTAGCAAGGAACTACGACGCTGTTACCCGTTCCAAGTTTTTTGCAAAATGACCAAAATACTCCTGTGATTCAAATGATTGACGGTTGGGCCGTTGGAAATTTTGTATCCAATATTGGACTCTATGCGAAGAGCTCGGCGATACGAATGCGTCTGCGAATACGGAATCGAATTCGGAGTTGTATTGAAGGCGTTACGAAGGAAAAAGAGAATTGAAATAAGTTTGAAATAAGAATACCGGACTCTACAAGTTTCAGGGATTCCTGTTGGGGCCGCTGTCTCGCAGTCTCCTACTTTTCTTTTGCAGGCGGGTATGCAATTCCCAACTTAAACTCCACAAAAACACAATTGTTGAATCAACGTGAGCTCACAATTTCAACAAAATTGCTGCAGGAGAGGTTTGGGGGCCGTGCGTGATCTCAGACAAGGAGAGCTACTTCTCTAAGTTTCGAAATCTGCTTTGATGACAACTGAAAGTCTGCTGTGAAAGATGAAAACCTCTCTCTTGCTGTCACTGCTCATGGCTCTCTCTCCCAAACCCAGGTTTTCATTCGCTCATTCTGTTATTTCGATAAACAAATTGCTTGTTTTCGACGAAAGTCAATTCCTTTATGGTTTTCATGATATGCAGATGTATTTGCTCTTTAAAATGTACTAAGGGAGGGCCTCATGGTACCTAGTGAATTTGCCGTGGAATTATGATATTCTAGCCACTTTTGGTGAATTTGAGAAGCAAGCTCTGCAGGTTCACTTACATTCTGCTTTCTCAATGTGTTATCTATCTTGTTAGGAGTTACGAGTTTGTGTTGGAAATTTGCTTCTTTTGAAACATTTTGATGTGGTTGCTAGGTGGATGATGCTATCTTGGCTGCTGAAAAGGCCGCATTGAAGGCTGAACTTGAGTGGAAAGAGTGAATGCGCTGATTAAGGAGCTTAAGCTCAAGCCTCAACTCATGATCTTTAGGGCATTGCTTTGAGCTTCTGCAACTGCGAGTACTCTGAATGTACATAATGATGGATGCAAAAAGCAAACCTGTGATTGGGGGTTTATGGTAGGTTTATTTCCTGTGTTGTTTTTACTTGAATTAAATGATCTCTTCCAGATGTTGTTTAACCATACTGTCATATCAGTGTGTACACTAAGGAGTAATGCACTAGGATTTCAATGTTATCTCAGTTGAGAACGCAGACATAAAATTTGCCCGGAATTCTCCCTAATGTAGTCTGTTCCTTTGCTTCCTTCTTCTCTTTGCTTCCTTCTTCTGCCTCTGCTGTTCTCTCTTCTGTATTCTATCTTGGTTCTACATAAGAAAAGAGTATATATTTCATGGCCTTTGTGATGTTCAGCGTAAAGATGCGCGGAGTGGAAGTTATGATTTATTAGCTTCGCATATATTTTGATGACTAAATTTTCTACATTATTAACCACTTCTATTATGTGTTTCACGGAGTAGAGTTTTGTAGATTTACCAACTGTTGAGTGCTCCTTTTATGTATTGGCCGGACTTCCTACTGTTTTAGTTCATTTCGAATGTTCGAATTGATTAAATTATTCTGCATGTACCAGCTGGGATGCAGCTGGGTGCTTATATTCTGCATTGTTCCGGAATATAGTGACCCAGTAATGCGCATCCTTGTTGGAACTTTCGAATTTGCCTATGTTGAGAAACCCTCAAGGAGTTCATTCAGTCAAATCCTCAAAATCTCGCATCATTGAGATCATGTGGCCTTTTGAATCTGATGTGACCATTCATGCCAAGCTTCTCGGTTGTTTTGCGGGCTAGCCTGGTATACAATATTTGCACTGAAACACTATTGAGTGGGGTATGACAGAGATCATCAGAACACCTGATGCTTACAAGAAGATAATTGTGGAATTGGACCAAGTGGTTGGAAAGAACATGTTCGTTGAAGAGAGTGACATTGCGAATTTACCTTACCTCCAAGCAGCAATCAGAAGTTTTCCGGCTCCACCCTACGGCTCCACTTATTCATCGTCGTGCAACTGAAGCATGTGAGGTCTCTGGGTATCATATTCCTAAGGATTGCGTAGCATTCGTTAATGTTTAGGGGACCGCTAGGGATCCTAGCGTTTGGGAAGGACCTTGAAAATTTAATCTGCTGCCTTTCGGAAGAGGAAGAAGGTCTTTTGTGGGATGGCCCCTTGCTTATCGGATGGTGCACTTTTACTTGGCAGCACTACCACATGCTTTCAAGTGGAATGCCCTTCTGAAATCTTTTGGACAATATGGAAGAAAGAGTCGGGCTTACAATTTACAACGACAAGAGTCTCCTAGCGATTCCCAAACCCAGATTACCAACTTCTGTTTACATGTAATTTTCTGGGGTTGCATTGCATCAGTTAACTATCAAATGGATGCTTTCGACCAACGATAACCAAATTGCTTGTTTTCGACGAAAGTCAATTCCTTTATGGTTTTCATGATATGCAGATGTATTTGCTCTTTAAAATGGACAAAGGGAGGGCCTCATGGTACCTTGTGAATTTGCCGCGGAATTATGATATTCTAGCAACTTTTGGTGAATTTGAGAAGCAAGCTCTGGAGGTTCACTTACATTCTGCTTTCTTAATGTGTTATCTATCTTGTTAGGAGTTACGAGTTTGTGTTGGAAATTTGCTTCTTTTGAAACATTTTGATGTGGTTGCTAGGTGGATGATGCTATCTTGGCTGCTGAAAAGGCCGCATTGAAGGCTGAACTTGAGTGGAAAGAAGTGAATGCGCTGATTAAGGAACTTAAGCTCAAGCCTCAACTTATGATCTTTAGGGCATTGCTTTGGGCTTCTGCAACTGCGAGTACATTTAATGTACATAATGATGGATGCAAAATGCAAGCCTGTGATTGGGGGTTTATGGTAGGTTTATTTCCTGTGTTGTTTTTACTTGAATTAAATGATCTTTTCCAGATGTTGTTTAACCATACTATCACATCAGTGTGTATGCTATGGACTAATGCACTATCTCAGTTGAGAATGCCGACATAAAATTTGCCCAGAATTCTCCCTAATATATTCTGTTCCTTTGCTTACTTCTTCTGCCTCTGTTGTTCTCTCTTCTGTATTCTATCTTGGTTCTACATAAGGAAAGAGTATATATTTCATGGCCTTTGTGATATTCAGTGTAAAGATGCCCGGAAGTTATGATTGATTAGTTTCGCGTATATTTCGATGACTAAATTGTATACATTGTTAACCACTTCTGTTATGTGTTTCACGGAGTAGAGTTTTGTAGATTTACCAACTGTTGAGTGCTCCTTTTATGTATTGGCCGGACTTCCTACTGTTTTAGTTCATTTCGAATGTTCGAATTGATTAAATTATTCTGCATGTACCAGCTGGGATGCAGCTGGGTGCTTATATTCTGCATTGTTCCGGAATATAGTGACCCAGTAATGCGCATCCTTGTTGGAACTTTCGAATTTGCCTATGCTGAGAAAACCTCAAGGAGTTCATTCAGTCAAATCCTCAAAATCTCGCATCATTGAGATCATGTGGCCTTTTGAATCTGATGTGACCATTCATGCCAAGCTTCTCGGTTGTTTTGCGGGCTAGCCTGGTATACAATATTTGCACTGAAACACTATTGAGTGGGGTATGACAGAGATCATCAGAACACCTGATGCTTACAAGAAGATAATTGTGGAATTGGACCAAGTGGTTGGAAAGAACATGTTCGTTGAAGAGAGTGACATTGCGAATTTACCTTACTCCAAGCAGCAATCAGAAGTTTTCCGGCTCCACCCTACAGGTCCACTTATTCATCGTCGTGCAACTGAAGCATGTGAGGTCTTTGGGTATCATATTCGTGGTTTATTCATCGTCGTGCAACTGAAGCATGTGAGGTCTCTGGGTATCATATTCCTAAGGACTGCATAGCGTTCGTTAATGTGTAGGGGATCGCTAGGGATCCTAGTTTTTGGGATGGACCTTGAAAATTTAATCTGCTGCCTTTCGGAAGTGGAAGAAGGTCTTTTGTGGGATGGCCCCCTGCCTAAGGACTACCGCATGCTTTCGAGTGGAATGCCCTTCTGATATCTTTTGGACAATATGGAAGAAAGAGTTGGGCTTACAATTCACAACGACAAGAGTCTCCTAGCCATTCCCAAACCCAGATTACCAACTTCTGTTTACATGTAATTTTCTGGCGTTGCATTGCATCAGTTAACTATCAAATAAGCTGACCAATGCTATTACATGGATTTGTTTGAAAATGGTTGGTGGTTTTGTTTCTTGTCGAACTGGTAATGTGATGTGTTATCATGTTCAATGCGTTCTTGTTCTTCAGTTAGATTTGATGTTTCAAGTGATATTGTGTTTTAGAGGGAAAGGTTTTAGTTTAAACACCATTCTTCCAAAAACCATAATATTAGCTCCAGTTTTCATAAGAACAATGATTTGATAATGGTGGAGTTTATTCTGTTGTATTCTGAATTTTGATCAAATTGGCTCCGAATTCCAGATCACAAATACTACATGAAACAAAGCAGGAGAGCTCTATCAATGTTGGACCAATGCCTCACAATGGCGCACATCAAGGAAGTCCAATCCCACCTCACCGTTTCCGGCACCCGTTTTGATCCTTATGTCGCCGCCAAGATCATCGCCTTCTGTTCTGCCCCCACCGTCGGCGATTTACCCCACGCTTACCGACTCTTTCGACACATGCCGTACTGAAACACCTACATTGGACTCTATGCGAAGAGCTCGGCGATACGAATGTGTCCGCCAAGACGAAATCAAATTCGGAATTGTATTGAAGGCGTTACGAAGGAAAAACAGAATTGAAGGGTAGAAAGGCTACCACGTGGCAGCCCGTGATTAGGTGGAACCCTTGGGATATTTCTGGAAGCTGGTTTGGGCTTTTAAAACCTCAACCAGCCCTTCGATCTTTTTTGTAAGTGTTTATTTCAATCCAACAGTGGAGGCTTATAATAGACTTTTCTTTTGGGCTAATTATCACTAAATGTCTCTATAATGGGCACTCATTATCAATTTCATCCTTCTAGTAAAAAAAAAATCAATTAATTTTACCCCCGTGGTGGCTTTCCGTTATCAATTCACACAAGACACCATTTTTGTTAAGTTTTCCATTCATATTCAAGGGTAAAATTGTCCTTTTCCAATTTTTTTTGGGGGCTGTTATTTCCACCCCCCAATACTCTTTCCCCACCCACCATTTTAAAATTAATTCAATAATGAAATATATAATTATGTAAAAAGACTAAAAAGTCCTTGAAAAGTCTTTGTGTTGATCGACATCTCCTCTTCCAAGAGTCCCCTAGAAAACACGTCCTTGGTTTCTTCGACAAGGGTAGAGATGATCGGATCAGATCGAGATGAACGGAGTCGGGCGGTAAGGGCAGAGATTTGGTGCAGTGGGGGTGCACCACTAGCGGCAGGTGGGCAGTACTCGGATAACTTCTTGGAGTCTTCATCCAATGGGCGGTGGCCCTCCTCCTTAGGTCTGCTCTTCCACCAAGATTTTAATCAATATTTTTGTGGCCCATTTGAACTTTAGTTAAAATGCAATCGGCATTTGTTGTTCTTTGCTTGAAATTTTTGTACTTTCAAACCCAGATTGTATTTTGATTCAAAAGTTCATATTTTTAATCCAAATGTTGTGGCCCATTTGAATTTTAGGTGCAATGTAATCAGTATTTGTTGTTTATGCTATAAATTCTCAAACTTTTAATGACTTTGCGTTGAGATTCAGATGGTATTTTGATTAGAAAGTTGTAGCTTTGATCTTGATAGATCTGATGGTGCAGTTTTGGGTACTGATGGTTTGGTTTTATGGGTGAATTTGAAACATGACTATGGTTTTTATGGTGGAGGTGGATGCGGACCTGCTTCTAGAGTGTACCGGAATGCGCAGAGAGGGCACAATGAGCTTGCCATGGAGGCGCCATCCACGCCTCCTTACAATTCTCGAGGTTAACGAGTTGGTGAAATTGGGGGTTGATTCTACAATTATGTGCAATCTGGACAGAGGGTTTGGGTGAAGATTTTTGAGCGAATTGAATTGGAGAGGGTGGCGCAAGGACGTGTTTTCTGGGGGGTTCTTGGAAGCGAAGATGTCGATCAACAGAGAGTTTTTCTTTATTCAAGGACTATTCTGTCTTTTTACACAATTATATATTTTATTATTGAATTAATTTTAAAATTGTGGGTGGAGAAAGAGTATTGGTGAGTGGAAATAACAGCCCCCTTTTTTTTTTCAACTTCATAATTTTTAAAATCTTTTCACCCACTATTATTATCTTTTGTGATAAAATTTGTAAGATTATTTTCATCCTAAAATACCAAACACATTAAACCATCATAATTACAAACAAACAATTTCATATTAGTCCAAATTGAAAATTAATGACAACAATTTTTGCAAAACAATTATGAAAAAATTAAAAAAGATAGTTTTACCCTTATATTTGGATGAAAAATTTACCAAAAATGGTGTTGGCTGTGAATTGATAACGGAAAGCCACTATGAGGTACAATTGATAATTTTTTTTACCACAAATTAATAATGAACGTCGATCATAAAGATATTCAGTAATAATTATAATTGGTCTTTCTTTTAAGCCCTTGCCCCAGCACGTCTCCTTATAAGTTATAACTTATAATAATAAAGTTGTTGTAAGGCCTTACCACCACAACTCTCAACGCCCAAATACATCGCAGGCATCAGATCAAAGTTTGAGATATCTGTGGAAAGCCGAAGCTGTTGATTTCCAGTTGTATTGAAATTTGGGTGCGGAAGCATCAGTCTTGACATAGGGATTCAAGGTTCTGAAGAATTTGCTTTGTTGTTAATTGTGTTTGTGTTGCAATTAGGGTGCCGAATCGTCTGTTTGTGAAGAAGTTTAGTGTAATTTCTGGAAAATTGTTGATAGGTGGTAGCTAATTTCGTTCACATTGGTCCACGATTCGTCAAATTAGGGTTTGTTGATTGCAGCTTTTATCTCGTCTTTGTGAGTTTGTGCAGCGTGAGCCGGAAGCTCTTTGTTAAGTTTGGGGTAAAGCGGAAGCTTTACATCGTCTTTGTGAGTGTTGACTTGATTCAGTTTGTGAACCCGAAGCTTCTCGTTTTCTCGAGGATTCAAGATTGTGATTTGTTTGTGTTGATTTGGGCCGACGGGGACAAGTAGAACATGCGCAGAAGAGTTATTCCAGCAGGAGCAGCAGATGGGGACTACTGGTAAAACATGGGCAGATGTGGTGGCGCACAAGCAGCAGATGGGGACTACTGGTAAAACATGGGCAGATGTGGTGGCGGCGCTGCCGGCCAATAAAACATGCGGAAATCTGCAGCAGAAGCAGCAGATGGGGACTCGTAAAACATCGGCAGATGAGTTATTCCAGCAGGAGCAGCAGATGGGGACTCGTAAAACATCGGCAGATGTGGTGGCGGCGCTGCCGGCCGATACAACATGGGGAAATCTGCAGCAGAAGCAGCAGATGGGGACAAGTTTCACTTGGGCAGATGAGTTATTCCAGCAGGAGCAGCAGATGGGGACTTGTGAAACATCGGCAACAGGGGCAAATCTGACGGTGGCAAATCGAGCTGATGAACCTAGGTCACTGTACATCTGCGTGTATGAGTGCAGGGAGGTAGATTCTCATTGCAATATATACGCAGTTAAATTGAGTGATTTGTTCTCCAAGTCACTTGTTGATCGCCTAACTGTGGCTCGCGGCGGCCAGATGAATCTTCCACTTCACATGACTTTCGGCGTCTTGGGCTCTGAGTTCGTCGTTGCGGGTGGCCTCGACGATGACCATAAGGCATGTTCGGATGTTTATGTTTTCAAGGAAGGCGAACTAGTAAAGCACAGTGAATTTTTGAAACCTAAACCTGAACTCGTGCTGTTTGAGCTCCAAGGGAAGCTCTATGCTCTAGCTGGGAGCCCATCCATATACAATAAAACCCCCGCCTTTGAGATGTTCGATCCGAACACCAGCTTGTGGAACCCTCTCCCTGATCCTCCGTACAAAGAACGATATCCTTTTCCGTACTCTCACCTGATTTTCGGCACCAAAATCATGATCTCCACCTGCAGATCTCCGGTGTACTGCTTTGACACCGCAGAAGCACCTGAGAATGCGCAATGGACACAAGTCTCTTCTCAGCCTTTTCCTTTCGGTGGCCGAGCTTTGGTGCTTGATTTGGACGATGAAGCTGATTTTAAGTTGATGTTTGCCTATGCCCCTTCTGGAGGAATTCGATGGGATGTGGTAGCCTACGCCATGTCTAACACCGACTATTCTATCGAGCCCATCCAACTTGTAGATCTAATGCATGGAGTTTGCTCTACTCATGAAGTTTGGCCTACTCGAGAGTTTGGTAGACCGGCACAGTCATGTAAGTTTGTCCATCTAGGAGGACAAAAAGTCGCCTTCGCTATCGCGTGTTTCACCGGACGCACATATCCTGATCCTTGGGGTGGATCTGATAACGATGATGATGAAGATCGTGATGGATCAACTGCTGGTGCTCCTTCTGCACGGACTTATAGTGCTGATGGTTCCACAAATTTTCGTGATAAATGGGCTCCTGCTTCTACTGATGATGATGATGTTGTTCCGGAATATACTGACCCTGTAATGCGCATCCTTGTTGGAACATTCGAATTTGCCTTTCGTGGGAAAACCTCAAGGAGTTCATTCACAATCAAATCCTCAAAATCTCGCGTCATTGAGATCATGTGGCCTTTTGAAACTGATGTGACCATTTTCGCAGAGCTTCTTGGTTGCTTTGTAGGCTAGTCTGGTATGCAATATGTACTCCCTTTTCTTCCGTCATCCATATTCTATATATCTGGAATGTCTCAAAGACCCTCTATTGGGTTCTTTCTCATAGAAAAGATCCAGATTTTCCATTGTTTTATGAGGACCGTGTGGTGAGATACCTAACATTGACTTGGGGTTTCTTAGGAAGACGGAAGTTTGTAACGTATCTTATCCATAATTATTCTGATTTTTGGTTTAGCATTTATTCCTGCAATGCATTCTAAACTGCCTTAGCAAAAGATGCATCTTTCGAGTTGATGAGACATAGAATGAAGCAGAGCCTTCGAGATGCATTCCAAACTGTAGGTTCAACATTAGCATATAAGGGTGCAACTTTCTCAATAGCATCTCTCTCCTGGATTAGTAATACTGATTTTATATTTCACCAATTAGTAGAAATTTATTACTGTTATACTACCTTGGAGGATACAAGAGAATTGGAACTGATTGCAAACATTTATGCATTTCTTTGGTGCTGTATTTCATATATTTTGATGGAACTGATTGCATACCTAAATGTTTGCAATCAGTTCCAATTCTTTATAGTATATAATTAAGATAAAACCATTTGTGCTGTGCTAATTAGCATTGCCGTTACCTGATTGCATATGGCATTTGTGTTTCATTACCTAGTGTTTCTCTATTTTCCATTTTTATAAAATTATGCATTCAAATCTCACATATAAATATTGACATAAGAATGAAATCGTATCACAACGAATGGCCTTTGTTACAAAATCTGAGGGCATCTTGTAGACACTGTAGGTTCAACATAAGCATATAAAGGTGCGACTTTCTGAATAGCATCTCTCTCTCCTGGATCAGTAATACTGATTTATCTTTCTCAGAATTAGTAGAAATTTATTAGTGTTATACTACCTTGGAGGATACAAGAGATACAAGAGAATTGGAACTGATGGCAAAAATTTATGCATTTCTTGTTGCTGTATTTCATATATTTTGATAGAAATTGGAGGTTACATGAGCATCTGTGTTTGTTTTCTCTTTCTTTTAATTTGCTTCTTGGAAAATCCAAGGTAAGGCCGCGTACAATTGCTCCTCCCCCCGCACCCCGCTTAGCGGGAGCCTTCCGGCACTGGGGTCCGTCCTTTAATCATGCATGTCTGCCAAAATATACTGATGGAGGTACCCCAATACACTGAGAAAACTTGAAAAAGTTTTGAAGGTAGGGAGAAGAAAACCTCGAAAGGCTTTTGAAATGGGCTGCCGAAATAAGAATACCGGACTCTTACTTTTCTTGTGCAGGCGGGTATGCAATTCCCAGCTTAAACTCCACAAAAACACAATTGTTGAATCAACTTCTCTGAAAATTGAGCTCACCAATTTCAACAAAATTGCTGCAGGAGAGTTTTGGGGGCCGTGCGTGATCTCAGACAAGGAGAGCTACTTCTCTAAGTTTCGAAATCTGCTTTGATGACAGCTGAAAGTATGCTGCTGAAAGAGGAACAACTCTCGCTTGCTGTCAGTGCGCATGGATCTCTCTCCCCAACCCAGGTTTTCGATTGCTCATTCTGTGTGTTGTTTCGAGAACCCAATTGCTTGTTTTCGACGAAAGGCATTTCCTTTATGGTTTTCATGGTATGCAGATACTGGCTGTGTGTTTGCTCTATGAAATGGGGAAAGGGAAGACCTCATGGTGGCACCCTTACCTTGTGAATTTGCCCCGGAGTTATGATATTTTTGCTACTTTTGGTGAATTTGAGAAGCAAGCTCTGCAGGTTCACTTACATTCTGCTTTCTTAGTGTGTTATCTATCCTGTTAGGGGTTATGAGTTTGTGTTGGAAATTTGCTTCTTTTGAAACATTTTGCTGTGGTTGCTAGGTGGATGATGCTATCTGGGCTGCTGAAAAGGCCACATTGAAGGCTCAACTTGAGTGGAAAGAAGTGAATGGGCTGATTAAGGAACTTAAGCTCAAGCCTCAACTTATGATCTTTAGGGCATTGCTTTGGGCTTCTGCAACTGCGAGTACATTTAATGTACATAATGATGGATGCAAAAAGCAAGCCTGTGATTGGGGGTTTATGGTAGGTTTATTTCTTGTGTTGTTTTTACTTGAATTAAATGATCTTTTCGAGATGTTGTTTAACCATACTATCACATCAGTGTGTATACTAAGGGGTAATGCACTAGGATTTCAATGTTTATCTCAGTTGAGAACGCAGACGTAAAATTTGCCCAGAATTCTCCCCAATATAGTCTGTTCCTTTGCTTCCTCCTTCTGCCTCTGTTGTTCTCTCTTCTGTATTCTATCTTGGTTCTACAGAAGAAAAGAGTATATATTTCATGGCCTTTGTGATATTCAGTGTAAAGATGCCCGGAAGTTATGATTGATTAGTTTCGCTTATATTTCGATGAATAAATTGTCTACATTGTTAACACTCCTGTTATGTGTTTCACGGAGTAGAGTTTTGTAGATTTATCAACTGTTGAGTGCTCCTTTTATTTACTGGCCGGACTTCCTATTGTTTTAGTTCATTTCCAATGTTCGAATTGATTAAATTGTTCTGCATGTACCAGCTGGGATGCAGCTGGGTGCTTATGTTCTGCATTGTTCGGGAATATATTGACCCAGTAATGCGCATCCTTGTTAGAAAGTTCGAATTTGCCTTTGTTGAGAAAACCTCAAGGAGTTCATTCAGTCAAATCCTCAAAATCTCGCATAATTGAGATCATGGGGCCTTTTGAATCTGATGTGACCATTCACGCCAAGCTTCTCGGTTGCTTTGCGGGCTAGCCTGGTATAGAATATTGCACTCAAGCACCATTGAGTGGGGTATGACAGAGATCATCAGAACACCTGATGCTTACAAGAAGATAATTGTGGAATTGGACCGAGTGGTTGGAAAGAACAGGTTCGTTGAAGGGAGTGACATTGTGAATTCACCTTACCTCCAAGCAGCAATCAGAAGTTTTCCGGCTCCACCCTACGGCTCCACTTATTCATCGTCGTGCAACTGAAGCATGTGAGGTCTCTGGGTATCCTATTCCTAAGGATTGCGTAGCATTCGTTAATGTTTAGGGGATCGCTAGGGATCCTAGTGTTTGGGAAGGACCTTGCAAATTTAATCTGCTGCCTTTCGGAAGTGGAGTGGGATGGCCCCTTGCTCATCGGATGGTGCACTTTTACTTGGCAGCACTACCACGTGCTTACGAGTGGGAATGCCCTTATGAAATCTTGGACAATATGGAAGAAAGAGTCGGCCTTACAATTCACAAAGACAAGAGTCTCCTAGCCATTCCCAAACCCAGATTACCAACTTCTGTTTACATGTAATTTTCTGGACGTTGCATTGCATCTGTTAACTATCAAGTAAGCTGACCAATGCTATTAAATGGAGTTGTTTGAAAATGGTTGCTGGTTTTCTTTTCGTGTCAAACTGGTAATGTGATGTGTTGTCATGTTCAATGCGTTCTTGTTCTTCAGTTAGATTTGATGTTTCAAGTGATATTGTGTTTAGAGGGGAAGGTTTTAGTTTAAACACCATTCTTCCAAAAACCATAATATTAGCTCCAGTTTTCATAAGAACAATGATTTGATAATGGTGGAGTTTATTCTGTTATATTCTGAATTTTGATCAAATTGGCTCCGAATTCCAGATCACAAATACTACATGAAATTAAGCAGGAGAGCTCTATCAATGTTGGACCAATGCCTCACAATGGCGCACATCAAGCAAGTCCAATCCCACCTCACCGTTTCCGGCACCCTTTTCGATCCTTACGCCGCCGCCAAGATCATCGCCTTCTGTTCTGCACCCACCGCCGGCGATTTACCCCACGCTTACCAACTCTTTCGACACATGCCGCACCGAAACACCTACATTTGGAACGTCATGATCAGAGCTTTTGCCGAGAGAAATGAACCCACCAGAGCTCTGTCTCTTTACAGCGACATGATCCAATGTGGGTTGTTGCCCAACAACTACACTTTCTCTTTTGTTCTCAGAGCTTGTGCTGAGCTCTCTTTCGTATCTTTCGGTTTGGTGCTCCATTGTCATGTTATCAGGTTGGGTTGGGAATCGTATGATTTCGTCCAGAACGGGTTGATCCATTTGTATGTTACTTGCGATTTGATAAACCCAGCTCGGAAACTGTTTGATATGAGCGTGCATAAGGATGTTGTTACCTGGACTGCATTGGTTAATGGGTACGTGAAGTCTGGCCAAGTTGAGGTTGCACGCAAGCTGTTTGATGAAATGCCTGAGAAGAATGCGGTTTCTTGGAGCGCTATGATTAATGGGTACGTGCAAGATGGGTTGTTCAGGGAGGCGTTGGAGTTTTTCGTCGATATGCAGGTTGCTGGATTTTTGCCTAATCATGCCGGTATTGTGGGCGCGCTCACTGCTTGTGCATTTCTTGGTGCATTGGATCAGGGGAGGTGGATACATGCGTATGTCAACAGGAAGGGGATGATGTTGGATAGAGTGTTGGGCACTGCTCTTGTTGACATGTACACAAAGTGTGGTTGTGTTAAAACGGCGCGTGCTGTTTTTGATGCACTGCCAAATAGGGATGTATATGCTTTTACTTCTTTGATTTCAGGGCTTGCAAACAATGATGAAAGTGCAAGTGCCATGTCATTGTTTGCGAGAATGCAGGACGAAGGAATTGTGCCAAATGAAGTTACATTTATATGTGTGTTGAGTGCTTGTAGTCGTATGGGATTGGTGGACGAGGGATTGCGAATCTTTGGAAGTATGAGTAATGTATTCGGGATGCAGCCAGGGGTCCAGCACTATGGCTGTTTGGTGGATTTACTGGGAAGAGCTGGTATGATAGAAGAGGCAAAGAAGGTTGTGAGTGAAATGCCCATGGAACCAGACTCGTACGTCTTGGGTGCACTGCTCAATGCTTGTAGAGTTCATGGAGATGTTGATTTAGGTAAAGAAGTGGTGGAGCGCTTGTCTGGGAAAAGTTTAGACCACAGTGGTGTGCATGTTCTTCTTTCAAACATCTATGCCTCTATCAACCAGTGGGATGATGTCACAATGTTGAGGAAGGGAATGGCGGACAAAAAGGTGAGAAAGATGCCGGGGTGTAGCTTAATTGAAGTCAATGGTGAGGTTTTTGAGTTTGTTGCTGGGGATCGCTCGCACATGCTGATGGCGGAAATGGTGTTGGTGTCTCTTGCAATTGATAAGCATATGAAGTCTCGTTGGTTTGACAGGGATGATGATGACAAAGTAACTGAGTAACTCCAGTTTTAGCAGAGAGTTGGTTAATGCTCAGATGTCATTGAGGAAACGTTGTTATGGGTGCTGAAATTTCTATCACTCTTCTGGGGTTTGCTTCTTTTTAAAAGTACGCAAACTCTTTTACATGTATGATCTTAGAGAGCTCAAAGCAGTATATATAGAAAGCAAGAAAGATGAATTCTTCTGTTGGTCAAATAAAGCAAGAAAGAGAGATGAATTCTTCTGTTGGTCCAATACTTCTCAGTTCAAGGTCATGAGTATGTGGATGAGCCTTGCATAGAATTTTAAAAATTGCACAGATCGCATTATCAAACTACAATGCGGAGTGTGCATGTCTGTCCTTCCTGGAAATTTTCTACAGTATTACGTTGGCAATCCTTGGATCCTGAAACTTACCTGCAAACCAGAAATACATAGCATAACATTTATCAGTTGTTTATTTCACTCACTCTTATGTGTCTATAGCTTTTAGAGTTGCAAAAAAGGGAGAAAAAAAAGAAAAAAAAAAAAAAAAAAGGGCTTTTCGAGGGTGGGTTAGCTAATGTCTTTGGTTTGATCGTCTTGAGGCATAACTATAATGATCATACTGGATATTTATTTTTCCAGCACTAGCTGATTGGCAGTAATCCGAAATACCTCTCTAGAAAGATTCATGGTTGCACATCTATGTGAAGCACATGATCAACAATTCTAACGTGAACGAATGTGATAGAGACACCAGAGGACTATAAAAGACTATTCAAGCATGCAGAGGCAATTATCCGATAACGCTTCTCTAGAAAGATTCATTGATGCCTGACTGCTAACAATTTCGTTTCGAGTTTTCATCTCTTGTGGCAGTAGATATACGTGCCAACAAGTTTGGATTGTATCTATGGAAATAGTTTGGGCTTTCACATTTTTTATTTTGTTCGCTCTAGTTCAATTCTGTACCACTGCTTTCTTGCCTTCATTCTCTGCATAAACTTGAAAGGGTGCACCAAATTAAAGAGATTGCATTCAGGTTTAATACATATTATTTCAGTGATTGGGTGGCCACTGACCATTGAGAGCACAGATGAAAGAAGGTTTTGAAATAGAGGAAACGTAACGGTACTGCAATTAGTCCAATTCCTGCCCCCGCTGTGTTTAGAAAACGCGTGCAAGAATAATTTGGATTCATTACTTCCATACCTTCATATCAGAACACATGGAAGTTCCTAAACAAAGCATATATTGGAGGGTACGTATTGAATATTACAAAAGTTTCATATACTGTAACTCCAAACTGGCTTTATGTCTTCAACGAAAAGGAAACACTACAGAGATAGATATCGGAAATATCATTTGAAAATGGAAGAGTTGCACTCAAAGACACCATGATTTCTTGCCAAAGCAAAGGCTAATCCATCATACCAGTAAACCTAACAAATACCTAACCCAATTGTCAATTATCACATCCACGCCAAAACTTTCAATATCCATTTAGCTGATGTAGGATGAATCAACCATTAAACATTAACTCAATAACTAACAGTGATCTCAAAAGAACAGTTGGAAGAAATTCAACACTCTAGCAGGTCAAGTCATAGATTTCATTGCAAATATATCAAACTCCAAAAAACTAGTCATTCTGAAATTAAAGAAAAGTTCAGAACTCATACAAATATTTCTTTGCACAAATTCCACAACTAATAAAGATGGTGTCCTACCAATCAAGGAACCTTTAAGCCTTTAATCACAAAAGGATAAGTATCATAGGTAGTTGGTTGAGCCTAGTCTTTGGTTAATTCGCATAGGTTTTATGAACTTACATGCTACATGACTTTATTTGAAATGGTTTCTGTGACAGCAGAGAATTGTATGCCTTTAACATGGATTCCACTGGAAAACCAAGTTTGAGAGTTTATCTTCCCTCCATTAGTTTTTTTTCCTTCCTATCTATTCTAGACTTTATAGCACGCTCTTCAGCAAAGTGAAGAAGTGGCTCCTTTTCTACAAGATACAGTCAGACACTCTTCAGCAACACACAGCTTCAGTAGATTTTCTTATTCACACTAGCACTATTTAATGTAACTATTATCTATCTCCTCAACAGCCACAACTTCACCTTTCCACTCACATGTCACCCCCAACCCACACCCCCATCTCTTATGACCTCGAACCCAAAAGAACGATATTGTTCTGCAACTTCCTGCCTAACACGTTGAGCCTCTTTAAAACATCAAAAACTCCTACATAATGCTCTCCAACCACTCGCCACAAATCAACTATCAGGATCCAACAATTCTAAGACTCTAACCTGTTCCAAAATTTTCTGCTACTTAGAACTAAACAACACTCTAATGAGTTGTCCTATGAAACCACCATTCATAGTTAAAACTCTTAAATCCATGATTCTTAAGGTCATTCTGTACCACTAAGCAAATACTCAGTGCAAGTGTATGGTTTTAAATAATCATGATATCATCAATCCAATCCCAGATGCATGTGCTTTCTTCTCTTTCTATTAACAGATGCTATCATCAATTATCATCAAATTATTTAAATGTTAGCATACTCATCAGCCTATTTACAATAAAAATATAGAACAAACATATCCCAAGTCCCTGCTATGAGATACATGATATATACATTACTCTGCCATTCAATATATCAGGACCCCACAAGTAAATATAAACATTTGAAAATAAATCATATTTTGACTTCACTCTTCTGAACTATGGCATACAAACAGTCAGTACAATTGCAAATTGTTTGTATTATGATTAATGGATGAAATCAATCAATCCACATTACTATAATAGTATATTCTTTGAAATTTTACTTCTGCTATCTGCCTTGAACAAAGCCTTCTGAATCCTCTTATAACTATCCCTAAACAGCTCAGATTGTTTAAAACATGACTCTTTTTTCACAGACAAAGCAAATAATAATACAGCAAACGTAACCTATAAAGTACGGAAATGTACAAGCAACCAATACAAATCAGTCACAAAAAAATCCATAGCAGCCCAAGAAAGAACTAGGCTCATGAAAATAAACCCGAAACAGTATATCTCGCAATTCACTAGAAACTGATGCAACCAAAACCGAACATAATCCCACAAGACACCACGTCTGCAGTTATACTCAGGTCCTCCTATCCTTCCCCATCCAATCTACTAATACCATGAAAAGCCCTCATGCATCCATGAAACAAGATAAAGCTGGATAACAACTATACAGCAGGGAGAAAATCTTTCATCACAGAACAATGTCGTCATCGCAACTAGCATAATCATCTTGAATTCTTCTGAAAAAATGTTGATTTACCCTAGCAGTGAATCAAACCCCTAGAATAAATTCAGTTGGAGTAGTAAGCCACATTTCAAGTATGGATGATATGCACATGGTAAATTGAGCTCGTCGATCGGCAGTAGTAGAAACTAATTACAGATACATATAACAAAGTAGAACAAGTTTCACAGCATATGAAGAGAAGGAGAAAGAGACAATCGTAAAATGTTAATTACATACCACAGCGTCCCACATAAGGTTATTTCTTCAGTCACAAACAGCCCATCATCCAAAGGCAACATTTTGTTAAATAGTAAAACATTATGGAACAATTACCAATTTACCAGCTTCACGATCTTCACACCGCGGCGGCTTCTTTGACTGTAGACTCAGCGGCCACCTCCGGAATCTTCACGTATCCCATCTTCTTAGGGCTGGCGTCATCGGAGAAATCGTAATCCGAAGCAGGCTCGGAGCAGCCGCCGTCACAGCGGCCGGCGAAGAGGGACCAGGCCAAGTACATGGTGGCGGAGGTGAGGGCGCCGCAGCCGACGCCGAAGAGGAGCGAAACGACGACGCTCAGGATGTCCCGGGTGCGATCGCGGAGAGAGCCGAGGTCGTAGAACGAGGCCGCAGACGCCGCCGTTCCGATCACCGGGAACAACGGCGCCGTTTCAGTGCGCTTCTCGTCCTCGGCGGCATCGACGTGGCGATGGATGAAGACTTCGTCGTCGAGGCGGACGGGGCGGAGGCGGCTGATTTCGGTGACGACGGTGACGTAGCCGGAGGAGGAGGAGGCGGAGGGGAGGCGGCGGAGGGAGAAGGAGTAGGAGGAGATGAAGAGGGTCTTGCAGGGGCGGGCGGCGGCGGAGATTGAGAAAATCGAGAGGGTTAGGACGGCGATGAAAAGGATTCGTTGACTGAACGTTGACGACGCCATGGGATTTGGGGAGGAGAGCTTTCCGCCTCTTCTTTTCTTTCTCTTCTTTTTCAGTATTTCTCTGTTCAATTTTAATGATTTTGTCCCCCAGCCGGACACCCTACTTTTATTGCCTTTCGAAGGATAAATATTTTCTTACATTTAAATTTTTTTTACAACTATTAAAAGATTGACATATAGTAAACATAATTTTTGTTTACGTGATAGTTTTTATTAGTTTTTTTTTTAATAGATAGCTTAGTATTTATTAGTTTGGAACAGTAATTTGGCAATATAATAAACTCATGAAAATTTATTTTATGCGGTTTTCTTTTGATGTTGTTATTGAACCTCCAAAAACTTTAGGCTAGTACACTTCACTTCTCTTTTATTTTTTTAATAAAATGTAGGAAAAAATTTTGAATGTTAATAACATTTCTTTTCTTTTTCTTTTTGAGTTTTTGTAGTAATATTCTTGGAACTATATTCTTCTTAATGGATAAAAAAAATAGCATCTTAGCCATGCTTTTGTATGTATCAATCTGTATTTTTTATTGTTATGGCTATATAAGATTTGTATCACAAATAAATACTAACTTTTGAATTCTTTCAAATTTAACTTACTAAATTACCCTCTCTTAATATGGCTTACTTTTAAGTAGGGCTGACAAAAAAACCCGACCAACTCGACCCGACCCGATGCCCAACTTGTGCCTGTACTCGATTTTGCCCAACCCGATTTAGACCCGACAAAAAAAGTCGGGTTTTTTGCCCGATCCGATTATAATAGGGTTCGAGTTCAAGCATGAAACTCAAAACCCGACGGGTACCCGACCCGACCCTATATAATTTTTAGGGCAAATTACAATTTCGTACCCTGTGGTTTGGGTCAAATTTCAAAATGATACCTATGCTTTATTTTTTTGCATTTTCGTACCCTATACTTTCAAAACGTTACAAATGTGTTCTACCATTAGAAAAATGGTTAATGAGTCTGTTAAGTGCTGACATGGCTTATATGGGGCCCACCCCACTACAGTTTTGGAGGGGGCTTATCGTTAATCAGCGTCTTCATCTTCTGCAAAGTCCCCGACGCCGTCTCCTCCTCAGATCTATTTCCATCAAGCCCAGCAACGAAAAAAATTAAATTCAAAGAGACAAAATCAGAAATTTTAAGTAGAGTTTTGAGTGGTGATGATTTTTCACCAACTTCCAAATCCTCTAATTGAAACGCAAAAAAACAACAATAGCAAAACAAAGCATGTTCTAACGACACAACAATCACCATATCAGCAGCAACAACAACTACAACACAATGCTCCTGAAAATCAAGAGTACAATGGCAAGTCGGTCCAGGCCCCGGAAACATGCCCATTTTCGCAAACATAAGCTCGAACAACGGGCTCACCATCATATTTCAATCCATTTTATCATATTTCACAAACTCCCCAAAATAAAATAGAATCACTGCAAAATCAAATCCTCTCAAAGCCGTGTGGGCGTGGTTACATTACATCTCCTCACCCCATTTCATTTCCCCTGAAAAATTTTCCAATCAATCTCGGAAAACATTTTCTCCCGATTTTCTCAGCAACCACACATCTCCTAACAATTTCATTTCATTTCAATCCATAAAAAGCTTCAGGCTTTAGAGCTGATTCCACCCATTTCAGATCTACCGACCCACAAGCAACCGAACCGCGATGTCTTCAGCCCGGCCAGACTCGACTCCTCCAGCCGCTTAATCGTCGTCGCACTTCAGTCGAGACGGGTCGTTGATCGTTGCCGGCAACCACGACGGGTCCTGCAAGATTTGGGAGACGGCGTCAGGGCAGGGACTTTGCTGAAGACCCCTCCAAATGAAAACGAAAGGATATGGAAGTTGGTGAAAAATCATCACCACTCAAAACTTGACTTAAAATTTCTGATTTTGTCTCTTTGAATTTAATTTTTTTTGTTGCTGGGCTTGATGGAAATAGATCTGAGGAGGAGACGGCGTTGGGGACTTTGCAGAAGATGAAGACGCTGATTAACGATAAGTCCCCTCCAAAACTGCAGTGTGGTGGGCCCCACATAAGCCATGTCAGCACTTAACAGACCCATTAACCATTTTTCTAACGGTAGAACACATTTGTAATGTTTTGAAAGTAGAAGGTACGAAAATGCAAAAAAACAAAGCATAAGTATCATTTTGAAATTTGGCCCAAAGGAGGGTACGAAATTGTAATTTGCCCTAATTTTTATATATATATATATATATATATATATATATATATATATATATATATATAGTAGGGTTTTATTTTATCTAAATATTATAATAGCGAATTTATATCCCAATTTGTTCTGCCTGACTTCAAAATCCTTCGCCCGACTCCAGAAACAACGGCCGCCTGACCCCAAAACCCCATCGCCATCTCCATCCAAAAAGCCGTCGTTGGCCGACTCCAAAAATCCATCGCCATCTCCACCCAAAAACCCATCGCCTTTGCCCGACTCCAAAAACACATCGCCGCCTCCACCTACTGCAGCGACCTCGACCCCAACCGCAAACCCATCGTCAATCGCCGCCCGTCGTCCGTTCATCGTCGACCAACCCTCGCCTTCGTTCGTTCCAGACTTCGTCCTTGGCAGGAAGCGTCGCGGCTCGTTCATTCCACCCGTCACAAAATCGATCCAAACAGGTTTGATTTTCACTCTCTCATTCGATTTTCTTTGTTCAATTTCTCGTCGATTTGTTCGAACTGATCCATAGGTTTTTGATTTGTGCGAAATTGCAAATCTATTTCATCGATTTTCACTCTCTCATTCGATTTTCTTTGTTCAATTTCTCGTCGATTTGTTCAAACTGGTCTATAGGTTTTCGATTTGTCCGAAATTGCAGATCTATTTCGTTTTATTGGATTAGCTCGCTTCATTGATTCGGAAAAAGTACTCTGTTTTTGAATTCAGGTTCAATTTTTGTGCGATTCTTGATGAAAATTCGAGATTAGGTTTGTTGATTTCGTGTAATTGAAGCTCATTTTTGTCTCGTTTTCTGTGATTCATGGTCAGCGAAGCTTCAATTCCGAACGCGCAGATGCAGAGCGACACCGCCTCGCCGTGCGAGTTCCAGAATGTTTGCTCCACCGGACGCTCAAGTCCCAAACCGAATAGAACGATGACGTTTTCAAATAGTGTCGTGTTGGCCTTGCCCAACCCGACCCAACCCGATCGGTTCGGGCTACCGGACCATGGAGTACCTAACCTCTATCGAGGGCCTAACTCCTCTCTCTATCGGGTCGGGCTGGTTGAAGGCACTTTGGTGAACTCGATCTCAGGGCCTATGGGCAATGGGACTTCTAAGGACAAAAAAATTACCATAATTCCATCCTAGAACATGAATTTTGAAAGTTCTTCTACAAGGACAAAATAACAATTAATATAATAAAAAAATAATTTCACCAATGGTGTATGAGCATGTGAATAGTATTGCATAAATAGGACCAAGCTCGCGTACAGTATCACGCGTGTGAACAATAACACAAAAACAGTTATTTTTTAAGAAAGTTCTTCAAACAAGGGCAAAATAACAAGTTAATATAATACTTTCTACTAAATGCATAAACAATTATGTCAAATACATAAACACTTTCTACTAAACACAGAAACAGTTATGCCAAACACATAAACAGTTTACTAATACATAATAATTGATGGAAACACAGAAGTAGTTCATGCAAACACAGAAGCAGTTCATGCAAACACAGAAACAGTTCATGCGAACACAGAAACAATTAATTTCTACAACATAGAAACAACTCATACTAGATAGAAACAGTTCGTTACAACACAGAAACAGTTTATTATAACACAGAAACAGTTAATACCAACACTTTTTTACAACATCAACATAAAAATTGCATCCTAGAACACCACATAACACAATATTCACCGATTCCACAAGTTCAAAAATCAAAAATTGAATTCACTAATTTACTAAACAGACTCCACCAAACTCGAATTTGAAGTCACTGTCTACTCTACTTTAAGTTACTATTTTTCCTAGTTGGTTTCGGCATGGTTTAATTAACTGGGTTGTTGTTTTCTTCTGCATGTTTTAATTAATTAGTCACTTTTCCTTTGTAGTTTTAGGACAACTAGGATTAAATGTAGGATAGTTTGCTTGAGTTTAGTTATGTTTTCGTTTTGGTTTCCTCTTGCCAAAAACTTATTAGTTTCTTTTGTTGTTTGTTTTTTCTTGTCAGTTGGTTCCTAAAAAATGTTATTCAGCTCTTTCCTTAAATTAGTGTTTTTGTTCGAAAGGAATTATTGTTGGATGCTTAACTTCTTCTTTTAGTAGCTTTCTTTCTTTCGTCTGTTTGTTGTTTGTCTTTTCGATTGCTGGGTTTGGTTTTTGTAAGTGTTTGGTTGTGAAGTACATATTTTTGTTTAATAGGCAAAGCTTGTTTGTTTTTTCATTATTAACTTTCTGCATTTCCAATGAGTTCTGATTGTGTATGAGATCGAAACCGAAACTTTAATCCTTGTCTGCAGTTGAACAATTGGATTGTTCATATGAAGGAATCTTGAACTATGACGTCTTACCTTATCTTAATTCTATCACATTTAACATGTGGTGTCAGACAGTGCATCTTCTTATGATGAATGCGCTTAGCTCCTGATGTTTGAAATTAAGGTTGACGTCCAGCATTGCTCTGGAAATTTTGTTTCTTTGCTCAATAGAGCTATCTATAAAAAAAAAATTAAATAAATAAAAAAAACAAAAAACTCGAATTTGAACTCAAAATCAAATATATGCATGCTGAAATCCAACAGATCAACAAAGAAGATAAATCCCTCAATTCAAATTCGAACAACATCCAAATTCCAACATTCACACACAACTCAAACTCCCACACGACCAAAGCTTCACCAATTCGAACCCGTCGAAACAACCAAACGTTGATCTAGCCTTCCCTTCCACAATGACCCTGACGGCGGAGTCCGCCAACTCGACTTCTGATCCACTTCTCCAAAAGCTCGAGGACGCGATCAACTGTACCATCGTGCGCCGATCCGTACCCGATTCCCTGTGCTTCGTATTGGGTCTCACGCCACAATCGAGATCGCACCACCCACCGAAGCAGAAATGCAAATCGCCGGCAGAGAAGAAGAGCTCCCGCCGAGATCCGCGACCCTTCTCGGGACCTTCGACACGCGACCAGCTCGTGTGGCGGCAGCATCTTCTCATCGTCGTCGTCATCATTGACGACATCGGCAAGATCTGGAACTCGGTCCCAGATCTAGGCCGCATATCAGCTCAAATTCCTCGTCACATGCCGTGGTACCTCATCGAGCTGCTGGCGGCGGAGGTGGTAGGGAAGCAGTGGCGCGCGGTGATCGACTTTCTTGGCGGGTTGGTTCGACACGTCCTTGACGATGAAGAGCCCCACAGTTCTTCACGCTGCCCTCTGTTGCGGTAATGGGCTTCATGCGGAGCCGATGGCGGATGAAGAGCGCGTGGATTTATTTAGATGAGATTTATTTTTTTAATTGATTAAATATCAGTTTGTCCTTAGGGGGAGAACATTCAAAAGGGTTGTTCTAGCATAGAATTATGTATCTCTTTATATCCTTGTGAGTCATTAATCCTCCTTTTAAGTCATTAAATAGTATAAATGGAAAACGCTTGTTTCACCTAAATATTTGCTTAATTATCTATATATGCATATATACATATGACAAACATTTGTAACTCTAAAATGATTCTCAATCAAAATACATATAATGCCTAAAGAGATGGGAATTACTTGCTCTCCAACTCAGAGTACTCATAGTACCTAAAGAGATGGGAAAAACAATAAATGTTCCCAAACTCCAACTAATTGTTGATTGCATCTTTACTGTCTCATACTCAGTATTATGTAAAGGTGAGCCAATAGGAAACATCATTCCAACTTGAGGGTTACGGCAAGGTGATTCATTATCACCTTATTTATTCTTGAATTGCATTGAAAGCCTTAGTGCACTTCTAAAGCAAGCAGATGTTGAAGAACGTATCCATGGGGCTCAGGTAACACGACACATGCACATCTTGTTTCACCTATTCTTCACCGAGGACTCCATGATATTTAGTGATGCGTCAATTGGAGATTGCACTAACCCGAAAGCGATCTTTTTGCAAGATGAACAGGCTTCAAGGCAAAAAATAAATTTCGAGAAATCAGCGGTTAGCTTTAGTCCTTATATTCCGGATGACATTAAGCAGGCAATTGCAAGTGCATTAGGTGTTCAGCTAGTTCCTTATCATGCTCGCTATTTGGGCTTACCAACCATGACGGGAAGGAAAGAAAACGATGTTCAGATATCTATGGGAAAGAGTGGCAAATACACTTCAATCTTGGCAAGGAAAGATGCTCTCTATTGCTGGGAAGGAAGTTCTAATCATTCATGCCGGGTGTTCCAACTCCCCATTTCTATTTTGCAAAGTGTTAAATCAACAAGCTGCTAAATTCTAGTGGGAAAATAATAACAAACAAAGAATTCCTTGAAAAAATGGTAGTACATGTGCAAGAACAAAGATGATGGAGGATTGGGGTTTCAATGTTTTAATCGAGCGATGCTAGCTAAATTGAATTCACTCGGAACCGTATTTGCTGATCTCTAGTGTCCTGAAGGTGAAATACCATGGTAATTCGAAATTTCTTTATGCACCAAAAAGAAGTCAGGGGGTTGTATATATGGAAGTCTATTATGTGGGGAAGGTGTTTATTAAAGGAGAAAATTGATTAGAAGAATAAGAGATAGAAGACAGATGAATATAATAGGCGATTGTTGGATACCAGTGGCCCTTCAATACAAACTGCAAGCAAGAGCAACTATACCGCCCAACTTGAAAGTGTGTCACCTATTGCATAGTCCAGGTAGATGGATGAGGAAAAACTACAGAGATATTTCCATAAAGTGGAGATGTTTGCTATTCGACCTATAGCCCCGCACCCAGATTTCAGCGATAAGGAAATTTGGTTCTTTGATAAGCATGTGTGTTACCAAGTAAAAACCAGGTATATAGTTTCTTTGTCAATGGAGGAAAGAATGCATTCAACTGCTAGTACATCTGATACAGTGGCAACAACATCTTTTTAGAGGTTTGTGTGGAGTTGCCCGATTCCACCTAAAATAAAACATTTATATCTTACCAACAAAGGAAAACTTAGTAGCTCAGAAGATGGATATTCCAATTTGTTGCCATAGATGACAAAAGCTAGCGCAGAATACAACCCATGCCTTGCATGGGATTACAAAAGGAGCATGGTTGTCTGGAGGCTTCCTGAATTTGCAAATCTAATTGTTATTAAGTGGTCTTTCTTTGATAGCTTAGTAAAGTATTTGCAACAGCAAGAATAAAAGAAAATTGTTGGGAATTTTGCTTATATCTGTTGGATGATCCGGTTTGAGTGTAATAGAGCATTGCATGGGATGTAGCTATATCACTGGAAGAGAATTTAGACAAAGCTATGAGGATAAAGAAGGATTATGAGATGACGACAAAATCGTGGGATCCTAAGCCCAATCTAGTATCAGCTGCATGGACTCCTCTTTCAAGGGGTGGTTATAAATTAAGAGGGCTGTTACTTACACCTAATTTTTGTCTCTGGACACCCATTTTTTTTTGGCCACCCAGAGTTGAATTTTCAATATCTTTGAACACCCCATGAATGTAAGTATATACCAAATATAACCCCTGAAAATTGGTTTTGTATATCCATAATAAACTCGAAGAAAATATATTGATTGAAATTTTCAACCCACGGCACCAGCGCCATCCCGCCCTTCCCGTCCTGCATCATCCTCTTTTATCCTCTTTTATGTTTTGTTTGCCTATCTTTCTTTCCTTTTCTGTACGATTTCCCCGGTGACTTCGCCATCACACGCACGGTCTCAATTTTTCTTTTTCAATTTTTTATTTATTTTTAGATTCTTTGTCAGTACCTTTTGACCAAAAACAAATTGAATTGAATGCACCTTTGATCAATATATTTGAGATCATCGGTGAGGTAACCCCTTCCAGAATACTGTAGGTATGATTGATGAGGTGGCGATACACCTTATCCACCAGATGGTTAAATCTCCTGTTATTCAAGTAATTATTTTGGGTGTTGGATCTTGGCGACTTCGCCGTCGTAGGCAGCAACCTCAATTTTTCTTGTTTTTTTTTTTTTTTTTTTATATTTTCAATTTTTAGATTGTATTTATAAAATGTATTGTAAGTTATTGTTAGGGGTGTTCAAGTCAATTCAAAGAAAGGACAGAATTGTCTTTACAAGCTCAAAATAGCATGGGTGTCCAGAGATAACTTTTGGGTGTAAATAGCAACCCTCTAAATTAAATGTAGATGGCACAGCGGGATTAATGGGAACATATGTGGATTGAGGGATGTGCTTTGAGATGATTTGACGGACAACAATGGGCAATGATGGAACCTGGGCCCATTTGCTCTCCCAATTAGTGAATTAATGAGTTTCAGGATGGGCTTGCGGCAATACATCATGGGTGGGATTCAACCAACAGAGGTAGTAGTGGATAGTTTGGATGCAGGCCATTGTGTCAGTCAGAATTGTAGTGAATGACACCATTTGGCTGCAATTCTTGTAGAGATACAAGGACTATGCAAAGTTTTAGGTATTTAAAGAATTCAAGAACAGTCAGTATCAACTAATGCAGTAGCACATTAGTTGATATGTAAAGCAGCAAATACTTTAGATACAAATTATTGGGAGGGTGATGGGCCGCCATAGCTTATGGCAGTCTTTCATGCTGATATGCAGAGGTAGAGATTGAGTATAAAGTCTTATCTGGGCCTAATTCCCTCTTATGGTTAGGTTGTAAGAAGGTCGACTAGGTTACCATTCTCTTTTCGTAATGGCTTTACCGTAAGGAAGAGAGGCGAGTTTCGAATTATGTGTTATATTCATGTCTACTTGTTTGAATGCTTTTGTTTAATGTAGGAGTATCAAGGGCTCTTTACCTAGTACACTGTGATGTTTTTAATGAGGCCCCCGGATATTGAATTTCTATAGTTTTCCATGTACTCCTTCATTTGACTCAATGCCAAGCCATTTTTATAAATAAAGTACATTCTTTTTTATACATTTTCAATTCAAATTTTGTTGATGGCATTACTCATCTAGATTCACTTCTCTAACTTTTCAAATATGCAAACGCTAGTGTCTTAGCCTCCAAAGTTAACCTCTTGTTGATAGCGTTAATCACCTATGTTCACTTTGTCTAATCTTTCAAATATGCAAACACTAATGTCATAGCCACCAAACTTGATTTGTTTATATATTCTTTTGTGGTCAAAATAATAGACAAAATCTTTGAAGAAATAGTCTAAAACTATAGATTAGAAACTATGCATAAGCATTAAATAAATGAATTCTTCTTCGTTACACCTAAAAAAAATATATATCTACTAATACATTTTGACAAGTGTCCTATAAAAAGTTCACAACCATAAAAAAATCCTCCATGGTAGAAAACAATATAAAAAAATGACTTAACGTTGGATTGCACGCCGTATGTCCACTATGCTAGTGTGTCTTCTACACCATGTCATCTTTTTCGAAATTCATTGCCTCTTTGCTCTTACTCTTGAACTTTATTTGCTCACTTTATTATATTTTTCTTCGATTAATCATCTAATTCGTGCAGTTTTAATTCTCTACTTTGTTCATTCGTTTGTTCGTTTATTTCTCACAGATGTCTCCAGAGTCGGTCTATTGACATCCGAAAGTAAGTAGATTTCATCTTCTGCTCATCTTTTGTTGTTTAGATACTATTTTGTCGTGTTAATTATGTGTTAAAATACGTGCTATTTAGTTTTCATATCAAATGCGATTTGAATTCAAATTTTTTGGACTAAATTGAATGAAATAGATTGAACCATAAATTGAATGGGATTCTAGGGTTTAAGTTATATGTAAGCAATGAAATTTCTTGCTTTAATATTGGGCTTTGTAATTTGATATTGATGTATGCATGGTTCTGCATACTAATCACATAAATAGCTAAGTAAGTGTCTTTTATGTTATCTTTCAGACATAAATGCCTTGACAAGTGCATTGTATTTCACTAATTTACATTAAAGTTTAAGAATTTAATATTATAAATGCAGTCGACAAGAGTCTGAGGAATTGGAAAAGAAGAAGAAGAAAAAGAAGGTAAAGGTCGACAACAAGAGAAGTTGGTCATTGCTGAAAAGTGGCATGCACTGTAAGATGCTGAGAAAGGGTTGTATGCTGAAGAGGATATGGGGGAGTTTGTAGATAAGAAGAGGTAGATCATGATGACACGGCCTTCTTCATCGTGGAACTTTGTTGGTACCTGCCGATGAAGTGGAACCAAACTCATGGATTGTTGTATTTGTTGTTGGGTATTCTGAATGTGATCCAAGCACATGGATTGTTGCATCTGTCACGCTAATGGGAGCAAGAGATTACTTTTTTGGGTTAGGAGAAGACATGAAGATGAGGGTTAGGCAATATCTTGTTGACAATCTCTTGTCCAATAGAATATTCGAGCTGAATAAAAAAAGGAAATTATTCAATCCATCCTTGACCTTCAATCACTTTCATTATGGTAAGTATTGGATACACTGAAGGGAAAAAAAGTTTATGAGGATATAGGCTTTGATATGTTGGTGAACCTCAGATGTGGTGCAAAAACAACAGGGCCGGTCCTCATAATTCGGGGGCCTAGGATGAACTCTCAAAGTGGGATTCCAACTGTTTTTGACCTTCATTCATTGCATGTTACTATAAACTAATACAAAAATCACTTGCTACTCCATAATTTTTTTTTTTTAACTTACAAAAATGAATACGATTAAAATAAGAAACTATACATTTTTCACTTGATACTTGCATAAAAAGAATTTACCTAGATATTGTTCGCCTTATGTGTTAAGACGCAAATGTACTAATTAAATTCACATAGTATAATTGTTCTACCAAATCTTTCACAATTGATAATATTGCTAACATATTCGATTTTTCTTATGAGATAGTTGAGCGAAGGTAAGACTTAATCAACTTTAACTTTGAATGGTTTATATAATGTATTTTTAATCATGTAAGGAAATTATTCAACCTAGTAAAAGAAAACATACTTGAGTTAGGGAAAAGAAGTACATTAATGAAAAATGAAAGAAAAGTTTCAAAATAAAATAAAAAATAAAAACCTCAAAACCCAAAAAGACTCGAACCCATGTCTTGAAGATGTCAACCATGATAGTTTTTCACAAGACTGTAAAACATCTATCAGTAAACTAAATACAATTATTATATATACTTTTTTTTAGGGGGCTTCTCTCGAACAGAGACTTAAGATGACTGTCTCATTGGGCTTTGCTTAGGATCTATCAAGTGGATAATCTTTTTAGCGGAGTTTTTTTATCTAAGCAAGTCGGAATTTGATCTGCATGGGATGACTCTGAGTGAATGAGTTGATGATTTCAACAGAGTAATGGGTGTGAATGATGGAGGGCTTGATATTGATTTTTCAATCTTGAAATATGCATTATTTGAAAAGCTACAAGCTGTCCACGCGAAGTTGCATGGGAAGATTTGGATATATGAGATTGCGAGAAAATGGTAGAAGAATAAGCCACTAAGGATGTATTCGTAGTGCGATTTATTTTATTTCTTTTAGGCATGATGTCTTGGCCCAAATCTGCAATTTATGTCAATATGAAGTATTAAATAGTGAAACAAGATATCATATGCATTTAGATTCATCTGTGACGCTTTGATGTCCATCAAGGAAAAGAAGCAAGTTTATGCATGGGGATTTCCCCCGCATCTTTTTTTTTATTGTTGTTATTTTACTTTGATGCCATTTCACATAGTAAAAACTTAATGAACAAATATTTATCCCCTATTGTAAGTTAGGATGACAACAAGGAAAGTAAGATAAGAGGCAAATAAAAGAGCAATGTGATTTTTAGAGTGCTCAAATAAAATTTAATAAGTTATCAGCAGCTGTGGATGATGTGCAAATGCGACTTAGTATTAGAATGTGGTTGCTACTGCTGTGGAGATGGAAATGAAGATATGAGAATTATATTTGGGTACCTAAACAACCAGACCGTTTCCATCTATAATGGACAATCGAAAATCAAGCATGTCACAAATTAAGGCATGGTCAATCTTTCAACTCTTAGATAGTGTTTGTGACTTTAGCTAACAATGTACATGTGAGCAACAACAATCAAGCCTTCAACACTTGAAAATTGAAATCTACGACTTAAAGAGTATTTACGGTTGCAGCTTGCATGATATGTATTATTATTATTGCAAGAAGAACCAATATCGTAGGAATCAATTACTATAATCAATATCGTATAAATAAATTGACTTTATGATTGAATAATGTAAAACTTCTACTTCACCAAAAAAAAAAAAAAAAAAATCAAGAGATCTCTACATAGATACAATTGATGAGAACATTTTGTTAGTTGATACAATGTTATTAATAATTTTTATTATTATTGTTTTTGTGGAGAAAAACTTAAGAACATAGTCTATCATCCCCTTCTCCAAGTCCCATGTGAGAAAGTCTATTTCTATTTGCATAGTATGAACTGAATAAACTATAAAGTTGATAAGGCAAGGTGGAGATCAAAATTCGGAAAAATTAGATATATGTATCGTACTGGTTTCTTTGGTTTCAATAGTAAAATGATTTTTTAACTTCTAACGCATTATAGGTTTATTGCTATAATATACAATGTGTCAACAACGCCAAAGTCTGATACTACTGATAGTATCACTGATGATGTTGGTAGTATAGCTTACTACCCTAGTATTACATATGGGCTATTCAAATTAAGTAAGAATATTCTTTAGCATCTTGATGACTACATAGTCCAAGGCAAGCTTGCATATGTACGTATGCCATAACAATAACAGATTTTGTTGTAGAATTAATTCAAATAGATGATTAGTATTATATATTATAATATTGTAAACCAGAGAGCTGATGGATGAGGTTTTCAAAAGTTCCTCGAATCTATGTGAAACTATTTAGCTTCATAATGACAGCCGATGTGGATATGGACTTTTTGTGTGATGTCTCAAATCCTCTAACTTGGTTAAGTACACTGTCTTAACCATCAAACCTATTTTAGAAGTGTAAAAGTCATTTTATTTCTTATCTACTATTAATTATATTTGTTGTTTGCGACAATGCTCGATTAAAAAACATAAATAAATTAAGCTCTATATTAGGTTGTTTGGAAGAAGTAATATAAAAAGATAGATTGCTTGTTAGAATTGCTCATTTTTATTTGTAGTATACACATGATAATGCCTATTGAGAGACATCTTATATTGGTATCCTTAAAAGGATACTTAATTCATGTAATCCTCCAATTGGTGTTTTTTATAGAAGATGCATTTCTTACCAAACACTTCAGGAGAACTTATAGATTGTAAGAAGAATGTCATTTTGAAGTTGCATTTCTTAACTATTTGGTGAAGTTTTGCTACTTGTTTATTGCATGCGATAATATAGTTATCTTAATTTGCAGTATAAAAATACCTTATCACAATATATGTGGTGGTTTTGGAGGGTGATTTTTCTTGTGTCAGACCTTTCATTGATGAAAGTCTCATTTTAAATCTATAATCGTGAGACATATTTAAAATTCACACTTGTTTTGAGTTTTATGAGCCCTCATAGTTTTCCTTTATTCATAAGAGATGTAGGAATGAAAAAAAAAAAAAAAATCTTTACATATGGATATCCTTTAATATATGGGTAATTGAACAAAAGCTTGAGAAACATCTCTTGGCGGCTATTATGTGTCCACTAATTTATGATATGGATATGTATCCACTTTATGTTTTTATGAGTTAATCTTTGATATTTTTTTAGAATTAATCCTCTAATATTTCTAAAGAAATCCATTTCGATCATATTTCATCATTGTTTTATTTCAAGAATCGAAAGTATTTCAAGGGAACTTACCTGCTTTTACAGATATTAATACTGGAAAAATGACAAGTGAAGAAGCACCAACACAAGAAACCCAAGAATTGTCAAAGGTCCCATCGTTGGGAGAGGGCTCTCAAAAGAGGAAAAAGAAAGCGCCTGTGGACAAACCAAAACTAGATGAACATCCTAGCAGCATGCTCACGTTTGGGAAGATGGTTGACACCAACAGAACGTTGCTCACTAAGAGGGTTGGTGTGATGGAACACATCAACGCAACCCCATTCACTGCACTGATAAATGCATACCTAGAGGGCAGGATGACTAAAGCAAGAAAAAGGGATTGCGATGTATATGATTTGGCAGAGTTATACAGCATCGATAGGGAATGCTTCCAGTTCGCGAATGGGTATTGTAGGCCTTCCGTAGATGACGTTGTGAACATTCTCGGCATAAGAGGGTGTGGAGATGCAGACGTGCCGAAAAAATATACAGGGGGGACAAGAAAGAACCCTCCCTGTCGGCTCATTGAGGAATACTTCAGAACACCCAGTAAACGAGCGTCAAAGATTGACGTTGACAACGCAATCACGGCAGCCTTGCAGAAGGAAGACAGGCAAGTAGCGGATGAGGAAGCTGCCTGCTTGATCATACTCTACCTTCTGATCACTGCCCTTTTGGCGGGCTCAAAGAATAACGCAGCTTGGAAGCTGATCAGGCTGTGCTCTTCGATAGAAGAGATAAAAAAGTACAACTGGGCAAAGGCGATACGCAATATGCTGTTGAGCAATGTACACATCGCGAAAAAGTTCCAAGAGACCGAAAAGAAGAGTCCAATTCCTGGTTGCACGCCACTCTTGCTGGTAATAAGTGCTTTTCTTTATTTTTTTCCTCTAAATGTGTTCTTTCCAGCGAGTGTGCCTTCATTTTAGTGCGTTCATAACATTTTACATTGTCGTTCTTCTGAATTCAGTACTGGATATGCGTGCATTGGAAGGGAACGTTTCCACGAATCCTTGATGCCAAGGGTGTGGTGCCTTGGGCAGCCAGATACGACCTGAAGGAGGTTCACAATAAATTAAAGGAAATGCAACCTATTAGGCTAAGCCTACGGGTACGGTGACTAAAACACAAGTGCTTTATAAGTTGATAATTGCTTGATTATTGTTAGCTGACGTTTGTGAGTGCAATGTCACAGTTGGACAATGCGACCGATGATTTTGACATCAGAGATTATGATGTTGTGTTAAACCAGTCCAGCTATGAGGAGCTGCAGACAATCCAAGATTCAAGAGGGAAGGGGAAGGGCAAGGGGAGGAAGAAGCAGAAGATCAATGATGACGAGGAGGAGACTGAGAGTGATGAACCCGTTGACGAGATGGTGGAAAGGATTATGCATAACCAGTTTGTACGTCATTTATTTGGTTACTATAAAGTTTCTGTGCTAATCCTACATAGTTCAGTTTTAATTTATTTATTTATTTCTTCACCAAGTAAATCACAAGGTATAGTCTGTAAGGAACAACTTAGTTTGATTTACAGTAACCTGCTGATGTTATAAAATTGAAGCTGTTTACATTTTGCTAAGTATAAAATTGAAGCGGTTTGATTTTTGCTACGTACCGAATTTGTATGTTGCTATGTAGAGAGATTTTGTGATGAACTTGATTACTGCAGTATACACAGATGTCCATTTTTCGCATGTATATATTTTGTTTACACAATTTTTATGATTGGTCTTCAACAAACAAGTGAGTGTTCGTTACCGAATAGACGAGTAGGCTTTAACAAACACTTTTGTGTTCGTTAAGGATGTCATGTTAAGATAAGTCAGTGAACGGTTAATTACTCGTTAACGGACATCTATGTATTAAATAAAGAACAGATGTGTGATCTCTGAGGAACACATATTACATTTTTTAGATTGTTAGTTTCAACTATCTTGCTCGGGGAAGGTTTGAATTTGAAAGTTTGATCACATGTTTCTGAACGTTCAAATGAAGTGGCAAGCACTCTGAATAAACAGTTTGTAAGTCATTTATTTGGTAACCATAAATTTTCTGTGCTAGTCCTACATAGTTCAGTTTTTCTTTTGTATGTTTTTCACCAACACTTACTGGGAAAGCAGGAAGTGTCCCTGCAACCGAATCAAACATTACCGTATTCTAACTTGTTTTGTCTTCCACAGTTGAAGGAGACCAGTGGAATTGGAGCCAAGAATAGACCAGGGGCCAGAGTACCCCACTCGGACAGCGATGATATCTATGATGAAGACGATTTGTTGCAATACATGAAGAAAACTCAGCCTCATTTTAAACCAACAAAAAGACCGAGACATGCACCTCCGCTGCCAGGCAACCAATGCTGCAAGAATTATGCTCTCAAAAAGGTTGAGAAGGTGCGTCAAAAACTTTATGAGCAGTTCGCGAAAATAATGGCGGACCAAAGCGCGAAAATAATGGCGGACCGAAGTTCTGCTGAACATAAAAGGATGGAATCGCATATGATGAGCATGAGCAAACTGATGGAAGAGAATGCCCAACTGAAAGCGCAGCTGCAAATGAGGAATCAAGAGTCCGAACAATTCAAATTGCAACATCAACAAGATGAACCCCCTGCTGCTGCCAACCAAGATACGCCCCAGCAGCAAAGACAAAGCCCTGAATACAGAGATGCCCCGGGAGCTGAATCTGAACACAGTGCTTCTGCCAACCAAGATACGCCCCCGCAAACCCAAAGCCGTGAAAACAGAGATGCCACAGGAGCTGATGACTCTGTCATAAATGAAAAACATGTGGGGATGGATGAGCAGTTCGATACGCTCCCTGGCAATTTGGCTCTAACGGCAGCGGACGCTGCGCAGACCATGCCCGGTTCCGATATTATTGAGCTTGTATCGCAAGAAGCTTCCCAGGCCATTATTCCTTCTGAAGTTCAACAAAGGGAAGAGCCTTCCGATGGGAATGATCTTGTATTGCAAGCTGCAGCACAAACACTGATTGAATTACCAGCAGATGGTGCAATGAAGACAAGTGATGATGCAGAGATCAGGTCGGAGCTAAAAGAGAACGTGAAGGAGCGGCGGGATGTTAGAAAGAAGAAAGATATATGCAGACAGGAGGGCTGCAAAGCTGTTCAGGCGGGGGAGGCAGGGGCCAAGGCCATTCCTCCTATCCAAATTGAGGCCACAAATAATAAAGAGCCCATTCGTTGGGAGAGTGGCTTTGGGTTCAAGCACTTGCGCCAGGCGGAGAGAGACAAGTTCAACCGATTCTGGAATTGTACGGATGCGGCTATATACTAGGTTGCAGGACCATCTCCATTCGACAATAGCCCAGTAAACGTGTTCAGGACCGATATCACGGGGTATCTTGGGAACAATCAAATAATGAGCAACATTGTTGAAGCTTTCTGCTACATTACACGAGAAAACGAAGAAAACACCCCTGGCGGCATTAAGAATTGTTACATGCCAACGTACTTGTTTGTAAGTTGCTTCCTCCTCCCTGAATCTATTTTATTGTTTCATATGTGTATATGCATAAGTTATCCAGCATGAAGTGTCCTGGTAAAAATGCGAAAATTGCCTCGGTATGCATAACTTATGTGTATATGCATAAGTTAATTCAAACACTAACACTGGTTGGTTCTGCTAATCTAAAATACAGGCCAACCTGGGGACTCTGGACAAATCCTCTACTTATTTTAAAGATAGGATAGACGTGATGCACAACATGTTGAAAACGCAGATAGGAGAAGACATGAAGATGAGGGTTAGGCAATATCTTGTTGACAATCTCTTGTCCAATAGAATATTCGAGCTGAATAAAAAAAAGGAAATTATTCAATCCATCCTTGACCTTCAATCACTTTCATTATGGTAAGTATTGGATACACTGAAGGGAAAAAAAAATTTATGAGGATATAGGCTTTGATATGTTGGTGAACCTCAGATGTGGTGCAAAAACAACAGGGCCGGTCCTCATAATTCGGGGGCCTAGGATGAACTCTCAAAGTGGGATTCCAACTGTTTTTGACCTTCATTCATTGCATGTTACTATAAACTAATACAAAAATCACTTGCTACTCCATAATTTTTTTTTTTAACTTACAAAAATGAATACGATTAAAATAAGAAACTATACATTTTTCACTTGATACTTGCATAAAAATAATTTACCTAGATATTGTTCGCCTTATGTGTTAAGACGCAAATGTACTAATTAAATTCACATAGTATAATTGTTCTACCAAATCTTTCACAATTGATAATATTGCTAACATATTCGATTTTTCTTATGAGATAGTTGAGCGAAGGTAAGACTTAATCAACTTTAACTTTGAATGGTTTATATAATGTATTTTTAATCATGTAAGGAAATTATTCAACCTAGTAAAAGAAAACATACTTGAGTTAGGGAAAAGAAGTACATTAATGAAAAATGAAAGAAAAGTTTCAAAATAAAATAAAAAATAAAAACCTCAAAACCCAAAAAGACTCGAACCCATGTCTTGAAGATGTCAACCATGATAGTTTTTCACAAGACTGTAAAACATCTATCAGTAAACTAACTACAATTATTATATATACTTTTTTTTAGGGGGCTTCTCTCGAACAGAGACTTAAGATGACTGTCTCATTGGGCTTTGCTTAGGATCTATCAAGTGGATAATCTTTTTAGCGGAGTTTTCTTTATCTAAGCAAGTCGGAATTTGATCTGCATGGGATGACTCTGAGTGAATGAGTTGACGATTTCAACAGAGTAATGGGTGTGAATGATGGAGGGCTTGATATTGATTTTTCAATCTTGAAATATGCATTATTTGAAAAGCTACAAGCTGTCCACGCGAAGTTGCATGGGAAGATTTGGATATATGAGATTGCGAGAAAATGGTAGAAGAATAAGCCACTAAGGATGTATTCGTAGTGCGATTTATTTTATTTCTTTTAGGCATGATGTCTTGGCCCAAATCTGCAATTTATGTCAATATGAAGTATTAAATAGTGAAACAAGATATCATATGCATTTAGATTCATCTGTGACGCTTTGATGTCCATCAAGGAAAAGAAGCAAGTTTATGCATGGGGATTTCCCCCGCATCTTTTTTTTTTTATTGTTGTTATTTTACTTTGATGCCATTTCACATAGTAAAAACTTAATGAACAAATATTTATCCCCTATTGTAAGTTAGGATGACAACAAGGAAAGTTAGATAAGAGGCAAATAAAAGAGCAATGTGATTTTTAGAGTGCTCAAATAAAATTTAATAAGTTATCAGCAGCTGTGGATGATGTGCAAATGCGACTTAGTATTAGAATGTGGTTGCTACTGCTGTGGAGATGGAAATGAAGATATGAGAATTATATTTGGGTACCTAAACAACCAGACCGTTTCCATCTATAATGGACAATCGAAAATCAAGAATGTCACAAATTAAGGCATGGTCAATCTTTCAACTCTTAGATAGTGTTTGTGACTTTAGCTAACAATGTACATGTGAGCAACAACAATCAAGCCTTCAACACTTGAAAATTGAAATCTACGACTTAAAGAGTATTTACGGTTGCAGCTTGCATGATATGTATTATTATTATTGCAAGAAGAACCAATATCGTAGGAATCAATTACTATAATCAATATCGTATAAATAAATTGACTTTATGATTGAATAATGTAAAACTTCTACTTCACCAAAAAAAAAAAAAAATCAAGAGATCTCTACATAGATACAATTGATGAGAACATTTTGTTAGTTGATACAATGTTATTAATAATTTTTATTATTATTGTTTTTGTGGAGAAAAACTTAAGAACATAGTCTATCATCCCCTTCTCCAAGTCCCATGTGAGAAAGTCTATTTCTATTTGCACAGTATGAACTGAATAAACTATAAAGTTGATAAGGCAAGGTGGAGATCAAAATTCGGAAAAATTAGATATATGTATCGTACTGGTTTCTTTGGTTTCAATAGTAAAATGATTTTTTAACTTCTAACGCATTATAGGTTTATTGCTAGAATATACAATGTGTCAACAACGCCAAAGTCTAATACTACTGATAGTATCACTGATGATGTTGGTAGTATAGCTTACTACCCTAGTATTACATATGGGCTATTCAAATTAAGTAAGAATATTCTTTAGCATCTTGATGACTACATAGTCCAAGGCAAGCTTGCATATGTACGTATGCCATAACAATAACAGATTTTGTTGTAGAATTAATTCAAATAGATGATTAGTATTATATATTACAATATTGTAGACCAGAGAGCTGATGGATGAGGTTTTCAAAAGTTCCTCGAATCTATGTGAAACTATTTAGCTTCATAATGACAGCCGATGTGGATATGGACTTTTTGTGTGATGTCTCAAATCCTCTAACTTGGTTAAGTACACTGTCTTAACCATCAAACCTATTTTAGAAGTGCAAAAGTCATTTTATTTCTTATCTACTATTAATTATATTTGTTGTTTGCGACAATGCTCGATTAAAAAACATAAATAAATTAAGCTCTATATTAGGTTGTTTGGAAGAAGTAATATAAAAAGATAGATTGCTTGTTAGAATTGCTCATTTTTATTTGTAGTATACACATGATAATGACTATTGAGGGACATCTTATATTGGTATCCTTAAAAGGATACTTAATTCATGTAATCCTCCAATTGGTGTTTTTCATAGAAGATGCATTTCTTACCAAACACTTCAGGAGAACTTATAGATTGTAAGAAGAATGTCATTTTGAAGTTGCATTTCTTAACTATTTGGTGAAGTTTTGCTACTTGTTTATTGCATGCGATAATATAGTTATCTTAATTTGCAGTATAAAAATACCTTATCACAATATATGTGGTGGTTTTGGAGGGTGATTTTTCTTGTGTCAGACCTTTCATTGATGAAAGTCTCGTTTTAAATCTATAATCGTGAGACATATTTAAAATTCACACTTGTTTTGAGTTTTATGAGCCCTCATAGTTTTCCTTTATTCATAAGAGATGTAGGAATGAAAAAAAAAAAAAAAAAAATCTTTACATATGGATATCCTTTAATATATGGGTAATTGAACAAAAGCTTGAGAAACATCTCTTGGCGGCTATTATGTGTCCACTAATTTATGATATGGATATGTATCCACTTTATGTTTTTATGAGTTAATCTTTGATATTTTTTTAGAATTAATCCTTTAATATTTCTAAAGAAGTCCATTTCGATCATATTCCATCATTGTTTTATTTCAAGAATCGAAAGTATTTCAAGGGTTTGGTTGAAAAAACTTAAAACAACATATATGGCATTGTATCAGATCCAATTGGTTGGGGCATAGAATATATAGGAAGGCTATGGAAGAATTATTAGAGATTTTTTTGCGATGAAGACCCATATAGATTGAGGGTTTGCCTGTTTAAAGTGCATTTATCTTGCTTGACCATATCATTTAAATATGTGTTTAACGAGATGGCCAAAATATATGGCAAAATGGAAAATTAGATCAGTAAGCTCAACACACAATAGAATAGATATTTTTTAATTTCGCTAGACTATACCTTCGAGAAAGAAGACACATAGTGCACATAGTTTGGAGATCAACATCATTGGGAAGAACATCATCTTTGTTTACATGAAAATATACCTTGGAAGAATTATTTATTTTTTTTTTGGGGGGAGTTTTTTTTTTTTGGGGGGGGGGGGGTTTTTTTGTTTTCCGTTTTTTGAGAGGTCCCTTTTTTTGTGAAAGAGAGTATGTATTTTGTTTTGTGTTGTGATTTTTTTTTAAAAAAAATTTTATTTTTTTTTATATTTAAATTTTTTTTTTTTTTTTTTTTTTTTTTTTATTGTGTTGTTAAAATTCTTGTTTGTTCTACTTTTGCCTTAAATTTTTCTTTAAGCGGTCCTAAAGTAAGCGGTTTCAACACTTAGGGCATGTTTACTTCACCGGAATGGGAATGGAGGAATCGGAATGGAATTGAAACGATTCCCATTCCGGTGTTTACTTACACAAGGAATGAAAATGGTTGTGGGTCCCACCAGAAAAAACCATTCCCATTCCCCCACTTTAAGCCAAATTTCAATCCGGAGGGGGGAGATGGTATTGCTCAAAAAGGAATGGGAATGGGTTTGTCATTTACAAACTTACCCTCCCATTTTTTATGAAATAACCAAAACTCACGCGCATTCTTAACCATCTTCTTCTTCCTAATCTCAACAATTTCTGCATGACATCACAAATCACCATTGCTCCGCCACCACAGATCCGTTGCAGCGGAGAAGCCCAAAGCCGGCAAGAAGCTCAAGTGGCCACCGACGCCACCGCTGCAGAAGAGAAGAAGAACCGATCGAAGGATCGAGCGACGATCGGCAAGGAAACAACTCCCAGTCCGATTTCATAAGGAGAAAACACCCAGAATGTGTTACCAAATGGAGACGATGTCTTCTAGAGAAACGTTCATACTAGTGTTTTATACATCATATCAAAAATTCAGAGCAATCCAACCGTTGTAGCTTTGGATAATCTCGTCCAAATTGAAGCAGTTCGGAGGTATTTGAAGTTCTACTGGGTTCATTTTGGGGGATTGCATGTCGGTTTATAGTGGTTGGATGATGATGTTATCTTCAGCAAAGTTGGAGATATATCTGTCTTCTACAACATATCCAAAATCCAGAGAAATCTAACCGTTGTAGCTCCGGATAATCTCATCCAAGATAAAGCAGTTCGGAGGTATCCGAAGTTCTGCTGTTTTTTTGCAAGAGAATAAGTGCCCCGTTAAAATGGGGAATTGCCCGGGTAAAATGGATAAGTGCCCCGTTAAAATGGGGAATTGCCCCGTTAAAATGGGGAATTGCCCCGGTAAAATGGATAAGTGCCCCCTGTTAAAATGGGGAATTGCCCCGGTAAAATGGGGAATTGCCCCGGTATTGTAGAACAAATCTTAATAGTGTTTTATTATATATCAAAATTGAATTTATCTTAATAATATTTCATCTTTACAAAAGGGTATTTTGGTAATCAAATTACACTAATTCTGATTCCAGAGAATGATTCCGGACAGTTAGTAAACGTTGGAATGGAATGACTGATTCCGATTCCGACCCATTCTGATTCCTGTCCATTCCGATTCCTGCTCATTCCGATTCCTGCTCATTCCGATTCCGAGTTAGTAAACGTGCCCTTAAGGTGCATCATTCATTTTATTGATTAAGAAGGATACATTGTTTACCAGATTGGCTAAAAAGAATTTTCATAAGAATGCTCGTTATATTATGGTGATTGGTAGAGGGAAGATTTGATGGTAGGCATGGTTGATTATAATCCATTTAGGGTATACATGCTACTAGACTGCATATATAGTTTCATTTATATTGCATTTAATAATAGATTTTCACTCGTTCCAAACATAATGTGGCTGGGACTAAGGCATAATATAATATTACTGTTGAGAAGACTTGAAAGAGAAAGAACTAATGATTGAGGAGAAGTTTATGGGAAGTTTAGAGATGAAAGTTATGATACAGATGAAGAAGGAAATCAATATTGAGGAATTTAACCTGCAATGTTTTATTTTTTAGAAAGTTATTAGCGAATGAAATTTAAAGAAGTGAACCATATATAGAAGGAATCAAGTACATGGTGCAAAAAAAAAAAAAGTATTTAAAGGCAACGACTAAACCTTAGCATATATCTTAAGGAGAATGAACATATAAATAAGCATTTTCATCATCAATGACTTAGAAATCATTTTGATCAGTGGGCTTGTAAGGAGTATAATTGTGCACGATTGATTATCTTTATTTAATAACTCCCCAAGTTATGACTAGGGCTGAGCATTATGATGTGAATAAATACATATTATTGGTTCCTTGAAATACGATCATAGGTATAGACAGTACCATAGTTGATGACCAAAAAGTAAAGTAGTGTAGTATAAGGCTTACTGTTATTTTCATTTCCTTATCTTTTCTTTTTAAAGGTATATCGACAAAAGAAAATTTTAACATGACAAGAAACAAAATTGTTCATGATCACGCTCATCTATACACAGCCATAAAAATAGGTCGCATCGTCATCTTGCAATAAACATCGCTAGATGCCAAACTCGTGAAAAGACAATGATGTATATAACACATATAAAAGATTAAGAAAAGCAAAATAAGTCGGATTACGTAAGCAAAAATATGAAAAAAGTAATGTGAAATCGTTTTGTCTTTGGGACCTTTGCGTGAAGGCTGAATGGAAACCCATAGACTAGTTTCTATTCCACCCAAAACAAAAGTGCCCATTTTCCAGAGGAGAAATTTCGGAAAAGAGAAAGGGAATCCAAGTTGTAGCATAAGAATTTAGTGAAAGTGTGTTGAATTCTCAATTAAGTTAAAGTGTATTTGCACTATTGGACGTGAGTTTATATACTTGTGTATTACTCAATTCATTGTTGTCTGCAAATAACTAGTTCAGTATGCAGCCTAGGTACCCATAAGATTTTGTGGTACGCATGTTCAAAACTTTGGGTGACCTCCTTTCCCAAATTTTGACATTGTAAACACCATATTAGGAACAAAGAGAATTTTGTAGTCTGAAATTTTGGCCAACTCTAATTGCAGTCTCTCGAGCCAACCTTGGTTGACCTTTTTGATATACTAATTTTATTCTTCATGATTCATCCAAACTTATTGTTGGTTAATTTTGAGTGGGATTAATAAGCACTATCTCATCAAAAGAAACTGCGATAGCATTTTAGCAAACTATTAGTTGGTCTCAATTTTACCTTTCAAAAGATAATGATGTTGTCTCCTAGTAAAAATCTTTTTCTAGGAATAACATTCGATCCCAAAATCAGAATGAACATGTCATAGATGTAGGTTTAGGAACTCTTCCAAGTTGAGATAAAACCACATCGCTAACTTAAAATTTATTTTGTACAAAGATTATAAAATATTTATGGGCAAATTACAATTTAGTACCTTATGGTTTGAGACAAATACCAATTTGATACCTGTGATTTTTTTTTTCTTGCATTTTAGTTCCCTATACTTTCAAAATATTTCAATCATGTTTCTCCGTTAGTTTTATGGTTAAAATGTGCTGATGCACTTGAAGGGCATATAGGTCTTTTTGTTAATGGGAAAAAAATCCAAACCAGCCACCATCAGCAATCAAGATCGCCCTCCATCGGCACTGTACGGCGGCGTCTACGTTCCTCCGCACCACCGCCTTCACTCCGTCATCGTGAGCCCCAATTACACCTCTGCCGCGTCAACTGACCCAAGAAGAGTGCCGCCGCCGCTCTAAACTGGAAAACCACCACCACCAGCGCGTCGTAGGATACTACCCGACTTAGCTGTAGGACCATGTCCAGAAGCCTAAGCTTCAACACAACTCCGCCTTCAACGACACCATTTCGGAGGACGGCTCTGATCGCGAAGTTATGGTGAGATTGTTTTGTGTTGCATACTTCGTAATTTGGAACTTCAGTTAGGTTCAACTTTGAATTTGGAGTAATTTTCGGGAGAGGGCTTTCAAATATGGTTGTTAATCAGTTTTCTAGTGTGAAATGCTGTGTAGAAAAATGAGAAGTGGAATTTTCGACTTTGCAAGAACAAGAGCAACAAAAACGGTGGTTTTTTTTCCCATTAGTTGAAAAGACCTATACGCCCTTCAAGTGCATTAGCACATTTTAACCATAAAACTAATGGCAGAACATGATTAAAATATTTTGAAAATATAGGGAACTAAAATGCAAAGAAAAAAAACCACATGTATCAAATTGGCATGGAAAATTTTATTAGAAAATTTGATTTTGGCCCTCGAAAATAGCTACTTTAAGGATAAACCCACCAACTTTTAGCAAAAGCCCTAAATCCATTTAATTAGCTTTCCATGTAAGCAAATTTTCTATATTAAGCGTTGATGAGTTACAAATTAATTTATTTTGTTGAATTGTCTATTTGCTAACCTACCCATTTTGCCCTTTTACATTATAGCACCCTTTTTAATGTATGCATCATACCGTTAATGTTCTTTTATAACTTTGAATTCTTTTCTTTTATTCTTATTCTCCTTTTTATTAGTCTTCCTTTTGACAATAGTTTCATTCTTTTTGATCCGAGTGTTCGTCTCCATTTCAATACTTTATTTTAGTTTCCTCTTGTTTAGGTATAATTCTTTCCTTACAGTTTTTTTTTTCCACGTATTCCTTTTCCTACAATTTCAGAATTTTTTTACCTCTTATGAAGGTAATTTATTTCAAAGAAAACCTCTCATGGAGGTATCTTGATTTCTAACAACTACCTCCAATGGAGGTATATTATTTGACTTACGAATTCAACTTGTTTCATCCTAAATACCTAAAACAAATAATAATTAATATTGGGGTTAAGAACACCGAAAGCAAAGTTTGAAATTGTGTCAAACCTCTAGTAGAGATAATTTCCCAAATTTTGAAATTGTGTCATATCTCTAAGTGAGACAAAGCTGCAAATCCAATGATCTACCTAAAGAACAGGTATGAATATGCAATTATCAATGAACCACAGCAACCATAGCCACCCCACACCTCGCCATGATCAACTTGTTTCTTTTCATGCGCCACTCTGCAAGCCCCTCAACCATCTTCAAAACATGATATTGAAGTTGCCTATGGAATAGGTAAGAAAGATCTAGAACCTATAGCAAAGGTGAATTAAAACAAAAATAGCAAATACAATCACAAATCTCTTGGAGATTTCATAAGCAGAAAATCACTTCGTCCCCCACCACCCACCCCAAATCCATATGACAGCATTTATACAATTTCCTACTTAATTTGAATTTAAATTAATTGAAAACGGATGGTACAATTACTACCAAATTGAAATGGATGTACCTCCCGCATTTTCCAAATTCTAAAACAAATGGCAAATATGTAATTCACTAAAAAGATGATGGGCTTGATTATACTAATTTTATATATTTTTTAATTATCTTAATTGTTGTTGTGGTTTTTTTTTTTGTTTGGGGTGGGGGGGGGAGGTGGGTGTTGGTTTTGGGGTGGGGGGGGAGTGGTAAGTTTTTTTTTTTTTTTTTTTTTTTTTTGTTTTTTGTTTTTTTTTTTTTTTTTTTTTTTTTTTTTTTTTTTTTTTTTTTTTTTTTTTTTTTATATATATTATTTTACCCATTTTTTTTTTATATTTTTAATAATTTATTTTTTTATTTTTTTTTTTTTTTTTTTTTTTTTTTTTTTTTTCTCTTTTTTTTTTTTTTATTTTTTTTTTTTTTTTTTTTTTTTTTTTTTATTTTTTTTTTTTTTTTTGTTAGTGTATTTTTTTTTTTTTGTGAGTTTGTTTTTTTTTAGTGGGGGGGGGGTTTTTTTTTTTTTTTGGGGGGGGCGTGGCGGGGCGTTTATAGAGTCCGCGGTGTTTTTTCTTTTTTTTTGACCTCTTTTTTAGTTCCCGTTTGGGATTGATTATTTCAGCCAATTATGGATTATTTTGAAAGTTTTGATACTGTACATGTGTTTGGTAAAAAGAGGAAAAAGTGATTTTGGTGAGAATCGCTGTCCATCACCTGCACTTTTGAAAAGCGGCACTGGGGTCGCTTTGGAAACCAGATTTTGGAGATAGCGGCAAATGAAAAACACGGAGACTACTGTTCATTAATGAAATGTTTCAAAAAGTCAAAAATGTCCTCACTCATCTATGGAAATTACAATCCTTTACCCCACTTTTCATTGTCTTTCTTTCTTCCCGGTTTCTCCAGCCGCACACATTTTCTTCTTCTTCGTTCTTGCTTCTGTGAAATTTTTTGGATGATGGCACCATAATTCAATCCAAGTTTGGCAGTTCGTTCACTCACAAAATTGTATAACAAGGTAATTTCGGTATATTTTTTGTTCCTTTTTCAATTTTATTCATCCCTTTTCTGTTAAGGGATCCCGCCATCCTCGATGTGATTCGGAGACTCGATCCCGGCGTTCGTGATGAGATGCAGGCGGAGGAGGCCGGTGGTGAGGTCCGGAAGCTGGGATTGAATGCGGAGGACAACGGCGGAGGAGAATCGGAGGCGGAGGGAGGTGAAGTGGTGGCGGCGAAGGTCGGAGATGAGGTTTGGAAGCTGGAATTAGAGAACGTCAGAGATGAGCAGGGGCGGATCCACGTGAGAGCGGAGGTACGCGGCCGCCCCTCTGCAGATGGGCAGATGTGCAGGTTCGGATTCAAAGTGCTTTGCTTTAATGCGATTTCTCAATTTTGGGTTTGTTGAAAATTTGTATGTGGATTGAGAATTGGTCATTTGGGTTTTAAAGATTGCTTATTGTTCAGTTTGCCTGTGAGTTTTTGCTATATAACTTGGATTTTGTTATCCGAATGTGATTGTTTGGTTGATTTCAGAATTGGGTTTCTGCTAATTGTCTGTTTTGGGGTTCAAAATTGTTAGCTTTTGTTCGGAAAATGGCTTCTTTTCCGGGTTTCTCATGTTGGGTTTCTGCTGTAGAATTGGAACTTCTCTGTTATGATGGGGTTCCTCAATTAGGTTAATGGAAATTGTTTTGTATGAGTAGAAAATAGTGAAGTGGGATTCTATTGTAACTCGATTCCCTATATTTCTGTGATTGTCTGTTCGAGTTATGAATTGATTAGGATGTCTTGCAGGAATGGCTTATGTTGTCCTCCCTTGGTTTTTAAGTTGCTTTCTGCCACAGAAATGCTTATTTGATTAGTTCATTTGGGTTCATGCAAATTCTGGGCTTTTGGAATTGGTCAATGGATTTTGTTATCCAAATATAGGATAATCGAACCAGGTAAATTTTTTGCATTTTGGCTTTATAATGTGCCCTATGTATATATATATGGTTGAAAGATTGGACCTTTTTGTTTATCATTGTGATTTGTTGCCTTCTATGGATATTTGTGGTTGAAAGATTGGACCTTTGTTGTTTATTCGTGTTTCGTTTTCATTAACATGCAGTTTCTTGTTGAAATTATTGTTCCAATTAATGTTTCTGGCTTGTTATGATTGGGATATTTGTGCTATTGGTTCTCACGTTCGGTGTGTTGGTGTTTTTTGATTCTCAGGAGCTTTCTGTTTGAAGTTCTGGCTTTTACTACAATTTCGGCAATGTGCGCGATGCACTAGATATTTCCGTGATGTTATAACACTTGAGCTTGTTGCAGTACCATTTGAGACCAGGCGGATGCAAGTATGGAAATGCTTGTAGATACATCCAGGCGAAGAAGGCATGCGCAACGTGATCGTTATTTTGATGAAAGTGGATTTGATGAAAATGGCATCCAAGGTGAAGAGAATGTAGTGGAAGTTGATGCACAAGAAGGTGGTGGCTCGGTAGCACAAGAAATGGAGGTGTTGGGAAACAATATAGCCGCAAGCTTAATGAGCTCATCTACATAGGCTTTGTATGACTTGTGCTTATGATTAGCATTTTTTTTTTGGAATGTACATAGAGTTTAAACTCTAAAACAAATATTTTTGCTGCTTCATTATTTATAATGAAGGTACTTTTAAATGTGATCTTCTGTTAAAATTATAGAAGTAAAAAACTCAAGTGAGTTCTATACACTTGAATAACAAGTCATTTTAGCCTTATACCCTTTTTGGTAATTGTACATTGTTATGACAGTTTTATATTGACATTTACCAAACACTCAGATTCTGATTATGATACCTGCAGCACTTTTACTATACAGTTTACCAAACACTTTACTGCTTTCTGACACAGCTGATTATTTTCACAGTGATTCTAAACGTGATTATTTTCAATAAAATTATATTTAAAAAATATATTTTTTTTTAATTTGATATTAATAAAAAAAAAAAGGGAGTGTCTTGTGCTAAGACCCCCCACTAATCTCTTCATAATTGGAGACCAGAAAAAAAGGGGTATAGGTTTCAAATTTTCAAAAAAAATTTTTTATTTTATATCTTTTTTCCCGTAAGTGTGTAATGGGTGAGGGTTATCATCCTAAAAAAAAAAAAAAAAAGAGGGGCGGAGGGGGGGGGGGGTGCCCCCTGTGCTAAGCCACCCCCCACCTAATCTCTTCATAATTGGAGACCAGTATGATCTTTTCTCTAGACTCAAATTAGCACAATGCCCAACCGTAAAAATTGGAGAGCAGCCGCTATCAAAGCTTTTGAGTTCTCTTTCTTCTATGTTAGTCTAAATTGGCATCGGTACAGTATCATTAAAGAGTGATTATCCATGGGTGTGATTATCCATTTGTTTCTTTTCTCTAGACTCAAATTAGCACAATGCCCAACCGTAAAAATTGGAGAGCAGCCGCTTATCAAAGCTTTTGAGTTCTCTTTTCTTCTATGTTAGTACATTAAATATGTCATTGAGTGATTTTTGTGGTGTGATTATCCATATTGGTAATTTTAGGTTGGGTTTTTTGTAATTTTAGATCATGTTAAAATAATATTATTTTTCTATTAAAAACTAAATTTGAGTGTATTCATTAAAAAGTGGGTGTAAATAAAATTTCTCAATTGATATTTGACCAAAATCACAAAATACTAAATTGTAATTTACCCGTAAATATTTATATAGGAAAAAAAATATCATGATCCTATAATTGTTTTCTAAGAAGAATATTATGAGAGAGTTCAAACTTGAATGCAAAAAATAGAAATACATTAGTCTAATTAATTTGTCCACGGTCACAAGAAAATTTACCACAAATTTTGTTTACCTAAACTTGACTTTCCAATTTCTTTTTTTCTTTTTGTTCAGATTCTGACTTTTCTGCTTTTCAATTGTTGTTTTAAATAAAACGAAAATCATGATAAATCAATGCCATCGGCGACCTATCGGGCGCGAACCCATCTTCTACCAACTACTACCGAGGTAAACGGAGACAGAAGAAACAGCAGAGCAACGACGACCGAGATGGGGAAGCAGCGAGTCGGCAGCCGAAACTCGAACGAGTCCGCTTTGACTCGGGGAGTCAAGTCCGTCTTTAGGTTCGTTCGATTCGCCGAGTTTGAGATCCTCTTTGTGCTTTTCTTCCTCATCGCCTTCATCATTTTCAAAGATCTCGTAAGTTCTCCTATTGCCTTCGCCTGAAATTCTTGATTTTCTTCGTCTAATCCATCGTTTTAAGTTCCCCACTCATTTTGATTATGTTCTGTTTAAGGTTGGTAGGTTAATTTCATTCTAGAAATTGACGCTGTTCGTTGGTTAACCACTTAAAAATGCGATATCTGGGTTTAGGGATTAGCTCGTTTTGTTGAACATTCCAAAAATCTAGTGTGGAATTAACTCTAGGCGTGTGCATTTCTTTTGATGCAAGCAATGTCGGGGCGGGGGAATCCAACTCGATTCAAGATATTGAGGATACAAATAGAACATTTATGTCATTGTATTCACCACAGTTTTTGTAATCTTGGGTTTTTGTTGTCTTTTACCTTAGCATCCGAAATGGTTTGATTAGTTTGATTTGATCCCAGAATGTAGTGTCTGACAAGATCACATTTTCATCCCAACAAAGTTTAAAGTTCACACAACATGCTCATTTTTACCTTCAATATGTATCATGGAATCTTTTTCAAATACATTTGAGGTCCATTAGTTAACAAGTAGAGGACAGGCCCTCTACACATAGCATGAATTCCATGTGAGTATCTCAGAATATGTCAATTAGGCTGCGTTACAGCTAAAACGTACTGAATAAGTCCAAAACCTACAACAGCAAACAAAATGGATTGTTTTAATTCATAATAATAACTAAATGCCAGCCCTCGATGGAGGGGGAAAACCCTTCCAAGCCTTCCCTGACACCGATGACCCAGCTATTTGAAGCCCTTTTCCTCGTCATCCTCTTCTTTACAGCAAAAAGCCACCACATGTTTTACCTCATTTGGGGGTTTGCATTTGCATTAAGTTTAGAATGGACATCTGAAAGGAGAAATTATCCAGAGAAAGGATGAGTGGTCCTTTTCGGAATATTTGTGTTTGGAGTGGGAGATAGATCGCTAAGTCCTGCAGAATTCAGAAACAAATTTTGTTCTATTAGTTTGCCAGAAGAGTTCAAGGAAGCGTTACGAGGACAGACCCACAGGGTTTTCCATGCTTTACATTGTTTGAAGAAGTGAAAAGGCCCTTTTGACGTTTCGCAGATTTACATTGCAAATAAGAGTTGTATCAACGTTTTCCAAAAGCTGTCTCTGAGATTAGTGCTTTGATTGTTCGTGTGAATTCGAAAGTTTTGATTGGTCTTGGGGTCGTGGTAGTATACAGTGCAGAGTTAAAAGGGAAACCATATTGGTTCGCGTATGATTGTGGAAGAGTGGGCAATTACTTGAGAAAAAGAAAAGAAGGAAATTGAAGTTAGTATTAGGCCTATAAATGTTAGCGAGTATGGCTGGTCTTTGTTTCTGAGCATTCTCTTGGAGAGCTTTTTCTATTATATCTATGTTAACCTCCCTGCAAAATCATCTTTATGAATTAATAAACCACTAAAGCCATTGTTCATTGTCTGCTGAGGTTATATGGCCAGCATTTTCTACTGAATTAAGAATATCACCTTTTGGAATGGAACAATGCATAGATATTCACTCACATCAACCAAATCCTCTGTCGTTCTGTTAATGGCTAAATTCTTATGATCCTTAATGAGTGCACGGTTGTTTACTTGATAATTCTGAGACTGGTTTACTTAATCACCATTCTTTTACACTTATCTGCTTTGGGCTAGGGGAGAGAGTAATGGTCCTTACTAGAATCAAAACTTTCAAGGTGCCAAGATAGATGGTTCTCTACTTTTTAAGTGCCAAGATAGAAGGTTCTTGCACAATAGTTACATAGCTAATGCTCTTCCCAGTTTTTGTTTTCCCTTCATTAAAATGGTATGGATTTTTAGGGGTTTTGCATCCTAACATTTGAGTGACTTAACTGCAGACATCGAGGCCAGAGTACAGTCAGGTTCTCGTAAAGAAGCCAGGCGGAGGTGGGTTTTGGCCTTACTAGCTGGAGATCACTGCTGGATTCATAGTTGGCCAAATAGTTGGTGTTTGTAATGTCAGATTAACATTTGATATATCAATCAGCTTTTGAACATTTTTTAATGGAGCTTTTGTAACTCAATAGTATTTCTTGCTGCCTGTGTATTTGTACCTTTAAATGTAAATGCAATTGTAGTTCATATGATTAAACAGTTCTGTTTTTTCGGAGATATTTTTCTATGATGATTCTCGCTTGCATAAATGTTGCTTAGACGAACTTGGGTAGATCATTGAACAAGAAACTTATTACATACATCCCATAGTTATCTCAATTTCCCATGACATCGATCCACCCCATTTCCAGTTTTGCAATCAAACAAGACATAACAATCCAAACAGAAACTCCACATTAGAGCCAAAAATATCATTTTTATAAATATTTTTTTTTATAGGTAAAAAAATTTATTGATAGAGGGGAACCCCAAAAACAAAGTTGGGGACCTACCCAGTACACACTAGCAAAAACTAGGAAACACCCATGCAAGCAAAATAAGCAAGCTGGAAAGCAACTATTTAAAATTTACATTCCCAATACCGAGAATATTTGTATAAATATTTGTTGTAACTTGTAAGCTTAGGAAACAATTCACACTCGCTAAATACACTAAACAAGAACAAATTCACACTTCGCCTGTAAGTCTCCGCACGCACATTTGCCGTTGCTTTAATTCCGGTGCTTTCCTCTTTCAAACAGAGGCTCCTTTCTTCGTTTATTTGGACAGAATATACGTTTTCTTATTCGGGTCCCGTTTGGATATGATGCATGTGACGTTAGTTTTCAGTCAAGGATTTCGTTTTGGATTCGAATTTAAGTCCATATATTAGGGGTGGGCACGGGTCGCCCGCGTAACCCGAAACCCACAAATTTTGGACCGGACAGTCCAGTAATTGAACGAATCGGGACGAGTCAAAAAATATTTCACACAAACCCGTCCCAGACCGTCCCGCAAGAGAATTTGCGGGACGGGCCATGGATCCTATATGATCAAACCCATATGACCCACATGACCCACAAAAAAATAAACCCAAGCCCAAGTCCAATAAACCCACACCCAAGCCCAATTTCTTCTCCTCTCCGTCTCTAGTTCTCTTCTTCTCTTAGTGAGCCCGCCCCCAAATATTTCCCCAGCAGACGAGAAACTCACTTCCGCCGTCGCCCAACCTCTGGCCTCCGTCGAGATCCCCTTCCGCCGCCCCCTTTCCTCTGCTGCTCTCATTGCCAACATCGCCGGAGCCACGCGTTAATCCATCCTAAATAGTGAGTAGAAATTGTAATCGGATTTGGTTTCTAGGCATGTAAATTGATTGGGTTTGATCTTGTTCTTCTTAATTTTTTGTCAACATAGCTATCAATATCTTGTCTTCTCCATGGTCTTGGTACTTAAGAGGAAAAATGGCCAAGTCCAAATCAAATTTTCTGTGCTGCCATTTGTGTTTCGGGTCATGTCGTTTTCTGATATAATTTCCGGGTTTAATCGTGAGCTGATGAAATTTGAGCTTGCATATTGTATGTATGGAATGATCAGGTAGCTTGCATATTGTATGTATGAAATTTGATCTTGCTAAAAAATTATTAGCTAACAGCCCCTTATTTTGTGTAGATAGAATACGAGGGTTTAATAGGTTTGTATCTGGGGCTGCATGTCTTTGTCTGTTTTCATAGTTCAACATTTTGCCTTGGTCTAAATGGTGAAACATAAACGGATAAACAATTTTTGGTGTGATGATTGGATATGTGTAGACTAGGCAGTCATGGCTAGAACAGGTGTGCATGCATCAAATGGTAAATCAGTGGCCTAAAGCCTGGGTATCTAAGTCATCTTTAGGTGTTGTGTTTCTGGCCATTTGTGTTTCGGATTATGTATTCAACATACGTAGTTATGATATCTTGTCTTCTCCATGGTATGATCTTGATTGTTTATGCATGTTTATCGATTTTTTTTTCAATCGCAAAGCGTTCCGCATTTCACAGGTCAACCGTTTGCGATAAAATGGGTTTGGTCAAAGTTCAAATTCAAAATAATTTATATACAAAATTCAAAATCGGACCGGACCGTAAAAAAATTGTAGAACAGGCCGTGGATTCATACTTTTTTGGATCAAACGGACCGGATCGTGCCCAGCCCTACCCTATATAATGAATGTCAGACTGGGGCCGTACGATAGTCTGATGGAACATCTTAATTCATATCCTCCACTCAGTTGTAAATGATTGTCAATCTCACCCACCTCAGTCTTTCTTGGGTCCCGTCAAGTTGTAATGAATTAGGAATCAATCAAAATCCAGCAATTTATTTCATAAAATCTCGACATAATATATTCATGAGACACGCAACACAGTATGTTTAAGGGTTAATTATATAATAATATTTAAATTATAGGGTTAATTTTAAGTTCATATCTAATGTATTGATTCTCTACAAACATGTACCCAAACTCTTGAAAATCATACGAGTTGCTCCCTTCGTCAACAAAACGGTTAAGTTTTCCGTTAAGTGCTGACTAAATTATTTTAATAATGTTATATGGACAATTATAAATAATAAAATATTATTGAGTAGAAAAAAATAACTTTAAATAAACACTTCTCTCTCCTCTGCATCTTCATTTAATCTTTCTTTTGCATTCATTCTCTTCAAATTTAGTCAACATTTGCTATTAGGTTCGTGAACAGTCCAAGCATTAATGCGTTGAACATCCACAAGAGAAAGAACAGCGGAGATGCAGAGAAGGATTGTGTTTACTTAATTAGTTTTTAGAGTTATTGTTTAATTTAGTAATATTTTATTATTTATAATTGTCAATATAACATTATTAAAATAGTCTAGTCAGCACATAACAGAAAACTTAACTGTTTTGTTGACGGAGGGAGCAACTCGTATGATTTCCAAGAGTTCAGGTATCTGTTTGTAAATAATTAATACATTGGGTATGAATTTGAAATTGACCAAATAATTTGAGTATTATTATATAGTTAACCCTATATTTAAATATCGGAAAAAACCTTTATCTTTTTAGACCAGACCAGTTACGCGACAAAGCACACTCCCTACTAAAAAACGCAGCTGGAGAAAATGGAAGAGCTGAAGCCCACCGCACCGAACTCATCTCCTCTAACTCCCTTGGGTTTTCTAGAACGAGCCGCCACCGTCTACGGCGACTGCCCCTCAATTATTTACGAAGACACCACCTACACGTGGACCCAGACCCACCGTCGATGCCTCCGCGTCGCTTCCTCCATCTCATCCCTCGGCATCCAGAGGGGCCACGTCGTGTCCGTCCTCTGCCCCAACACCCCCGCCATGTACGAGCTCCACTTCGCCGTCCCGATGTCCGGCGCCGTCCTCAACACCATCAACACCCGCCTCGACGTCCGCACCATCTCCATCCTCCTCCGCCACAGCGAATCCAAACTCCTCTTCGTCGACCACCAATCCCGATCCCTCGCCCTCGAAGCAGTCAACCTCTTCCCGCCAAACACCCCAACTCCACGACTCGTTCTTATCGCCGACGATGCGGATGCGCCACCACCGCCGTCGCCGGGTGATCAATCCTTCATCTGCAAATACGAGGACCTGGTGGAGAGAGGCGATCATGACTTCAATTGGATCCCACCGATCAGCGAGTGGGACCCCATGACCTTGAACTACACATCGGGGACCACGTCATCGCCGAAAGGTGTGGTCCACTGCCACAGGGGAATCTTCACCATGACCGTCGATTCCCTGATCGAATGGAGCGTACCCAAACAGCCGGTATACCTGTGGACCTTACCGATGTTCCACGCCAACGGCTGGAGCTACCCGTACGGGATCGCCGCCATCGGAGGCACCAACATCTGCCTCCGAAAATTCGACGCCCAAATCATCTACGCCATGATAAAACGACACCGCGTGACCCACATGTGCGGAGCTCCGGTGGTGCTGAACATGCTCACCAACGTCCCCGCCGGAACAGGAAAGCTGGATTCGCCTGTTCACATCATGACCGCTGGAGCACCGCCACCCTCGGAGGTGCTCCTCAGGACGGAGTCAATGGGGTTCGTGGTGAGCCATGGGTACGGGTTGACAGAGACAGCGGGGCTGGTGGTGTCATGCACGTGGAAGAAGAAGTGGAATCTGCTTCCGGCAGGCGAGCAGGCAAGGTTGAAGTCGCGGCAAGGAGTGAGGAAGATAGGGCTGACCGGGGTCGACGTGGTTGACCCGGATTCGGGAGCCAGCGTAAAACGCGACGGGTTGGAGCTCGGGGAGGTCGTTTTGAGAGGCGGGTGCGTGATGCTGGGTTACCTCAAGGACCAATCGGGGACCACCAGGTGTATGAAGGACGGTTGGTTTTACACCGGTGACGTGGGCGTGATGCATCCGGACGGGTACTTGGAAATTAAGGACAGATCTAAAGACGTGATCATCAGCGGCGGGGAGAATCTGAGCAGCGTGGAGGTGGAGTCGGTGCTGTACCAGAACCCGGCGGTGAACGAGGCGGCGGTGGTGGCGAGGCCAGACGAGTTCTGGGGGGAGACGCCGTGCGCGTTCGTGAGCTTGAAGGAGGGGCTGTCGAGGAAGCCGACAGAGGAGGAGATTGTGGAGTTTTGCAAGGGGAGATTGCCGCGGTACATGGTGCCGAAGACGGTGGTGTTCAAGGAGGAGCTGCCCAAGACCTCGACCGGGAAAATTCAGAAGTTTGTGCTTAGGGAGATTGCGAAAGGTTTGGGGGTATGTTGCATGGATATGGCAATTGGGTGCCGAGCCTCTAGTCGGATACGGGGATTCAATCTGATACGGTTGGATACGCCTGAATACGCGTATCGTATTTTTGAAGGCAAATCCCTGCTAGTTGTCGTCCCTACCTCCCCTCGTCGTCGACTTCACCTCGCCTCGCCATCGACCCAATCCCTCGTCAACCCGGCCTTACCGTCGATATTGACCACTCTGTCGTGTTCTCCATTGACGCGATCTAGGTTCTTTCCGTCTCTTATTTGAGAAATATTAATCTTTGTTGGAGCTTCGCTCAGGGCCGGCCCTGAGAATTCGGGGGCCCAAGACGAAATCTCTCGCAAATAGGGCCTCAAATATTTTTTACTCTTCATTCATTGTACATTACCATAAAATGATATAAAAAATTATTTGCTACTTCTTTTTTGGCTTACAAAAATGAATACGATAGAAAGAAAAAACTATACATTTTCACTTGATACTTGCATAAAAAAAAGTTTCATAAATCTTGTTCGCTTTACATTTTTAGATGCAAATGTACTAATTAAATCTACATAGTATAGTTGTTCTACCAAATCTTTTTCAATTGATAATATTGCTAACCCATTCAATCGTTCTTGGTGCCATGATGATAATTCAGTCCACAATCACAGCAACGCAAAGAAAGAGATAGAAGAAAGCGTTAATCTTATATAAAAAATTAGATTCACTTGAATGGTTTTTATAATGTGGTTTTAATCCTTTTCATGTAAGGAAATCTATTCAACTTAGTAAAAGGAAACCTACTTAATTTGGGAGAAGAATACCTAAGTGAAAAAGGAAAAAAAAAAAGGCCTTGAAAATATAAAGTTTGAAAAAACAAAAGAAAACACTAGAAAATGGCTCCAAAAAGAATTGAACTTGTGTCATGAAAGTTATATACACAACAATTTACCACTACACCGGGAAACTTCCAATATGAAATGAAAGACCTACAACTATTTCTATATTATATATATAACATATATAATTTTTTTTCGGGGGCCCTTTTCAAATGGGGGCCCGAGGCAACCGTCTCACCCCACTCTCCTCAGGGCCGGCCCTGGCTTCGCTATTAATCCAAACCGCATTTAACCCACAAAAATCATCGCCTCCACTAAATGTTCATCTCCTGCCAATGTCAGGTGGAAGGACGGAGGCGGCGGTGAGTTAAAAATCTGCCTTAAGTTGGGTTAAAATTTTCAATCAAAGTTTGTCTCTTTTGGTAATTTTGTTCTATATTATAATTTATAATTAAATGAACTCATATCATTAGCCTTGATTTTATATTAGGGTTTTTATTATGAATGATGCCTGAACTTTCACTGACCGAACTTCATAGTGTCTGAACTTTAAAAATGATCAATTTAGTACCCAGACTTTCAAAAATCGAACCGCATAGTGCCTGAAATTTAAAAATGATCAATGTGGTACTCAAAATTTCAAAAATAGGACTATGTAGTACCTCCTTCAATTTTAAATCAAAGTTCCGTTAAAATGAGGGATAAAATGGTCTTTTGACATTAACTTTCATGTAAGATATTATTTTTTTTACCTCTCAACCTCTATATAAATGTGTTTTATGGTATTTCCAAAAAAAAAAAATTTGCATATAGCTATGTAGAACAATAAATAAATTGATTAACGAAAATATACTACAATGTTAATAAAGATTTCTAGCATAAATTGAGTAATATTTTACGAAAATATATTTTTATTCATCAATTTATCTATTGATTAAGGAAAATATACTCAATTTATGTTGGAAATGTTTTTAATGTTTGATTATATTTTTATTTATCTATTTATCTATTTTTTTGCTATAACTATATGCATTTTTTTAAACAACAAAAAACACATTTATATAGAGGTCGAAAGTTCGTTTTCCTGTCAGCTTCGAAACTTCCTACTACTTGAGTATTTATGCTCTTGTTCTTGTAACTTTCGTTTGAGGTTTTATATAAATTATCACATTTGACCAAAAAAAAAAACCTTATTCTCAAGAAGAACAACGCTTCTACTCTCATAAGTACACAGTTCTTCAATTCAGGTACATTTCGGTTTCAATTGCATGTAAATTTATGGATTTGAGAAAACATGAGCGAATTTTATTTTCAATAGAGCTCGATACGATATTCAACTTTATTTACAAGTTGGTCACTACGTGATCACACTTGAGTTAGCCCAAAAAAAAAAAACATGTCAAAACAAAACTCATATATGTTGTTTTCTAATTAAAAGCTGTTTGAATTAAATGAAGGGTATTTGAGTAAATTTAAATGAGAAATTGTATATAATTGAAAGTTTTATTAAAAAAAAATGACATTTTTAAAATTGAGGGTCAATTTTTGTATAGTTTGCGTAGGTCATTGAACAAGAAACTTATTACATCCCATAGTTATATCAATTTCCCATGACATCGATCCATCCCATGTCCAGTTTTGAAACAAGACATAACAATCCAACAGAAACTCCACACTAGAGCCAAAATATCATTTGCAGAAATATTTGTTGACATAACAATCCAATAGAAATTCCACATTAGAGCCAAAATATCATTTGCAGAAATATTTGTTGTAAGCTTAGGAAACAATTCACACTTACTAAATAAACTAACCAAGAACAAATTCACACTTGCCAAATGGAGAGCACGCAAGTTATACAGTCAATGAGTGCCCCATTTTAAGGCATACAACTTCCGTTTATGTCAACAAATTAGTTTCCTCAGTTGCAACCTCCGACTCGACTAGGCCACATGGTGCAATAAGTCTCTCCACTGGAACTTTTTTAACATCACGACGTATTCCGATATCAGAAACCAATCGACTGACGCAATACATGCCAGCCCCCACAGCGCCCAAACCAGAAAAACTAGTCGTTAAAAATCGAAGAGGTGAAGAAACAACAGCAGATGCAGCAGCTAAAAAGGAAGCAGCCTGTCCACTCCTGCCCACACTAATGCTAGTGAACACAAGCAAACCTGTTTTGCAATATATTGCAAAGTCTTCACAGTTGTTCTTGAAAATGTCATAATTACCAAAGCCATTCTGGAGAAGGAAAGAAGCTCGATGAAGGACATCTTCAGGTGGGTCAGATGAGGCTAGGGTACAAGTACCTCCTCTAGCTTTGGCAATAAAGAAAACTGGAGTGACACCATATACAAAGAGGTAGAGTTCACCACCATATAGAAAGCAATCTATGCAAGAACATATGACACCGCCATCAGGTTTTGATTCGTCACCACATCTTGGGCAGGGATTGTCTGAAGAATGGGCCGGAGAAGAACTGAAAAGTATGCGGTCTAACACAGTCCCAGTGCCAATTTCCCGGCCAGCTCCACGAGTGAAGTGGATGACCTTTCCATCGCCAACATATATCCCTGACATCACATGGCAAATATCAGAACCATCAAGTTGGCAACCAAAATGCAGCATTTAAAATTCATAAGAATAAAGGTTCTCCTCGTATAGAATTAGGAAAACTACTGGATAGTACAAAGGATACTACATAACAATTGAAAAGAAACAACTGCAATGTCACCTAAATAGTAATGTTAATGTTTTCAAGCATAACAACTACAAACCCAGAGGTAGAGAACAAAGACTGTCGCCTAGAAAGTTGCTCTCAAGTATCAACAAAGGTGTTTTGTCCATGCCAAGAGAACTATGATGTCTCTATAGAGGAGCTGATTCAATTCACCTACCCATCCCTCTCGATCTAAAGAAAAGGTTCATATTCCCATCCCTGGAGAGTTATGCATCTCTTACAGATTAAACCACAGAAAAGGGACTCTGGAGCACATTATGCATCTCTTAGAGATCAAACCACAAAGTTGCAAAGTTAGATTTCAGTTAAAGATTGGCCATACATTCCATTCCATGCGATGAGTGAGGCACTGGCTAAGATACATGGAGAGCATGACCCACTTATCATAGTCAACACTACTGATCCACACTCAACCATAGAGACATTTTGGAGGGACAGGGGAAGAATGATCGCTAACATTTTAAAATGACTACACATGACTAAATTTCAATCACAATGAAGATCAAATGGAGAATCCCGAAACAAGTAAAATTGTTACGCAATGACAATTGACTAACCATCCAAATTGCCCAACCCTAAACTCAAGGCGGTCTCGTCTTCACTTCTTCAAAGTTGAAGCAACTTTATCTTTCATAACTTTAATTTTTCTTATGATTGTTGTTGACAATATACCTCGTCTTCTAGTTGAAATCGGTTGAATCACAGAAAGAACATTCAGAAAAGGACAGCCACTGCAGCATAGAGCCACGGCGACAGTTTTTCGTCGATTTATGTAGTAAATCAAAATCAGTACAAACAATGCTAATGTGGTATTGATGATATCGTACGGTCTCAAAAACCACAAAAATAGACCCAACGTCATCAAACGAAAGTGGAAAATGCAGTGGTTCAGCACAATCCAAATCACTATTCTTTGAAGAAAGCCTCAAGATTTCACGCTCAATATCATCCAAGTAAACCTAAAATTCCAAACCCTAATGGTCCAATCAACAACAGAACTTAACACTCGGATCGATTGATTTCAACTGAAAATGGATCGAACAATATCAAAGCAACGGTGGCAACAGGAGGAGGAGAAGATGGACAAACCGTGGTGGGCGTAGAGGTAGGCGTTCCGCCATGAATAGATATGGTCACCGGGCTTCAATTGATCCCTGTGAATCTTGTTCGAGAGCACTCCCATTGCTTCCTTCCCTCCGCCGCCTAACGCCGCTGTCGCCGCCGCTGCTGATTTCGATTTGAGAAATTGGAGTTTTGGGGCGGAAAGAGGAAGGAATTAATTCATCGCATTAACCGAGAAAACCGAAAGGCGAGAGGCTACGCATACGCTACCTTCGCCTGTAAGTCTCCGCACGCACGCGCATTCGCCGTTGCTTTAATTCCGGTGCTTTATTCTTTCAAACAGCGTCTCATTTCCTTCGTTTATTTGGACAGAATATTCGTTTTCTTATTCGGGTCCCGTTTGGTTATGAATGAAATGATGTTACTTTTCGATTTTAAGTTTTGGTTTTGGAAATTGAATTGTCCTTAATTCGAATTTAGATCCATTTATAATCGATTGTCAGATTTGGATCGTATTTGCACTAGAAGTCTCATAAGACTTGGAATGTACTAAAAAGACCTAATAAACTAGCAACATGAGTAGCGAATATGAATCCAACCAACATGCTCATTCATAAACAAATAAGACTGTTAAAACAAACCAACTCTCAACAGAGCGGCCATCTTGTCTATGTAGCACCTCCCAAATCTTATGAAAACAACCTGTGACACAAATGTCCACGTTGCAATAACCACCCTGGAGTGTGGACATCTGTAATCTTTGCCTTGCTATAGTGTTTTTGTTTTTATTTTTTGGCTTTTAAGCCTTGCACGTGGGATTGGCTCCAGGAGTCGGAGACGGAAGAAATTCTGTGAATAATAATACTATCAAATGGATCGTGAATATTAACGAGACTATCAATGATGTCATGATGTTTGTGACAACGAGGACATTTACATCCATGTAAGCTGTTTTTGGATAAGATTTCGAAATGCGATTCGTATTGTGGCCAAAGCGCACGGGTAGCCGTCCTCGTAGTCATCAGTGCCATACTCTACTTCAAGTAAATGGCTCGCCCGATTAATTGCACTTACAACATTAATGGTTTCTCAGTTTCGTATGATCCTTATTCTCATTTTCAAGTTGCCCACCCCAATTAGGAAGACTGAGCTAGATATAATTGAGAGAACTTTCCACTTTCGAAGCGCAATATACGAATTGACAAGCCTAAAGAAAAGCATTCTAATCCGTGGTCCCCCTATTATTGTCCGTATTGGGTGAGTTCGTCTTCATGTACACAAGCAACGTTGAAATTTCTATATCCTTGTGGTGAATTGGAAAATGATTAACACTATTATTGAGACGAAATTCAAATCAATGTGCACATTGAAAGGTACAAATTCATTGGAAAATATTATCGAAAGAAAACACGACGGGGATGCGCAAGTGCGACAAGCAAGAACACATACAACGTCCATTTTGGTAATTTCATAATGTTTTCCTGCACTCTAATTGTCAAAATTCACATGATTTTTTATTCTTGGCCTTATCCTCCACTCAGCCTGTCGATTCAATTTTACGCAAATCACAATTATTTATAGACTGTGTCAATCTAGCCACATGTTTTTCTTGGATCCAGTCAAGTTTTAATTAATTAAATTCTAGACAAACCATATTAATTATGAATCAATCAATCAAACCAAGCAACTTATTTCATAAAATCTCGAGATAATATCATAATATTCATGAGACACGCAACACAGTACATTTAAATATCGGAAATAACCTTTATCTCTTTAGACCGGACCAGTTACGTGACAAAGCACAGTGCCTACTAAAAAACGCAGCTGGAGAAAATGGAAGCGCTGACGCCCACCGCACCGAACTCATCTCCTCTAACTCCCTTGGGTTTTCTAGAACGAGCCGCCACCGTCTACGGCGACTGCCCCTCAATTATTTACGAAGACACCACCTGCACGTGGACCCAGACCCACCGTCGATGCCTCCGTGTCGCTTCCTCCATCTCATCCCTCGGCATCCAGAGGGGCCACGTCGTGTCCGTCCTCTGCCCCAACACCCCCGCCATGTACGAGCTCCACTTCGCCGTCCCGATGTCCGGCGCCGTCCTCAACACCATCAACACCCGCCTTGACGTCCGCACCATCTCCATCCTACTCCGCCACAGCGAATCCAAACTCCTCTTCGTCGACCACCAATCCCGATCCCTCGCCCTCGAAGCAGTCAACCTCTTCCCGCCAAACACCCCAACTCCTCGCCTTGTCCTTATCGCCGAAGATGCGGATGTGCCACCACCGCCGTCGCCGGGTGATCAGTCCTTCATCTGCAAATACGAGGATCTGGTGGAGAGAGGCGATCAGGATTTCAATTGGGTCCCACCGATCAGCGAGTGGGACCCGATGACCTTGAACTACACATCGGGAACCACGTCATCGCCGAAAGGTGCGGTCCACTGCCACAGGGGAATCTTCACCATCACCGTCGATTCCCTGATCGAATGGAGCGTACCCAAACAGCCGGTATACCTGTGGACCCTACCGATGTTCCACGCCAACGGCTGGAGCTACCCGTACGGGATCGCCGCCGTCGGGGGCACCAACATCTGCCTCCGCAAATTCGACGCCCAAATCATCTACGCCCTGATAAAACGACACCGCGTGACCCACATGTGCGGAGCTCCGGTGGTGCTGAACATGCTCACCAACGTCCCCGCCGGAACAGGAAAACTGGATTCGCCGGTTCACATCATGACTGCCGGAGCACCGCCGCCCGCGGAGGTACTCCTCAGGACGGAGTCGATGGGGTTCGTGGTGAGCCACGGGTACGGGCTGACGGAGACGGCGGGGCTGGTGGTGTCGTGCGCATGGAAGAAGAAGTGGAATCTGCTGCCGGCGAGCGAGCGGGCAAGGCTGAAGTCGCGGCAAGGAGTGAGGACGATCGGGCTGACCCGGGTCGACGTGGTTGACCCGGATTCGGGAGCCAGCGTAAAACGCGACGGTGTGGCGCTCGGGGAGGTCGTTTTGAGAGGCGGGTGCGTGATGCTGGGTTACCTCAAGGACCAAGCGGGGACCACCAGGTGTATGAAGGACGGTTGGTTTTACACGGGTGACGTGGCGGTGATGCATCCGGACGGGTACTTGGAGATTAAGGACAGATCGAAAGACGTGATCATCAGCGGCGGGGAGAATCTGAGCAGCGTGGAGGTTGAGTCGGTGCTGTACCAGAACCCGGCGGTGAATGAGGCGGCGGTAGTGGCGAGGCCGGACGAGTTCTGGGGTGAGACGCCGTGCGCGTTCGTGAGCTTGAAAGACGGGCTGTCGAGGAAGCCGACAGAGGAGGAGATTGTGGAGTTTTGCAAGGGGAGATTGCCGCGGTACATGGTGCCGAAGACGGTGGTGTTCAAGGAGGAGCTGCCCAAGACCTCGACCGGGAAAATTCAGAAGTTTGTGCTTAGGGAGATAGCGAAAGGTTTGGGGTCGTCGAGGTTGAGTCGAATGTAAAATTTGTCTGCTTTGATTTAATAATGATACTGATCGTATGAGCCACGTCGTGTCAAAATGATGAGAAGCTTGGAGCTGCTATCTATTATAGAATTTCTTCAAAAAAGAATTTCTTCTTTAAATATTTTATTTAACAGCCCCCTTCCACGTAGGTTAAATAATGGGCGTTCAACTTCCTTTAACTTTTCTCGGCTTTTCTTTCATTAAGCAGCCCATCATACACTTTAATTTAGCCCAACAACTCCATTCATTATGATCTGCCGAAAACACCACCAGACTCACTTATATACGGACTCGGCTCCTCTGCAGAGCTAGCCTCTGCAGAGCTGGTGCAGAGCAGGCGTTCCGGCGACCTTCCACGGTGATGAATAGTGATTAGAACCGTTGAGTTTGTAGTTAATATAGTAAAGATCATCTCCACAAAAAATGAACCAATTTCGACATCATTTGGTTATCTAATTGTGTGAAATATACACTGAATATATAATGAGTTTGTAGCTAATATAGTAAAGATCATCTCCACAAAAAATGAATCAATTCCGACATCGTTTGGTTACCTAATTGTGTGAAATATACACTGAATATATGAACGGCTAGTATAGTCACGCATTTGGACCGTTCATATATATATATATATGTGTGTGTGTGTAGTAAAGCAAAAATATGACAATCAAATATCTAACCTGAAAATAAGTTTGCATTTGCGCTTTCGCGAAAGTACTTTCGTGAAATTACTTTTGGAAAGCAACTTTCGCAATAATTAGTTTGGCGTTTGGTAAACATTCTGTCAAAACTGCTTTGAATGATCGAAAGCAGTTTTAGGCGTTTGGTAAACATTTTTAGGGAAAGTGCCTGTGAGATATAAATAATGAAGAAACAGACATGTTATTGAATAAGTATTTTAATAAACTATTTACACAATATCATATATATATATATATATATATATATATATATATATATACCATCAATTTTCACAAAAAATCAACACAAAATTAATACTCCTTCAATAAAATTTTATTAAATTTTTATGTAGATATTTGAAATAATATAAATTTGTATGTATACTTTATTGTTATGATATTAGTATAGAATAAAATAAAAATTTGTTATAATATAAACTTTTGCGTAGATATTGTTCTAATATATATTTTTTTAAAGATATTGTTCTAATATTAATACATAACCAAAAAAATTAGAACAGAACAAAAAAAAAATTAATACTGAACCAAAAAAATTTCATCGTCTTTCTTCTCTCTGGCACTAAAACAATATCATATCATATCATATCATATTATATATATATCCATCAATTTGCACACAAAAAAAATCAACAAAAAATTAATAATTCTTCAATAAAAATTAGAACAAAAAAAAATTAATACAGAAAAAAAAAATTAATACAGAGGCGGTCGTCGGCTTCGGCAAGCTCATCGGCGTGTTTGTCGTCTTCGGCGTCGTCGGCGTCTTGGTCATCGTCGGCATCAGAGCGTCGGGAGTCGTCGGATCCGATGGCTTTTTTGTCATCGTCGCGCCCTCGTCATCGTCCGGGCAATCGTCGGCGTCCTGGGCAATCGTCGGTGTTTGGGCAATCGTCGGCGTCTGGCCGTCTAGGAGTTTGGGCGTCGTCGTCGTCGCGTCTGGGTGATGTCGGCGTTTGGGCAATCGTCGGCGTCTGGTCGTCTAGGCGTTTGGGCGTCGTGTGTCGTTTTTGGGGTTTTTGTTTTTTGGGTTGCGGCGTGTGGTGGTGGTGGGGGGTGTTGTTTTTTGGGTGCGGGGTTCTGGGTGTTGTCGTAATGGCGTCTGGAATCGCGGGCGGCGGCGAAGGGCGATGGAATTTCATGTAATTTGAAATGTTAAATGAGGGAGAATAGAAAGAAAAAAGTTTCATTAAAAATTTTAAGAATACAGCGTGTAAATGAAGCGCTCGAAAGCTACTCCTGGCCTGCTTTCGATAATCTGCTTTCGGAAAGCAGCTTTGGCCCGAAAGTACTTTCGTTTGCGTTTACCAAACGCCTTTTTGGCCGAAAACTTTCGCGAAAGACTTTCGGGCCATAAGTACTTTCGCGAAAGCAATGCCAAACGCAGCCTAAACTTTCTCATATCTCATCTAGATCCTCCATTAGCTTTGTTTGAGGGCTCCACCCAAATTCATAAGAATGACGTTAAAGATCAATAATATTGTTGTAACGCTTCTTTAACATCTTGATAGGATTCTTATATTGGTCATAAGTTGTGTTGCATCCAAGGTTTCCATTAAGAATAGGAAGTACTTAATCTCTCTAATTTTTTTCTTGTTTAGCACACCACTTGAATCACGACCCACATTTGTAACATCATTATATAATAGATCTAGTAATATAAGGTTCTTGTGGTCACTCCAAAGTTAGAGTCTGTAAAATATTTATAGTCGTATATTCTAGTAATGTTATAAAAATATGGCCAATATAATATAGAGAAAATGCCCATTTAGTTATATTTTAATAACATAATACCCAAAAAACTCATTACATTTTAGTCTTATCAATTTAGTCCTATTTTGAATAAGTGCCCCGGTAAAATTGATAAGTACCCCGGTAAAATGAATAAGTGCCCCGGTAAAATAGGACTAAATTGTAATAATAGATTTTTTTGTAAGAAAAAAAGTGAGCTAGGTTTTTTGGTAACACTTTATTTTTTTTAGGGTGTGTGTGTGTGTCTTATATGTTTGTATAGTCACTGCTGCTCTCATAGTGTTAAAAAAAAAAGATAGGGAAGATTGACACATAAACTAAGTCTTTTCTTTTGAAAATGTATCTAAATTGAAATAAGACTGTTGTGTGAAGTTGATATGATCCCTAGAAATTTCTTTAATTAAATAATGTTAGTGTCTTTCATAATAGTCTGAAAGCTGGGCTGAGTGCTGACTCCTTTTCTCACTGGATGATACTTTTTGCTATCTTTAGAGAAACAGCAGACGGAATTCATTTACTTACTTCAGAATGAACATGTAAACTTGACTTGAGGTGGTGTTGATTATTTCCTTCAAGGACAATTTTGGGCTGCTCAACCTTGTTGCTTCACCGTCCATTTTCCCACTTTTTCTCAAATTTTTTTCATGATCGGAACCGTTCACTTTATTCATTAACATGTCAAGATCATTCCTACAAAAATTTTATCAAAATGGAGATCGTATGGTTATGTAACTTTGTAAAATAATCGATGGTTCATTTAATGCCTAATTATATCGTTCATATAGTTCATACAGTTAGATAACCAAACGATCTCCGTTTTGATTGAATTTTTATATACTTGGCCCAACAACTCTATTCATTATGATCTGCCGAAAACACCACCAGCCTCACTTATATTCTTGGCCTTAATCAATATTAATCATGAACTACCTGCACATGATTACCCAAATAAGTACATCAAATTAAGATTGAAAGTAACCATTAGACTCCTTTAACCAATAATAGATATACAAGCTCAACAACAATGAATTGACAAATAAACATGTGCAGTTAACATGACTTAAGGTAGTAAACACGCATTTTTGAGTTGTTATCACATCCGCAATGTCAAACATTATATAGTATGACAATACTTCAACAGACCCAAAATCAAAAAACTAAAATGACACGACCATGCTCAATTCATATTGTATGCTATCCAATCTAAGCGCTCTTCTGGTGACATACTGAGGAATTCATTTTTAATTCCCATCTTTGGAAGTAGTTCGAGCATTTTAAAAGGAGAGTGATTGTGCAAGTTTGGAGTCTCCTTGATAGCATCTTAAAGATTGTTATTTTTCTTGTCTATGTCTCTTTTCTCCATGAGACTACACATTTCTTAAATTTCAGTGGTAATAGCTTTGATTGATACCATGCCTGTAGAAGCTTGTACATAAAGATCAACTCGTGTACTAATGATTTCAGCTAAGCTACTCTTTTCTTCATTTGTAGTTTTACTTTTTCGTGCTTGGAATATAGTTCTCTTTTGGACGCTTCTCCATGGAAGTCTTCCCTATGGTAGCCTCCAAGTTTGTGTCTTCAAAAGCTGATGTAGTTTTGTATAAAATCGCATTGCTATCATCAAGCACTACTACCTCCTTCCTAACAGGTCCGATTACCTCCTTCATAACAGGTTTAGCTCTCAGTACTATAACCAAGTCCAATTGAGAGTCTTCCAGAAGCCATGGATTGCCAAATATAACAGTCAAATACTCGTAGCATGCAATTTTTCGTCAATATTTCTTGAAGCAGTTGGGTGACCCTGTAAGCAAAATTAAATTCAGCGGAGTAAGGTACCATATTCTAGCAACCCAACAAAAACATCAATTCATAGGCTCTTTTACTTACAAAGATATTAAGATATACACTACATCTAACACATTTCCATGAAAGATGTCTTAACATAATGGATGTTTTATATATATATATATATATGGAAGCTTCTATTGTACCCTTTCTTTTTTAATGGTACCAGTGCCCTTTTTTCAATTAAATCATTCTTTATTTAGAGCCGTTGATGTATAACTAATTCTAAATAATATTAGCCCTAGATTGAATATTAAAACCTAAACTCCTCCTTCCCCTCTCCTCTTGCCGTATATGAAGTTTCCCGTGTCCTCCTTCTCCTCTTCTCCTCTTGCCATCTCCAAAATAAAATTCTTTCTTCTGACTTTGGTTGTTGCAGTTTCTTGGGTCATCGTTTTTGCATTTATAATCACACCATTGCATTCTTCTCTTCCTATTCTAAGCATCCAAAATAAATTGCTTAGCCTTCCTCTTGGGTTTCTTCGCTACTGTTACGTGAAGGGATGTAGATTTTTAGGTAATTGGAACTCACCGTCTCGAACTACAAGTAGTCCTTTTTTATTTTAATTTGTGCTGGTACGTTGTGTTTAATTTCTGTGGGTATACTCCATTCTCGTGATTCATGTGTTTAATTTGTTTTTCATTCTAATCACACCACGTTCCGTTATGCGTTGATTTGTTGTTATGGTTTGTGTTTCAGGACAGGAGAGATACAATGACACTATAATATGCTTTCTACTATATATAACAGGTTCGTTACATCAATTCCGATTCATCCTATGGCTCCCACTAGCAATTCTTGTAAGGAAGCAAAAGTTGGGAAATATGCTTTCATGAACTTCTCGTAAGTTACTACATTTGTGTAATGTTACAAAACGAGTGTGATGGTAGATTAAGTGACTTTGTACTTGTGTTACAGCAAAACTTAAATGTGCTGAGGTCAAAGAAAAAGATACGGGGGCAAAGAATGAGGTTATCCACTTTCCTATACGATTATTGTTTGCATTATAATATGTTGTGTAAGAAAGATTGTAAGTCTAATCACAGCACGTATGAATTGGTGAAATGTGTTAACTCTAGGTTATTGTACTTGACCCTCATATTTGTTTTGGTTTTTTAGTTGAACTTGTTAGATGCTTTGTGCGCGTACCTGCGTCATATAGGGCAGTGTGATCCCTCCTTTTCGCCTCAAATGGAACATGACTTTAAAATCGAATGGGCGGATGTTCCAACCCAACCAAATTCATATGATTGTGGTGTTTATGTGTGCAAGTTCTTGGAGTGGGGACCAAAATTAGCGGAAACGAAACTGAGGGATTTGAAGGTAAAACCCACGCCAGTGTTGTAATGATTAGTCTTCTATTCGGTTTTTAATATGAAGTTTGCTTTTACTATACTGCAGGGGTGGAATTCTATACGAGAACGTCAACAAATCTCACTTACCATGTTGAAATCACTGGACAACATGTCACGAAGCAGACTTCTTGATCACATCAACAAACAACAAGGCCAGTTCACGAAGGATCAAAAGGAGGTCCCCAATGAAAAAGGTATGAAAGAGCCAACAGCCTATCGAATAGGACCTTCAAAATCCGTGACGTTTGAAGCCCCCCTATCACCAATGAAGCCACTGGGAAAAAAAGGGAGAGGGAGACCAAAAGGAAGTTTGAATAAAGTTAAAAAAAAAAGGTTGTGGACAAATGAATTGTAGTTGGATTTACCACATTATGCGTAGTGGCATAATTCTGTTCTTTGAGCTGTAATTGAAGCTTTCAAACTTATTGAGCAATTCCAAGGGATGATAGTTTGTAAGTAACAGTACCCTTTTTAGTCAATTTTCGAATGGATTTGGGCTTATGTATTTTCTTGAAATCATGGTCTGAAATATTGGTCCTATTGGAAAATCAGTAGTCTAGAAACATGAAAAATTTGAAAAGAATATCAAAACACTTGACAAAAGCTCGAGGAGAAGCAAATGATAAGGACCCCGTGATTACTTGAAGTTATTTTTGTTCTAAGATCTTCACTTGAATATGGATTAATTGTAAATAACAATAACTTTCCAGTAGTATAAATAATTGCAGTTCTACTATTAGTATTATAGCAGTGTTCGACATTTACATTGTTGGTTAAGGCTTCTATAAAGAGGATGAAGGGTGAGGGGTACCAAATTGGGCTGAGTAAAAAATCTTTAGTTTTGCCTTCTTTTTTGTTCAATACACCTAAACCAAAACGGCGTTTTTTAAGCCATGTCATTAAAAAAGTACGGTAGATCATAAACGGCGTTGTTTGGTATGAAATTAAAAAAAAAAAAAAAAAAACAGGCCTTCTTGTTCCTCTTTGTGCGTGCCGCCATTCATGGAGGCTTTGGTTGCGCCCCAAAGTAGAGGGGCGGAAGTCGAATTTGGGGCTCCTAGTAGAGGGTTTTTAAGACGAGCAGAGGTGCGGCCGCACCTCTCCGCGCCTGAATAGATCCGCCACTGCCTGGTAGAATGATGGTGATGAACTTTCCAGTTTGGCGGGATTAAAGATGTAGCTTGTGGTGTATAATTGCTTACCACGCGTTTGTAAATTGTCATGATGACGTTGTAGTCTTACTTTGTTATAATTATGTCTCTCTTTAACATTAAAGTACTACCTTCAGCTGTAACTTAAGTTCTTTACAATAACTATTCACCTTCCCCGAAGTACTACCTATTATTATTTCAAGCTACATATGGTAATTCCTAACCACGTAATTCCTCACCATGATGACGTAATTTAACCTTGTCGTAATTATGTGCCTCGTCAAGGTAAAATCTTTGCCTCAACCTATAATGCTCCACGTGTGGTTGTAATTGAGCAAGATGACACTATAACCTTTAAAGATCTTGTCATAACTCCTTAACTTCTTAATGGAACTTAAGCTTTTTATCATAACTATCTACCTTAATCCAGTAATTCCTCACCATAATGACGTAATTTAACCTTGTTGTAATTATGTCCCTCGTCAAGGTAAAATCTTTACCTCAACCTATAATGCTCCACGTGTGGTTGTAATTGAGCAAGATGACACTATAACCTTTAAAGATCTTGTCATAACTCATTACGTACCTTCTTAATGGAACTTAAGTTTTTTATTGGAACTATCTACCTTAATCCAGTAATTCCTCACCATGATGACGTAAGTTTACCTTGCCGTAATTATGTGCCTTGTCAAGGTAAAATCTTTACCTCAACTTATAACGCTCCACTTGTGGTAGTAATTTAGCAAGATGACACTATAACCTTCGAAGGTCCTACCGTAACTCATTAACTTCTACGTGAAACTTAAGCTTTTTGCCATAACTAGTTGCCTTAACTCAGTAATTCCTCACCATGAAGCATTAATCTTACCTTCGTTGTAGTTATGTACCATAGCAAGGTAAAAACTTTACCACAACGTATAACGCTTCCCCTATGGTTATAATTTAGCAAGGGGACGCTAAAACCTTTGAAAGTTCTACCGTAAATCATTAACTTTTACATGAAACTTGAGCTTTTTGTCGTAACTAGTCGCCTTAACCCAGTAATTCCTCACTATAAAGCTTTAATTTTACCTACGTCGTAATTATGCCATTACTCAAAGTAATGAATGTGATCAATTTTCATCAATTTTCAATCGCCATACGCAACTATCATACTAATAACCCAACTATCAAATTACAAACATTTGCCATTACTCAATGTTAATACCTGGGTTCTTCAACCGAGAGATTCACAAACAAAGTAACCAAATTCTCATTCAATCAATAACTCCCACCCACACCGACAAGGAACTTCTCAACGAATTTGAGGACTTCACCGATCTCGGCGGAACTTTGCTGAATTTTACAACTTCCTCAACTGTAAAAGCAACGCCGTGTGGTATCAGAAGGGCGCGGTGGTGGTGCATGACCAAGAAAACTAAGACGCAGATATGAGAAGGAGAAAAGGAGTAGATGATTTGGGCATGACCAATGCACGTGTATATCACATGGGCGCTAAAAAACTGACTGGATGACTGCTAAGCACCATGTGCCCAGGCACTCAGAAAAATCGATGAAAGGCGTGCAAGGCTTTTGCCTTTATAAGTTCTTGCTATGGTTTTAGTTTATGCAGTGGGTTGTTGTTGGTGACTTGTTTAAATTCTGGGTTTACTCAATAGATTGAAGAAAGGTTGAGAGTCGGATAGAAAAGCGACATGTTGATCATCCCCGTCCAACTTCTCTCCACAGTTAGGTAAAGCCAAATCGCTTGAGTTCTCCATGGCATTAACGTCATAGTACTCTCCAGATTCCGATTCATAGAAATCCTCATCACCATTGTCTTGAATGTCGTAGGACTCGTCACCATCAAACATTGTAACAAAAGAGCCCCAAATGAGACAAAAAAATTTGATGGAAATATAGAAGAAGGCAAGATAGAAAACTAAGATGGTATGAAGCAATAGAGGATTCTTGCATAGAAAGAGAACGGCCGAAAGTGCCATAACCTAAACCCTCTTAATCATTGTTAATCAATGGCTAAGATAATTCAATTGCTTAATCAATGGTGTGATTATGTTAAAGAAAATTCAATGGTCAAGATATATTGTGCTTAATTAACGGTCCAAAATATTAGATTCCTTTAATTGAAAAAAAGGGTATTGGTGCCTTTTCTTTTTAATGGGTATAGTAGAATTTTCCATATATATATATAGTAAAACAAAACTACGACAATCAAATATCTAACCTGAAAATAACTTTCCCATATCTCATCTAGAGCCTCCATCAATTTTGTTTGAGGGTTCTACCCAAATCCATAAAAATGACGTTGAAGATCAATAATACTGCTGTAACGCTTCTTTAACGTCTTCATATGATTCTTATATTGGTCATAAGATATGTTGCATATGTTGGATCCAAGGTTTCCATTAAAAATAGGAAGTAATTATCTCTCTAATTTTTTTTTTCTTGTTTAGCAAACCACTTGAATCGCGACCCCCAATTGTAACATCATTATATAATAGTAGTATATTCTAGTAATAATGTTATAAAAATATTGACACACCCCGCCCCACAGAGTGGGGCCTGGGAGGTGCGGCCATCACCCCCAAAGAGTGACGAAGCCTAAACCCAATGAAAACAACAAAACACCAAACTAAGACGATAACAAGGAAACAAAGTTACATCAAACTCAATGTACCAGAGCGTCTACAGCAGAAGTAACAAGTTTACACAATAGTAGCCCGAAGGCGGAAACTACACAGCACTTCCACATACAAGAGTCTCAACCACAATAGACGAAGACAAAGAGGCTAGTACTCTTTGTGACACAACCCAAGCTATCCTGAAATCCGCCGCTCATCTCGGTGGTGCTCACAGTATCAGGTCTTGAGGGGGCGCAAAACAAGGGTAAGTGGACAGGAAAAATAAAGATCAGTGTCAAACATTTACAAAGAACATAATAACTCACACAGTTAAAAACAGTAATATACACTTTTACTAGAATGGCATGCAATAATAGTACGGCAGGGGAAACACAATAAGCAGGCATGTGCACTCCAATGATATTAATCTACGGCCGTGATCTAATTCGACCTGGGGAATTCAACCACCAGTAACGGTAAGCGGAACATAAGAGAATTTAACCTCTGATGCCCACACATCGAATGCGGGGAACCCACTAGGAATTCAACCTAGGAGTCCCAAAGTATGCCAATAACCGTACTAACAATGACTACAACATGCATAACATCCAACAATATACCATTTACCAATATATAAATAAATATATTATAGCATGCTCAAGTGTATTTAAAACCGAAACCCGTCCACTCACAGAAAGGCCGAACGATCCTTCTCCTCGTCGTCCGTAGGCGCGAGTCGTGTAAGCTGATCCCTCTGATACTGCTCACCTAGTTAATCCAACAGATCACAATTTAATAATGACAATCAACTTGAACTGTAAAAACCCTAAATTCTCCTTGTTTCGCTCAAATGGGATTTAACCATAACTCAAATGGCGAAACGGAGCTCGCCATCGAGTCCGGAACGTCGTTTCCACTCGGAAAAGTGGTCGGTCAACTTCGGTCAACGGCATTGACTGACGGTCAACGGATGCTGACGTCAGCACGCCGGTGCCCACGTGGCGCTGACGTGGTGACCACATGGCGTTGATGTGGCATCCACATCGTCACAACCGTGCTGGTTTCACCGTCGCCGTGTCGGCAAACTCATCAGAATCTGGAAATTTCCAAATTTCGGCGAGTTCATCCACGCCGCCGCGTTGCCGCCCTACAGTCGCCGGAAATTACCCAGATACCGGCGATAAACTCCATTTTCCGGCGAGCCCCCAAAGCACTCAATGCTCAACCGTTTTCAACATGGAATATATGGAAATTCATCTACAGATTGCCAGGATTCCAAAAATCATACTCACACCACTCACCGAGGTCGAGTTTGGCCAGAATAAGCACCGGAAAAGCTCGGACTCCGTCAATCTTATCACTAGCTTTCCCGGAGGTCTCCGTCGATGCTGTTTAGTGCTCTGAGTTCGCCTCGACACTGGAAAGCTGATTTCGACCTTCGTTTTCTCCAATTGTGATCGGCGTGAGGTCGTCGGCTTTGAGGCAAACGGCGTCTGTTCCCTGCTCGTGCTCGACGGCGGCCCTCCACGCTGGTTCTGGGGTTGGGACTTCGTGGGTGTGTTGCTGGGGATGTGATGATCTCAATCCAAGTGGTCAGCGAGCCAATCAGTGGCCGGCGATGGTGAATCGCCTGTGGGACTGAGTCGACTCGATTTTCACCGAGTTGGGGACATGCGTGTGTTGGTTTTTCCCTTCTGTTTCTGTTTTGAAATTTTGGGGAGCTGACTTAATAACCCTCACAATTGATAATAAAATAACACAAATGGCCAGTCCTTGCACGCCACATGTCACCCTACATCCCCCTTGATTTCATTTTAGTCCGTAACGTGCTCGGAATCCAATTCCGTCTTCGGAAGTACGTTCCTATTATCGAGGCCTACGTAAGAAGTACAATATCGAGTATGAAATTCCTTAATGTTCAAAAGTCAACCATTTGACCATTCAGGGGCATTTTGGTCATTTCACACAAATTTTGGGAAATTTCTGAAACACGTCGTATCAAATATGGCCCATATAATATATTAAATTAAAAATATTAAAATCATTCAGTATTCTTTACAAAGTAGATTCCACGAGAATTAAAAGTATATTATATAATATAATAATCGACTTAACTTATTTTGCTTATTCATTTGAACTTTAACAACTAAAAACAAACGAATCGGTATAAATATCACATAACCTATTAAAATGTCACTGATGCTCTCATATAGGGGTGGGATCGGGATGATCCCGATCCCGATTACGAAAATCCCGATCCCGTCCCGATTCCGATTAGAGGCTAAAAATGATCTCGAATCCCGTCCCGATTGACTCGGGATCCCGACAATAAAATCCTGATTAAGTCGGGATCCCGATCGGGAAACCCGATAAATCCCGATAATTGAATCTCAAGTATAATATGAAATTTTAAACTTTTTTGTTTATAATGTAAACTAACAAATACAACTTATACATAATGAAAATAAAACATATTAACATAGTAATACAATAACTTGAGGGTGTGTGTGTGGCTTCTTCTATTATCATGAAGGCCATGTGGCCATGAAGGTGTGTGTTGGCGTGGGGAGAGGGGGAGAAAACCGAAAAAAGAAATAAAAAGTAGAGAATACGTAGAACTTGGAAGAAAATGGTTGAACTGTTCAGAGTCAGAGAAGACCACTTTACGTTATTCAAATCAAAAAGTTTTCTTCTTGAAAGTTGTTCATTAGCTCGATTCCTATAACATACCAAAAAATCAGATTAATCGGATCATTGTAGCTGCTTCAGTTAGGGTAAGAATTAAAACATTAATAAAAAATAATTAAATAATATATAGTGTCGGGATGTTCAGAGCCCGAGAAGACCACTTTACATTGTTCAAATCAAAAAAATTTCTTCTTGAAAGTTGTTCATTAGCTCGATTCCTATAACATATCAAAAAATTAGATTAATCGGATCACTGTAGTTGCTTCAGTTAGGGTAAGAATCAAAACATTAATAAAAAATAATTAAATAATATATAGTGTCGGGATGTCGGGATCCCGACTTTTTTTTAAAAAAAAATCTCGATCCCGTCCCGACTCAGTCGGGATCGGGATAAAATCCCGACCAGTCGGGATCGGGATTTTCGGGATCGGGATTGTCGGGATCGGGATCGGGATGCGGGATTCGGGATTTTTTCCCACCCCTACTCTCATAGTGTTAAAAAAAAAAATAAGTAAGATTGACGCATAAACTAAGTCTCTTCTTTTGAAAATGTATAATAAGACTGTTGTGTGAAGTTGATATGATCCCTAGAAATTTCTTTTATTAAATAATGTTAGTGTGTTTCCTAATAGTCTGAAAGCTGGGGTTCAGTAAAAAACAAAAAAACTGGGGTTGAGTGCCGACTCCTTTTCTCACTGGATGATACTTTTTGCTATCTTTAGACAAACAGCAAACGAAATTCATTTACTCACTTCAGAATGAACATGTAAACTTGACATGAGGTGACATGAGGTGGTGTTGATTATTTCCTTCAAGGTGTTTGTTAAATATGCTTGTGTGGCTCAGTAAATTAGTAATTAGCCATGCGTTGTAGGATTGTTTGATATGTTTCTCTACTGTTAGGAACTGCAGGTTTGTGTTTGTCGACTTACATTAAATTCCCCAAACATTTATGTATTAGCTGCCCTTAATATGGTAACGTTCAACATGTAACTTGTCACATAACAACAAGATTCATAGGTCTTATCTCTTCTTTTTTTTTGCGAGAAAGAGGAGTTTGTCTATTCGCAAATCTTACTCTCTGTTTTTGTCAGTCTAAAGCTAAAGACTACTTTTTATTGTGTGTAAGAAGCTAATCATTTGTGTGGACAATTTTTCTCATCGCACATGGAGGAATGGTTGGTATTCTTATTTAAAAATAAATCAAATCAATAATTTCTATAATTGTAAAACTATAACTTAGTAACAAAAATATAAACAGTTGGAATAACTTAAACCCCCAACTTTACAAAGAACATCGATAATATGTTTATACAATCGGTTAAATAAATGGTTTCCCAGTTAATTAATTAATATTCTTGAGAAACATGTTGATCTATGTAGTGAATTGTATTGATAAAGAAATTACACTATAGGATGGAAAGATTATTCGTAAATAATAACTTCATATATAAAAAAAAGCCTAATCTCTTGCTGTACTAACAAACATGCTTTTGTTTGCTCCATTAATTGACTAATTAATTTGACTTGTTTGGTCCCCATAGTGGTCCACTTTTTATTATCTAACCACAATAATTTCGCTTTAAAGAAACGTTCACAATACAAGTCCACATCCAATCCAGTAGAGTATACGTTCACAATAACTAAATGGTATTTTTGGTCCTTGTTTTTGGCTTTAGTTTTTGGTTTTCCTCATTGGAATTTCGGATAATTTTACTCCTCTCCTCTCGTCTTTTGTTTGACCGTCATGCACGTCAAGATTTTTTTTGATTGATTAAAGCGCCGGTTTCTTTTTTACTTGTACTTGTAAAGTAAAACGGTGGACTCGTTTGCAGACGGCATCATCTTGTTGGTTTTTCCTGGTCTTTTCACATTTGTCTCATCATTCCTTAAACTTCTTTTTTTTGTTTTTTCCAAATCATTCCTTAAACTTCAAATCTTACTTATAAATTAACATCATGTTAACACATCCCATCGTTCTGTTCAAAATCTTAACACAATTGTACCTCCACGGTTTATTATACACAATATTACTGGGCGAGACATATGAATGTGGGGGAAAAAAATAGGGGGAAAAAGGTAGAGTGGAAAAGGTTGAAAAGACAAAAATGTATGATTTTCTAATGTGAAAGGGGAAAAAATGAGAAGGAAAAATTGGGTATAAAAATTCAACTCATTTTAACCATTCATCTCTCTAAGTGTCAAAGAGAGAGAAAAGATGGTGGTGCCTACTCATGCCACATCAAGGGGAAAACTTTAAATATGGGTGTATATTTACACCCAAACTTACATTTTCCCCCCTCAAATTTGGATTTATACACCTAATTCCTCCAACATTATTTGAGATTTAGGTGAAAATTTGAGTTTTTAGGATAGGTTTTTTGGTTTATAGAGCAACATTGTTTTTGCTCTAACTCCAACTTTGTTGTAATGAAATAAAAGCCAAGAGAAAGAGTAAGAGTACCCACATGCTAGTACTGCACTTTTTTTGTTGTTGTTTTTATATACTCTGCTTAAAGAAGAGAAATTGTCAGTTTGTTACAGCTCAATTAATTTGCCCTTTGCCTTTTGGGTTCAAAATCTCATCTTCTTATTTACCAAAAAAAAAATAAAAATCTCATCTTCTCAATTAAACCTCCAGCATTTTGATACACGTGAATAGCATTACGTATCTGGTTCAAACTGTCCTAACTCAAATACATCCAGCCTAACACATTCTTCTAACTGACTTAAGCCATCTTCAAAGACTCTACAAATGATTCTGCAAACTCAATTTGTAACACCAAGTTAACAAAACAATCTTCCAATGAATGCTGCAAATGATTCTGTAAATTATACATAGTTCACTAAAATTTGTATATTTTTAGATTCTAATAGATGTTGTAAAAATAAATCTCACATAATATATTGAAATTAAAATATTAAAATCTTATACTCTTCTCATTGGGTGATTAATTTTAACAGGTAAGTAGATAAACTGATATAATTTAACATTAGCTATCACATCAGATATTGACCTATTTTATAGAGTCGTTGGAGATGCTCGTAGGTACGATCCGAGCCCTCCCAATTTGCCAACAAACTAGCTTTTGTTTTCTTGCGTGTTCTGGGTCTCCGTGTTTACAACTATTACGCAAAAGTGTCAGACCCTGCCTGACGCAGAAAAGGCTAAACGCAATAGCAGCTTTTGTGTATATATATCAGCACCATTCACCTCAGTAATCATAACTTCTGTTCTGCAGCGCACTTCAAGTCCTATCGTCGCCTCTCACAATTACTCACTACTTACCGATAACTCCGGAAAATATGGACCAGCTGAAGCCGAGTCCAGCCAATCTCTGCCCGCTCACTCCTCTAACCTTGCTCGATAGGGCCGCCGCCGTCTACGGCGACTGTCCTTCCATCGTCTACACCGCCGCCGCCGCCACTACCACCTACACGTGGTCCCAGACCCACCGCCGCTGCCTCCAGCTGGCCTCTGCTATCTCCGGCCTCGGCATCAGGCGGTCCCAAGTGGTCTCCGTCGTCTCCCCCAACACCCCCGCCATGTACGAGCTCCACTTCGCCGTCCCGATGTCCGGCGCCGTCCTCAACTCCATCAACACCCGCCTTGACGCCCACACCATTTCCACCCTCCTCCGCCACAGCGAGTCCAAGCTCCTCTTCGTTGACCGCCACTCCCTCCCCGTCGTCCTCTCCGCCCTCTCCCTCTTCCCGCCATATCTCCCAAAGCCTCCGCTCGTCCTCATCGCCGACGACGACGGTCCTGATGCCTCGATTTCCGTAATCGGTAATACTAGTAACTACTTCCTGGACAGTTACGAGAATCTCGTGGCGAAAGGGGATCCGTCGTTCGAGTGGGTCCGGCCGTTATCCGAGTGGGACCCGATGGTTCTAAACTACACCTCCGGAACGACGTCGTCCCCGAAAGGCGCCGTGCATTGCCATCGGGCCCTCTACATCGTGACCTTGGTCTCCCTCGTGGACTGGGCTGTCCCTGAAAACTGCGTCTACTTGTGGACTTTGCCTATGTTCCACTCAAACGGGTGGGGCTACCCGTGGGCCATGGCGGCCGTCGGCGGCACAAACGTCTGCCTCCGCAAATTCGACGGCCCCAAAATCTACGACCTGATCCAAGCCCACGGCGTCACCAACATGTGCGCCGCCCCGGTGGTTCTCAACATGCTGACCAATCACCCAAGATCCGACCCGCTTCCGAACCCGGTTCACATTCTCACAGGCGGGGCACCGCCGCCGCCCTCGGTTCTGCTCCGGGCCGAGTCGATCGGGTTCGTGGTGAGTCACGGGTACGGGTTGACAGAAACGGGCGGAGTTGTGGTGTCCTGCGCTTGGAAGCCCGGGTGGAATAAGTACCCGGTGGCGGAGAGAGCGGCGCTGAAGGCGAGGCAAGGGGTGAGGACAATTGGGATGACGGAGGTGGACGTGTTGGTTCCGGATTCGGGTAATCGGGTCAAGCGGGACGGGTCGGAGGTCGGGGAGATCGTCTTCCGGGGCGGGTGCCTGATGCTGGGCTATTTCAAGGACCCGGAAAGTACGGCCAGGTGCCTGAGGGAGGACGGCTGGTTTTACACGGGGGACGTGGGCGTGATGCATCCCGATGGCTATTTGGAAATTAAGGACAGATCCAAGGACGTTATTATCAGCGGCGGGGAGAACCTGAGCTCTGTGGAGGTGGAGTCGGTGCTGTACCAGAACCCGGCGGTGAACGAAGCGGCGGTGGTGGCGAGGCCGGACGAGTTCTGGGGGGAGACGCCGTGCGCGTTCGTGAGCTTGAAAGACGGGCTGTCGAGGAAGCCCACGGAGGAGGAGATTGTGGAGTTTTGCAAGGGGAGATTGCCGCATTTCATGGTGCCGAAGACGGTGGTGTTCAAGGAGGAGCTGCCCAAGACCTCGACCGGGAAGATTCAGAAGTTCGTGCTCCGGGATATCGCCAGAGGGATCGGGCTGTCGGCGACGGCGACGGGGCGGACGACGAGTCGTATGTAAGAGGAACAAATTGGAAAGGAAAATAATAGAGTCAAGAAAGAGAGAAAAGACAATTAAATGGAAAAATAGAAACGTCTCTTTCTTTTTTTTATATTAACAAAGGAGTTGAGTCGGCTTGCCCCCAAGTTTAGTGTTTGTTATATTAAGCTGACTTCATAACATTTTATTTTGAACTAATTGGTATTATTGTATCTTTGGTGTACTGATTGATTGACGAAGATTCTTAAGATTTTTTCACAAAAAAAAAAAAAAAAAATTCTTAAGATTCCCGTGGTTACGTTATGGTGCAGGTGCAGCATGCCAGTGAAAGAAGTGTGAATGGCTCCAATGTGTGCATGGCGTTACTTTGCATCAGATAACTATCTCTCTCTCTCTCCCTCTCTCTCTCTCTAAAATAGGATACGAATATTACCTTGGAACTTGGAAGATGGCTACGGGATACTTGGAGTTAGGAAGGTAATGATAGATATAATCATGTGAGTATTTAGTCCTAGGGCATCGTGATCATGGAAATCATTATGTATTATAAAATATTCATAAATGCTCGATGAAAATAGAACTGAGGGCTCATTTCACGGCATTCAGTTCTTAATCAGTCAATTTCTGACAAGTGTATCTTTCTTTAATGTTCAAAGAAACGACAAGGTTGAACCTCCAGAGCTAATATGGATAACAAATAAAAGCAGTCCTACTCCATTATTAGGGGTGTTCCACCTATGCAGGCCCAGGCGCAGGCACGAAGTGGGCTGTTGCCCTCCTCAAGCGAACAGGTGATGAATAGTGATCGTGGGCGCCTTCCGTCAAAAAAACAGCCCACACCCATGTAGGCGTAGGCGCAGGCGATAATTAATTTTAATTTTTTTTTTTCAAAAACATGTATAAGAATTACACCAACATTATATTCAAGTAATCGACATATAAAATTTGGACATCTGAATTTCCGAAAATAAATTTGAATAAGAATTATCACCAACATTATTAAATATTCCCTTTTGTTGTCAAATAAATTTTACATACAAATAATTATCATAAAAAACATGTAGAATTATCATATGTTAAATTATTTTTGTGCTTACAATTTAATATTACATACTTGAAAAATTTGATATAAAACATCAAAATTGAATACTTTTTCACACTAGTATAGATTTTACATACAAATAATTATCATAAAAAACATGTAGAATTATCATATGTTAAATTTTATTTGTGCTTAAAATTTAATATTACATTCTTTAAAAAAGTTTGATATAAAAAAAATTGTATATAAAAAAAATTGTGATTTTTGTAAAAGAAAATATTGATTTTATATAAAAAATAAAAAAAAATAGTTTTGGAGTGTTCGGTAGCCACTGCTGAACACAAAAATCAGCCCAAAAGGGCCGTTCGGCACCCACTACCGAACACGGAAGGCTTCTTCACTCTCCCTCACGCGCGCGTGCACTGCACGTGCCCGAATTAAAAAAAAAAAATAGTGCAATTCCGCGTCAGCTGGGGCCCACTTCCCCTCACCGCCCGCGGTCGCGGGCGCGAGCGACGCTCGCCGGCCCGCCTGCCTGCCGCCGTCTCTCCTTTTCGCCGGTGTGGCGTGAATAGTCTCCCCCACAGGCGAGCTCGCGCCTCCGCCCGGTGTTTCGCCCAACCGGTGGAAATGCTCTCATATGTTGCTAATTTAGTATTTTTAGAGTTAAGTATTTTACAAACTTGATGAAGATTAGTTTTCAAAGCATATGGATTTTGGGATAATTTGATTTGCAGATTTGTTGTCTATTACAATAAAAGTACTATTTTAAAAAAAGGGCTCCTATGTACACCCATATTTATTCTCTGGACATCTTTGATTCTTTATACGCCCATCTTAATTTTTGAAACTTTCTTGGACACCCAAAATTAATTGTAATTTTTCACATATACCCTTAAAAAAATTTCTTAATCCATCCATGTCCCCATCCCCATCCATAGCCAGCCCCATGTTGTTAAATGGCACCACACGTGTTAGATTATTAAGTGCCCAAGTCCAAGATCTTGTACGCAGACAAGACGATTACTTTGATCGTTGGCATAGTACAAGAATCCGACGCAGCCCTTATAAATCAGCAGCCCCAACCTCCGCTGCTCAAAATCGTCGCAAACAAAATTTAAACCCTTAAATAACATAAGGATATAAAAGTAATTTTACCTCACAAAAAATTTAAACGTTTCTAAAGAAAAAATCTGTGTGTAAGTAGCAGTCCTCTAAAAAAATAATGTTCCTTACTTAGTCAAAGCCCCAATTTTTTTCTTACTTTGAGCCATGAAATAGCCGGGACCGGCCCTGTCCATTGTGGTTTTCCAAGTTCGGCTATAAATCACAAGTTCACAACACACAAGATGTGCAACATTCATCATCGCCAGTAGCTGCTCAGATTACCATTGAAATAACAAAAATATATCTTTTGATCAATATCGCACTGAAGCTGCTCTCACTTTGAGTAATAATGTTGCATTGCACATGTTCTTGATGTAGGTAGCTGTCAATGATACGCAAAAGACATACGGAACGACTATAAAAAGGAAAGACAAATTCATGTGTAAATCATTCGTGAATTCCTTGTTCCTTAACATTTTGCATGAGTTCCATGACCCACAACATGGTTATGTATTCAATTCCAAAACAGCTCGTGCACAAGGACCCAAATATACAAGAGGAATTTCCCTTCGTTTTTTCTTGAAAGTCTTTTATCAACTTTCTTGTTTGTTTATCGAACAAAAACAATTTAAGGCTTCACTTTATAGCACGAGACCACTAGATCTAACGGCAATTCTTCTCCATTTTCTTTGAGGACTGTCATTAAAGTTCTCCATTTGAGTAGGATAAGGTAACACTTGAAACAAATGAGCCAAATTAGAAAATAAATACATGCAAATGCTTGAAAACCCCAATATCATGAAACAAGATTACACGGCATGTACAAAATTTCATCCACCGTGTCGGGAACCACTGCCTAGGGGGAATAGTAAACAGTGGTTTCCCAACACAAGGGACTAAAAGAAGACACTGATTCCCTCCCACAAGAAAAATCCCAACTACAAAACCTACCCATTACTCAAAAAAATCGAACTGTATATTACCTCCTCAAATGGACAGCCAGTGTACTTTGAACAGAATTTAGACTTCTGTTAAGTATTCATCGTCCCTCATGAAGATCTTCAGAGAAAACTACTGCCCGGGAGACGTTGTCATTATCTAAGGCACTTAGACCAGAGTAAGGACCAGAAGAGAACATCGAAGATGATACATCAGACTCAAATGTAGTTGATGACTGCCGGTGATTGGGTCTGGCAGTGGAAGAGGTTAACATGGAATCCTGATACTCGGTGATCCGTTGCACCATCTTCAGCGACTGGACCACTTCACCCATTGTGGGGCGTTGACTTGCCTCAGGAGCAACACAAGCTGCTGCAATCGTGCAAACCCGTAGAAAATCTTCAGTTGGGTACTTTCCTCCAAGACTTGGATCAGCAAGCTCTTCCAGCCTCTCCTTGTCTCTAAGTATCGGCCTTGCCTGGAAGATAGAAAACCAGCTTGGATACTTTCAACTCCGATATTATAGTGCCATAAACTCAACTGAACATTTCTTTGAGCCAAAAAAAATGAAACCAATACACGATTTGTTTTATCATTTTCTTTTTCTAAACAATATGATGCTTGTTAATTTTTTCAGCTTCTCAATAGAAATTATAAGTTTTTTTTGGTTGAAAAATATTAAGTTTCGATTCATGAAAGGTACTAACCCAGGTGACGAGATTCTCCTGTCCAGCTGGCTGGGCCATATCTACAGGCTTTCTTCCAGTTAGTAACTCTAGAAGGACAACTCCATAACTGTAAACATCACTTTTAACCAGTAGGTGTCCAGTCATGGCGTACTCTGGAGCTACATACCTGGAATCAAATAATTGTATCTTAGTGCAACTTCAAAAAAAGGCAGAGATAACAGGCTTAAGGAAGGGAAACCAACCCGAATGTTCCCATCACACGAGTAGAAAGATAGTTTGCTCTGCCTTCAGGTGCCTGTTTAGCCAGGCCAAAATCGGCAACTTTAGCATTGAAGTTGTTCTCAAGCAATATGTTGGATGCCTTAAAATCTCTATGGATAACACAAGGCTGTGAGTCCTCATGCAGGTAAGCAAGTCCTCTGGCAGCATCAAGTGCAATCTTCATTCGGGTATCCCAATCCAAAGGACAATTTACTCCCAGGGGCCCTGAGGTGGATGTGACAGAAAGAGCATAATCAGCAATGCATATTAAAAAGGAAATATATAATTAAGGTTGAAGATACTTTTCTATTTTGAAACGCTACATTATACATACGAAAGCAGTAAACTTTGGTTGCATAATTTAACACAGATTACCATGAAGCCAGGCCTCCAAGCTTCCATTTGGTACCAGCTCGTAGCAAAGTAAGTTTTGTGAGCACTCGCGGCTGCTATAGTAACCTACAAGTTTCACCAGGTTACGATGATGTAGCCTACTAAGCATCTCAACCTCAACCAGGAACTCCTTATCCCCCTGTTGTCCTCCATTAGTAAGTCTTTTAATTGCTACAGCTGTACCATCACTTAAAACACCCTTAAAAACCTTGCCAAAACCACCCTCTCCGAGAATGCTTGCAGACTCAAAGTTATTTGTTGCTTGCTTAAGTTCTTCATATGCCAAAAACCGAGTGCTGCTTGGGTGAGGTAGAGATCCTACTGCTGGAACTGTATCGACAGTCCTCTGCTTTTCTGAGGCTGAAAATGGTCAAAAGGAAACAAGAGGTAAAAAAGCATGAAACAAACAACTTGAATAGAGAATCTATCCTAATCATGCAACAGTCAAATTTTACTCAATTTCAAGTTTCCGCTTTGGTGTTTCATGCAAATATTTCATTGGACTTTCAAAACTTCCCAGTCTTTCCTTCAGCTGGCAAAATGGATTTAGATCATTAACCTACTGGAAAGTTCAAACCAAGTTAGGGCAGGCATAAATACTAAAACAATTTTATTTACAGTTTTATGAATTCATATCATATAGAATATCTTCATGACTGCAAACTCTGAAAGTGACCTAAATGTTGATCAATATAATGTTTCTCAGGAGATGAAACCATTTTATTTACAGTTTTATGAATTCATATCATATAGTGGAATATCTTAATGACTGCAAACTCAGAAAGGGACCTAAATGTTGATCAACATAATGGTTCTCAGGAGATGAATGTTACAAGCCAGATAAAATCCACAGATGATGTGTTGGAAGATACTGGTTATTTACCAGATTCGGAGTTGAGACTGAATTTGGTATATCGAGATTTAATTATGATTATGTTACTTTATTTTAGTATGATTTAGTTTAGGAATTGAGAAAGTATTGCCCTCACCATTTCCAATGAAGCTTAGAATTACTTTTCTCACATGGCATGTAACTCACCACCTATCCCTATAAATAGAGTGGTTGGGAGATTGGTTGTAACACACAATTATAAGAGATATTTGAGATATAAGAGTTTACCAATTTATCCCTATTATTTCTTTCAACCTTATCGGCCAAACTCAAACCAGAAGAAAAACAACTAACTGTATGAATCTCAAAGTCAAAACACATACCTGTTTCTATAGCAGATGCTTTAGTCTTCTCTTGACCGAATGTGCACAAGCAAAGTGTAAGCACAGATATAACAGCAATGAACAATATGCCCACACCAATACCAATAATAAGAGTCCAATTTGAATGTCTCCGTTTATTTGAAGCACCAAAGGATGTAAGATTCGTTGATGGACTTGAGGGGGCTTCCACGGGTGATGCTGCGACAACTGGAGCTTTAATGGAAAAAAAAAAGTATGATAAAAAAAGAGTGTTCACTTCCTTGAACCAAGTAAGTCAACCATTAAAATGAGTGCGTAATAAAATCCATAACACTTTCAGTAGAGCAAATAGATTATTTTTCTGCCCTTCACAGCTTAAATAGAATGCATAACATTTTTCCAGATGAAGCAAACAAACACAAACCTTCATGTGGAGATTACCTACATCCTAATTGTTACAACTGATTAAAGAGCGGAAATATATACAATAAGAATTTAAAGCATAAAAAAATTATGAAGCCATCCAAGTTATACAAGTATAGAAGATTCTAAAAATTGTAAGGGAAACTTCAGTACTACCTGGAGAAGGAGGTGGGGCCATAAACCAAGTCATATTGAGGAGTTTGTAATCGCCCACTAATGCGGGGTCTAATTTAACCTTGTGCATGACAAGAGATGAGTTTATTGCAGATGCATCACTCGCAGAGAAACTGAACCCTGAATGTGGAGTAATATCCATCGAAATATTTAACCTTGATAGGCTGAGTACATAAAAGTTAATCAGCTCTATTTGAGAAACTTGCAAACCAAGCTGGGTAGCAAAGTCTTGAAGAAAGAGATTCCACTTAGGACTTTGTGACACATTTAAGAGGAGAAGGTCAAGCTTTATGGGATAAACACAGTGGCAATCCCTACTTCCCCGTCTCTGAACCATGTTTGATTTGCAACAGCCTGGAAGGAATGAAAAACACCTTGTCAGCATGAAAGTTAGGCCTCAGCTCAAATACATTGTGCACAACAAACAATAACTGGGAAGTTAATGCGTTTAACGTTATCACACCTAAATAGCTTCAATAAATAGATTTTATTTTAATGGGACCAGGAACAACTGTGAAATAATACACTGAAAGATAGAAAAGTTCATCAAGCAAACAGAGCAACCAGTTATGATTATTCCCACTTTCATGATAAAGTAAGAACTTAGTCGAGAGAATAACTTACTGGAACCGGAAGGAGTGAGCGGGGGCTGTGCTAAACCAGAAGGAATTGTACCAGCACTTGACTCTGTTGGGGCAATATTCTTAAAGCCAGCAAGGGGAGGTGTCAAGCCACTCCTCTTCATTGATGGCTTTGACAGTCGAGAAGTTGTAGGGGCGTGACCAGCAGTTATCAACGGACCATAAAAAGGAGGTTGCGCAGGTGATAGTGCAATTCGCCCAGTACGTGGCAAGAAATGTTTTTTCCAGTGTCTATGGGACACTGGCACACCGGCAGGCAGGGGAAGATTCGGCATAGCGGGTGCTGCCAAAGGTCCGCCCGCCGGAGATACTGACGGTGCTTTGAGTGAATCATAGGGTACATTGGCATCAGTAATTGTTATCACATAACAAAAGAAAAGCAACTGATTCATCAACAACCACTGAACCTTCTTCCATATTCCTGCAATTTTTCACACAAAATTGCATTTTCACAACTTATATCAATCGAAACAACTCGCAATGACAATAAGAAAAGCTCTAAACTCGTAACCGAAATTTCCGGTTAGATTGGTTCAGTTAGTTTACCAAACACATTAAAACAGCCTTAATCGCCTTCTTCTCAAAAGGTGAAAACACTAAATTCAACTAAACCCTAAAGCTCAACACTTTCAGCTAGATCTTCGGCTCGAATCGAAAAATGACCCAAAACAGAAAGTTCGAACCTGTAAGCTCAGACATCACCACCACCGACACGTTCGATTACTTGGAAATGTAAACTCTTCAGATCTGAAAAATCAGCGGCCACGGAGATCACGCCGTTAAAATCTGAGGACCACGGAGCTAAACACTAGGAGCTGAGACCGCCGCTCAAACGAGGATGATCGAACGGCGGAGATGCAGCCGTCTTGAAAACCCGAGGTCGGAGGAGTGGACTCGGAGGCGCGATCGACATCGCCGAGTTGAATCGTCGAGCTGAGTTCAGAGGTGTGTCTGTTGAAAAAGAAAGGAGGGGAGAGAAAGAGAGGCGACTGTTGGTGGTGGTGGTGGAGGTGCCGTTGAGTTCACTCTGTTATTATCAGTGCTCTGCTGCAGAGGCTCTTTTGCTTTTCTGCTTTTTTTTTTTTTCTTTTTTTTTATTATTTTTTCTTTGGGGTTTTGGAGGAGGCGCACGGCGCTTTGGTCATGGTAACGTGCGCGGGTAACGGAAATAACAACAGAAACAAATTAACGGTAAAAAAAAAGAGGACGTTGGGAAAGAGGCCAAAAAGTTGACCATCAACCTCAACTTCCCCAACTAGTGATTCATAAAAAAAGAGCTTGATTGCATTGATTTGCGATTGTTTTTTTAATCAAAACTTTAGGGTCTTTGCTTCTGATTTTCTCGTTGTTTATGGTTGGGGGTTACCCTTTATTTGATTATAACACAATTCGTATTTTTTTAACATAAGACGCTTTAAAATGGATAATTTATTTAAAGTTAACAGATATATGAGAATAAAGATGGAAAAGTTTTGCTACAAGTAATGGTAGTTGCTTCGAATATGCCATTTGATACTTAGTGGAGCAAATTCATCAAACTAGCATTAAGCACATTTCCACAGAAGCTAACATGTTACCTTATGGTTTTGTAAATTTGGGACACCAATACCAATATTCTTGTATTTGATTTTCGAATTTTCGCGATGTAATTACTCATAGGATGTAATTGAACATATTGGACATATTTACTTATCAATAGAGAACGAGAATGAATTGAGAATGAGAATTAAGAAAAGGAATAAGGAATGAGATTTGGATACCCAAATTCTCCTTGGGTATCAAATTTCTCCTTTGAAAGGAGATGATTCCCAAAATATGGTGGGTCTCATCAAAATTTGATTTCTTAGTGCATTAGTAAACGTTAGAGAATGAAGGAATCGAAGTGATTATGTTTCCTTTCATTTCTTTTCCTTGTAAGCATCAATCAAATAGGATGGAGGCAGTCATAAATAACACTATTCGCATTAAGTTTTTATCTTATTTTACTACGAATAAATAAATATGCCCTATGCTTATCTTGTGTTCTATGTGTAGACTTCTTTTGGTTCGTAGGATACCTGTAGCTATATATATATATATACTAGCCTCACCGCACACGCCTACGCGTGTGCGAGAGGCTTTTTTTAAGTCACGGGCGCTTCGCGCCACATTTCAATATTCTTGGTTTCGTCTAAAGCGATGCAAGTACATATATATTTTAATTCACTCGGTCCACATGGAAAAAAATCATGCAAAGTCGATTGAAAAAATGACAAAGAGGCTTTAGAAAAATTCAATATAAGCATGTAACTTAAATTTATTGGTGACTCGTTGAACTACAGTTAGTATTGCACAAAGGGAATTGTTTGAAACTTGTAATTGAGCATCAAATACAAAAATATTAAGGTTTAACTGAAAAGTTTCCTCCAGAAAGCAAACTGCATTAGAAATGTGGAATTGATGAAGAGATGAGGGAAATTGCACAGAATGAAGCAAATAGAGCAGGCAACCTCTAACCATTTTGAGATCGTTTTCTCTCAAATCAAAAACAAACTAAACTGCCCACTAAATGTGCCGAATTTGATGAATCTGCAAAGGGTTTAACCTGACAAATCAAAGTTAACCCAATACTGAAAGCAAGATAATTTATCTAAAGTTATCAATTACAATTGAAAGCACATACGGTGGGTTGCAACACTGTCTACTTCGGCCTCTGCTCCCATCCAAGCACCTATCTTTCTATTAAACGACAAAAAAAAAAAAAAAAAATCAAACATGTTCAAACGTCATTGTCAGCCAAAATGAAAGCTCTAAATTGAACAATAATCATCGTTATAGATAGTCGAATTGACGAACAACATGAAAAGGGAAACTGGAAAAATTGCATAGAGAACTAATTTAATTCAGATTGAAACTAAATTCAATCCAAATTTCTATTCGTAACATAGAATTCGAAACCAAAACACATCATGGCATGCCAATTGAAAACAGAGGTAGTACAACAACATTCGATATTATTTCGGTGACTTGAAGAGTCAAATAGAACAACCAATTGTCCTCAACAACATCCGGTAAGCACTCAACCAATCCATCCTATAATATTGCAAAAATTCAGTCACAACAAATGCAGCTTGGTATCTACAATTGGACATCAAAAGTAAAATCACTAAATCCAAACAACAAAATCTGCACACTGTACTGATTGATTGAGAAAACTCACCAAAGGCTTACCAAGAAGACTCACCAAAGGTTTACTAAGAAGACCAGCAGTACACAGTACATTATTCCTATAGATGAACACGGTAAAAGGTCACCCAATGACTAAGTCGAGATTATTGATTGAATCTAATCTTTAACAAAATTACATGAGCCCCAAAAGAAGAAATTTGCCAAACTGAAATTGACGGCGGAAACCGAAAATTTATTTTGTTCCGCGCAGCCTTTCTTACCTGCCAAAGCTATAGCCTTTACCCATTCAATCAAACAGGGGAATGATCGATCATATTAGGGAAGCGGTTAGAGAAGCAATGGCGCTCAATTTTCCACCGCCAGTGTTGGCATCCTCACCAAACTAAATCGGGCAGTCTCAATTGATACTGAAAGCGAAGTTTGGAAACTAAGAGAGAACAGAAAATTGAATTACCTGTTGAATTGAAGCGAAAACGTCGAATTACCCAATTGAATTCTTGCAGATTGGATGGATACGCCGATCGCCTTGGGAAGTTAGAGAGGAAATTGGCAGAGAAAATTGGGAGAAGGCGGAAAGGAACGGATCTGGTGATGGGGGAGATATCGGAAGCTTTTGATAAGTTAATTGTTGAAAACCCAATATTACCCATGGAAATATAACATGTTTTATTCACAATGTTTTTTGTTGTAGGGTTCTTTTTGTCCATACAAAATGAAGCTTTTTTCTTTGTACTAAAATACCCTACCTGATTTTTTGCATTGTAAGTGGTTGGAACTTGGTTTTATTGCAATTGTAGCATGGTATAAGGGTATATTAGTCCATTTATGGTAACAGTGAAAAAAGGCTATTTGCTTTATAATAGTAGAGATATATATAATATATTAAAGCAGAAGATCCATACGATATCCATATACAGTACCATATACAGTATAAAAGAAAATTGACACACGTGTACAACGTCATTGCAATCTCTTTGCTCGACACCAGATCCGAACCCGATCCGACCCGACCCGGCCCTATCCAGCTTGACTGACATAAAATAGCTGAGAGTCGGCAACCGACCGTTAATAACTGGTTAAACTCGCTCACTTTCCCTCTTTCAATCTCATCGGAGCTCCAAACGCCACCCAAATTCCAAACCCTAGGTCTAGGGTTTACCGATTCCAATCTCACTTTGTTCCCCGCAACAGTCATCCCCCCCAAATCCAATCTAGGGTTTCCGCCGTTCTGCACCCAAATCTCGTGAACTCTCAACAACCATGTCCAAGAGAAGGTTCGGATTCGAAGGCTTCGGCATGAACCGCCAATCGACCTTCGACTTCGACGGCTCCAACCAAGCCCCCAAGCGCCTCTACGTCCCTCCGTCGTCTCGCGGCGGCGGCGGCGGCCACGACAATTACGAAGACACCGACCTCGACGACATTGATTACCACGACGACAAGGACGACAACAGCCACGGCGACGGCGGTAATGGTGATGGCGGTAATGGTGATGGCGACGAAGAAGTCGATCCTCTCGACGCGTTCATGGAGGGGATTCACGAGGAGGTGAGGTCGGCTCCGCCGCCGAAGCCGAAGGAGAAGGCGGAGAAGTACAAGGACGACGACGAGGAGGATCATATGGAGAGCTTCTTGAGGGCGAAGAAGGACGTCACGCTGACGCTCGCCGCCGATGCGCTCCACGCCGGATATAACTCCGACGAGGAGGTCTACGCGGCGGCGAAGGCCGTTGATGCCGGGATGTTGGAGTATGATTCCGATGATAATCCGGTTGTTTTGGATAAGAGGAAGATCGAGCCAATTCCAGCTCTGGATCATAGCTCAGTCGACTACGAGCCGTTTAACAAGGACTTTTATGAGGAGAAAGAATCGATTTCAGGTAAACTTTTCCCCACTCAAGTAAATTACAAGTTTTTGTAATTTTTTTCTGTTAAATGTTTCAATAGGAGTGTGCTAAAGTATTTGAAATTTGATTGGTAATGAACATATTGGATTGGCTGAACTTGTTGAGTAGAAAATTGAATTCAAATAATTTAGTTTAAAGGAAAACTGTTTATTATATGGTTTGTTTTGCTTTTTAGGAATGAGTGAGGAAGATGTTGCTGAGTACAAGAAGAGGTTGGCTATCCGTGTTTCGGGTTTTGATGTACCGAGGCCAGTTAAGACATTTGAGGACTGTGGGTTTTCTTCACAACTCATGACCGCAATAAAGAAACAAGGTTACGAAAAGCCGACACCAATACAGTGCCAGGCTCTGCCCATAGTTCTTTCCGGGAGAGATATAATTGGTATTGCAAAAACTGGTTCTGGAAAGACTGCTGCTTTCGTCCTTCCTATGATTGTCCATATCATGGATCAGCCTGAACTTCAGAAGGAAGAGGGTCCTATTGGAGTCATATGTGCACCTACTAGAGAACTGGCACAGCAAATATATTTGGAGTCAAAAAAATTTGCTAAATCAAATGGCATACGTGTCGCTGCTGTATATGGTGGAATGTCTAAGCTTGATCAGTTCAAAGAACTTAAGGCCGGATGTGAGATAGTTGTTGCTACTCCTGGGAGATTGATAGACATGCTTAAAATGAAGGCACTGACAATGCAAAGGGCAACTTACCTGGTGCTCGATGAGGCTGATCGGATGTTTGACCTTGGGTTTGAGCCTCAAATTAGGTCTATTGTTGGTCAGATTCGGCCAGACCGCCAGACATTGCTCTTTTCTGCGACAATGCCTCGCAAAGTTGAAAAGTTGGCTAGGGAAATTCTGTCAGATCCTGTAAGGGTAACAGTGGGTGAGGTGGGAATGGCCAATGAGGATATTACTCAGGTTGTTCAGGTAATTCCCTCTGATGCGGAGAAGTTGCCCTGGCTCTTTGAGAAGTTACCTGGAATGATTGATGATGGTGATGTTCTAGTATTTGCTTCGAAAAAAGCTGCTGTCGATGAGATTGAATCACAGCTTTCTCAGAAAGGTTTTAAAGTCGCAGCTCTGCATGGTGACAAGGACCAGACATCTCGGATGGAAATTTTGCAAAAGTTTAAATCTGGCATTTACCATGTTCTTGTTGCTACTGATGTTGCTGCTCGGGGGCTTGATATAAAGTCAATTAAGTCAGTTGTCAACTTTGATATTGCAAAAGACATGGACATGCACGTTCATCGAATTGGTAGAACTGGTCGTGCCGGTGATAAAGATGGTACTGCATACACTCTTATAACACATAAAGAGGCACGGTTTGCAGGTGAGTTGGTCAATAGCTTGGTTGCTGCTGGCCAAAATGTTTCGGCAGAGCTCACGGACCTTGCTATGAAGGTAATATTTCATTATTGTTAACAGAATCTTGTGTTTTTTATATGGATTTTTCTCCATGCACTAGCGGAGCCAATAAGTTCGGAATGGTCACTACATTCCCTTAGTTTTGACCCTACTAGTCCTTGTAGACAACCAAAAACTTAACACTCACCAATTTCCTTTTCACTCAACACCTTACTTGGCTGTGCAGTTAGATATTATTAACTTTATGCGCCTTATTCTATGTTGTGGCTCTTTATTGGCGTTTCTTTGAATCAAATTATAGATAGTGTACTTTACTAAGATTCCAATGAGTAAGTATGCTTATTTGTTAGATAAGTTTGTTATGGTTTTTCTAGAGTCTTAGAGCTATTTCTAGAGTGACACTCCATTCTAAATATCTAGGTCCGCCACTGTTGACATGTTAGAGCTGGTTGATAAAACCCTAGCTTTTCAATCCTAATAACCGATCAATGTCCGTAATCCATGCAATCAGATTTAGCGTTTAGTGAAATGCACTCTTCTAGTTCAGTTTCTGGACAAGTACATGTAAAATAACAAGTATGTTTCTCACAGGTAAACTATTTTATATTTTATCTGGCAAGTAGATACGCAGGTTGTTCCTGATTTTTGGGTTTAGCATCCAAGATGGATGTGTTGGAATCTGTAGTCATTTGGGGTCATGTTTTGAAAAGCTTTAATTCGTCCGTGGAATTATGTGGGTGTTTAGACAGTCCGCTTGGTATTTTCAAGATTGCTCTTGTGGAAGTGCTTAGTTTAGATAGAGAGAAATTACATGGTTTTAGTAGTGTTGTACAAATGTTGGATACCCATATTCACTTGTATACCATGTTCTACATAACAAAGGGTCCTCGGGGGGTATATCTGATTGTCGGGTTCTGGATTGAAAGCATAGAGATCACTTGAAAGCTGAAGCTCCTCCTATCCAGAGAATACATTATGGACATAAACCATTATTGGTTGTCCCAATACCCCAGCGCAGGTCAATTAATTTGCCGTTAAGAACACCGACCAAATCCTTGAATTACTTTCAGATGTTGATTAATAACCAATCACAAGATTCATAACTACCAGTCGGTCATGTGGGCTTAGTAAATTGCACGTCTTTTTACTAATACTACTGTATCCTATATTAGACGTAATGGACAAGTTAAAATGATGGATGGCTGCACATGCATTAATATTAGTTACTTTTACATTACAATCGCAATTGGTGCAAGATGTCCTTAGTTCTGGCTTTGGGTTTGTAAGGCTCACTTACTACCTTTAGCTTTGTGTTTCACGTTGCTCTTAAGTACACTGCAATCTGTTCTTGGTGTATTTGTATCAGTTTCCATATCCTGCATATACATGCAATAGTATGTTACATGTTCTGTGTTAACGAGATTTACATTTTATATGACCAGGATGGGAGATTCAGGTCCAAACGTGATTCAAGAAAAGGAGGTATGAATTTTGATAATGTTGTAACTAATTTTTCTTAGATACTTATGCAAGACAAGGCACATATTAAATTAGCTTTTCCTAGCATTTCAAATGATGATAGTCTATGGTTTCTGTAGGTGGAAAGAAGGGTAGAGGAAGGGGTGGCGGCGGTGGTGGAGGCCGAGGTGTGCGTGGTGTGGATTTCGGGTTGGGTATTGGATATAATTCAGAATCCAATAACTCTCCATCTCATACTGCTACCAGTCGATCCGCTGCAGTGACTTCTCTGAGGACAGGAATGATGTCTCAATTCAAGAATAAGTTTGTTTCTGCCTCATCAAACTCTTCAAGTCAGGGATCCGGTAATAGTTCAAGTGTGCATTCTGCCCCGAGACCAGCATTACGAGGATTTGTCTCGGGTGGTTCAATTGGTGGGGATATATATAGACCTAAGACTACCAATACAGTTACCCCTGCTCCTATGTCAGCGGCAAACGTACCTTCTCAGAGCTCTGGAGAAAGTGCAAGTCAGAAGCAATCTGAAAGGTTCATACTATGTTCTACTCTATACTTTACTTAAAGCTATTACACATATAGTTGTGGTGCTGATTAGGTTAATTTGTCTTCCCTTTTCAGTTCTAGAGATAAACCTAGAGAAAGGCGGAGGCGCTCTGGTTGGGACTGTTAGTCATACAGTTGAACAAGACTCCTCTCGCACTAGTGAGAATTTTGTTTTTGGTTGTAGATCAAGTCATGAGAGGCCTGTATTATTGTTGATCGTGGTGAGTTCCTTTATTGCAGTTCCTAATTATGTATGCTTGTACATTTTACTTGTACTCATAGAAAGTGACTTGTACAGTAGAACTGTCAATCTGGTCATGTTCTTTCTCACCATATTTCTGGGTTAAAAGAAGATAATTAGTGAACATGATTTAACTTGCTGCACATATAGTGAACCATTGATTGGCTTGCTGCATAAACAGTCAATGATCTTTTTCAATCGTGCCGCTATTGGAAAAATCACTTTGACTATCCGACGTCCCATTCTTTTATTTCTTGTATATTTGCTCTGCAGACTGCAGAAAACCAATGCACTTGTTCTCTTTGTGACTAAAACTAGGTGTACATAGTTGTAAAGCGTCCACTTCTTTGGCTTTAAGTAAACGGCTGATCAAACTTTGTGCAAGGGTAGTTATTACTTTTTAATGCTGTTGCAGATCCAAAGGAAATTACTTGTCTGGAAATTAAAAGGTATAAAAGGAAAGGCAAGAGTGTTGCAGACAATCAGTAATCCATGTGTGCCCAAAGTTCTAACTTTCTCAAAGAAGTTGAGGTGGTTGATTGGGAAGTTTCAGATACGTAGCACCCCAATGTCAGCAGTATAGATTTTCTGTTGCAGTTTTTAATTTCTGTGTATATTAATTTTGCCCACAGGAATGCTCATGCGTAAAACTTTTAACCTTACCTCGTGTAAACCAAGAAACGTTCAAAAACTATATTTTGTTTGATAGCTGCTTATGGCTGCGTTGAAACAGATCATTAACCTCTGACCACCTTACTTTGTTGGCCTCAATATCTCACTGAATTGTAGTTTCCTGCTGGATGCTTTACAGTTTTGTATTTTATCGATTATGAGACTGAAGGCAGATTTACGTTGGCGATATATGTTGGATGTTTTGCAAATTTCCCTTGCACTAAATCATTTTGCACACGCGACCTTTGAGGGTGTTACTTATTGGCAAGCAAGCTCATATCTGCACATAATAGCTGTACATAATCATAAGTATTCTTGAATGAACTGGAAAAATGAGTTTTACTTTCCTTGCTCTTTATAGATCTTTTTTTATACTAATGCATGAGATATGGAAAAAGATGTTTAACACTAAAACCGCTCATGGATTTGAGTCCAAATTCAGATTCGAATATTTTACTTTGATTCCAAGAAAATTCTCATGTACAACCGCTTCAAATGAGATTGATTGCTAGATTAGGGCGGAAGTTGAAGAGATTAGAGGTGAAGACATCAACTCCATCTTATAGAATTTACAGTAGCAATAATGATTATGTTGATGGAGTGTGTACAATATTGGATTAAAGCATGTGTTAGGTCTTGATTGCTGCAATTTGAACCAAGTTAGCCTAGAGACTAATCAACTTTCTTTTCGTTTCAAAATGTAGTTTTGTCATTCTTTGACTATTACATAGTGGAATAGTTACGGTCGGGGAAATACCAACAAAAGGCTTTGTTAAGCAAAGTTCAAACACTCTATTCCACCACGCAAGTAGTGAAGAGAGATTAAAAGAAAAAGGTCTTGTTGCTTCCGTCGACCTCTGAAATCATTGAAATATGCTTGACTTTTGCCCAAGGGCGCAGTTACTCTTGGGCGAGGGTGTGCTCTAGCTCATCCCAACTTGCAAACTTTTCTATTTTTTTCACACAGTATTTAATTTTTGCAATTTTGTCCATATTTTTTTAGTAAATCTTTGTTGAACTCATCTAATAAATTTAGCAAAAAATAATTTGTCTAATCTAGCTCATGCTCAGCCTAGCATATAACTTTGGCTCCGCACGTGCTTTTGCCACATGTATGAAGTTTAGATTCACACTTTTGAATATTAAATGTTGAAGCTTATTGAACTTTGATAAATAAAATCAAAATTGAATTCATTTGAAATTGTTTCGTATGAATATTCAAGTTACTCATAATCTTTATAAAATTATTAATAACGAATGCATTTCTAATGAGCCTATTATTTGTTTTTCTTTTTTGGGTCAAAATGAGCCTATTATTTCGTTTTACTGCACTAGCTCCCTTTTTTTTTTTTTTTTTTTTCAAATGAATGGAGCTTAAAATAGCCAAAAGTCAAATACGGTCAACTTTTGGTGAAGCTGGGTTGGCAATTTAGTAATTAGCAGAAAATATAAATCAAAATTGTAAATATATCCCAAAAAAACAGGAGAACGCGTTTTTAATCACATTGATCCAACGGTCCGGATAGTTGCGTGAACAATACGATGAGATTAAGGGTGCAGATTACTTTCTGAAAACGCGTGGGCAGCCTAATCCGAGGTTATAAAACAGTAGCCTCAAACCAGTGGCCTGTATATTTCCTTCGCTCAATTTCTCTCTGCGATCAAAATCTCTCAATACGAATTTAGGGTTTCAAATCCGAATCGAATCCAATCGATTCGAAAATCTCCGGTTCTAATCGCCACCAATTCAACACCGGTTCTGTCCGAACGAACCTGAAAGCTTCAAGCTTGTTCGTGAATTGGAAATCAAATCGCACATTTCCGAGGTTTGTTCATCGACCCTCGACCGATTTGGGCTTTATCGATTTCTGGGTTTGGTTGAAAATTTAGGGTTTGTTTAGAGAAAAGAAAAAAGATTCGAACTTGAGAGAATGAAGAGGCCCTGGTGTGCATCCAGCGCTTCCCAGGAGATAACACTTGTTACACCGTGTAAGAAAATCAAAACATTTGAGAAAACCAAAACAACGGAGGCACCAATCGACAAGACCAAAAGTGAAAGGCCAACGATGGTTCGCCTCAAACTGCGAAAGCCAAGTGAACTGAGTGCAGTGACAACTGGGCTTTCATCGTATGAACAACTCATTGAGAATTGGGTGGTGCCGCCGCCGCTTCGTTTTGACTTTAACGATGATACGCATGAAGAATGGCTGTTTGGGAAGAGGCAGCATAACAAAGAATGTGGGTCTAAAAGATGTAAGCCTAGCAATGAAGTCCTGGGTTGCAGAGGCAGCACTATGTGGCCACAAGCTCAGCTGTTGCCCGGTGCTGGCGGCTTATATGCACTGCCCTACACAGTTCCATTCTAAGCTAAATGTAGCTTCTTTTGTTTTCCGATTGGATTGGACCACGAACGTTGATGTATTTGTTCATTAATTGATTTTATTTTACCGACTAACTCTTTGAAACAACATCTGTCTTGCTTCGAATCCTTTTTAAAAACTTTCTGGTTCATTGATTCCATCCGAAACTTATCACGCATCAAGTATTCTAATGATTAAAAGATGAACATCTGCAAGTTCAAAATGAATGCGCAACTGACAAGAAATGGTGTAAAGTGATTACAGTATGCCTTCTATGTGGTGCACAAACTTCACTCAGTCAAAAGCACAAGAGGCAAAAGTCCCACATACTTGCAAATGCAGAAAACCATGTAATCCAAGACTAAAAAATTATACAGTTAATTAGACAAGAGTGAAAAATATATGACCTATTCCCCTTTGGTTAGTTAAATCAATCCCACTTCCGCTGATTGGTTAGTGTAAGTTTAGTTTAGACTATCGCTTATACCCAACGAAGAAATTACAAACAGTCAAGGCTTGACACAACGCCATGAGATAACTATTCTGATACAATTGTTAAGTTCCTTCGTCTAGAGAGAACTGTACCAAGGAAAGAAACACGGGAGGTGACAGACGAAAGGTACATCTGCAATCACCTTCACTGCACATCAGGAATCTATTTTCCCTTTGGAAAAAAAAGGAGTATATTTTCAGTTGATTCTTTGCCTTACCGTTATTTACTGCAGAACCTCCTGTACAAGGAAGGGGTTCCTTGACAAGTCATGTCCATAATGGACACAGCCTTTCGACTCTAGTACATTTACTAATCAATGTGGTCGATCATGCCTTGGGGCATTGCTGTACATTGTTGTTTCTGGAAATTTCTCTTCGTCGACTGGCGTTAGGGCAGATTTCCAAGCAAGGCTCCTTGAGAGCTCCATCCTCTTCAGGAAGTGGGGGGAGGACCCCGAATTTAAACTGCATCATTTGAATTTAATACTGAGTCAAATGTAGGACAATAAGTATGTTGAAACAGGTGGAGGTGGAGAGCTTGGGGTTAACCTGACAGCTATAATCAGTGAAATTTGGCTCCATCACTAGAGGAACCCCCATGTAGTCTTTCATGAAAGCCTGGACCAACCATCTTCATGGAATTAAATCAGTGCAGGCTATGTTTCTCTTTTTTCCTATTCAGTGTATTCACTGAGTCTTGTCTGGATGACTAAAACAAAAGCATATTTAAATAATAAAAATGGTTTTATAGCGCAAGACAAAAAACTTAAAAACTGCTATTTGACATTTCGATGCTCCATGGAGAAGCACTTTGAAGATGTTTCTAGCAGAAGTACAATTAACAAAATTATTTTGCACAACACTCCTAAACAGGCTCCTAGCCTAGACAGTCAGATGAACAATGTTCAAAAGAATTGCTCACCTGAGTGGGAAGTTTACAAGTATTAATGCAGATACCAACACATTTGCTTTCCTCTAAGTACTTGCATTTCTCTACGAACACCTGCATCAATTGACGAAGCCTCCAATTAATTATGTGAACAACTATCATCCGAACTTACAATGAAGAAGATAAGAAGAAGAAGAAAAATAATATATGCACTCAGTAACAGATAAGTGAACACTCACCCCACTATTCCATGAAGTCCCATCTGCAAGGTCGACAGAATTAACATTGCAGGGGCCCATGAGCCATTGACAAGTAATTTCAGTCACCCTTGCTTCAGTTAAAAACAAATCACATACATGCAATGAGCACTGATAATCAATATAAGAAGCTATTAGGGGTGGAAATCAAAAGGAGGAGCAGAAAATACACACCAACCATGACGGCAGCTACCTTTCCGCCTTGTATGGGTGCTATCAGCAACTTGTAAAGTTCTAGCAGGAATGGTGGGAACAAAGATCTCAGTACTCGTACCTGTCAATTAAGCACACAACACCGGATACTCATTAATGGGCATCATTTAGTCAATCAAGAATGAATAGCATTTCTTTCTTAAAGAAAGTTTATAATTTCCTCGATTGTACTGATTCATCTTTTTGTGTTTCAAACAAGTGAACCCAACTGGACTCGTGTGCATTGAGTTCTTATTTTTGTGTTTTAAAGAATCAATTCACTGCACGGGTCAACTTGTGATTGAAAGGAGAAATTATTTCCGTTTCACTAAGAACATCTCCAGCAGCCCAGCTAAGTCAAATAGAAATACACCTCGGGCAGAGAGTTCAAATACTGAAAAACTTAAGACTAATTGTGTTACTTAAAAAGTGTTATATCTAACCCTACCAATATATATCTAGTCGGAAATTTTGAAATAACAGGGATTTGTAAATTACACGGTTCAACGTAGTCCTTTACAAATCACTCTCATTTCCATATATCCTACTAGACACATATTGTTTAGTTCACGCACTGCATTTGCAATAATTAGCCTAAGCCCTTTGGTACTTAAAACTCACTCCTCAAAACACATAATACTAAATATAACCACAAGGGGCGTAAATTGACGCATATCTTAATCCTAGACTAATAATGAAGTATTAAAGTTTAGAGTGAAATACAAACAGCAATGCTGTCAAATTTGTCCAAATTTTCGGCTAGCAATAGATGCTCTAATTGTAGCCCCAGAAACATTTTACTATGCTGTTAAATGGGTGGTCAGTAGTTACCGCAGCTTCTTTAGCGTGAGAATTGGTAGGACTTTTGAGCATAAGGCGGTTTACGACCTCAATCAGTCCGTCGTATCCGGGCTTTTCGGAATCCCACCCAACTTCCTCCACCATCTTCTTCCGAAACACATTCAGGAACACTTCATCCATCACTCCACCCTTGTACTCCGATTTCGATTGCGATTGGGCCTCTTTTGTCTGGAAAAAAAATTAGCAGAGAGTATGCACTAAAATTCAGTTGGATAAACGGTTACATAACTAATTTCGAACATTCGTACAAGCAATAGTTGTAGTAAAATTACCAAGGAGGATGAGACCCGAAATCGTCGGGTTCGGAGCTGCTGAGATTTTGGTCGGAGTTGGGACAGTGGTGGTGGCCATGAGCAAACGGTTGGGCGACAACGAACAACAGCCAACGCCTTCATTTTACGGAAATGAAATTCTCCCAACTGTCAACAACCAGAAGTTTTGTACCTTATTACTTAGGCGTGCGGTGCGGCAACCAAACTAAAAAATCCCAAATCAAATCAAATCAAACCGTCTAATATTTGCTTTAATTATTTTTTTAAAAAAAGTATGTGGTTTACAAACTGAATTGTATCATTTATAAGGGTGCAACTTGTAGTTCTCAAATATTTAAAATTGTATTTCCATACCACATCACAAAATTAATAAGTAATTTAATTTATATAAAAAACACATATTATTTTTTTATTAATTACTATTGTGTTACCATGCATCATTCACAAATAATCAAAATTTCAACTTTAATAATACATGTTATCTTTAAAACAATAAATTTTTATGATAAATTTTGATCTCGTTATATTATATATGGATTTATAAAATTTGAAAAATACATACGAAGTCAAATCAAATTGCACTACATCTTTAATTGCAATTAACTGCACCGTTTGAAGTTGGTAGTAGGTGATTTGACTTTAATTTGAGATTATACTAAACTGCATAAAATGGTGTGGTTTGCTGTTTTTCCCCAAAAGCACACCAAACCACACTGCGCCCCACCTCTATTATTAGTAATAGAATAATTTCTTTGGCTTGGGCCTGGGCCGGTTATGCCTTACCGGCTTGGGCTTCTTCACTTTCAGGCCTTTACCGTCTTACAAGACCGGAAACTTGTAGATGATGTACTGAAACGTTAAACCCTAACAAAACCCTTGGGTTTGAGATAGAGGAAAATCGACTCCGACGAAAATGAATTCTAGCCGTTCGATATCCGCCGGTACGCGGGCAGTGAGGAAGCTTTGCACTGCGGCGGCGTCGGCGGAGGCGGCAACAGAGACAGCAAGGCGTCCTGGAGGAAATCCCGATAGGCTGTACCGGCGGCTATCGGCATTGGGAGCCACCAAGGGCAGCGTGGCCAAGACGTTGAATCAGTACGTTATGGAGGGCAAGATCGTCAAGAAGTACGAGCTCGAGCGCTGCATCAAGGAGCTCCGCAAGTACCGCCAGTTCCAGCACGCCCTCGAGGTTACCCCTATTTCCGATTCTAACCCTTGCCCCGAATATTGTGTTCAATTTGATCTAATGATTCTCAATTTACAGACAAAAGGTGATACCATTTGTCAAATTTTCGGTGTTTTCGAGTTCATTTTTCTCTAACTTTGTAATTACATTGTTTTGTTGGTTAGTACATTTCGATCTAGTGTTGTTGATTTCGTGTACTTGTGCAGATATTTGAATGGATGAAGTTTAGGAAAATGAATTACTCAAAAGCTGATTTTGCCATATGCTTGGATCTAACGGCCAAAGTGAAAGGGATAGAGGCGGCCCAGAATTACTTCGACGGCCTGCCACCAGCTTCGCAGGATCGGTTTACTTATGGAGCCCTTTTGAACTGTTATTGCAAGGAACTGCTGGAAGAGAAGGCATTGGCTCTTTTCGAGACGATGGATGAGTTGGGATTTGCTTCCTGTTCTCTGGTGTTTAACAATCTCATGGCTATGCATATGAGAAAGGAGCAAGCAGAAAAAGTGGCTCCTTTAGTGGAAAATATGAAGCAGAGAAATATCCCTCTGGACACGTATAGTTATAATATATGGATGCAGAGCTGTGCGTCATTGAAGGACATTGAAGGAGTAGAAAGAGTGTTTGAGGAGATGAAATCGCAAGATGGAGACAAATTCAGTTGGTCGACGTATAGTAACCTAGCTGCTATATATGTGAAGGTGCAGCTTTTTGACAAGGCGGAGCTAGCCCTTAAGGCATCGGAGAAAATGATGATACCCCTCAAGCAGCGCAATCCGTACCATTACTTGATTAGCCTCTATGCCTGCACTTCGAATCTAGGCGAGGTGAAAAGGGTGTGGAAATCTCTCCAGGCAGCTTTCCCAACAACCAACAATATGAGCTATCTTGTCATGCTTCAGGCCCTTTGTAAGCTGAACGATATCGAGGGCTTGAAAGAATGTTTTGAGGAATGGGAGGCCAGTTGCTCTAGTTATGATATAAGGTTGGCAAATACTGCTATACGTGGTTACCTCAGTCAAGACATGTATGACGAAGCAGCATTGGTTTTTGCAGATGCCAATAAGAGGTGTAAGGGGCCTTTCTTCAAGGCTCGGGAATTGTTCATGGTTCACTACTTGAACACGCGTCAGGTGGAGTCAGCAGTTAGCTCTTTGGGAGCTGCTATTTCAGAAACCAAGGATGAGGAATGGCAACCATCCCCGGATACCAGAAGTGCATTTTTTAAGTATTTTGAGGAAGAGAAAGATGTTGAAATTGCTGAGAACTTTTGCAAAATTCTGAAGCGTCTAAATTGTCTCGGTTCCAAGGAGTATTATTTGTTGCTAAAGATTTATATAGCTGCTGGAAAGTCGATTCTGGAGATGCATCAGAGATTGAAGGAAGACAATATTGAAATAAGTCCTGAGTTTGAGCATTTACTTGAAACGGTTTCTCCAAGTACGTTGACTGCATAGAGCAGGCCCCTTGGATTTTAACACATTTTGCATTCCTTCAACTTATGCAAGGGATTCTTTAACCGGCATCCATGTGATGCTTCAAGACAAATTCTTCGCATCCGTCTTTGGGCTTGTGTTACCCAAGGGACTGATTTCAGAATTTTCTAGCTTATATAAGAGTGGATATGCACTTATGAATACATAAATTGGTCCGCTAGGTAAGGAGAATGTCTTTTCAAGTTGATGGTGGTAGTATTGTTTTGATGCATAAGTATGCAGGTGCCTTTTTACGTTTATGCTATGACAACATGTGATGTATTTCGATATCCATGCTTTTGTTTTAACTCTTAGGCATGATAGTCAACAATTTTTCTGCTGCAATTGTTGTTCGCTTTTCTTGTACAGATATATTCAGTATTTGTTAGAGATCAAAGCTGTTCTCCCTTTATTCCATGCACTTGTATATGGACACGTAGGCACATCCATCTTCGTAATGTTCTGTTATGAATGGTTTGGTAGGGTTTGTCCATGCTGTTATCATTTTCCAGATTTAAGCTTACCTCTGTGGTTTTGGGGAGGTTACTAGTTAAGAACTGTTCTTTTAAAGACTCGGTAAAGATTTCAAATCTCAGCAATTCCTTGGATATCTAACTGAATTGAATATTGTCACACATAAGATCTAAAAGCTGAAGTTCTTAACAAGTACTTGATTTAAATCACCAATGAAGATTTTCCTATGGTTAAGGGACTTCTATATTGGTGTCCTTGCAGGAATAATGATGGTAATTGAAAATCTGCTAATCTTAAGATTCCTGGATCTGTTGCGTCTCTACCCATCTTATCGATATGTGTTATTAATGGTAGCTCTCCTCAACCTGCAGAATGATTCCAATTGATGGCTGTTCATTTCTCTGAGGAGTGTGTTTTAAGCTACTAACCTGCTCTCCTGCTGGTGAGCTAAAATGGAATGTGGATGCTGCTTTCATACTCGAGTCTGGTGTAGGTGGAATTGGCGCTGTCATTAGAAATGACCAAGGGGAAATGATGGTGGAAATGAACTCTCCCCTTTGCTCTGCCCCAAAGTGCTCCGAGATTCTACCTATCTTTTTCGCGTTGTGCTTTGTTTGGGCAGCTGGTTTCTCTTTTAACAGTCTCATTGAGTCTTATGGGCATGGTGTAATCAATCAACTTAAAAAAGATTGTGAAGAGTTTCTGGCTATTGATGGGAATCTGATGCTACTGCTTTCGTACCAAGAAAATGCAATAATCTTCTCAAATTATTTGGTTGTAACCCCTTCAGTTATTCTTCTAATCAAAGAAATGTGTGTATGAACAAAATTTCAAATTATTCTTGAAAAACTTGTGCTTAGTTCTGAAGTTCAGCATTTTCAGAATCATGTGCTACTGTAAATATTGTATGTGGTGCCATGTTTTGTACACAAGGTAGTTTTGCAAAGATAGCTTTTACATTCGGGGGTTATATATTTCATATCTAATTGCGTTGTGAATATTGCAATTGCCTATCAATTGCCTATCCTTCAAGAGCAAAAGACAGCAAACTCCACTCAGTATAAATCAAACTGCAAACTCAGAATGGAGAAAAGGCAGATGGATGTGTGGCTAGGGTGGAGCAGAGAGAAGAAAGAGCAAAAAGCTCCTATAACTATTTCATTTAACGAAAAAGTGAAGTTCCAAACAACATTGTATCGTTCTGCTAGGGTCTATACCTCCATACATAATTTGAAAGACAAGATCAACTGGACAGGATCACTATTATATGCATCAACCCAACCAGAGAGTTTGCAGCAGTTCACAGGAATTCCACATCTTCTTCCTGATGCTCAAGAACAATGGTGGCAAGAGCAAGTCTATATGCCGAAGACCTCAAATTTCTGACAAGGACATAGATTTCCTTCCTTCTTCGTTTTGCCGGCACTGAATCCCACTGTTCCTGTCTAAGACGAGCAAGTACAGCTGCCTCACAAAAAGCATCTGCCACTGGCTTCTTGCTGCACATAAAATTGAATGCAACGGAGGACAAGGTAAATAATGAATATACAGAAACATAATAACAAAAGCTGGTAGTTATCTTGTGATGCAGCAGAAGGAAACCTGTAAACTAACCTTCCCCGAACAAAACCAGTGGTAACAAAGCCTATTGGCCAACGGTGAGATTCTTTACCAGTAGTGTCCTCTGGTATTTGGAGTTCCCACTCACCAGAAGATTGCTCTAAGAAGTAGGATGCAACAGCAGATTGAGGAATTTGAAGTCCTCCTCCCAAACTCTCTGACCTGCAAGACACGCATGAAGGTTATTTACAAAATTATTGGCCTGCAGCTTGAACAGTCCTAGGACACAGAGATGCATATGTTTTTAGTTTTTAAATGGTACTTCCAGGATTATAATCCCATTGTTTCCATTTAACTTTTATTAAAATTTCTACGGCAAGTACTGGTAGTAATGGGACCTAGTAAGGTCATAATGCATTCTCAATTTCTCAAACTGTTGATGTTTCATATGTACCATACATATAAAAGCAGAAACATTCAATCAACTTATTAACCAGCACATGCAAGCACATAGGCTGGGAAATGATAGATGAGGAAATTCCAAAAACCACCTAATGCAATCATAAGAAGCTATATCAACTGAGGAAACAAATAAGATATTTCAGAAAAAAAAGCTTACGATAAAGGACTACCTGGTCCACATTGATATGTCAGTCAGTCTAGGTGCACAAACAACTGCGCCCTCTTCGAGAAACCCTTCCTTGTAAGCATGGAGTAACACCCTTACAAAACATAATTTACGATTGTGCTCAAATTTGTTAATCCAACTCTGAACCTGTCCAGCATTGTTTTCATCACGCATAAACTTACTAAAATTTGTCTGCTTATCCCCGGGATGAGGACATATACGTAATTGGCAGCCTCCAATTTCATCCAAGAAACTTTTCAGAGAAAAAGACGTCCGTGCTACAAAACCATCAAGTGTATTACCATGAGAGCCAACTAATATATCACAGTTTCCAGATCCTGAGTTAGATGTTGAATTGCTTTTGACCCCATGATCCTGCCTAAAACTTTCAGCATCTCCAACTTGAGCGGACCCTTCAGTTAAAGCAACTCGGATACTATTCCATGGGGACAGAATCGGAACCTTTAAAGATCTTACAGCTGGCGGATGGAGTTCCTCTTTAAGACCAGAAGCAACAGCTTCAGTTTCCTTAAGGCGTAAATATGCATTGCAATCAGGAAAGTCTGACGGAAAAGATGGCAACCCCACCTGGAAAAGAGATAAAACTTTATAGCCAATTTTTGAAAAGCTAATATCAAAAATTACAAGTATGAAGTGCACATGCTTACTTCACATGAGACCAAGTGCTTTTCTCTCAAACCCAGTGCATGAGCCCCCTCGGAGACAAGAGACATCCAAAATGCCTTCACCCAGCTCAAGGGGAGGATAAAGGACCATCTGTAAGGTAAAAACATATACATTTTTAAGATAACTCTACAAATAGATACAGTTTATACTAAAGATAGAAAAATTCTGAAGCATTGATGCATCTTAGAAGCGGGCTAGAAAGTCGACTTCCTCTGTCATGAAATTCATGACTTTGAAGAATAAATAAATTTAATAATTAAATAAGAGCTAGCAGTAAACATTTAAGCCATTAATTTCATGCTTCAGATATGAAATATAGAACTTGTTATATACTTAGATTACAAACACAGAATAACCCTCACGAGAAGATATGGATTTACTACACAGATATCAGCAGTGGGAGAAAAGTACAAATGTACAGCTCGCAGTACAAGGTTCCCAGCAAGACAAAAATGGCAAAGCATTAAAAAGAACACCGAAAAGTAGCACTGAATAGGAATTAATTTAATCCAGGTCACTAGAAAGGGAGAATAAACCAGGAAAAATGAAGTGTACCCAATATGCAAGCCCCCTCTGTTATCATTCTTCAAAAGCATAACAGGGCAAGATCTTGAGCCCTGAGACTTGATTGAAGTATTTAGTGCCCCTGAACTTGAATCATCAAGGCAGAGGAAGTTCTTATGCTGGTCATGTTTTTCCTTGCAAATAACCACCTCTTCCACTGGGGGACGTACTCCACTACTAACATCCCACAAATTCTTTTCTGCAAGCCTCTCACTTCTTTCATGCGTGTCGGAAATTCCTCCAGCCATATACTCTTTGCCTTCAGTTCCTAGTATACTTGCAGAACCTGATTCTTGAACAGATGCAATCATTCCCTTCTCTGTAACTGTGCGAGGATCCTTGACATTAAGAGACAAGATCGCATGAGAAGGGATTTCCTCTTCACTTTTAAGTATTATGTTGGACTGGGAATCATCAGCCTCAGCAGCTGAATGTTTCACCAATTTCCAAGAATCATTTCGAATCCTGTTCATACAGAATACCATTAGCCATCTATAACCTCGTCACTTGGCTGAATAATTTTGGTTGTTTGGTTTTTTGTTTGATTTAAGAGTTGTTTTTTTTAGTGAGTTTTTTTTTTTTTTTTTTTTTTTTTTTTTTTTTTTTTTTTTTTTTTTTTTTTTTTTTTTTTTTTTTGTTTTTTTTTTTTGCTACCTTGTAGTTTGTAGCGAGACGTGGTTTGTGTTGCATGTATGGTGGGTGGTGATTAATGTAATTTATTTTTTTTTTTTTTTTTTTTTTTTTTTTTTTTTTTTTTTTTTTTTTTTTTTTTTTTTTTTTTTTTTTTTTTTTTTTTTTTTTTTTTTTTTTTTATTTTTTTTTTTTTTTTTTTTTTATTTTTTTTTTTTTTTTTTTTTTTTTTTTTTTTTTTTTTTTTTTTTTTTTATTATTTCTTATATTCTTTTTAAAAATATCTTCTCTTTTTTAAAAATTTTATTATAAAAAAAATAAAATTATCAGATTGTTTTTGTAACTCACCTAGTATCAGGGCATAATGTCCTTTGAAGGAGTTGAAATGCTTTTAGTCCCATAACATCTAATTTTGCAAGCTGGCCCTCAAGTGAAATACATGTGATCAAGATCCCCTTGTCATCCATCTGAGACAATGCATGAAATGAATCACAGTGAATAAACTATTGAGGACCATGTAGCAAGCATCTACAACTCATGATATTTATATTCTGAAATCTGTAACTCTAACTATAGGGGACGCTTGTTCAGCATGCATAGGTGATAACCCACGGGAGTCACATTTGACCAGAGTGTAGTCATTTCATGATTACCATTTACAAAGCAAAGAACTAGACAAAAGTTCTCATGATGACATTTGACATGAAATTTTCCTTGAACCATCTTATAAGCAGAAACTGAGCACTACCATTCACTTACAAATTAATCTCCAGACCAGTAAAAATGGATTCTATCGTAAGATTCATCACAAAAACATTAAAAACAAGACAAAAGCATAGTTGGATGCTGATGCCACAGTTCCCAAGTAAACTGATATGAGAACAAGCCTATGCATGCTTATTGTATGATGTTCTCATGTGAACAAAAAGAAAGGATTCTTACCTCTTTCTGGCAAGCTAGTTTCAGAGAATCATACGCTTCAGCAAAGGCAGAAGCATGTACCCACACCCAAAGCTGGCGAAAGATAGAACAATTCCCTGTACCCTCTAGCCCATTGCATCCGTCGCCAGCACAGGCAGCAGCGTCTTTGTCTGTATTCAGTTGGCCAGAAGGCCGCCACATACAAGTCACCGGAGCAATTAAGTTTGAAAAAGGTGCTCCAAACTGGTGAAGCTGCAAAAGATGGTCAAAAAGTGAACATCTCAAGTTGTCCATATTCACAAGAAAATGCAATTTGATAACTTACCATAGTACAATCATATTTGGCACCAGAAATGACAGACTGGGAAATACTTTCAGACCGAGTTGATGGTGAAGGCACCATTACCATCCCTAATACTGACATCAATGAATCCTGGATAAATATGAAATAAGGGAACATGAAAATTTCTTACGAAAAGGGAAAACATTTTCATTTTCGAAGAACAAATAAATGAAAGATGGCAAGAACTGTAATGCGACTAAACAGAAGAAAGAAAGAAAGTATAGGATAGAAAGATAAGTAAATGCCTGCCTCCGGACCCTCCAATTGAATAGCTACATGATAGCTTGCATCATGTACAAGCACTCCATCCTTGAACCACTTCAACACAGCTCTGGAGCCCCGTCCTCTACATTATTGTTTTTCCACAAATCACTAACAATAAATAATAGCCTTATTTCAACAACCAAGAATACTAATGAAAAAGATGAAGCATTACCTGCCCTGCAAACCGAGGGGAAGGTAATAACCCCAAAGCTTTGTCATAGTGAACCGCTTGGCATGCCAAACATGTGTTCTAAGCCTCTTTGTCCCATCTCCTGATATACAGAAACCCTCTTCCAGTTTCATTTTTAGCTCAGCCCTACGACGAATGCGACGAGGAATATTCTTCTGATCTTCCCCTTGAGTCACATTATTGCTTTGATCAACAACTCCCAGTTTTCGCTTCTTTCTACACCTCTTTTTCGTGGCTCGATTGTCATAAGCAGTGGTTCTTCTTCTCTTGCTTCTCTGGGACCGGAAATTGTTGTCCAATCTGTTAGACACAACTGAGTGGAGCTTCTCAAGCTCAGGAGCTCGAGAATCTGCAAACTTTTGGACGTTAATTTTTCGAGGTGGAGCTGACGAAACTTGTGCCCGTCTGATTCCAATTCCATCCGTAACCATTACGCAACTAAACCCCTCAGTTGAACAAATAACGTTGTAATCGCAACAAAAAACGACAGTAACTTATCTATTGTTTCGTTTGTCTTCCTCACTCCATGACACTGCAATGTCGGACGACAACATAGTTAAGCTAAACAAACTTTACAGAAAACTAATTATTAACGGTTAATGCAAATTACAAGAAAAGTAGCATGAATGAGCTCAGGAATTGTAAATTCTGGATTTGAATTTCACGAAACCAAAGCTCAAAACAAACCCAAATCAAAAGTTAAAGAAGAGAAAAGACACCTTACCTGGAGAAGAATAGGAATTTCAAAACTTGAGGGAATCCAAATTGTGTTTGAAAGAGTGAGAGATTGGAGCTACAAGTCTATTGAGTTACACCCTAAACCCTAAACCCAGGAATTGCCCAAAACAGGGGATTTCTGATGAGGTCGACCGCCGGCAAAGAATTGGGCTTTTAATTTTAAATATGGGCTATATTATTCTGGCCTACTGGGATTTCGTGAAAGCGACTGTTGGGGGAAGTAGAGGTGGGAAAACCCGGCCCAAAACCCGAAGGCCAATCCGAACCCCGCCCGAAAAACCTTAAATGGGCAGTTTAATTCGCAAACCTGGCCCGAGAAGTAAAAAACTCGGACCGGCCCAACTTTTCCGGGCCCAAATACGGGGGCCCGGTTTCCCCAAACCCGGTATGGCCCATTAAAACCCGAGTACATGTGTCAACATTTGATTAGTTAAGAAAAGAGTTGCACTTCTGTTAAAATAGAACCTAAACACTAAATAATATCTCACACCATTAATCTGAGCCGTTGGATTTTGATCGAACGGTTGTGAGAAACAAAAACCTTTTGGCCCAAAAACCTATCAGCACCGTTGTGCCGCCTCCAGCCGTCGAAGTCATCGTCTAGTCTAGTCGCCGTTGTCATCGTCCAACAGTGTTTTCGTCTACCAACAGCTCGTTGCCGTCCTCGTCGTCTTCTTCGTCCAACAGCTCGTCGTCGTCGAGCCGTCATCGTTGTCGTCTTTGTCGAGAGTTTCGTTTTGTTTTCATCGTTTTGTTTGCGTGAGGCATTTGACCAGAACCCGCCCCCTCAAAACCCGACCCGGCACGATCAAATTGGGCCCTCAAACGGGCCTAAAAATTGAAAGCTCGACTTCTAATGGGCTTTTTTCAGCTTCACCCAAAACCTGATCCCAACCCTGCCCGATCTCAGCCCTAATGGTAAGGGCAAATTATGAGGGCTTCAAATTTGGAATTTACTATTAAGTATAAATTAACAGTGAAACTAAACAATCTAAAGATTGTGAGTGACTTTGGAGAGTGTATTACATGTACACAACCATAAACTACGATCTCTTAGTTCTCCATCCGACGATTGAACTCAAAACTTCCCTCTTTACTTGTTATTGAGTTGAGTCGTCCTACAAAGGATATGAGCACATAATTTGGGGTTGTTTACATATAAAACACTCTCTAAATTCAATTACAGGTTGAGAGCACTCTGATGATTCAATTTTATTAATAATTTGTATTTAATAGTAAATTCATTGCCACAACATTTCTTGTTTGTGAAAATTCCTTTAGATGGGCACTGGCATTCGGGTCGGGTTTACCCATGTGACGTAATCCTAGTCATGGACTGAAACACTCTGACTTCTGGACTCTACTTGTGATTCGTAAGTTGTCTTCTCTTCTTGTTCAAATCAAAATGATGCTCACGTAAAAAAAAACCCACCAGATCTCGTCCTTGTTTTCATAGCACCACCGCGCCTTCTCGGCTCTCTGCAATCTCCGCCGAGCCCAAGATGGGCATCAAAGACGCCGCACTGTTATTGTTCTTGGTCGCAATCTCCTGCGTTTCCTCCACTTTCGCCGATTCGATCCACGGCTGCGGCGGCTTCGTCGAGGTAAAAAAGTTCGCTCCTTTTTGGTTAACTTCACTCCATTTATTTACCCTTTTGCCCGATCAACGTAAATCGAACTGGAAATTGTAGGCCGGCTCTTCTTTGACCAAGGCCAGGAAGCCCAGTGATGCTAAATTGGATTATTCTCATATCACGGTAACAATTTGCCAATCTGGGTTTAATTTATTTACTGGGTTTGTTTGGTAAAATTTAGGCACTAAACCCAGATAGATGTCAACTTGGTTGCAATTATTGTAGGTTGAGCTCAGGACGGTTGATGGGTTGCTGAAGGATAGTACTCAATGTGCTCCTAATGGCTACTACTTCATTCCCGTATACGACAAGGTATTTCTTAAGTTCATGAGTGAGCTAAAGGATTTGTAGTATTGCTCTTAATCTTTACATTTTCGGATGCTTGAAAACTATATAGCCCTGTGGATTTTAGTCTTGAGGTTACGTGTTGAGACTTTTTGTGTTTCATTCATGGATGCTTCTCATTGCTGTTATTTGTAATGCAGGGTTCTTTTGTCATTAAAATCAATGGGCCGGAAGGATGGTCATGGGACCCTGCGAAGGTTTGTTAATTCTTTTCTGTTATTGTAAAATCTGCCTCAAATATATGTGTTTTCTCTCTTTCAATCTCTCTGTTTAATAAAATGTGGCCTGTATACTCAGAATTTTCTTATGAAATCTGACAACAGTAGTATTTTACAGGTCCCTGTTATTGTTGATGAGACCGGCTGCAATGGCGGTGAAGATATTAATTTTCGGTTCACAGGGTTCGTGTCAATTTCTTTCTTTCCCTTGGTTGATTTGCGTAATCTTACAAGTCCTTGTGCTTGCCTGGAATTTCCCTTATAAACTATCTTGCTGTTTATGTGGTAGGTTCTCCTTGTCTGGTAGAGTCGTGGGAGCTGTTGGTGGAGGGAGCTGTCCCGTTCAGAATGGAGGTCCTTCAGATATTGAAGTAGAACTTTTGTCTGATACGGGTGATGTTGTTTCTTCTGTTAGAACATCAGCAGGGGGAATTTACTTGTTCAAAAATATAAATCCAGGTAAAAAAGTTGAGTTTTTTCTTATATTACAATTCATAAACTTTTGCAGTGTCTTGCAATCTTCAATTGATGTTACGATTTCACTTTCTTCTGAAATCACAGGTTTCATCATGGGTTTATTGTAAACTGTAATCTGGTTCCAAGACCTTATATTTTAGATTTACTTGAATGTCTTGCATGTTTATTTTCTTATCAGTATCCTTCTTTTGGTGCAGGAGAATATGAATTGCGGGCTTCACATCCTGACTTGAAAGTTGAAGTGAGAGGTTCAACAAAGGTCATACTTTTTTTTCTTTCTTGTCCATACTTTGTTGTACTTTGGCTTTGTGTGGTTTGTTTGTTTCCCCTCAAATTCCCCCCTTTTCTAGCCAAATGAGGGTATGTGATCAAACATCATGTTACTTGGTTTTATAAGATTATATTATATATTATGTTATACTATTGACTTACAAGTTTATATGCCACTTATGGAAATGATATACTTATTGCAGGTGAAATTGGGATTCGGAAATGGCCAAGTTGGCGACATTTTCTTCGTTCCTGGGTATGATATCCGTGGATTTGTTGTTGCTCAGGTATAATACTTAAAAGACATTGGTTGTGCACAATATAATTTTCTTTTGTCAGCAAGCACCTATGTTCCATATTTGATGTCTATTACATTGAGAGGATTCATCCATCTGTGCGAGACTTTTTTATGATTTTTTATTCTGCTTTTGTTCTAGTATGTTAGCTCCCCTCATGTGTTGATCCGATAAAACTGGACTTCTGTCTTATTTACTTATTCTATAGACTGATTTTTCATTTATGTTTTTGATTTGGGCAGGGAAATCCAATATTGGGAGTTCACGTTTATTTATACTCAGATGACATCTTAGAAGTAGATTGTCCCCAAGGTTCTGGTACTGCCTCTGGAATGAGGAAGGCGCTCTGCCATGCTGTGTCTGATGATCATGGGATGTTCTCGTTTAAATCAATACCGTGTGGTAATTCTATGTATTTTCTATTTTTTGTTTTATTTTACACCAGTTTCAGTACGCTCCACCCCATACTTTCGATTTGGTTTTATCCTTCTGCGTTTATGCTGATATTATTTTGTTGGATGTTGTAGATGTGTCATTAGGATATATCTGATTGGTGCTTGTAAATTAGATCATTTACCATCTATACTTTTAGGGATGCTGATAACCAAAATTATTGAAACTGCAGTTAGAATTTAATATAAAGTAAGTGAAGGATGCTATACATTAATGTGTCGAATGAAGCCCAGTAGATTCTTGGAAGTTTTGCAGAGAACCAGAAATTAGGTTTCCATGTCAAACTCTGATCTTTGGACCAAGACTCTGAACCTCTTGAAGGAAAAAGATGGGCAGTGTGTGAATAAACCATATCTGCTGACAAAAAAAAATTCATTTATAGATGCAAGTTTAGATCATCTTCCCGTATAATCGATGTTTCTGCTACCTTACTGACCAATTATTGAGACATTCAGCTAGGTCACCACCTTATTCTGTTCATAAAATGTCAAGATCATCTGGTTTCAATCCTTCTTCCTGGCATAAAAAAAAAAGTGCTCATCCAATGCATAGCAGAAATTTTCTGCTTTTAAATTGAATATAGTGCTGAGTGTCATTTGATCTTTGGCAGGAACATATGAGTTGATACCTTACTACAAGGGAGAAAACACAGTATTTGACGTTTCACCTCCTGTCATGTCAGTAAATGTTGGGCATCAGCATGTGACAATTCCTCAAAAGTTCCAGGTAAGGTGCATAAGCCTACTAGGTCAGAAGTCAAAAACAATTTGGTGCTGTCCTAATATTTATTGCTGTAATTTTTTAAAGTAAACAAGTTTAAAGCAAGTATAAGTCTTTTAGCCTCAATTCGTTTGGGTTTAAATCTATTGGTTGGCTGCCCATCCATCAATGTGAAACCGTCCTATTGAAAATCTATATGCAAGCAGTACACAATTAATATTAAATATGATATCCACATTGGTTTCCTTTTTATTATGCAATTAGCAGCCATCAATCTATCTGAAAATGCTAGAAAAGTTAGATGGATGTGCTAACATTAGTTATTTTTGTGTTCTGTGTTGTGAATTTTAACATATTTAGTGCCATCTTCTATTATTGTCGTGTAGGTCACAGGTTTTTCTGTTGGGGGCCGCGTTGTTGATGGAAATAACCTAGGAGTCGAAGGCGTTAAAATCATAGTTGATGGTCATGAAAGGTCCATCACTGATAAACATGGGTATTACAAGCTTGACCAGGTATAGTTATGCCTCTACTATTTTCCTCCCTGTTGGGTGTCATTACTACACTAAAAAATTCAGAGAACTGCAACACCAAATCCCATAAACAATGAACAAAAGATACATAAATGCAAAAGATACTGAAACCCAATAACAAACTCTTCCCAAGGCTTGGATATTCTGACCTTTATCCAAACTAAAACACCCAGAGACACAATCTTAATCAACAAATAAAGAAGCCCAGTATCCCACAGTGCAACTGCAATGAAGGAATGGAGGAAAAATTGAGCAATATTCTCCCCTCCATTTTATTGTATAATTTTTTCTTTAGGAACGGCTAATAGTGCCTTGGTATACCATATGTGGGGATAATCCAACTTACCTTAAAACATAAAAACAAATTTTCTGCACTGTTAGCTTCCCTGAATACATGGTAAAACACACAGTACACCTATTATAATGGCCCTGCTACTATGAGCAGTTATCTAGGATATAACATGTACCTCGATTGGTACTTTTTCTGTTCAAATGAAAGGAGCAGGTTGCAACCAACTAGCTTCCAAGACGTTCTGATGGTTCCAAATTCCAACAACTCTTATCCAAACTAGATGACACACTGATGTTATTGTTCTTGTAATTTATTTTAGGTTTAATGTTTATTTCAGGTTACTTCCAATCGCTATGCTATAGAAGCCACAAAGGAGCATTACAAGTTCAGCAGTTTGAGCGATTATTTGGTAGAGTATTTTATGAGTACCTATTTCATGCACTTGTATATTGATAATCTAACAAGTTTACCATTCTTTTGTGTTGTTGTAAACTACAATGTTCAATATTCTGCGTTCAACTAGGTGAATTCTATTAGTTTTCTATATAATAATGAATTGTGCTATTTCCTTCTTTGCTTGGTGATTCAGGTATTACCAAACATGGCTTCAGTTGTGGATATCCAAGCAGTTTCCTATGATGTCTGCGGTGTGGTTCACATAGTTAGTTCTGGAGACAGGGCTAAGGTAAGAATGCATTTCCTATGCTCTTCTCTCTAAATTATATGGACGGGTTAATACTTGTCATTTTACGTTCTAGGTAGCTTTGACTCATGGCCCTGAAAATGTCAAACCCCAAGTGAAGCAGACTGATGGAAGTGGAAAGTTCTGCTTTGAGGTACGTTAGCTTGATCTGCAATGAGGAGGTGATGCTTAGAATCTCTAGATACTATTACTTTCTTTACTGATATTGAGGTAGCAGAGGTTATGAATGAGGGGTAATTTCCCAGTTCTCCATGATCAAAACCAGAATTAAGTTGCTTTGAACTCCTCTTCTACTTGTGATTGGTATAGTTAGTGTGGATTTACACCACAATACAAAGTGTTTTAAAGTCCTTTTTGGTCACTGTTTTTGTTCTGATTTTAGGATATTCTCTATGTAGTCAATAGTTGGAACTGAGTTTTCGTTATTGCTATCTTGTGTTTTTGATTGCTTGAAGTGCTTTGGAACCAACTTAGTCATTTGTATTATTTTGCTATAAAAGTACAGCTGCTAATGAGAACTGATTTTTGAACCTTTCTTTGATTATTTTGATTTTAATGCACCATTTTGTTGTTGTTGTTGTTTGTCCTTTCTTTTGCATATTTTCAGCGGCCTCTCTAATGACATTATGCATTGAGATCCAATGCTAAGCCACTTACCTATGCTACATGCATTGTGTTTGTCTTTTACATTGCCCAGGTTCCACCTGGTGAATATCGGTTATCTGCTTTAGCAGCTTCGCTTGAGAGTGCTTCCAGTCTAATGTTTTTGCCATCACATATTGATGTCGTGGTCAAGAATCCATTATTGAATGTCAAATTTTCTCAGGTAAACTTTCCTTAGATTTATGAATATTTGTTTCCCAATAACTTATTACTTTTGTTTTTTCTTTGTGTTCATTTGTTCTCTCATTAGAAGCTTCACTTCCATGAATAGATTATGTGGGCATCAGCTTGATTTGTTTTAGTTCATTTAGCTACTAATCATTAGCACAAATTGATAGGGACACTTTTTTGTTTGTTTCAGAGTTTTTATGTGTTAGCTTATGACAGACATTACTTCTATTACTTAACTATTTCTTTCTGATTTTTCCTTTTCCCCTCTGTTTTTGCCAACAATTAAGGCATTGGTCAGTGTAGGTGGTACTGTAGCCTGCAAGGAGAAGTGTAGCGCATCTGTTTCTGTTACCCTTTCTAGTTTATCTGGTAAACATAATGCGAAGAGAATGACAATTAGTTTGACTGATGAGAGTAATGATTTTCTCTTTCAAAACATCATCCCTGGGAAATACAGAATTGAGGTACAGCTTGTCCTCTTTCCATTGCATTTCGCTTAACTAATTATTTTGAGTTATAGAAAGTTAAGTATGAGATGAACATGGTGTGTGTGTCCGAACTAACTGTGAATGTGTTTTGCTTGGATGGTTGCTGTTAGGTCAAACATGAATCAGCAGAACCCACAGCTGCCCAAGATAATTGGTGCTGGGAACACAAATTCATTGATGTGGATGTTGGTGCTGAAGATGTAAAAGGAATTGAGTTTGTTCAGAAAGGTTACTGGGTGAATGTCATTTCCACCCATGATGTAGATGCATATATGGTTCAACCAGATGGTTCATCCATTAATTTGAAAATTCAGGTGTGGCTCCGTTCATTAATAACCCCAAATGAATTCATTGAAGTCCTATATGCATCACCAATGGAAATTCATTTTCTCATCCTCCTTTGAACTGCAGAAAGGTCCCCAGAAGTTATGTGTAGAACATCCTGGAGTGCATGAAGTTTATTTTGTCAATTCATGTATTTTCTTTGGGAGCTCATCAATTGAGATTGATACATCAAACCCATCGGTATACTTTTACTTGGATTCTTCACCTTCTATTTTTAATTCTTTTGTGCAATCTTTTTCCCCTCACATTTTTCTTTTGCAGCCTATTTATCTGAAAGGGGAAAAGTATCTTCTTAAAGGAGAAATCACTGTTGCATCAAGCTCATATGATGTCCTCAGCGAGTTTCCGGAAAATTTAATTGTGGATGTACTGAATAGCGATGGCAGTATTGTAGATCGGACCACAGCTAAACTTACTTCTAGTGAAATTAATCAAAGTCCAACTGTGTATGAGTATTCTATATGGTCCAATCTTGGAGAAAAACTTACCTTTGTTCCTCGGGATCCAAGGTGCTTAGTAGTTTCTCTTTCTAACTGCTTAGTTATAGATGTTGGAAACTTCAATTGTTGAAGCACTGCGTTTGTGTTTCTGGTTTGCTATTTTTATTCACCACATTCTCTTCTGACTTCAGCTTAATGTTTTGCAGAAACAAACAGATGGGAAAGATCTTGTTTTATCCCAGACAACATCATGTATGGATTGGTTTTTTTAATTTTCCAACCATGGAAATAGAAGCCCCTGTCAAATTCTTTCACCATTAACACATACTTTTTCCTTCAGGTCTTAATTACTAATGATGGTTGCCAATCCTCAATCCCTCCATTTTCTGGTCGATTGGGTCTATATATCAAGGGATCAGTCTCTCCCCCTATTTCTGATGTTCATATTAAAATTCTGGCTGCTGGAGATAGCCACATTGCTCAACTTAAGAATGGAGATTTAGTACTTGAAGCTACTACAGAAACGGATGGCTCCTTTGTTGGGGGGCCCTTATATGATGAAATAACCTACAATGTTGAGGCTTCTAAGGTTTGGACATCTATATTGACATTAATTGATTTTATGCAGTACATTGTCCTATATGGTTTGTTTTCTGTCACTCTTGAAGGTGATCTTTTGAATAATGATGTCTTGGTAATGTTTTTTTTACTGCGCACTTTTTGTGATAACATATAGATGATTTTACAAGGATTAAACATGTTAGAGAGGAAGCAGACCGTAGAAGCAGCTTAAGACATGTAATTTAACAAGTCGTTGCTGATCTACTTTGAAATGGAACTTTATCCATAGATGATTGCCAGTCTGAAAAACCTCTATCTAAACTTATGAATCCCATTTCGACCTCCTTTTATCTTTTTGATATGTTGGTGCTTGTATATTTTTTATTTTCGTAACTATGGATAATTAAACTAAGTGTAGAGAACAGGCTGATATCTTTGTTCCCTTGTTAAGGTTCTCAGTTCCTGGCTTAGTACAATGCGAATTGGTTATGGCTGGAAATGGTCAAATCATATATACTATTCAGATGAATAGTTCGTGTCTACTTTATATTTGTGGTATTAATGGTTATGAGAGGAATGAACTAATTTATAGTTGCTGAGGTGAATATAAGACATACATGGCACTGCAATTCATTGCTATGATCCTAATGCCTTTCATTTGCTGTAGCCTGGCTATCATTTGAAACAAGTTGGGCCTCATTCGTTTTCCTGCCAGAAGCTCGGCCAAATTTCTGTGAATATACATTCTAAAGATAATTCTGAAGAGCCTATTCCTTCAGTGTTATTGTCTTTGAGTGGTGATGACGGCTACAGAAACAACTCAGTATCTGGAACTGGTGGGACATTTCTCTTTAATAACTTATTTCCTGGGACTTTCTATCTACGTCCTCTGCTAAAGGTACCCTTCTGGAATATGCATTATTTACATAAAAACTCATGCTCATTATTTTCTTTTCACTTCCTTGTTTCGGATCGTAAGGATGTACGAATTAAGTAATTCTGTATGAGCTCTGTGGTTACAAGATGTTTGTTCAACCTCACTCCACCTGAAGAATGACTTCTGTTGTTGCTGAAATCATGTAGGAATATGCCTTTTCCCCTCCAGCACTGGCAATAGAACTTGGCTCCGGGGAGTCTAAAGAAGCTGTTTTCCAAGCTACTCGAGTGGCTTACAGGTTTTCCATTACTCTTCTCTTATGCTTAGTTTGCTATAAAGCCCATACTTTTCATAATGTAATCATTTGCAAGTTATGTTCTTTCATTTCCCATGTGCATATCAACATTGACAAGCTGTCCATCTTTCATATCTAGAATTTTGAAAAAATAAGTTTATTTCAATATGTGGAACTAAAATCCTGGAAGTAATGACTATTATGGGAAGTTTGTTGCGTCTATGCCAACTGAAACATTTCCAGATTGCATTAATTGTTATCCAGGGGTTCCTCCTTTTCCAAGATTGGATGAAACCTAAATTAGTTCCCCTTACTTTGTACGATTCTTATGTGAAGTGAATATTGTTCCATATAGTACACTAAGTTGGTTTATCTTCTTCCAGTGCCATGGGTGCCGTCACCCTCTTGTCTGGCCAGCCCAAAGAAGGCGTGTTAGTTGAGGCCAGATCAGAATCAAAAGGCTTCTACGAGGAAACAGTAACTGATTCTTCTGGAAGTTACCGTCTGAGAGGACTCCTTCCTGACACAAGCTATGTAATCAAAGTTGTAAAAAGGGATAGTCTGGGAAGCAGTAAAATTGAGCGTGCATCACCAGAATCTGTTTCTGTCAAGGTTGGTTTTTAGTTTTTTATTTTATTTTATTTTATTTATTTATTTGCAAATAACATAAAAAGAAAAGGAATAAGGACTAAAGGATTCTGTGTTGACGTTGCTTCTCATATGTAAATATTAATTTCATCATTTTGGTAATAGGTTGGATACGAGGATATCAAAGGATTGGATTTTCTGGTCTTTGAACAGCCAGACACAACTATCTTAAGTTGCCATGTCGAAGGAAAGAGAATACAGGAACTCCATTCACATCTACTGGTCGAAATAAAATCATATAGTGATGTGATTGAGTCTGTCTTCCCTCTTCCACTTTCCAATTTTTTCCAGGTGAAGGACTTACCCAAGGGTAAGCACCTTGTTCAGCTGCGGTCTAGTCTTCCCTCAACCAGCCACAAGTTTGAATCTGAGATTATTGAGGTCGATTTAGAGAAGAATACTCGTGTACATGTTGGCCCACTCAGATATGTCTTCAAAGAGGATCACCATAAACAGGTTTGTACTTCATTGTCCACTAGTTTCAGAAAAATCTTGTAAATAGAATATCTTAGCAATCTTATTCAATTTAATGAACATAGATGCTGTTGATTTCATGATACTTTCTTTACTTTTGGGGCTAGGATATGGGTTAAAAGTAAAAACTAAAGATTAATTTGTTACTCCTCTTCTACTTCCATGACCTACAGGAGTTGACTCCTGCACCAGTTTTTCCTCTTATTGTTGGAGTCTCAGTGATTGCTCTGTTTATAAGCATTCCAAGGTATTCGATATATATTAGTTCTTTCCATGTACCCTTACCTTTTACTGGTTTTCGACTTTTGGTGCTCTTGAACATGCTCTGACTATTATGTATGCCTCGCTTGAAGGTTGAAAGATTTATATCAATCCACAGTGGGGATACCAAATCCTGGATTCATCACAACTGCAAAGAAGGAAGTACGGAGACCAATTTTGAGAAAGAAGACTTACTGAACAGCCCCTACTAGGCATGTATGTTGGGTAATTTTAAATTCTAAATCTGAATTGCCCTTGCGGTTTCAAGGCGAAGATTAGCATAGCTAGGAAAGAGATTTAGAAAATTATTAGAGCCACGTGATGTAGACATGCAGTGTTTTGCGATGAATTTTGCATTCTTTTCGAGGGAAAAAACTTGCACCGTGGTTACGGTCTGTTATGACCTAAATTTTTGGTCTTCATCCTAGAGGGGGACATGCAGTTTAAGATTTGGGGCTTTCTTGTACTTGGAAAAGAATGCCATACAAGATTCATTCACCATAAGAATAGAGTTAACAAGAAGCATTTGTATGTATGTTATTAAGCTACATTTACAATTTACAAAGCATTTGTATGTATGTTATTAAGCTGCATTTACAATTTACAAACTAATAGGTGCTTTGCAATTTTGCAATTTTTTCTTGTTTCTCATATGGGAATCCTGACTTGATTTTATGCGTTCAGACTAGTGGCCATGCATGCCATTTTAAAGATCTTACAGGAATGGATTCGAGTAAATAGAAATTGTACGACCTTAAATAATTGTTCATTATTTTTAACTAAGAAAACCAATAGATAATAATAGTTAACAAACTAGGGAATAACTAATTTCGCGAAATAAACACCATTCGTGGACTGATGAGCGAGATTGGAGTAGCGGTAGAGGCTTAGTACACCTGGAGGATAAACTAGAATTCCCTTGGAGCTCAGTAACAACATTCTTGGACTGATGAAAGAGACCGGAGGAGCGACAGAGGCTTGGTTCACCTGGAAGATGAACTAAACTGTCCATGGAGCACTAGAAGTACAGCAATGCCCTGAAATATTGTAAACCACAATTTTGGTGATTATAGATGGCAGTTTTGGTGAAAAAGCGTCGTCTATTGTACTTATAGATGATGGTTTTGGTAAAAAGTGTCTTATATATTGTCATATGTTTCGAACTTTTGGGACTTTATAGACGACAGTTTTTATGCTGGAATCATAGTCTATAACATTGTCCTGTACTAGACGATAATCCATTTAACGAAAATTTTTGGGAAGTCTGGATGACGGTGTCTATTACCTTTTTTGGCAAAGTGAAGCCAAGTTTATTAGTCAATTAATCCTTTGAAACTCACATCCATTGTACATAATCCTCATTTTAAGTTGACACCATTTTGTTTAATTTGCTTGAGAAAGGTTCACGTCGAGCGGCCAACCATGTTAACGAGTAGTTAGCAGTCCAATGTTAAAAAGCCCAGAGGTGGCAAGAGGCCCAGTCCATAAACAAACTAAATCACTTAAGAGAAAGATGAAAACTTAAACCCTACAAACCCTTTCTTCTTCCTCTGTCGTGCCTCTCTCTATTTCTCACTCAAAAGACGCAGACAGAGAGAGAGAGAGAGAGAGAGAAGCAGCTCAAGGTTTATTTGCATCACGAGCCAGCTACTTCGTCTTCAAACAAATTGTGGTCGTGGCCTTTCTGGGCAGTTGAAATCGTGGACTTCAAACTCTAGAGGTAAGTTTTTTCTTGATTTTTTTGCCCAAGCTCTGTGAAGATTTCTAAGCTCGAAAATTTAGTACGAAAACCCAAAACAAATAGATGCTGCTTTCTGGGTTTTTCTGGGTTTTCGATTTTCTAGTAGGATTCTCTTATGTTCTAATATTTTGTCGATATTTTGATGAGAACATATGTTGTTTGTTTGTGAGAATAGTACGAGGGGTTTGCAAATGTAGTATAGAACTGACTGCCAATTTTTTTTTTTTTTAATCTGCTATAGATTTGCAATATTTGAAGGGTGAAAGTCAGAGCAGGCGAAAATGCAGTCCAACGAAGCTCCTACATCTATGGAAATCGAAGCAGTTCCATCTGGACCGAGTTCAGCAGCTGCGGCTTTGCCACCCAAGCCGCTGTTTGAACCATTGAAGGCTCATGAGATGTCAGATGGTAAAATCCAGTTCCGGAAAGTTGGGGTTCCGCCACATCGTTATGCGCCTCTGAAGAAAGTATGGATGGACATGTACACCCCAATTTATGAGCAGATGAAGATAGACATCCGTATGAATCTTAAGGGTCGTAAAGTCGAGTTAAAGACCAGAGCCGACACGCCTGACGTTAGTAATTTGCAGAAGTGCGCTGATTTTGTTCAGGCTTTCATGCTCGGCTTTGATGTGATTGATGCCATTGCCTTGTTGCGTATGGATGAGCTCTATGTAGAGTCTTTTGAAATCAAAGATGTTAAAACACTTCGGGGGGAGCACTTGTCTCGAGCTATAGGGAGACTTTCTGGTAAAGGTGGAAAGACAAAGTTTGCGATCGAGAATGCTACAAAGACGAGGATTGTGATTGCTGACACCAAAATTCACATACTTGGCTCGTTTGCAAATATTAAGGTTGCAAGGGATTCGCTATGCAGCCTTATCTTAGGGTCCCCTGCCGGTAAAGTGTATTCAAAATTAAGATCAGTTACTGCCAGATTGGCAGAAAGGTTTTGATCTCCTTTCGTGATTCCTAGAGAGTCTGAAGTTATCCATTGTTGTAGTCTGTTGTAGTTTTGAGGATTCTGAGAATGAGTGTTGCTTTGCAAAGTTGGAGATTTCCCTACCCTTTTTTAATTCTACTGTACTATTTACATAATATGAGGAACCGTGTGTTATACGTGAACTTCTCCACCTTTTGTTGGTAAAGATTATGCTATTTATCAAACAAAGAAGGCACATTATATTGTATTCTGGATGCGTTTTGCGCCGTATGTTAAGAGTATTTTGTTATTGGAACTTGGCTATCTTGTATAGTGTCTCCTGCTAAGTCGGGTTTGATATTGGGTGATCAAGGAGTGTACGAGAAAACGTACTTGATTGGGTTCCAGCAGCAACTAGAATCCCATGTTAGAGCGAAGTTTTGCCTTGCACTAATTGATACTTGAGTCTTGTTAGCTTAAGAGAATGATTTAATTTTTTTAACGGTCATTTTTTCTCATTTGAAACGGGAGATAGTACTAAGTATATAGAACTTAATACTACTGATGGCTTCCGAGGTGGGGAAGTTGATATACTGATACTTTCCATTATTAGAGCAACCGAGCCAAGCTCTAGTGTAACACCCGCTACCTGAGTTTACGTTTTGGACTTTGATCTCTTGTGTGTAAATTTGCTTTGTATTCTGATTTGCTGTATTGATTAAGATTATTTAATATTCCTAAACACTAGTAGCAAAACAGAAAAAAGGCAATTCACTCCTAATTAGAAAGGAACAAGCTCAATATGTATGATATTAAATAGCAAATCAAATAACGGGTGTTACAATCGCTTTAGAAGATGGTCTACAACGGTGCGTTTTGAGTAAAGAAACCATTCCCCTCCAGTTTTTTTCGTTTTTGTGCCGACCCAAGGCAAACAATCATTCCCCAAATTTCTGAGTGTTTTTCAGCCACTCTTCAATTTTGCGTGTGGTTTTCTTAATTTCTCTGCTGGGTTCTTCTCCTCAGGGTTTTACTCCACACCAAAACCCTAGTTCATGGTCCGGCAATAGTAGCCCAGTAGTTATTTCCACATCGTGCTCCCTAGTAATCAAATTAAAGGTGTTTTTTTTTTTTTTACTTCTACTTCTACTTCTGCTTGTCTTATAGCAAAAGCTGCTTCCTTTTTATTGGAACTCAGTTTGTTTGATTGGTTTGGTTTTTTTGTTTCTCCAAGGTCCAAGAGATGGCTGGTGTCCGGGAAGCCACGGCAGCTGCTGAATTCTTACAGGTAAATATTATTTATCATTCCTGTTTGATTACTCTCAAATTGTATCAAATTGTTTAAACTGTTTGATTGTTTGTGACTAAAACGAAGGCTTTGGTTAAAATTTGAAAGTTGGAAGTGATGGTGTTTATGCTTTCGGGGTTATGTTGTCCAGGGCACCAACAGGCAGAGCCTTTTTTTGCGTAGGAATTCTTTGAAAGGAAGAAGCCGTGTGCTTTGGGGCACGCTTCATGGTCGTAGTTCAGCAGTGGGATGTGCTAATCAGAGGGGTGTTTCGTTGAGATGTCGTGCTCAGGAGAAGCCCCGAGCTGCTGTTTCTAGTGGTGTGACCAGTTTGGTAGACGAGCAATCCGGCTTGGTTGAGAAGCCTGCTGTGGAAGTTATTCATTATTATCGAGTTCCGCTGATTCAGGAGAGTGCAACATCTGAGCTTCTCAAGACGGTTCAGACCAAAATTTCAAATCAGATTGTTGGTTTGAAGACTGAGCAGTGTTTCAACATTGGGCTTAATTCACGGATTTCCGGTGACAAGCTTTTGGCTCTTCAGTGGCTTCTGCAGGAGACGTATGAGCCTGAAAATTTGGGGACTGAGAGCTTTCTTGAAAAGAAAAGGCAGCAAGGACTGAATACAGTTATTGTTGAGGTTGGGCCTCGATTGTCATTTACAACAGCGTGGTCCTCTAATGCTGTCTCAATTTGTCGAGCATGTGGGTTGACAGAGGTGACACGCTTGGAACGGTCAAGGAGGTACTTGTTGTTCAGTAAGGGAGCACTTCAGGATCATCAAATTAATGAGTTTGCTGCAATGGTTCATGATCGGATGACTGAGTGTGTATATGCACAGAAGCTCATTACATTTGAAACAAGCGTAGTTCCCGATGAAGTTCGTTATATACCTGTCATTGGAGGAGATTAATCAGGAAATGGGTTTGGCATTTGATGAGCAAGATCTGCAATACTACAGTAGGCTATTTAGGGATGAAATAAAGCGAAATCCAACTACAGTTGAACTGTTTGATATTGCACAATCCAACAGTGAGCATAGCAGGCACTGGTTTTTTACTGGTAAAATTCTCATTGACGGGCAGCCTATGGATAGAACTTTAATGCAAATTGTGAAGAGCACTTTGCAGGCAAATCCAAACAATTCTGTGATTGGGTTCAAGGATAACTCAAGTGCAATTAGGGGCTTTCTTGTGAAGCATATGCGACCACTCCAGCCTGGTTCAACATGTCCGCTGAACATAACTACTAGAGACCTTGATATATTATTTACTGCCGAGACCCATAATTTTCCATGTGCTGTCGCACCTTACCCTGGTGCAGAGACAGGTGCAGGAGGTCGAATCAGGGATACCCATGCAACTGGAAGGGGTTCTTTTGTCATAGCATCTACAGCTGGTTATTGTGTTGGGAATCTTAATATGGAAGGTTCATATGCACCTTGGGAAGATCCCTCTTTTGTGTATCCACCAAATTTAGCTTCACCTTTGCAGATCCTCATAGATGCTAGCAATGGCGCATCAGACTATGGGAACAAATTTGGTGAGCCTTTGATTCAGGGCTACACTAGAACATTTGGGATGAGACTCCCAAGTGGAGACAGACGAGAATGGCTGAAACCAATCATGTTCAGTGGAGGCATCGGGCAGATTGATCACAAACATATATCAAAAGGTGAGCCTGACATTGGAATGCTGGTTGTAAAGATTGGAGGTCCTGCTTATCGTATTGGAATGGGGGGTGGGGCTGCATCAAGTATGGTTAGTGGCCAGAACGATGCGGAGCTTGATTTTAATGCTGTACAGCGAGGCGATGCGGAGATGGCACAAAAACTTTATCGTGTGGTGCGTGCCTGCATCGAGATGGGGGACAATAACCCGATCATTAGCATTCATGATCAAGGAGCTGGCGGAAACTGCAATGTAGTCAAGGAAATCATATATCCATTGGGCGGCCACATTGATATCCGGGAAATTGTAGTTGGTGATCACACAATGTCTGTCCTAGAGATATGGGGTGCAGAGTATCAAGAGCAAGATGCAATCTTGATAAGGCCTGAAAGCCGAGACCTCGTGCAATCAATTTGTGAAAGAGAAAGGTTATCTATGGCTGTTATTGGATCAATAGATGGTGGAGGGCGTGCTGTTTTAATTGATAGCATAGCTATTCAGAGATGTCAATCCAATGGACTACCTCCCCCTCCTCCTGCAGTTGACTTGGAGCTTGAAAAAGTACTTGGTGATATGCCGCAAAAAAGTTTTGAATTTCACCGGGTGGATGATGCACGTGAGCCACTTGATATTGCTCCTGGAATCACGGTGATGGATTCTCTTAAGAGGGTATTGAGACTTCCGTCTATTTGTTCAAAGCGCTTCTTGACATCAAAGGTAGACAGGTGTGTTACAGGTCTTGTAGCTCAGCAGCAAACTGTAGGACCCCTGCAAATTCCTCTGTCCGATGTTGCAGTGATCGCTCAGACTTTTACTGACTTGACGGGAGGTGCATGTGCAATTGGAGAGCAGCCAATTAAGGGCTTGCTGGATCCAAAAGCAATGGCAAGATTGGCGGTTGGAGAAGCACTAACAAATCTGGTTTGGGCAAAGATCACTTCTCTATCTGATGTTAAAGCAAGCGGGAATTGGATGTACGCAGCCAAACTTGATGGGGAAGGAGCAGCCATGTATGATGCTGCTATAGCTCTTTCAGATGCAATGATTGAACTTGGAATTGCTATAGATGGTGGGAAGGACAGTCTTTCTATGGCAGCCCATGTTGCAGGTGAAGTGGTTAAGGCTCCTGGAAATCTTGTAATGAGTGTATATTGCACTTGTCCTGACATAACAAAGACAGTAACCCCAGATTTAAAGCTTGGGGATGATGGTGTGCTCCTTCACATTGATTTGGCAAAGGGGAAACGGAGGTTAGGTGGGTCTGCTCTTGCTCAGGTTTTTGACCAAATTGGCAATGAGTCTCCTGACATTGAAGATGTTCCTTATCTTAAGCGAGTCTTTGAGGGTGTTCAGGTCCTTCTTGACGATGAATTGATCTCTGCTGGTCATGATATTAGTGATGGTGGGTTACTGGTTTGTGCCCTTGAAATGGCATTTGCTGGAAATCGTGGAATTAAGTTGGACTTGACTTCACATGGGAAGAGCCTATTCCAAACCCTTTTTGCTGAAGAACTTGGTCTGATTATTGAGGTCAGCCGGGAAAATTTGGATTTGGTGATGGAAAAACTAAGCGCTGACTGTGTTTCTGCTGAGGTCATTGGACAAGTTACTGCTACACCCTCAATAGAGTTAAGGGTTGATGAGGTAACACATTTGAATGAGAGTACTTCTTTCCTGAGGGACTTGTGGGAGGAAACTAGTTTTCAGCTGGAAAAATTGCAGAGGTTGGCATCTTGTGTGGAGCTAGAGAAAGAAGGGTTGAAAGATAGGCATGAGCCGTCATGGGAACTGTCATTCACTCCTTCTTTCACAGATGAAAAGTATATGACTATCACCTGCAAACCAAAAGTGGCTGTAATTCGAGAAGAAGGCAGCAATGGGGACAGAGAAATGGCTGCAGCGTTTTATGCATCTGGTTTTGAACCATGGGATGTTACGATGTCAGACCTTCTTAACGGAGTCATATCATTGCATGAATTCCGTGGAATTGTATTTGTTGGAGGTTTTAGCTATGCTGATGTGCTTGATTCTGCAAAAGGTTGGTCTGCTTCGATTAGATTTAATCCGCCCCTTCTAAATCAGTTTCAGGAGTTTTACAAACGACCAGACACTTTTAGTCTTGGTGTGTGCAATGGGTGTCAGCTTATGGCTCTTTTGGGGTGGGTCCCAGGTCCTCAAGTTGGTGGTGTGCTAGGTGGTGGTGGGGACGCTTCGCAACCCAGGTTCATTCATAACGAGTCGGGGAGGTTTGAATGCCGATTCACGAGTGTGACAATAAAGGATTCGCCGGCTATTATGTTTAAAGGAATGGAGGGCAGTACATTGGGTGTGTGGGCTGCCCATGGTGAGGGAAGAGCATATTTCCCTGATGATGGTGTTTTTGATCGCGTGCTTCACTCAAAATTGGCACCTGTAAGATATTGTGATGACAATGGAAATGATACAGAACTCTACCCTTTTAACCTCAATGGCTCTCCCTTGGGGGTTGCAGCAATTTGTTCTCCAGATGGGAGGCATCTTGCCATGATGCCTCATCCAGAGCGCTGCTTCTTAATGTGGCAGTTCCCATGGTATCCAAAGCAGTGGGACGTGGACAAGAAAGGCCCTAGTCCGTGGTTGCGGATGTTCCAGAATGCGAGAGAGTGGTGTTCTTGAGAACATAGCGTCCTTTCAGCACAAGGATGGTTAGTATTTCAGTCCGCCTTTTTTATTTCATTATGATTCTGTACCAATTGTTAAACTGGAATAATACGCTTAGTAGCATAAGCATTTTGATTTTCATGCGTGTCTGAGTTTACTGTTTGTTTATCTACCTTTTTCTGTCCACTGATCTGTTTTGATTTTATTTGCCCAAAGAAGCTCCCAGAACTAAAGAAGCAAGTCTCGGGAACAAAGCTGGATTATCAGGGTGGGGCCTTTTTACTGTTGTCTTACCAAACGACCGCAATAAAATTTCCGAGGATCTCAATTCAGCAATGCCAGGGGAACATGTTACAGATGGTAAAAGTAAACATAAAGATAGGAGAGAGCAGAAAATCAATTTGGAGAACACTCCTACTGGTAAGAGAAAGTTTTCAAAATGGGATGCAGATTCTGAACAAAAAACAGATGAGAAGTAGTTGTTCTGTTTGACATTAGTGATGAGCTATTTCATTCGATACCCTTACCCGAAAAGCGTACATGTAAATCTGTAATTTTTCTGGCGTGATTCTTACTGTGTGGAATGATTCTGCCGCTCTATTTGGTACACTTATTTCCAATTTCTTTGGATTATGGGCGATGGATGAATTTAGCATTGGTGGACCAAACACTTTGAGGTTGAGGTTGTTGATCAGCTCACAGCGCATGTGCAGCAATGAGATTCTTGTTTGTGTACGACCGAGATCACCGAATAATGTCGTATATCATCCGTACCAAAGAGCTCAACTGTCTTTTGGTCCAAACTTCACCAGAAGACATTCCAGCTGTTATTGTGCATGATTATATCAAGAGTTTAGTTTCGATCTCCAAGAGGTAGCACCCAACTTGAGAGGCAATTTTAGAAATATTACATGGTCAACCTGAGTTACATTTTATGGAGTTGCATCACTTTCTCTAGCTGGGGAATTCAGTGAATGAAATCTATTTGATCTCCAAATCGGGTTTGCAAGCTTATGCTTATAACATAATAACTAGTGCTATAAATTTCCTTATGTAAGATGGTGATCATGGAAATTGATAGTCATTCTAACGAAGTCAACTAATAATAATATAGCTGGTTAGCGAAAGAACATAAAGCCAGAGCAGTATACTTCACTTGGTCGTTGAGATGTCTTGCTTTAGAAAAAAGCGTCGACCGTTGCATACGAGTTTAAACATGTATGGGTTGGTTCGCTGAGAGGCCCAGCAGGATATAATGTGTGAGGTTCTCGACTCTCAAGGATCGTCTTTTCATTAACCAAACGACTCGTTAATCAAATTCTTTAAGGACTTTCGACAGATATCTGAAAACCTACTGGAAAAATAGTCTGCAGAGTTCCAAGTTCAAATTAAACAAAAAAAAAGAAAAAGAAAAAAAAAAGCAGCAATAAACCTTGCCCTGTCATGCGTCAAATAGCTGATACGGGCAATTCTGTGGAAAGAGTTGCAACTTAAGAGCATACCACAAATATCTTCACAAAATACTAATATTACATATATTACATTATATTCACATGTTTTAAAGGATATAAAAAGAATGACGTATGATACAATTGTCTGCATGTTACAATCGACTACAAGGTGAGTGCTCGCAAATTGGAGATTTGGCCAAAATTTGCACTTTCTGTGTAACCCCTGTCATCATGAAGAACGAGCACCTCCAGTGTGCCAGATTCTTTTAGCCAGGTAGCAGCCACAGATCCCGTCGATATAAACCTACCCAAGTTACAGTTAGCAACCCGAAAGGGTGCACCCATGCTCGTAAGAAGTGCCTCAATAGCTCGTCTTAAGCTGCTGTCACCTACTACTTTGCTGTGCTTCCCCCATCCTGTCAAAATACTGCACAGAATCGACCACACAATACAGCTCAACTTTCTGACCCAGATATATCCTGGAAATAGTTATTTGTCTGATGAGAAAAATGCAAACCTTAACAGGTTCGGCAATTGTTGGCCTTGGAAAACTATAGAACGTATATAGAGCAACCATGCATGAACCATTGCCCGGGCAGCCCCGGAAGACATTAAATGCAAATCTAAGCAAGAGTTAGACCACACGCTCTCCCATACATTTCGGCGTTTCCCTTCAAGAACAACCATTTGCGCCCCTTGTTTCTAATTTTTTAAAATAAAAAAAAATCCAAACACTTCAGAATGGAGAAAGCTTAGGCATCAAATTGCACAAGCAGAAACGGAATATCAGTATAGTAACAAAAGGTTGCATCTCAATTGCTAAAACTTACCTGCCCGAAGTGCCATAGCATGTCAGTTAGGGCATTATAGAATGCAGATGCAGTTGAAGAGTCCATCTGCTTAACTTCATCAAACAGAGTCTGAGCTTTAACCCATACATTGTCTCTGCAGCCCGTAAGAAGTCCGTGGGCAACACCATAAACTTGGTTATCAAACAACCGCAGTTCCTCCAATAACATCGAAGCATCCTCCAATGAATTACAACGGCTGCATTTAAAGAACATTGAAACAGAGATTAGCCCTACATTCTCGGAGCCTGTTTGACTATGCATACAAAGAACACAATAAGATGAGGGGAAGGAAACAAAGGTAAAAGAGTTCACATGGTACTTAACAACAGTTCCTACCAAACCTACTAATTATGGGCATTGGTGTATAATAACCTCACTGATAATCCAATAAACAATGGTTTGTTTTTTCACATTACTAAATTTGAAATGGCATTAAGTAGGTACTGTTTCATCTGGTTGATTTGCTTCTTTCCTGGACTGACAACTAAATATCCCCAAACTAACATGTACAGTTATTCTGGTTGAGAGATTTCATTCTGCCTGTCTTACTGCATAGCTTAAAAACTCTCCATTATATATAATTATTTATTTTATTGTTATTAGAGTTCCTGATCCACCTGCAGTCACATTACTGACATACCTAACAACCCACAAGAAGATTCCAAATATGAAAGCACACTCTCAAGCTGCATGCCTTCAAGGTCTGCATTTGAAATCCTTAAGCATGACTTAAGCAACAGTCCATAAGGCATACACCATAACAAGCACTTACGAAATAAATGAAGGCCACCGCACTTAAATCTAAGTATCTAGTAATGCACAGTTCACTTTTGACTTTAACAGATCTTCAAGGAACAATGTCCTAAATACTGTAGTCACTAAGAAGACCTGAGCGAAAGATATGTACCTGCAAGCATTCAAAATGGCTGAAAATGTGACAACATTTGGTTTGATGTCTAGCTCATGCATCTTTTGAACGACTCCCAAAATGCACAAGATTTCTTGTCTAACCTTCCTATCATTTTTTGTGCAACCTGCTTTCTCAGCTGCAAGTTGCCCAAACACCACTATTCTATTATCCTCCATCTGTTCCACCTGAGTTACAATGGCATCTCCTTTAGACACTGACAATGAAGGTTCAGTCTGTACAACAATGCCTCCACTTGCAGCATCAGCTGCAGAGTCTGCTGCTGCTGACCGACCAAAGGCATCAATTATTGAATTGTAGGTGACAACATTAGGTCGAATCCCTTCCTTGGTCATCTCATCAAGCAATGAAAGAGCAGATTCCACAAGTCCATTTTTACACAAAGCATTGATAAGCTCACTGTAAAGCACAACATCAGCTTTCAGCCCTGCCTGCTTAAACTCTCTAAAAATCTTCATTGCCTCCGTATACAAACCACCTTTAGCATACACATCAATCAATGTTGAATAGGTCAATATATTTGGTGAGATGCGCTCTTCTCTCATGTCGTTGTATATCCTTTTGACTTCATCATACTTCCCTTGTTTCCCATACCCACCAAGAAGTGCATTATACGACACAACATCCTTCGCTATCCCAACATTCTCCATCTCCTTGCAAACATTTAAAGCCTCTTCAAACTTACCAAGGTTCCCATAAAGTGAAAGCAATGTATTATACAGAACTCTATCCAGACCAATGCCCAAATACTTCATTTCGTTAAATAAACAGAGGGCATCTTCTAATCTACCAGCCTTGGCATATCCATCAATAACAGTACTATAAGTCACCACATTGGGCAGAATGTTCTTCGAGGGCATCTCTGACATAATCTGATAAGCCAAGTCCATCTGCCCACCTTTACTAATCGCATCTAAAAGCGTATTATAAGTATAAATATCCTGATCAATCCCTCTTTCCACCATCTCACTAAACAAGTTCCGAGCCGCCTCCCACAGTCCCCCACGGCTACAAACTGCAAGGAGCGAATTATAAGTAATCCGATCGGGTTGCACCCCATTTCTCAACATCTCATTGAAAACCTCCACTACCCTCTTGAACTCCACTCCACCTTTCCCACACGCATCAATCACGGCATTGTATGTAACCAAATTTGGCTTCAAGCCCGAATCTTTCATCGATTCGAGCACTCTAATAGCCTCCTCGCAATACCCACTTCGCCCGTAAGCGCTAATCAATGCCGAAAAGGTATAAACAGTCTTTCCATACCCTTCATGAACAGCAGTTTGAAACACATTCTTAGCTAGCTCAACTTTTCCCAACCTACCAAGAGTACTAATCATAGAGCTAGCTAATTTTCCCTGCTCAGTTCTCCTCCTCTCCCTCCTAACAGCGAATTCGAAACACCGAATCGCCTTCCAACACTCACCTCTATTCCCAAGCTCCCTCAGCAAAAAAGTATAATCATCCGACCCACAAAGCCTAGTTTCAAAACTGAGCAAAACATCATCAAGGGCAATATCGTCCTTACCGAATTCGACGGCGTGGTGCAGGGCCTCCTCTGCTAGCGACGAGTGGCGTGACCCGACGCTGGTCTTGGGCCGCCCCAAGTGCATTTTAGAGACGAATCGGGTCGACCGGCGACCCGAGAACGCGGTGCCAAGATCTGATTTTGGAGCCGGGAGGGGGCAGAGGGAGGAGAAAGAGGAAGTGGGTGTTGGCGTCGGCGTCGGCGGCGGCGGCCTTACGGCGGTGCGCGGCGGCTGTGGGGGTAAAGGCAGAGGCTTTGAGAGGGAAACTTGATGGGTGGTCCATTGATTGCTGTGGCGGGTGTGGCGCTGGGATTTGAGGCGCTGGTTTTGTGGGTATTGGTGGGTTTGGTAGGGCTTTGTGGCGGTGATAGAGCAGTGCGGCGGCGTTGAGGCCATTTTGGGGACGGGTGGAGGCGGAGGAGGGCGGCGGAAGGGGCTAATGAAGGTTTTGGTAGGGTTTGGTTAGACAAATTGGAGCTAAGAAGGAAACCATTTGGATATGGCGGAGATTACAGGGAGATAAAAACGAGGCATTCGAAAAGGTCAGAGAAAGGGACAGCTAAAGCCAAACTAGTGAATGAATGAATGAATGAATACTCACAGTATTGAGTACTACGTAGTCAGCTGTCATTCATTCCAGGGTTAATTTTTCTCTTTTTGCCCTTTTAATCCTAGAAACCAAAATACGAAATCCTACGTTGTATTCTGCCATTTTCGACCAAACAGGAAATTTGCTGTAGGTAATTAGACATGTTTGGAGGGTCCAATGTACAACAAATGTACAGGAATGGCATATACTGCAGATAGATCGTGGCGCGATGGTATTGTATGCGGCGGTCACACTCACATGGAAGAGAACAAAAAATTTCCAATATACTCTAAACTACCATAATTTGTTATTCAATCGATTCAAATCAATTAACGATGATGATGATGCAACGGACTTCAATTTTAATGTACTTTATCAAAGTATTTTTTAAAGTCCCAATTAGGACCGAGCGCGAATAAGGTCGTGTATATTTTTGATAGACTCTAATTCGACTCATTTAATATTGAAACGAGTTTGATTCGGTTTGAGTTTTGTATTTTCAAAAGTGAACTCGGCTTATTTGGAATCATTAAAAATTGAGTCGAGTTTGCGAGTTATACAAGTTTATATCAAAATTATTTAGGTATCTATATAAAATTAAAAATTTAACATTGTAGAAATAACTCTATATGACTATGCCGTTAAAAATATTTAAAACATGCAAATATACATAAAAAAAATTAAATATACAAATTGTCGGCTATGGAGAAGCGTTGGCTATGGAGCTAGTCATTGGCGGATCCAAGGGTGGTCACCAAGGACCACCCAAGCTGGCCACAGATGTCTATCGCTTAATGGCCACAGATGCCCATTTCTGTGTCCATTCTTGCTTTTTATAACACTAGGACCACCCAAATAGCCACAATTATCTATGGCTAGACCTAAAGATGCCTGCTTTCCATGTCCATTCCTCTTTTTTTAACACTAGAACTACCTAAATAGCCACATTTTTCTGTGGCTAATGGCCACAAATGCTTGTTTTTGTGTTCATTCCTGCTTTTTTTAACACTCCAGGCACCGAAATACCAATTTTAATTTAATTCTTCACTTCGATTATCAAATATTATAGTGTAGATTAACATTTTAGAGAACATTTATGAAAAAAAATTATTTAATACTTTACATTGGGACGACTCAGACTTAACCTCCTGGATCCGCCACTATCCAGTCTCCTTGTCTATCTCTATAATGATTTTTTTTTGTATTATTTTAAACATGAAAGAATATACAATGACTCTATAGTTTTTAGAGGATTTAGAGTTACTAATGATTTTTTTTTGTATTTTTTAAGCATAGAAACTTGCGTGTTTTAAACGAGCTAAACTGAGTACTCATGTTTAGGAATTTTGGGCTTGATTTGAACTCGTTTATAAATGAGTCAAGTCTAAACTCGGACCATTTGAAAAAAAATATATATTAGGACTCGACTCGTTTGACACTGAGTCGAGTAATACGATCCGAGTTAGTGATTTGGTTGACTCGTATGCTCATCTCTAGTCTCAATAGAGGAAAAACAAACAGAATAAAAAAGAAGTATTATTGACATTCCAAAAAAATTATTGTCCACTTCACTCTAGTGTAAAAAATAAATAAGAAATAGAATGCACAGTAACTTTATAGAAAGTCAATAGCACTATCCCATTAAAAAGAAAATAGTGTCAAACTATATTTCACGACAATTTATGAGATCTATGTATTGTTGATGTTGAAGGCCAAATAGACCCAAAACTAAAGCAGCTCCACAACTAAGAGCATTTCCACCCCAAGGGGCAGGGGCAAGGGTGCAAAGGGCATGGGTGCGGCCCCAAATACGAGTCCTATTCACAAAGGCCCCACCCGAATTGCCCTTGCCTTTCAATTTTCGTTCCACCCCAACAGGGGCAGGGGCAAGGGGCAAATAATCACTATTTACAAACAAATATCAATAAAATTTTCATCGATATGATTATGAACCGTTGTTATTTGTAATACGTATTAATCTAATTGTGCAATAACTTAATTGGGTATTTATAGAAAAAATTTCATGTTATTTTTCAAATTTTTTATTAATGTTTTCACATTTGTTGGTACTAAAGTACTAAAATTAATATGACTTCTTTTATTTCAAAACTCGAGCAAAATATTACATAATTTTTTGGATTTTTTTCATAATTTTTTTGCATAAATTTCTGTTTTTTCCCTCATTTTGTTTGGTATTTTTGGTCCAAATAAATTGTGGCCGTCAGTTCTGGAGATCGACGACCACAAAGAAGCCACATGGCAAAAAAGCAAATCAGCCCAACAAGGCCAGCCCACCACGCGCTGCACTCGCTTCCCTCCTGGTCCAGCACGCGCAGCACGGGGGGGGGGGGGGGGGGTTGTTGCGCTCCCCCCTGCTTGGAGGAGGGGGGGGGGGGGGGAGCAGCCCCGGCCACGCCGGGGCGCCCGCGCGGGGGGGGGGGGGGGGGGGCGCGTGGCCGGGGGAGGGGAAAAGGGGTGGGGGGGGGGGCGCCGCCCCAAACCCCACTCCCCCCCTCTCCTGGGGGCGGGGGGGGGGGGGCTACGGGGGGCGGGGGGGGGGGGGCCGCCGCCGAGTTTGGTGGGTTGGGGTGTTTTGAGAACCTGGTAGGTGATTGTTGGATTTTAAGAGCATTTCCACCTTTTGCCCAAAAGCAAGAGGCAAGAACAAGAGAATATTCCCACAAGGAGGTACTATTTATGAAAATAGTAATCGCCTTTCGTTTTTTGTTCCACTGCAAAAAGGCAGAGGCAAGGGGCGATTACTATTCATGAAGTGTATTTTTAATTTTTTATGAAAAAAATATAGTTTGACCTACAAATTAAAAAGCTAAAACCATTACATAAAATTAAAATTGAATTGGGTATTTATAGGCAAAAAATAAAGTTTGTGTTCGGAATATTTGTAGCCTTTAGATTAAATATGGATGCCTAGGATCATGCCATGTGGCCCATTTAAATTTGAGGAAACTGTTGGAGCTGACGTCAGCAATGCTGACGTCAACTTCCACTACCAAAAAGAGCATCTGCAGTAGTTGGAGAGCCACTGACACGCCCAAGTGGAGGCGTGTGGTACACGCGCCATAATAAAAAATAAATAAAGGCAAAGCAGGTAGTCCGCTGACGTCATTGCCTGGAGGCAGGGAGGCGAGCAGAAACTTGCCTTTTGCCCCGCCTCTTGCCCCTCGCCAAACTACAGTAAAAGGCAACTTTTGTTGCGGTGGAAACATGTTTTTTGACAAAGGAAAATTTTCTTCTTGCCAATTGCCCTTGCCTCTTGCCTTTGGGCAAAGGGTGGAAATGCTCTAAATTAGGATCGTACTAATTGCTATATAGTCGATGTGGACATATAAGCAGATAAAAACTCACAACCATTTGAACATATAAGCAGATCAAAAAGCTGGAATTTATAAAGATTCCCTTGTTTTTAGTCCTTGAATTGAAGTTCAATTCATAAGTGCTTTTAGAAAAAATGCATTTATTAATCAAAATTACGTCGAAATTAATAAATCACACAAGTTGTTTTATTTCTTTTGGACTAAATTCAAGTTCATTATGGAGAAGCACTTTTATTATCCATGAGTACTTATAAATCTTTCCACCAGATGCTTTTCAGAGTCCCTTTTGATTGCCAAAAGTTATTTCAGCTTTTTTTAGAAGCACTCCAATTAGAGCTCCTCAGGTGTTTCCTTGTGACGAGCTTGCACGCGTCTTTCTCTCTTTAGAGAGAACGTCCGCTAGCCTACAGCACATGTGCAAGTTAATTCATTGAGCATAGTAACTAACGAACAAAGTCTTTTCAAATTTGAGAACACATAGGTGGGTTCAAAAGACCCTTTTGGATTTGAATACCTTATAAGGGCGTCTTCATTTTTTGATTGATGATAAGCCTCACAGTGACCTGTTTCCAAATTCACCTTGGAAACTGGTTTCTTTAACAATTTCTCTCCAATTTCTACAAGACGATTCAAGTTTTCATGTGTAGCAATGTCCAGAGAACATGCTTCTTTTTCCAATCCATCATCCTGCAAGATATATGTATTTTTCACTTCTGCTAGATACATATGTTTTCATTTCTCTACAGAATAATGTTTTCTTGTCAAATTGTCAAGTTCTTTACAAAATGCATTTCTCAAAAAAATTAATATATGTACATGGGACCGACTAAAAACTTACCTGAATTCGGAGGTAATAATCGTCATCGCACTTGAGAGCCTTAAAGACAGTAGCGAGGTGAAAGTCAACCATGTCACCGCTTGCTTGGGTGAATACATCTAGCAATGGGCAAGAACCTCCTCTGGTCAACCATCCCCAAAGACCCCACTTGGCTGCGTCATAAGCACGATACTTCTCGTCACATGTTGGTGAACCAGTCCCCAGTGATATAACCAGGAATTTAGGATGCTTTTTGTTTGACCCCATAGGACTGAACTTGGAATTTCCTCGATGGATTTGTTTCGCCACCTCATTTACAGCAACCAAAGCCTGCACGTTGACAAATCAGCTGTACGTGACCTCGACTAGAATATATATGGCCGTGAATTACATATTGGTATTGTATCAAGCTTAACGATAAACTCAGCCCAACAAGTGTGGAGTTTCTCGTAAAAGATAGTGTACATGTAGAAATCAATTTTCTGTTTTTGTTTTTGACACTGCTAAATTCCATAATGACACCGCAACAGTCTATATTAGTTCAACAGCAATATTGTTCCTAAATTAACTATATTCTCACCTCAATATGTATGGAGTTTCTCGCAAAAGGTCCTTATATAAATTGTGATCCACTTAGGGCATTAGAAACTAAAGAAACTAAATCAACAATTAATCACTTAATTTCATGATATTGGCCCATGTGGTCCTTTTAGGTCTGGTTTATTTCATATAAGGGTATATACCGCTTTGTTAAAAAAAAAATAAAAAATAAAAAGTATATTGCCTTTTGGGGAGGGTAGGAATTGAACCTGGAAGTTGGGAGGACATGTTTTCAAACATCTAAAGGATAAATACCATTTTCAATCAAAAATAAATAAAAAAGATAGTTACCATTAGATGACAAGTGAGCTTTCGATACTTTGGTCCTACGTACTTGCTTTTAGTGTCAGTTCATGTCCCCCTTGTTTGCAACCTTTTGTAATGACTGTGAATAAAATACTTATAATATCCTATATTACTCCTTTCAGGTGTGGTTAAAATTTTCGTTAGTGTTGCTGATATGGACTACCATATGGCAATTTTATGTTGGTTCAGAAAAATTTGTGGAGCCCACAAATAATTTAAATGCTCAATTTTATTTTGTAAAACCAATTTTAAGTGGTTTTTTTATTTAAAATTTACTTCATAAACTAATAATACAGGAAACGAGCTTCGACACTGCTGATCAGGTCTGGTTGGAAGAGGAGGATCGGGTTGAGCCGCTGTGACATCGGAGAGTTCAGCCTCAGACTTCAATCTCATGATGTTGGACAGGACAACAGGGCATGGGACATTGAACAAGGTGAAGAGAACGATAAGAAATTGGAGGCGAACCTTTGAACCAAAGTCAAGTCGCCCCTAAGCTTTTACTCGGGGTAATTTGCAACGTTTTGAATTTTGCTCTTTGTTTTCATTTAAAATATTAATCAATATATTATAATTAATATGGGGATCCACTTTTGTAAAAACTAATTATATTGTGACACATGACACTTCTTAACACCACACTAACGGGATTTTGACCAAAGAGTAACGTGATATATCAATTTGAGTGACCCAATAGCAAAGCAAGTCATTTTAATTTACAGGAGGTAAAGTGATACTAAAAGTGAGTGACAGAAAGCATTTATATAAGTGTGAACAAAAGGAAAATTGATGGTGGCTGGTGGTTTGACAACATTTGGCAAGACAAATAGAGCAATTATTATATCTAATATTCACAATTTTCCTGAGATAAAACTAATTATCTGTCCAAGAAAAGTTGTAACCAGTAGTAAATATGGTTCAAAAACTAACAACATTTTGCATCACAAAGTGATCTATACGTTACGCGTACGTACCGGATTATTAGCAGCGACACCGCCGTCAATAAGATGAAATTCTCTTGGTAAACCTTGGGAATCTTTGGTTGTAAAATTATGTGCAGGAAGATAGGTAGGGGCTGCTGAAGTTGCGATACATATGTCCGACAGTTTAGCATTTTTGTACACTTTCTCCTTCACCTAAAAATTGCAATTACATATATATATATATGTATTCACACAAAATCAAAAGTTCTTATAGAAAACAGAAATACATATAAAAAAAACCCTTCTAATTAAGAAATTAAAAATATAAACAGACCTCAAAGCTGGAGAAGATGCATGGTTGGAGTTGCTTGATATCGAATGTTGGGATTACAATGTTTGTCATTGCGTCACTCAATCGTTTGCCTCCTAATTTCTCTGTCACGACGCTATGCAAATAACTTCCGTCATACTTTGGCCCTCTTATTAAAGCTTTTATCATTTCCATGGCTACACCGATTACCGGAGGGCTGTCAATTATTAAGTCCAAGGAACATTAGTGCAATGCCCGAGTAGGGATGGCATGTGCGACGATCAAGTTCATCGCCAATGCTCTACCACACCATCAATACCAACGAAACGAACATGTTTTTCGTCACTATTGCATTTTATTGGAGCGAATAAAAATGTATCACACATTCTGAGAATTACTAAGTGCAAAAAAAAAGGTAAAATTGTATAAAGGACGTGCCTGGACTTTTGGGGGAAGATTTTTGGACAGTGATCGAGATAGAAAGTGATAATATCTTTAGCGGAAAACAAAGGACGCTTATGTTCATCTGGTGTAGTAAGCATCGCAGTCATTAGTCCACCGGTGCTAGTCCCTGCGATCACATCAAAGTAATCGGCTAGCCTTACGTCGCCACCATCCCGCTTCTGCAAGTTACGCCAATTTGAAGTATAGCACAAAATTAGAATAATTAGGATTGAAAACATGCATGATATACTTAACGGGTGAAAGACACGAAAGAGATCACTGGACTAAACAACTATGTGCAACCATAAGGGCTCATTCGGGAATGGTTTTGGAAGGGCCAGAATCACTTATACAAGATGCGCTTCTCTTGCATATATCACTTAATTAAAGTGGTTTTTTTATGGCCCTCGTAACATCACTCCCCAAACTACTCATAAAAATCTATATGAGGATTTTTCATGGATATTGTCATATTATAAATAATTAAGTAGTAAAAGTTGTGATCATCAGTGGATGGGTATATAAACCTGAAGCTCAGACTCTAGGAAGCGGAGAATAGTTCCAGGGATAAGCCCTCTGATTCCACCTCCGTCGATGCTAAGAATCGTGACAAGCTCTCCGTAATACGGTGACCGAAGAAATGATGCTGTTTTCTCCATTACAGCTAAACTGAAGACACGCGAAAGGTTAGGAGGAGAAGGACTTAAACTTATAATTAATGATTAGTGATCAGTAATGAACTATAATAGTGCAATATAAAAAAACCTTCAAGTTTGAGTAACCTGGCTAAAAGAAGGCTCAAGAGGAGGGAGAGGAGGTGGAGGTTAAGAAACCTGGATCGCTATCGTAGGCTTTATATAGAGGTTTTTTTTTTTTTTTTTTTTTTTTTATCCTTTTAATTTTGACCCTATTCTGAGAAAAAATTTTCCAGGCTGGTACGCATTGATAAGATATTGACATATTAACTTTGATTTTGCGACAATGATCTATTGGCGATCTGATATTTATTAAAATGCATTGATTCTGTATAAAAGTCGAATGGGTCGTTGTGTAATGTTAGTGACTATTCTAAATGCTGCACTGATTTCCTATGGATATGGTTAAAAGAACCACATGAATGATTGAATCTTTCCTCCAGTACAATGTGTCAATGTCTTGTATAATTGAGACCGTGCATATATTCCAGACCTCTAGTGGTGGTAGGGTTTGAATTGTCCTAACATTTCAAAGCTTTTGGGAGAACTGCGTTTAAATTTTAAAAGCAGCTTTTGTTTTCTTTCTATTTTAACCCAAGCATGAGAAACACGAGAGAAGGGCCAGTCAAGTCTCCTCTTATCTTATCGCTTTTCCTCTCCTCTTTCCCCTTATAATGATTAATTAATATCAAACACTCCTCCAATTGAATTCGTTGGACAAAGTACGTAGTAGCTCAGTTTCTGAAAGATAAATAACAAGAAAAGATGTCACAGAAAATAACAGATTGGGGATAGAAATCTCATAAGAGCAATTGAGAATGTAAATATAAATTTTACAAATTCGGTGGTATTTTAATAGAATATTATAAGATGTAAAATTAATTTGTTTAAGTGGGAAAAGTTGTAAAATATTAAAATTAGAAGATTGAATTTTTATTTTAAAATTTACATTCCCTCACTAGAGAACTCTCAAAATATACATCTATTTTTTATACTAATAATTTACATTTTCTCAATGGTATCAATGTTTGTGTCTCCAATACTTTTTTAATCATTAATCTATATTGATTAAAAAAATGTATTAAATAAGTATGTTTTAACAATAATGAGACTATTGCGGGGATGTAAAAAAATCCATATTTGAGTTTTTTTTTTTTACATTTTTTGGCCGAATGGACAATTTACATTTTACTTTTCCGACTTATTGGAGTAGAAATTAAGTTTTAAGGATGCAAATTTGACATTCCGGTGAGTTTGCATTCTCCCATTAGATTTGCTCTAAGGTGATGGTCTATTTACAGTAAAAAAAAAATCATATAATCATACAATTAGAATTAATTTATAATTATAAAGAGATTATTCTTTTATAAAGGTATATCTATAAATATTAATTTTCATCTTTATTATTCTTTTATCAAACTTGCATGTATCTAAAGTGCTACGATAATAGTTAATTAAACATCTAAATTTCAATCTTGACGAGTTATTACTTCCGCAAAGCTCAAAAATGTAGCAACAACTTTGAAATAAAAAATATTTGTCAACTTTAGAGATGTCTTATATTTCATATACATGTTTGCTGTAAAGTTACATAATTTCTGTTCCATTTGACATTTATGATTATATGAAAGCAAATTTCTAATAACAAGACTTCAAGAACACATGAAATATGACAACGTATAGGTTATTGCCAAAATATAACTGGCCCAAGTTAGGATCGAGAAATTTTATGATTATATGAAAGTTATTCCATTATATAGTATGTTTATATGGAGGTTTATTATAATTATGTTTACAAAAGGGTCATTGTGCACTTCACTCTAGTGTAAAAAATAAAGAAGATGTGAAGTACACAATGACCTTTTTGGAGTGCCAATAACAACATTCTTTACAAAATTGCGTCATAAAAGGGTATTTTCAAAAGGCCTACTCTTTGGTATCCTTATTTTCAATGGTATGGGTTAGCCGTTTTTCAGTTAAGTCATCTTTTATCTACTACAACTTCAAATAATCTTAGCTTATCATAGTAAATCAACTTAAAAAATGAGCCACCTTATTGTCGTCACGATACGTTATTGAAACATTTACCTTCATCAGACCGTGTCTGGCCAGACACAAGCGGCACAACCAAACCAGGTCCCCAAAATTGAGGGGCCTCTTATTTAGTTGGAATATTGTTTGATCCTTATAGTTACTTAATTTGTTTCTCTTTTCTTGATGTTGTTTTGTTTTTATTGTTTTTCTATTATAGGAAAAGTAAATAAAGAGTAACTGAAAATGGGTCCATTGTAACATATGCTTAACTATCCTATCGAAATATGGCTAAATTTAGTTCTATACATAACAAATTGGCCTCGATATAATAGTATTTGATAAACATATAGCTAATAATATAGGTAAAATTCTTATGGCATTTTGGTTGCAACACAATCCTAGAATAAGCACATCAGAATTAAGTTTATTTTTTATTTTTCAACCCCAAATAATCCATAAACAAATCTTCTTATTTAGAATAAAAAAATAGTCACTTCAATTTTTTGCACTAAACCCCCAAATTCTGAACTAAAGCTCTAACCTCCATGATATCAAATTAAAGTAATGGATTAAACATGTACGTAGGGCTCGGCAATGGGCCGGCCCAGGCCGGCCTGGCCCGGGCTTTCGTGGGCTTGGGCTTAGCCCATCAAAAGATGTAAATTCATGGGCCGGGCCGGGCTTTTAGGGAAAAATTGAAGCCCAAGCCCAGCTCAGGCCCGGGCTTTGATGGGCCTCCATGGGCTTGGCCTACATGGGCCTACATGGGCCGGGCCCAAAGCCCACTATTTTTCAAAATAATTTAAATTTTTTTATATAATAACACCAATAAAAATTTATCATCATAAAAAAGTACATAAATTAGCATAAAATTTTAATGTTATCTTCAAAAGATAATATTCAACGTCTAAAATATTATCTTCATAAGAGCTATATGACTGCTATAGCTTTTTAAAGATAAATTATAGGTGTAGTGTTGTCGATAAAGAGAGATAGAGGGCAAGTATGTGAGAGAAGAAGAAAAGATTGAGAGAAAGAGAAAAAAAAAAAAAAAAGAGGTAGAAAAGAGTAGGAAAATTGAAGGAAAGGGGAAAAATATTAGAAATTAGTGGGCTTGTGGGCTGGGCCTAAATGGACTGGGCCGGGTTGGGCCGGGCCGGCCCATATAAACTTAAATGGGCTGGGTCTATGGGCCGGGCCAGGCTTTCAACACCTTGTCCAAGTCCGGCCCATGATGGGCCGAGTCGGGCTTGGGCCTTGTGGGCCTTCAGGCTTTTTTTGGGCCCATGGGCCCCCGGGCCAAATGATGACCCCTACATGTACGGATGAGCGCACTTCACTCCTAACACGAGTACCTCGCTACCTCAACCCCCGTGCGGCCTTAGAGTTGTTCTCCCTTGAACACTCTCTAAGTCAGCCTAGCTCCTGCAACGCAGCGGAATGCAACTACCACACAAGAAAGCAAGTATGCAAGAAGAATGCTAAGTATGCAATGCAATGCTATGCAATGCAAAGGATGCAAGACAATACAGAGCATCTCATTCTCCCAAACTTGTGGTGTCAACAATAACCTCAGCAATCAGTGCCACTGACTCCTGGGCCCACGAAAAAAATGGTGAGAATGCAATTCCCACCTCCCCACTTGGTATTGTGATTCATATTCCATGGGAATCCAAAAATGATGCTTCTTTTACCATTTTGCCCTTATAAAAAATTGTTTTTTTTTTTAAAATAATGATATAATTATAAAAGGGAATTTATATCTCCACCCAATTATTATCTCTCCACACCCATCAAACTCTTTAATTATGAATTTACTATATTATCCTACCATGTAATTACTAAAAAACCTGCCCACCCCAAATGATGTTGCAAAACTCCCCAGACTCCATACTAGGATCTTCTATTGCCAACCCCAATCCCGCCTCCCACCCTCAATCCACCATCCATCCCTATCCAAAAACTTGGGTTTTCTGTTTCTCCGAATTGGGCTTATTCAACGTTTGATTACATGGCCGCAAAGAAGAAGAAGAAAAAAAAAACAAATGCTAATAGCTATGACCGCTGTAACGACGAAAGACAAGGATTAGTTGCGTGGGAATATGGCGTGCAGTGTGGGCTCTCATCTGAAAGTGATGGGTAAATTTATAGAGGGCCTGGTCTTGGTTGGGACTTAAGGCGACAATATGGGGGTTGTTGGGGTTCATTGAAGAGGGGGTGTGGAATTGAATGGTTAAAACAGAGCAAATGGATGGTCGTGTGGAGGAATTGAAGAGGAGCAGATCTACTTTAAGTTGTTGAGGATGAGTTATGGAAGGAAGATAGAGCAGAAAGGTTGTAAGTGGGTATAGATTTGCAATAGGGATGTCGATGGAGCCCAGAGGCAATCAAAAAAGTTGATGGCGAAATTAAGTTTGAAGGAAATTGCAGCAGAAACACTAATAAGATTGAGATTAAAATTCAAGGTAATTGGGTAATAAATCACCCGATTGGTGAAGATGAAACATCCACAAAAGGGAGAGAGCTCTCACAAGCGGAGAGAGTTTTTTTTTTTTTGCAATGCTTTTTGGTTAGGTGGGGATGGAGATGAAGATTACTGCCAATTAGGATTGTTAGTGCAGGAGGGTTCTTTAGGAATTAATATTGGGTGTAGTAAGAAATTTGGAATTTAAAAAAATATGAGGTGGGTGTGTAGAGTATATTGGGTGTGGTGAGATAATTATTGGGTTGGGATATAATCACCCATTATAAAATTATACTATTTTATTTCGTATCTCAATACACATTCTCATCTATTTTCTCATTCCCACTCAACATAACCAAACAACGTAATGAATTTTTTTCTCTCATTCCCACCCTATATTCCCAGTAATCGTATTCTCATTAATGTTATTCTCATTCCTATCAATCCGATTCCGTGAACCAAATTATACCTTAAGAATCAAATTCCACAATCACAAGTTTTGTATGGTCGCTGTCTGCACCATTATTAGTCCTTGATGGATTGCTGCCAATTCCAAAGCTGTCACCTCCAGTCCCGCTGGCCCAGCGCAAGCAAAACCTCCATTATGATGGCGATGGACTCCACCAAATCCTCTTTTCTCAGAGTTTGTATACAAAGCAGCATCACAATCTTATCCAGCCACATAGTAACTGTACATTAATTAAGTTTTTACAAGATGTTGGATTGCCATCTTTAATTGACTGATTTAATCATCATGGCAATTTAATGGTCTAAAAATCCTACGATACATTGGTGTTCTAAAATTTTTGCTTGTTGAATTGCTCTCCATAAACTGAGTTAACATCAAGGCCTACAGTATAGTGTACAACCATAAAGTTGTGAGGTAGAAGAGTGTATAACTCTTGTCTCCTGGGTAATCAAGGGCCGGAATATATATACGCTCCTGTACCCACATGTAGACATCAGTAGCTATGAAGTGCAACTGATTTTTCAATTATATTGGAAGGCAAAACAATCTTTGAGCAACAAAGCGGGGAATAAGTTCTGGCCAGATAGAATATTGCAGCATACAAATTCTTACTTGAAGCATCTTGAGACTTCTGCAATTGATCGATTATGTTTGCAATCTGTGTATGTCTGGACTTCTCCATGTTAGCTTTGGGCCTCCGTTATGACAAGTGAAGCTTTCTACCATTACTAGCAAAAAGGCCCTCGGCAGTAATGCCGTGAGATTGATGGCATGAGTAACGTGTGATCAAATTGCTGATCTAGCGTAAATGAAATCTAAAAAATACTTATAATATGTACAGAGCTAGTATAGAATAAAGTTGAGCACAACAGACCACAAATAACATCTCTGCAGCAGACTGTATCAAACCTGGAAGCTCTTAACATAACTTTGCAAAAAACATTCTTTTTGTCAATGCCTCAATTTCGAACAAAGTGCAAAAAGAGCAGAAAATGTTAAGATCATTTAAAAACTATCAATCTTAAGTCCATATGAGTGTTAAATGTTTGGCCAGAAAAAGGCAACTATCACGAAATGATTTAGCTTTTTCCAACAGTGGTGATTGGATCTCATCCAACTTGTCCTTGATATAAGCCTCCAAAAAAGGGGGGTAGGTGATTTTTTAAGAATTTTTTCTTTTTTTTGCGGGTCTTTTTTTTTTTGTTTAACCCCACACTGGCCCCCGCCTTCTCGGGGGCCATTTTCAAACCTTAAAGGGACTCCCTACAAAATCAAGGCCTGTGATGATTAACAATAAGAGAACATTTCCCATGCAGAAATAAATATATACTATATGCAGTTCATATCAACATATTTTACTAATGTCACGAAGCACACCACAACATTCCTACATTGTTTAGTGAAATTTAGTAACAAAGAATTCACTAAAGCAAAAACAATGTAAGTCAAGCAACCAAAAAATATTAGCAGGAATCCTTCCAAAACAAATAATGCTAATAGAAAACTAACATATAAACAAAGTCTATACTTTTGATATCCAAAGCCAAAAAGAAAAAAAAAGAACAGAAAGCTGAAAGCTAATCAACATTAATGGCAGAAGCAGTAGATGCACTGTAGATCTGGGATTAGATCATGTTTTAGTAGCTTTATTGAGGCACTGATGGTATTCTACAGCAACTGAATATTTCCTATGCTACATATATCAAAAGAATGGACACGTGCATCAGTACATGTAGAATGCAAGACTACCAAAACAGATGGCAACGCAAGGCATCACCATCATCTTCAAACCTGAGTCAGGAATCACAAACATCCCTAGATTGTCTCTAGGTCATAGTTCAATCTTATTGGGTGTTTTCTGAAGCACGGATTGGATACCTAACTTCTGATTTGATAGTGGTACTACCTTGTCAAGTGATTACAATCATCATAGAACAAAGATGAAAGTCTGGACACATGTATAATGCTACTCAGCATACCATTATCTCCCCTTGGGAAGCAGATCAAAGAAACCTACCCTTGGGATTCTTGCAAACAGATAATAAACCAAACTCAAGCTATTCCAGAAACGCCAGGAACATGTGTACGTGGAATAACGATTAAAGAAACCTCCGCATCATGGTCCTCTAGGTACTAACTACTATTACCTTTTTAAGAATGAGGCTGTTTGCACGATAAATGGCCATTTCTCCAGAGGTTGCACTGTGATATAAGTTTCTCTTCGGTACCTTCAGATAAATTCAAGCAACATTTAGTAATAAATCTAACTCATATCCCCCAACATCAACCTATGGTAAGTGTTCAAATCTTTCTAATCATGGACTCTGAGAAAGTAGGCTAAGCTTGTCGAACATCATAAACTGAAGTACTGGAAACAACCTAAAGGGTGCTTGATATCCATACCTTAGCAGCATCCTCAGGGTTGTTCTTCACAGGTGCATAAGCGATGAGCATCAACTTGTTAGATGATAAGCATGAACATCAATAAAGAATTTAAATACTTCAAAACTACAGATTCTGTTACAATGGTATGGGTTGAAGCTATTCCATTTTTCCTTCAAGGGAGAGGGCTACGCATTCTTGTAAATGAGATACTGTGCCCATCTTCCACTGACCAAATAAATAAAAACAGCAAAAAGGCACAATCCTAGTCCAGAAAGTGGTGAATCGGCCATCTCCACCGTCTTCAGCAACCAACCGCGAGCAAAGCAAAAGCATATTCGGCCTACAAAATCAATAGAAGAATTCAATCGCGACTTAATTTTGAGAAATCAGACAAGTTTTGGGTGAAAAATGGGAAATTTTGGGACAAAGAAAAGCCGGATGTGAGAGATGAGAAAGTGAGGTCGCATGAGAAAAAGGGCCGGCAACTGATCTCAACAGGGGTGAGAACGGCGTGGCAGTTCAGAGGAGTGACAGCAAATTGGACAGCTCAAACTCAACTGAGATACGCGGCAACAAAGAAAATTAGCCAGGGCAAAATGGTCTCCCAAACCCCCGCGCCCAAAATGCACCAAAACGGCGAAGGGTATTTTCGTAGTTGTATGCAACCGCTCCAAAACACAGAGGAGATGTAACAAAACGCAGGCTGGCAAAAGTGTAATTTTTGCGAACATGAAAGGAACAGTAGTTCACAATTCATAGATATCTAATTTATGGGTCACAACACAGTTTTTGCTCTCTTCTTTTTGGGCCAAGAAAACATTAATAAGCTCGGCTTTAGAAAATAGAGGAATTATGAGCATATTTCAACAATTTCTTACTATTTTGGACAGGCAGCAGTGGACAGTTCCAAGGTAAGTAAAATACTATTTGTATTTTGTAATTGTTATAAACTATGTTTTAATATGTGACTGTGTAAACCTAGAAGTAGGATTCCTGTTAGGATTCTGTGTATTAATGAGGCCCATTAGGGTTTCCTAACCCTGGGAAACCTCCTCTATAAATACAAGCATAAACAGAGGACTGAATACACTTTCAGATCAGCCTCCATATTCTGCTATCTCTTATTCTCTCTACAACACGTTATCAGCACGCTCTAATCAGCCGAAGGTTTGTTTTATGATTTTTTGTTCTATGATATATGTTTGTTCCATGATCAATCCGCTCCTGATGGGAGCCGAAATCCAAAAACCAACCATGTACAATCGTCATGGTTCGTAATCGGGGTCCTGATGGGACTCCACCAAAACAAAACCAGCCGTGAGGCTCGTATCATCCGCTCCTGATGGGAGCCGAAAATTAAAAACAAAAGGGGTTGGGGTTTTAGCGGCTCTAGACCGGCTCTGCCGGTCATTTTCCTTTTAGGCACACATACTCCAATGTATGCATATGTAGGACATATAAATATAGCTCAGCACCCTCCGAGTACCCTTTATCATAATATCTCAACTGTAGGCATTAACTCCCCCAAAAAAATATCTTCTCTCTCGAATTTTTTTTGCTCCCCCGCATCTTTATCGAAAACCATAGATCTTACTCGAGTTCAGCCGCAATTTGTTGCCTATGCCGACAGATCTCGCTGAATTGATCGAATTGAAGATGAAGACGAAGTTGCGGACATCACAAAGTCGTCGCCGTGGTTGAACCACGCCCTCCACGACAAAAATCTGAAGATCTACATGATTTTGATTTTCTGTTTGGTTGGTGAGAAATTTCGGTTTTCTATTTGAGAAGTTTGGTTAGAATGGTTAAACTTTGATTCTTTTCCTACATCAATCTGAATTTAGTAAGTGTCGTGTTTGGGTTTAGGATAGACATGATGAATCCTGTTGATATTTGAATATGTGATTGTGAATTTGAAGCAATTTTTCATGATGAATCCTTTTTTACATTTCTGTTTGGTTTCCTAGAAAGTGAGAAATAGAGGAAGAGAATTGAGAATTGGGTTTTGGATTAAATGCTGATTTGGGTTGTCGAAACTGGAAAAATTGAGCTCAGGAACGTAATCTGCTCAATTTTGAATCATTTTGAATCTAAGAGCAGACCAGTAATCTTGGGTTGTCATGGATTCCAGTTAAAATTGGGATTTTTGGTCATGTAACTTTGAAAGATCATGGGATGTTCGTGAAATTTGGAAATCGAAAGTGAAATATGCAAATTGTTAAAACTTTTGGAATCCCCCAGGTATTGATCAAAGTATAGATCTGTTGTTGAATTTGTTTATTCGATAATCAGATATATTTTCTATGTTTCAGGAGTTGAGAGCAAGAGAATTAGAGCAGATGTTTCCCATTATCGACCCGACTTGAACTTGCTCCCTTGAGTTCTATAAAAAGGAATAGGTTATATAATTGCAGTGCTTTTAGTTTGTTTGACAGTCGCTATGAATTTTTCATGTATGCATAGGTAATTTGTTTGCATAAAATATTGCAGACGCTGCAGTCTGGTTTCAAAGAGTTTCTCTACCCAAATCGAAGTCTTGTTATCATCGCAAAGTAATGAAATGCTCACACAGAAGAGTTTCTCATGGCTATATGTACACGGAGGAGTTAGAATCACTCATTATACTTTGTAAATGAAAGAATCAGTGTAGCACATAGAGGAACAACTCAATTTCTTATTTATATACGAACAATATTCTCTTGAGTTTGTTTGTGACTTCTCCAGAGTGAATAAACATACGTCCCCCCTCATCTTCATACAGCTTCATATTCTACTAGTATAACTCCATTTCCACCTATATACACAGAACTACGTGGGAACTACAGGGAACTGGGCGGAACTACTAGGGAACTAGGCAGAATTGCGTGGGAATTACCAAAGAACTATGCGGAACTGCTTGGGAACTACCAGGGAACCGACTGGGGACTAAAAGGGTACTGCTAGGGAACAATGCAGCACTACGGAGGAACTAATACAATAATAGAGTAATTCAAAGTGGTTAGTAATTTCAAGCAATAAATAGAGGAGTCAATTAGATGCTCGTCATATAACAGAACCCTCATTTAAGCCACCAGCCTATAATCCTATCAAATTGCCTTTGTCTACTCTTACATCAACTACACCTGCCATAATTAAATATACATGTGTGAATCAATGCTTTGGGTGTATGTGGGAACAATGAAGGAACTACACAGAACTACGAGGGAACTACAGGGAACTAGGCGGAACTCGGTGGGAACTACTAGGGAACTAGGCATAATTACGTGGGAATTACCAGGGAACTAGGCGGAACTGCGTGGGAACTATCCGGAAACCGACTGAAGACTAAAAGGGTACTCCTAGGGAACTGATACAATAATAGAGTAATTCAAAGTGGTTAGTAATTTCAAGCAATAAATAGAGGAGTCAATTGGATGCTCATCATATAAAAGTACCCTCATTTATGGCACTAGCCCATAATCCCATCAAATTTCCTTTGTCTACTCTAACATTAACTACAACTGCCATAATTAAATATACATGTGTGAATCAGCTTTGGGTGTATGTGGGAACAATGAAGGAACTACACAGAACTACGTGGGAACTGGGCGGAACTCGGTGGGAACTGCTAGGGAACCAGGCAGAATTGCGTGGGAATTACCAAGGAACTAGGCCGAACTGCGTGGGAACTACCAGGGACCCGACTAGGAACGAAAAGGGTACTGCTTGGAAACTATCCCATCAAATTGCCTTTGTCTACTCTTACATTAACTACAACTGCCATATTTAAATGTATGAAGTATAAAATATGTATAGTTCCCCCATAATTCCTTCTTAGTAAATTGATTAAGCGCATGTAAAAATATAAAATGCGCATAGTTTCCATGTAGCTCCCTGTAGTTCCCATATAGTTCCACATAGTTCCCCCTTAGTTCCCCCATAGTAAACTGATTAAGCACATGGGCAGAGGAAGCTGCAAGAAAATGAGCAGAGTTTTGTTTGTTTTTAGAGAAAAACTAGATGTCAACCTGTATGATTTCATCCAAAATATAGGTAGAAACAAAGTTCGTAAATATCCAACACAACCAATCACATGAGTTTAGAATAGTAGCATTAACACAAGAGATGATCACATGCCAACAACTCCATTACCATCACACCACCTGTTGTACCATAATACAACATAAAACCATTACATTCACCATAATACAAATTGATTACCATTACCCAGTTCAACTCCATTATCAAAAACAAAAATTCTGCAAAATATCATCAAATATGGTGATGACAGCTAATAACAATTCAAAGTATCAGTGATTACAACTTCAATCTCGTATATGCCGATGGGAAGAAGAATAATAACTGAGGGGAATTGATTAAGGAGCATTGCATGCACGGGAGTACTTTCAACTTGGTCTTCATAACTCTTAAGCAGTACTTTCAACTTCTCATCATCAGCGCTGACAGTACGGGAGTCTCTACGATTACGGCTTTTTTGAAATCTTCAGACGAATTGCCTCATTTAGATGATCAGAGGTACGGGCATCAGTTTCAGGAAAAGATTGATTAAGGAGCATTGCATGCAATAAACTCTTTACACATTGCACTACTTGGGAAGTACAAATCGAATTGAGTATAGCAAAAGTAAGTTGCCTTTCAATCCTAGCGCTTAATTTGCATAAACAAAGTACTTAAATTCTAGAACTTGGCTACTAGTCGGATAAGCTACTCCATAACTTGTATAACAGATTCATAGCTTTAGCAGACAACATATTTAACTTCAAAGTATTTAGCAGCAAAATATATCCAGGAGCAGCGTTGCGTTCAATAAACTCCACACACATTGCAACCAAGATAGTAAAAAATCGAATTCAAAACTACCAACCTCAGCAATTTCAAGCAATCAAACAAAAAGTAGATACATAAGCAAATAGCAATGGTAAAAGAGAAGAGACTAACGGAGCTTCTTCAAGGTTCGTGGGCGGATCAACAATTGCACAGACGGAGACCACAGTCTGCAAAGATCAGAGGAGATGGAGCACAACCCAGAAATCCCATCGGTATTTGGAGCTCCAAGAAATTGTTGGGAGGAGATAGAGTCAACCCAACTAATAATCCATTCAAATTGAACCAAATCAAATTACACACCCATAACAAAAACAAATCAAAACCCAAGAATTCAAATCAAAATCAAGTTGGGCCAACCTTCTTCCGCGCCGCTTCAATGGAGGTCGAGTTTTCCGGCGAGCAGAGGGGCCGCTGCGTACCTTCGCTCCCACATGGATCCGCCCCTCTTCAATCTAATTTTGAAACTCAAATTAGATTTGCATACCTTAATTGAGTAATTCATTGGCAGAGGACTGCATTTTTCTTTGCAGAAGAAGCTCTGCGATTTACCACAAAGACCTGTGGTTTGGGCGCGGCGGCGTAATTTTTTCGGTCAAGAGAGAAAAATGAACGATGTCTTGCTTATTGTTTTAAGAAAATAGCCAAAGCTATTTATATGTCCTATAGATGAAAACATAAAAAATTGTGTCTTTTTTAAGAAAAAAACCAACCAAAGTGTGCTATAGCTGCCATTTTTGCAAAGGGGTTCCTATGAGGAGCCAAGCAAAATCCAGCCGCGCAAGTCGCGGCTCGAATACAGTACCACAAAAAGGGGTCCTGCGTGGACTCCACTGAGTCGGTCAGCCGCGAGAGCCGAGCCGCGAGAGCCGCGGCTCCGCCCAGCCAGCCAGCAATCGCGCGAACGCGCGCACACGCGCCTGCGGTTGCCCAGCGAACGACGCCGTTTCCCGGGTCGTCTCCCTCGCCGTCGCAGACGCCTCGCCGCCGCGAGCTCGTCGCCGGTCACCGCTTCTCGCTGCCGCCTGCAGCCACTCGCCGGAACTTGGGAGCACCAGTCGCGAACGGCGATTATTTGGAGGCCACGAACGGCGAAGAAATTCGCCCGGCCACCGCGATTTGCTGCCGCGACAGCGACGACGAGCAACGCCACCGCGCTGCCGTCGCCACGGCCGCAGCACCTCGCCGCCGTCGAACCCCGCAGACGACACTGCGAAACCATGGGGAAGACGGCATGCCCGGTTCGGCAGAACCAGACCGAGCGCCCTTGTGATGTTCGGATGAAACTTCCGAACATCTATTGGGCCTGCCTCCAAATTGGGCTTTCGAGCCCGTTCGGAAGATCCACCCGAACATGCGCGTCAAAGCTTCTCTATCGTTCGGAAGCACTCTCCGAACGCGTGCGCCAAATCTGTTCTGTTGTTCGGAAGCACTCTCCGAGCGCGCACGCCAAAGCCTTTTCTGCCGTTCGGCAGCCTTGCCCGAACGAGCGCGCGCCAGGCCTTCCCCTTGTTCGGTAGACACTCCCGAACAATGGGCAGCGCACCTTGGGCAACCCCATTGGGCCAAATCCCACTTGGGCCGGGGCCAAATTTGGGCCAACATGATGGGTTTTTCCCCATCTCATTTTTGGGCTGCAAGGCTACCCATGGGCTTTTACTTTGGGCCAGCCTAGTGGACCCCCCCAATTAATTTTGGGCTGGGCTACACAAATATTTGGGCTTTTCCCATTTAACTTTGGGCTAGGCTTAACCTAATTTTGGGCTTCAATTGTTGTTTTCACACAACAATAGATTGGGCTTTTATTGCCCTTCTTTCAATTAGATTTCACTCTAATAAGAGCCCAACCATGCGGGTCCGCAAGACCTAAACGCATGATTTTTCGCGTGAGACTCGCGCATCTTGCCAATGCGCTTGAGTACGCCAATATTATGGACTCATGGTTCATACAAAGTCTCGAATTGAAATTTCGAGCATAGAAACATGATGTTTCCTAAAACTCACCATGCATGTTGAAACTAATTGTTTGCATGCCTAAATCCGAACCATGTCTAAGTACTTTGAGTTCGTATAGTAGATGTTGTAAACTCTACTAACACATCTTGTTTTGCTTCCCGCAGATGTCGAACCTCAGGAAGCTCGAGTTCCCTGCTTTGGAAGTATCTGGAAGCAACTACCTGACATGGGCACAAGATGTGAAGCTCCATCTGACTTCCAAGAAGCTTCATTTCACTATTGAAGCCAACAAGGAATCGGGTGCAGGCGATAAAGCATCAGCTTTGATCTTTATCCGCAAGCATATGCCATATGCACTGCAACATGAGTACCTCGCTGAAGAGGATCCCCGATCGCTTTGGAAAGCACTCGAAGATCGCTATGGCCATCTACAAATGATCTTCTTGCCTCAAGCAAGGCATGACTGGTACAACTTACGCTTTCAGGACTTCAAGTCTGTTAATGCGTATAATTCTGAAGTTTGCCCGATCCGCTCTCTTCTCAAGTACTGTAAGGAAGAACTTACAGATGATGACCTACTTGAAAAGACTTTCTCAACTTTCCATGCTTCTGATATGCTTCTGCAGCAGCAATACAGAGAGCGAAAGTTCACAAAGTTCTCAGAGCTGATCACTACCCTGTTGCTTGCTGAAAAGAACAACAGTCTCTTGATGAAGAATCATCACTCGCGCCCCACTGGCTCAAGCGCGCCTCCTCCACCTGAGGCTAATGCAAGCGCTTCTAATCGCCAGAATCGCCAAAACCAAAGGCGGGGCCGTGGCAGGGGTGGTAAACCCAAGCCCACAGAGAATGGTAGACAGAACCAAGGCCCACCAAGGGGTGGTAATCGCGGCCAAAACCGCGACACCACAGCACCTAAGGCCCCGAACTTCAAGAATAAGGGAAAGGCTCGCCCTCCCAACAACACCAACCAGTCAACCATGTGCTACCGCTGTGGAAGTACAGACCATTGGATCAAAGAATGCCGGGCCTCTAAAGCCATTGTTGATGCTTATCACAATAGGAGGCAGCCGAGGGAGACCAACTTTGCCACATTTGAGATCGCTGATTTCAATGCAACCAATGGACTTATGGAGGAGTAGACTTTAGACATGGATTGGTCATGTTGACCCAGATTAGCTAGTCATTTATGATTTCGCTTTTCTTTTCGGATTTCTGTTATGGTGTCGTTTTAGTTATTTTTGGATGTGTTTTTGAACAATTGTTCTCGAATAATTAATTGAATAAAGTTTCTCTTTTTACATGTGACCGATTTCAATTAATTTATGCTTAGGTATGACAAGTGGGGAAGTTAGATGTCTGGTTGATAGTGCGACTACGCACACCATCCTCCGTGAACGAGGGTATTTTTCTAACTTCGTACCTGAGCATACCCCGCTGACAACCATATCAGGTTCATCCAAACTGATTGAAGGCCACGGCATGGCCCACTTTATGTTGTCCAATGGTACCCAGTTTACCATCAAAGAGGCCTTATACTCACCCCGTTCCAACCGAACGCTCTTGAGTTTTAAGGATATTCGAGCAAACAATTACCATGCTGAAACCTCTGAAGAAAATGGCAAGGAATATCTTTGCATTACCTCCACACAATACGGCTGTAAGCGCATATTGGAGAAGATGGAAGGTCTCTCGTCTGGATTGTATCAAACAACCATTCGCTCAATAGAGGCAAACCATATCGCTAGTCAAAAACTAGACGATTCGAGCACTTACTTGCTTTGGCACGACCGTTTGGGACACCCAGGTCGCGATGTGATGCGTCGTATTCTCAAATCATCACACGGGCATCCCCTTACTACTAAGGATCTTGTGTACTCCGATACACTCTGCCAAGCATGCTCTTTGGGAAAGTTGATTACTCGACCCTCCCCCGCAAAGATAATTGCAGATCCTCCTTCTTTTCTTCAGCGGATTCAAGGGGATATTTGTGGACCGATCCAACCAACATGCGGACCATTTAGATACTTTATGGTTTTGGTTGATGCATCAACTCGCTGGTCACATGTATGCCTGTTGTCCACAAGAAATGCTGCCTTCGCTAAACTCCTGGCCCAAATCATTAAGTTGCGGGCTCACCACCCTGATTATCCCATTAAGTCGATTCGACTGGATAACGCCGGAGAGTTTACATCAAAGACTTTTGATGATTATTGCATGTCCCTCGGGATTGAGATTGAACATCCTGTTCCCCATGTTCACACTCAGAATGGCCTCGCAGAAGCGTTCATCAAGCGCCTACAGTTGATCGCACGGACCTTGGTTATGCGCACCAAGCTCCCTATATCTGCGTGGGGCCATGCAATTCTGCATGCAGCCATATTGGTCCGCCTGAGGCCCATCTCCACCCAACCTTACTCTGCGTTACAGTTGGTCACTCGGGTACGAACCTAGCGTTTCGCACTTACGCATTTTTGGGTGTGCAGTTTATGTGCCGATTGCGCCGCCGCAACGTACCAAAATGGGTCCTCAAAGGAGGCTGGGAATATATGTTGGTTATGATTCCCCCTCGATTATTCGCTATTTAGAGCCCTTGACAGGCGATCTCTTTACCGCACGTTTTGCGGATTGTCACTTTGATGAGACAGTAATCCCGCCGTTAGGGGGAGATAAGAACGTCAACGTTCCTGATGAACGACGCGAATTGACGTGGTCTGTACCCACTTTGTCTCATCTCGATCCCCGGACCGCACAATGTGATAAGGAAGTGCGGCGCATTCTAGATCTTCAGAGTGTGGCTCAAAACATGCCAGACGCCTTCTCTGATCTAGCACAAGTGACGAGATCACATATACCTGCTGCAAATGTGCCTGCAAGGTTAGACGTCCCTAATGGACGTGGTACACTGGCGGCTAGCCAATCATCTGCGCCTGCCCAGAAGCGGGGCAGACCATTCGGTTCGAAGGATTCACAACCGCGGAAGCGGAAAACCCCGGCACCACCGAATCCTACCACCATCTCAACCGATCCAACTCATGAAATTGTTAAGGACTATGGATATGTCTTGGGAGACGTCCCAGGAGAGACTCCAGATCCTACTCCCGAGAATCGTGAGATTTCGGTCCATTATGCTAGCTTGGATGAGTTGTGGAATCGCAATGAGATAATCATCGATGATGTGTTTGCTTATACAGTAGCTACTGAAATAACTAAAAGCGACGACATCGAACCACGTTCCGTTGATGAGTGTCAACGTAGAACTGATTGGCCAAAATGGAAAGAAGCAATGCAGGTCGAGTTAGGTTCCTTAGCAAAGCGAAAGGTGTTTGGACCTATTGCTCCCACACCTCCCAATGTCAAACCTGTTGGTTACAAGTGGGTATTCGTAAGGAAGCGTAATGAGAAGAATGAAATAGTGCGATATAAGGCACGCCTCGTAGCGCAAGGCTTCTCTCAACGCCCTGGCATTGATTACGAAGAGACATATTCTCCCGTAATGGACGTAATAACGTTCCGCTACCTTATCAGTTTGGTAGTTTCCGAAAAACTGAATATGCAGCTCATGGACGTGGTTACAGCATATCTCTATGGGGATCTTGACACAGAGATATATATGAAAGTCCCCGAAGGGCTAAAGTTGACTGAGTCAAATAGTTCCAAACCACGGAACACCCTCTCGATTCGATTGAGGCGTTCACTTTACGGATTGAAACAATCTGGGCGGATGTGGTATAACCGTCTAAGTGAATATTTGATCGGTAAGGGATATGTGAATAATGAAATATGCCCCTGCGTGTTTATCAAGAAGACAGATTCCGGATTTGCGATAGTTGCAGTCTATGTCGATGACATGAATCTCATTGGTACTCTAGAAGAGCTTGAGACTACTGCCTCGCACCTGAAATCGGAATTTGAGATGAAGGACCTAGGGAAAACTCGTTTCTGTCTCGGCCTTGAGCTTGAGCACTCCACTGATGGTATTCTGGTACATCAGTCGAACTACACCCACAAGGTGTTGCGACGCTTTAATGAAGATAAAGCGAAGCCCTCGAGTACACCCATGGTCGTCCGAACGCTAGACGCTAAGCGAGATCCATTCCGTCCTAAAGAGGATGAGGAAGAGTTGTTGGAACCAGAAGTTCCATACCTAAGTGCAATCGGCGCTCTATTGTACTTAGCTCAATGCACTAGGCCGGACATCTCATTTGCTGTGAATCTGCTAGCTCGATTCAGCAGTGCGCCAACACGCCGCCATTGGAATGGTATTAAAGACATTTTCCGCTATCTTAAGGGTACGACGGATATGGGCTTATTCTATCCCTATGCATCTCAGGATGGATCATCTCCTCTTGATCATCAGAATGATGCTTGCCTTGTTGGATATGCTGACGCAGGTTACTTATCAGACCCGCACAAGGCACGTTCCCAAACTGGTTATGTCTTTACCATTGGGAATACCGCGATATCTTGGAGGTCTACGAAACAGACCCTAGTTGCTACTTCTTCGAATCATGCCGAACTCATCGCCCTTCATGATGCCACACGTGAGTGTATTTGGCTGCGAACTGTTATTGAGCATATTCGGCAAACAAGCGGATTGTCGTTCGTTAGTGATGTCCCGACAATCATCCATGAAGACAATGCTGCATGTATCGACCAGTTAAAGAAAGGATACATCAAAGGAGAAAACACCAAGCATATCGCTCCGAAGTTCTTCTTCTCACATCAGCAACAAGAGCATCAGAAGATTGAAGTCAAGCAAATCCGATCACAAGACAACCTCGCAGATTTGTTCACCAAGTCTCTGCCGAAGGCTACTTTCCAGAAGCTCGTTCGTGGAATCGGATTGCGTCGATTGTCAGAATTGACACGTATGTAGTCTTCAGGGGGAGCATTGTCGACTTCAGGGGGAGTATTCGAAAGTATACTCACTTGACCTTAATGTACTCTTTTCCCCTTAGCACAGGTCAACTTTTTCCCACTGGGTTTTGTTGCCTGGCAAGGTTTTTAACGAGGCACCCGCGTTGGGTTGGTCATACCTCTGACTGCTTAAGTGTCGACATGCGCTGCTCACCTTTTTCCCCTTCACTTTGGCTTTTTCCCACTGGGTTTTCCTTAGCAAGGTTTTGGTGTTAGCGTATCCCTGAATGGATCCCTTTTGGACATACGTATTCCCGAGTACCTACTCCGTTGACTTCATCGACAACCTACAAAGATCTGATGCGACTACTTCTCATGTTCTACACATTCAAGGGGGAGTGTTATAAACTATGTTTTAATATGTGACTGTGTAAACCTAGAAGTAGGATTCCTGTTAGGATTCTGTGTATTAATGAGGCCCATTAGGGTTTCCTAACCCTGGGAAACCTCCTCTATAAATACAAGCATAAACAGAGGACTGAATACACTTTCAAATCAGCCTCCATATTCTGCTATCTCTTATTCTCTCTACGACAGTAATTGAGTTTTTATTATAATTAGTGGTTGAACTTTCACTGACCGGATTTTATAGTGTCTGAACTTTAAAAGTAATCAATTTAGTATCCAAACTTTCAAAAATTAGATTTCATAGTGCATGAACATTAAAAGTGATCATTTGGTACATAAACTTTCAAAAAGAGGATTATGTGGTATCCCCGTCAATTTTAGTCCAAGTTTTGTTAAAATGAAGGATAAAATGGTCTTTTGATATTAATTTTCATATAAAATACTTTTTTTTTACCTCTCAACCTCTATATAAATATGTTTTATGGTGTTTTAGAAAAATATGCATATGGCTATTACAAAACAATAGATAAATTGATGAATAAAAATATACTTGGATATTAAAAAATATTTCTAACTTAAATTGAGTAATAGTAAAAGTCTACCATTGACAAATGATACATCAATCATATGATATTGAGTAAAGTCAGGAAAGTCGTACGTGCTAAGACAATCATTTCCTTCATAGAGAAATCCTTAACCGAATGTTTTTATCATCCGCTCCTATGATATTCGATAGACTTGTGCCCTACTTTTGTATTAGAATTGTGTTAATGGAAGACTTTTACCATTAACTAATTTGGAGCCAACATGATTGTCGTATCAATTCATTTAATCAATTTATTATATTTTCGTTAATCAATTTATTTATTGTTCTAAAATAGTATATGCACATTTTCATTTTTTCAAAACATCATAAAAAAAACATGGGGACTGTTATTTACACCCTCATTCCTCTTTTCTCACCCACCCCTTAGAATTATTTTAAACAAAATTATATCATGTATGTGCAAATTACATAAATGTACAACCTCCTCTTTCCCAATACATCCACCTCGGTTCCTCAGCCAATACCACCACCGTCGGTGGCGGTTAGTTGAAATTTGACAACTCTTGTGAGTTCAATCCTTCATTTATGTTGTTCTGAAGCGAATCCTTAATCTATTCTTTCGATTTCTCTAACAAACACACAAGAAAATCTCATATGTTCATCCATAGATTTTAGATCACATTTTCTTCGATTCTAGATTGTAGAAAATCACCGTAGGAATTTTTCTATACTATGTTGATTTCTCTAGCTCTAGAGAGCAATCCGGTGATCAAATTCAAGGTCGATCGTCCTCTGTCTCCACTGATGAACTCTCCAACCAAATCCCACGTTTTTTAGGCAGCCAAACAGAAAACCAACAATTACCCACCTCGATTTCGGCTTCGGACAGAAACTTTTTCAGGGTTTTTGGAGAACCCATTGGTCTCCAGGAACCGAGCCACGACGCGGTGAAGAGGGCCCATCCGGTCGGGACTCAGAGTTAAGGCCATGCTGGGGTTAGAGCTGTTGGGCTTGGTTTGCTTCGTGAGAAGAACTTGGCGAGGCTTGAATGCGAGAAGGGTCGGGTTGAATGGGTTGATGGTGATCACATAATATAAAATATGTAATTTGCTGGACCATGGGGAGGGGATTTGGTGGTGATCACATCATATAATTTATGTAATTTGCACAACTTTGACGAGCTGCTTTATTTAGGCGAGACCATGCCGACGGTGATGGTGGTGGCGGCGGGAACCAAGGAGGTTTCTGGATTGATGGAGGAAGTGAAAAAGAAAGATGGTACATTTATGTAATTTGCACTTACATAATATAATTTTATTTTATTTAAAATAATTCTAAGGGGTGGGTGGGGAAAGAGGAATGAGGGGTTGAAATAATAGCCCCCAAAAATATTTATATAAAGGTTGAGAGGTTAAAGAACAGTATTTTACTTGAAAATTAATGTCAAAAAAGACCATTTTATCCTTCATTCTAACAGAACTTTGACAAAAAATTGAAAGAATTACCACATAGTCCTCTTTTTGAAAGTCTGGGTATCAAATTGATCAATTTTAAAGTTCAGGCACTATGAAGTCTGGTTTTTCAAAGTCCGAGTACCAAATTAATCACTTTTATAGTTCAAGCACTATGAAGTCCGGTCAGTAAAAGTTCATGCACCATTCATGATACAAACCCTTTGTAATTATACACATGATATAAAACTGTCCCATTTTGTAGATATGCCCTTCACTTTCTCCCTCCGTCCTCCTCTCTCGAGCTCATCTCCCTTCTGCCACCACCAACTATGCCGAGCAAAGAATAGATCACGGAGTGTGGTGGCGAGTTCGAGGTCTGCTTAACTCCAATTGGGCCAAAATCTCCAAAAGCTTGCAGACTGCGGCATCAGCTTCGGCCAAGACATTATGCGCGACAACAGCTGCTCCTTCAATTCTAACCCCACAAACCAGACTCCGGCAACGCCATCCATGTAGGGGTGCAAGCAGAATTGAAAAATCCAATTTCGAATGGAAAAATTCCAATCCAATGCTCGAATATTCTGAATCTGAACAATTTCGAAAAAAAATTGGATGGAAATTGGAACACACTTTTTCAATTCGAAAGTTCCAACTTCCCAATCCGACTTATTTCCGAAGATTTCCGAACCTATTGCGATAAAAAAAATAGAATACATTTCTTATGTTTTATAGTAATTTTCGCATTGTATAGTTTATAGTATAGTTTAGAATAAATCATATTTACTTCCATTTTGCTCATTCTTACTTGAGAATACATTTATTACTTGCTTTAGAGTATATATTCATCTCGTAAGCGTAGTTCGTATATTATTTTATCTTATTTCACCTTGAGAATATAAAAGTTCCGAATTATTTCCGATATAATTCTGATCCGAAAAATTCTGAAAATTTTCTGATTTTCAAAGATTCTGAATTTGGAAAGAAAATTTCATTTCGAATTTTTTGGAATGGAAGTTTGAACCCTCGTTTCCGATCCGATCTGTCCGAAAATCACCCCTACATCCGAGTAATATTCACCGCTATGGATAGAAATTCCCACCAAAAATTTTGAAAAAGTTCGGAGAAATAGAAAAAATTCCTTTTGGATTAAGCCCTCTGAGATTATAGATAAATAATTGCCCTCTGAGATTATAGATAAATAATTGAACCAACTTTTCGCTTCGGTTCGTTGATTGTTCAAATTAAAATTGAATAAAAAAATCTTCCCTTTTTTTTTTCAAAATTGTTTACACTTTGTTTGTGTTCTTATGAAAGTCTTGTACTGAATTTTTTTTAATTAATTTTTTTGTGGTTGCGTAGTGACGATGAGGATCTACTGGGGGAGGAGGATTCAGAGTTGGAATCTGGGTTTGCAAAGATCTCTGTCATCACCAAACCTACCGTCGAAGCTATCATTGATTTTTTAGAGAAACTGTTGTACTATAAAGTACTATGCGACTATAAGGGTACTACGATGTAGCTATATACGAGACTATGTAGATACTATGTGAGAGAAAACTATAGTATTCTTGTAGTACACATATAGCACGTCATAGTATCGTGATACTCCTTAGGGACTCGGTCATCAAATAAGGAAAATTATGCACATTTTAGAATAAAAAGAACTATCAACATAATTTGGATATAAAATGTCAAAAAAATGCTTATTTTAGATAAAAACTCTAAAATATAGGACACCTTTTCCAATGCTTCAAATTCCAATTTGTTGATCGCCGACTTGAATTAAAAGATCAAAGTTCAAATCTAATGAGCGAGGAAGCTAACGTCTCAACATCTAGCTCGTTACGATGTACTCAAACGCCAAATTATCGATAAAATAATGGGGATTACAATTAGTTGAAATATGAAAGTTCAATGTATTGAAATTGATACTACCAATACCTAGTATTTTACTAGTTAAAAGATAACGAGTTGAATGTTCCGTTCCGCTCTTCTCCATCACCAAGCTTTTGATATCCAAATTTTGCAATTATAGAATCATACATTTATACGGTGCAGTTCATATGTTTCAATAAATTAATTCAAATTAGGATAATTTTTGATTACTTTGATTTCATTTTTTACACTTTCAACTGAAGCGTATTATGATTAGGATTATTTATTTTATTAATTTTACAAATAAGATCATTGTTGAAAGAAAAAAAAAATCACTTAAATTCAAAATCAATGATGGTATCTTTGCTGCTGCACAGAATAACATGTAGAGAAAGCGAGACAGAAATCAGAAATCAGAAATCGAAATGGGGTCGAGAGCGAGAGCAGCGGGAACATTGCCAAACCTCATCCGGAGCCTCCGGAAGGAAGCCCTCCCGAAACCCACCCACCAACAATCACTGCCGTCCCTCCGCCGCGCCTTCTCTCTCTACGATCAGATCAATCTCATCGACAACGTCCCCGACGACCAGCTCCGATTCCAACGGTGGCCGCCTACTCCTTTTTCTGTTCGTACCTTTTTAATCTCACTTTTGTTCTTTACGAGGATTAAAATTCTGCCATTTTTTTGGGTGTTAAGGTACACGGAGACAGGCTTCACAGTGAACGGGGTCGACTACGAAGGAAGCTTGCTTTGTGTTGGAAACATGTTGATGTCGTGGGCTCCCAACAAGTTCTCTGATGTTACTCCTGACAGGTCTTTTTCTTGTCTCAATTTCGTTGTTTTGGAATTCTGATTTTTTCTTTCCTTCATTGTTTTTTAATGTTTCTTGATGCAAAGCTTGATTGGGTTGTCAAATTTTGTAAGGGAACTGTTGTTAACATTGAAGTTTGCATTTCTTTCTATATCTTGTCTGGAAATCTTACCCCAATCTTCGAATTGGTACATGGATTAGATTGCGTACTTGGGTTTGTGGTTCATATCATGTGTGCATTCTATGTATATATGGATAATTGAGTTTAGCATTGAAATACCAAATTGGTTCAACAGAATCATCTGATTTTTCTCCGATTTCGTGTTTATGCAGCTTATCAATGTTCCAGATTGTGCGGCCCATACCAGGTAATGTCAAATTTTGGTCTAGTCCGGTTATTTCTGCCTGAGTTTTCCTTTTACTTTCGATATGGACCTGGGTCTCATCGGTGTCTTTATGTTCATGGAGAAATGAGTTTCATGGTGAAGCAGATAATATGGTTACTCTTTATTTTGAAGTTATTTGTTGTAGCTTTGTTGTTCTGACCTCTGCGTTAGATGGAAAACTTCCTTTTTATGTTTTTATTCACATCTTTTAATATTTAATATCAGAGATTTTGATTCTTGGCTGTGGGAGAAACATTGAAATCGTGGATCCAGAGCTACGACGCTTCATTCGATCTACTGGAATGAAGTTAGAAGCTCTTGACTCGGTATAGTTCTTCATTGTTTTTATTTTATTTCTTTGGCTAGAGTTATCTTTGCATGTTGTGATCTCTTAATGTTTTGATTTATAAGACGAATGAAACTCAAGTCGTTTTGTAGAAACTAGATGTTGTAACATTATTCATCAAAGCTGCTTTTTTAGTGTTTTATAGGAATCAGCATAAAAAAAGGTAAATTTCAAGAATGGAAATGATAATCGCATTCAAACAAGAAAACGATAAAGTTGTACAGTAATATGGACAAGTCTTGATGTTACAATGAACTTCTCTAGTTAGTTTGGTCTCCTGAATCAATGGTTTTAATCATTTAGTATTAGTTCTGAATCAAGTAATCCGAGATTTAGATTCATGAAGTTTAGGCATTAAATTAACTTCTTACAGGCCTTTAGGCTTTGATGTGAACTTTTGTCAGTGTTGAAGTTTCCTGTAAAAAGTCAGGGTTAAACTTCAAGCTTTAGCTTTAGTTCAAATTCTTGTTTATTTCAAGTTAGTTTTAACTTGGTGGTTACAGAGGTGGATTCTACTACCAAGTTCATAATGCTGTCTCATTTTGATTCAGAGAAATGCTATATCAACTTACAACATACTGAATGAAGAAGGCAGGGTGGTGGCAGCTGCACTTTTACCGTACGGAGCTTCTCTTTGATGCGTAAGACCAAAGCTAGATGCTTGTTTTCTGCGTACTCACAATCAATTGTCTTGATCACTAGGTACATACGACCTCCAGTAGACTGAATGCATTCATTATGTATCTAGTTTCTTTAGGAGGCATGATACATTCACTGTGCAAGGTGGTATGCATTCTCAAGTACTGCATTTTTGTATGCTGAGCATATCTCAATAATAGAGACCCTGCATTTAGTAACTATAGTGCAAAAGTTAGCCAAAATAACAATGGTCCTAGAGAAATGTACTCTCCTCAAAACGTTCAGAATAAAATCATATCATGGAAGATCGAATAAAAATAATACTAATAATGTTTCTGTATGAATAAAGATCTTCGAGATAATATGAAAAGCATGGGGATCCCAAAGTACATGGTAGATCACTCCCAGGTGTAGTAGATTGACAAATCTCTCAGTGGAGAAATAATGAAAAATTCTTCCATGTCCAAGACTAGTCCCTCTCTTTTGACCAAACAAGAAACTAGTTTCTTTCACATCCAGCGCCTCATGTGGTATATGAAATGTCAAATTACAACTATTGCAACAAACCAGTTGCATATATGTAATGATTGCGGTGAAGGCCTTTTCATACCCATTCCACAAGTGAAAGGTAGCACTATAAATCCTTCATAAACCACTCCCTCCCTCCATTCCCCACCTGACATTATTATCTTGATTTTCTCCAATGTGCTTCTACAAATTCAACATCATGTGTTAGAGGAAAATTGAGTGATGTTGATGAAGTTTGAGATTTTTTTGTGTGAGAGATGTTGAGGACATGGTGCACCTAACAAGTTGATGTTAGTTGAAATATGAGTTCATCCCTCTCTCGTATATGTGGGGATCATTACGATGTAGGGAGAATTTGAAGTCCTATGTCAAAGGTGAAGTAAATGAAGTTTAGCATATTACCTAGCTGCTGAAATAGTTTCTTCCTATGTTTCAAAAGCATCTGAGGGAATACTTGGCCCCCTTGTAGGCAAGGTACACATGCCATTTTCCAGACACTTTTTCATCTTGTGCTTTTGATAAGTTGGTTTTATACGTGTGTGTCGGGTTGTGTATGACAATAAAGGAGGCTCCTTACAAAAGACCCAAAACCAACAAACTGTACCCTCTCATATGGCATCTCATTCTCTGTGATTGGTTACTTTCTTTCTACTTTGCAAATATGTTAATGTTCAGTTTTAGTAAAATGAAATCTTTTCTGTTGATTCCAAATGTAAAAAAGCAAAAGAAAAAAGTGGCCCGTACACGCCAAATGTTGATTCCACCCCAAACTTAGGAAATTTTCAACATAACTGTCTCAGCATTACATGGTCCTTGGAGGTTCTCATTGCCTCACGAGTGTAGTTATTCCACAAGTAATCATCATGTTCCCACTGTGTTCGTTCGTGCCTCATTGGAAATGTCTTGTCTTCGTTGAGGTCTAGGCATCTTTATATCAAGTACAGTAGATTGAATCTTGAGAGGAGGACATGCATACTCTCTTGCCATGTTCTAAAGCTTCCTTTGTAAAAGTGTTCCAGTTAAAATTCGTAGTTTTCATTATGGCTTTATTCTACAAAGGCTTACTCTTCAAAGGATGAGTGCACTCAGTGCACTACGAATTTTGAGAGATTGGAACGCTTTGACAATGGAAGCTTTAGAAGATGGCAAGAGAGTATGTATGTCCTCCTCTCGAGACTCAATCTATTGTACCTGATAAATACGTGATAAAGATGCCCAGACCTGAACTAATAGAAGAGACCATTTCAATGAGGTGCGAACGAACAAAGTGGGATCACGATGATTGCTTGTGCAAGAACTGCACTCGCGAGGCAATGAGCAGAGATTAACAAAATGTCTACAAAGACATGGTAACCTCCAAGGACCATGTAATATTGACACAGTTACGTTGAAAGTTTCCTGAGTTTCGGGTGGAAACATTCGGTTTGCACGGGCCAATCTTTTTCTTTTTTCGTTTCCATAACAAAAATTCGTAATGATCATTGCCTCACAAGTATAGTTGGTTACGTCGTTGAAGATAAAACACTTGAATTAATAGCAGTGTGATGCCATACCCTTAAATTATGTTCCATGGCAACACTCAATCTGCTACCTGAATGAAATGGTGAGTATAGTTGCGTCCTAAGTTGTTAAATGTACCTCAAGTACAATCGGATGGAAAAACTTGGCTCTTTACGTGCAATGAAGGAAATCCTTACATTTTGACATGTCGTAGACAAAATAGACATATGACTGTCGTAAGTGACATTTCCTTCCCTGATGATGGTTACTTCCTTTCTACTTTGCAAAGATGAACAAAATGCAATCAATTCCGTTACGCAACCAGAATAGGAGAAAAAGTGTTCCCGTCCCAGTCTAGTTCATTCCAGCCTCTTGACTCGGGGGAATTTGTCCGTAACCGTCATATCATCATATGTTCTTCCCGACTAATGATACAACACTTTGCCGCGAATTTGTCATTTCTATACGACTTGGTGAAAGATCGTAGAGTATAACCCTTATAAATTCATACAGTTGGGACGGAAATAATTTTACGAATTTATAGAGATTATTTTTTATGGAGGTATAAATATAATTTTACTTGTCTAAGTTAGGACCGAAAGTTTTTCATGAATTTATGGGGCTTATTCCTTTTAGAGCATTTCGAGGTTGTACTGTACATACACCACTTGTATTAGTAGCATCTTTTTGACGAGAAAGATTCAAGTGTATAAAATACCGGTCAATCACCATCTCATAAATATAAGTTGTCATACGATTAAATTTAATTGGCCGATATTCCATGTACTTAGTGCATTTAAATCCTTCTCTGTGTGTGTGTGTGTGACGCCCCATACCTGAAAACTCTGTCCTGGCGACACCATCTCCTGCCATGGCGACACCAACTCCTGCCATCTGTATATACCAGGTGGAGAGTAGAGAGGACAAAAGAATAGAAAAAATCCAATGTAGTTTCTTCAAATAAACAATGTAATGTTGGCAAAAAAAAAAACAATGCAATGTAAAATCTGAGACTCAAGAAATCTCGATTTTTAAAATCCATTTTTTTCTCTTTTTCATTTTTATTAGTACAGAAGCTTCCAGTTTTCTGAGGCTTCTACTCTCAGTGACGCAACCAAAACTAGCCTAAAAAGTCCCCCCAGCTTTAATTTATTCTTTCTTATTACTAATCTTTAGATTAATATATCCAAATTATGATTAATTTGACCAGATTGCACTGGTGCTCCTTTCTGGATTGGATAGTTCTTGGCTGCTGAATTGATCAGCTGAAGGCTTCCACGTTAACGTGAGTCATGATCCGAACTATTCACTTTATTTATTATTCAATAAAGATCATCTCTGCGAAAAATCAATTCAATCGAAGATCCTTAGGGTTATCTAAATATAACAAACATATAAACGGATCGTTTGATATCTAATTAAACCGTTCGTATGTTTCACATAATTAAATAACTTAACAATCTCCGATTGAATTGATTTTTTGCAGAGATGATCTTTACTGATTAATAAATAAAGTGAACGGTTCGGATCATAACTCGCATTAGCTTGGAAACCTCAGCCGATCAATTCAGCAGCCAAGGGCCCTCAGCAGCCAAGAACTGTCCTTCTGGATTTAACAATAACTTTCAATCACTATACATTGTGTCGGTTTTGTTTTTCTTGCAGTGAGCTGATGAGGTTTCCCGATCCACCAGGATAAAGAGAAAAAGAATGCATAAATTAAAGCACTCAAAGGCCAAAGACCAACCATGTATCCATGAAAAAGCCACCATAAATTCATAATCGGACTATACAGTTACGGATCACCTTGTAAAAATAATATTTGCAATTGTATAGCTCTGTAGTGGCTGAAGTTTTGTCTTCATTAAAACCGTGGATGTATTTAGTATAGTTAAATAATTGAATAATTTTATATTAAATCGATGTTTGGTAAAAATAATTCTTACTGTGTGTTTTATAATATAAATAGTTTTGATTTGTCATTATAATGTATGATATAAGAGAATCGGGATGATATTAAAGTACTTTATAGCAAGCACAATTTACCTATCATTGATACGACCATGGTATTATGGTTGAGCCCGTAAATAAGTAACTCCTTCGATTTCAAAGCGCAACCGCTGGTCAAAGAATATCAATGCGGGTCAAGTATTGCCTTCATCCACATCAACCGACCGACTCTCGTCTGTATAAATTTGTCTTGATTCTATTTCTAACTCAATATATCCACGCGCCCATTTTCTTACTCTATTTATAGCGCATATTGACACAGCCTTGAACCCAATTCTTCACACACTTGTTAAGCTTTGCAAACGACTCAATTCTCATTTCATTACTTGCTATTGTTGTTCTGTGCCAAGTGTCAAGTCCAATCTTTGTTGTGATCAGAGTTCAAATTATTTTCTTCTTATTTAGCTTTTTCAGTCATGTGTGTCTAAATACTGTACATTCCAGTCATTCTCCGCAGGAGACCAAGCTCATAAGTTCAATAATAGAATCAAATTTTTGTTCTTTTTTTTTTTCCTTTAAGTTTCAGATTTTATTTGTTTCCTAGCTAAGTTTAGGCTTCAAAGTTAGCACTTTTGAGGGTTTTCTGATACTCCTTCCAAGAGCAACCCAAGTTTTCTCTTAGCTTTGAGTTCTGCAACTTCTTGTAGTGCTCTTCTTTTCTATGCTTTTCTAGCCTCATGGCACCTCCTAATGATCCTATCAATCCAATCCTTCGCGCAAGTCGGTCCAACAGTATAGAAGAGTACTTTGATTTGTCTAATGAGAAGTTCAGTGTCAAAGGTGTTCCATTGCTATCTGAAGTTCCATGCAATGTTACTTTCAATCACTATTTCCATTCAATCCACCAGTCTTCTGATGCTCCGCTTGCTCTGCAACACCGTGTTTGTGGCTTGTCCCACAAGGGCGGATTCCTTGGATTCAACAAAGAGGAGCCCTCTGACAGGTTGACAAATTCCTTGGGAAAATTGAGTAGCAGGGATTTTCTTAGCATCTTTAGGTTCAAGACATGGTGGTCGACCATGTGGGTGGGAAATTCCGGCTCAAGTTTACAAATGGAAACTCAATGGCTGCTCTTAGATGTCCCTGAAATCAAGTCCTATGTCATAATCTTGCCCATTATCGAAGGCAATTTCCGGTCAGCTCTTCATCCTGGCACTGATGATCATGTTATGATCTGTGCTGAGAGTGGTTCTACGCAAGTGAAGGCATCGAATTTTGATGCCATCGCTTATGTTCATGTATCTGACAATCCCTATAACTTAATGAAGGAGGCATATAGTGCTCTCAGGGTCCATCTCAATACCTTTAGGCTCTTAGAAGAGAAAACAGTCCCAAAAATAGTTGACAAGTTTGGTTGGTGCACTTGGGATGCCTTCTACTTGACTGTAGAACCTATTGGTGTGTGGCATGGTGTGAATGAATTTGTTGAAGGCGGTGTGTCCCCTAGATTTCTCATCATTGATGATGGCTGGCAAAGCATCAATTTGGATGATGGGGACCCGAATGAGGACGCAAAGAATCTAGTTCTTGGCGGGACTCAAATGACTGCTAGGCTTCACAGGTTTGAGGAGTGCAAGAAGTTCAGGAACTACAGAGGTGGGTCTATGTTAGGTCCTGATGCTCCCTCATTTGATCCCAAGAAGCCAAAGTTGCTGATAGCCAAGGCCATTGAAATAGAGCATGCTGAGAAGAATCGTGACAAGGCCATCAGGTCTGGAGCCACTGACTTGTCCGAGTTTGAAACCAAAATTCAGAAGCTGAAGCAAGAGTTGGATGAGATAATTGGTGAAGACGAAAGCAGTGCTTCTAATGAAAGCTGTGGAAATTGTGCTTGTGGGGATGGAAACAATGGAATGAAGGCTTTTACAAGGGATTTGAGAACCAAATTTAAAGGTTTGGATGATATATACGTATGGCATGCTCTTTGTGGTGCCTGGGGTGGTGTTAGGCCTGGTGCAACCCATCTCAAGTCCAAGATCACTCCCTGCAAAGTCTCTCCTGGACTTGATGGAACCATGACGGACCTTGCTGTGGTGAAAATCGTTGAGGGCGGCATTGGACTTGTTCATCCTGATCAAGCCGATAATTTCTTTGACTCTATGCACTCCTACCTTTCTGAAGTTGGCATCACAGGAGTCAAAGTGGATGTTATTCATGTAAGTCTTCTACATTTCACCATTCTGATTCTGCTGTATTTTCTTATTTTGATTCAGTTGCTTACTCTAGTTGTTCATTTGAATATTCTATGCAGACTCTTGAGTATGTTTCTGAGGAATACGGGGGGCGTGTGGAGCTTGCAAAGGCGTATTACAAGGGGCTTACTCGTTCTCTGCAGAAGAACTTCGATGGGGCTGGACTCATCGCTAGCATGCAACAATGCAATGACTTCTTCTTCCTGGGGACAAAGCAAATCTCTTTTGGAAGAGTTGGTAAGAAATTCCATACAAACTGGTCTTGTTTACAACCATTGATTTTCGTTGTAAACTATATGATATCGTTAATGAGATATTGTGGATGTTCTTCTATTGCAGGCGATGATTTTTGGTTCCAGGATCCAAATGGAGATCCAATGGGAGTTTACTGGTTACAAGGTGTTCATATGATCCACTGTGCCTACAACAGCATGTGGATGGGTCAAATCATACAACCAGATTGGGATATGTTCCAATCAGACCATCTGTGTGCAAAATTTCATGCAGGATCTAGGGCTATCTGTGGGGGTCCGGTGTATGTAAGCGACTCAGTTTCTGGTCACAATTTCGATCTCATTAAGAAGCTTGTTCACCCTGACGGTACCATTCCCAAGTGTCAGCATTTTGCTCTTCCCACCAGGGACTGCCTCTTCAAAAACCCTCTGTTTGACAACAAAACAGTTCTAAAAATTTGGAACTTGAACAAGGTATGTTGCTCAATCTTTTTTAACTAAAACCACCAAGACGACGTGTGAATCAAAATTGTTAATTTCTACACTTTAGGAGAACTTATTCCGTACTTTCTACCAACTAAACTTATTGCTTATTTCACAGTTTGGTGGTGTGATTGGAGCTTTCAACTGCCAAGGTGCTGGTTGGGACCCCAAAGAGCAGAGGATCAAAGGCTACTCAGATTGCTACAAGCCAATGACTTGTTCATTGCATGTTTCCGAAATTGAATGGGACCAAAAGGCAGAAGCAGCTCATCTTGGTAAGGCTGAAGATTATGTGGTCTATCTCAACCAGGCTGATGAGTTTCGCCTAATGACCCCGAAATCTGATGCAATTGAAATGATCATCCAACCATCTTCATTCGAGCTTTTCAGCTTTATTCCGGTTAAAAAGCTAAAAGAGAGCATCAAGTTCGCGCCAATTGGACTTACAAATATGTTCAACAGTGGAGGCACTGTCCAAGATTTGGAATACAAAAGTAGTGCTGCTGAGTACAGTGCCAGGATGAAGGCTAAAGGTGGAGGCAAATTCTTGGCTTACTCAAGTGAGCCTCCAAAGAAATGTTGTTTGAATGGTGCCGAGGTTGCTCCCGAGTGGTCAGCCGATGGAAAACTCGCCCTGAATCTTCCTTGGGTTGAAGAAACTGCTGGAATTTCTGATATAGTTTTTGAATTTTGATTAATGTCTTAAAGATTTGATTGCTACTTTGATCTTCTCCAATTCATATTGTCTCTGCGTTTTCATACGTCATCTGATCACTATAGAATGCAAAATCATCATCATCGGCGGTTTGTCATTGCCCTTAGTTGGCTTTATTCTTGCAAAGGATATACAGTGTATATTCAAACTTAATGAATCTTCGTATCTTTTGTAAATAATAAGTCTGAAGCGAGTTGTTCACCAATTTCACGAAATTATTTTGTATGCCGGATTTAATGAAGGGGAAAATTAGCTTTTTATACCTAAAACTTCCTATCAATTCAGAATTCACATTTTAGCTACGCTTTATTTGAATTATTTGTAGTAGATTCGAAAACTTAACTTGTTAATGTAACGCTAGCTAGATGGTTGATGAACAAATATGGTATTTCAATTCCCATTAATCAAAGATTTTGTATTGTCATTTTCAATTATCTATAATAGAAATTTGGACCTCAGACTCTTACGAATAAAAAAATAAAGATACTATTATAGATATGATGGGTGGAATGCAAAGTGGCTAGAATTCGTATGCTTTTGAGACTGTCGGTAGATAGTTTGAAGTACAATTTGTTCTTAACGGGATTATGACACCTCTCACCCTGAAAAACAAACTTCTGCATCAAAGTGGACGTAAACCAAAATTAATACAAACTAACAACAATGTCCACGCTAGAACCTTCCAACCAGAAATTTCCTACCTTTTCTTAAATTTTACAACATGATTCTAGCTAGCTAAGTCGGCATGCTAATACTAGATAAAGCCAACTAAAGGGGCTCCACTTTGGTGATTTACTTTCTACTTTTAGTAAACCGTTGATTACTCTATTATTTCATGGAGAAATGCCTTTTTTCTTTGGTAAGCAAAAATGGATATTTTCTCTGCACCGCCCTCAACTCAATGGGAGACCAAATTTCACCCCCATTTCAATGACTTCTTCAGTAATCTTGCCGCGCAAGAAACGGATCTTGATTTTAGATATTCTTTCCTAGATATGACAAAGATTCTTAGTGCTAATTATAACCTTTTTTTTTACAAGGAGTTAATGATGTTTGATTTAGTTTTGTTATAGGAGTTCATGAGATCACAACTTAAAAGCGAATCACAAGTTAATTTAGATGTTCATAGTGTATCAGTTATTTAATTCATCTCAAAGTGATTAATTGCAATTGGAATGGGTTACAACTTCGATAAATGACTAATTGGCACTTTTACAGTTTGCCCCTTTATCCCTTTAGGCCTGATTTTTTTTTAAAAAAAATTATGTGCTTTACATATACTTTTCAAAATCATTCTTTAAAAAGAGTTGGCGGACTAGTCCGCCTAACGACTTTAGAATTTTCCATTGCACGTTCCAAAAAAAATTAGCCACATCCACCGTGTGGAATGTTTTTCCATTTGGATAAAAACCTCATTGTCGGCTTGGACGCCCTCGATTTTCCTAGGAAACAAAGAAGAACAAAGTAGGTTAATCCAAACCAACCCAACCAGAATGCAAAGTAGAAAGAAACAAAAAAAGTCAATAGTAGTAAGCGAAGACGCGTTAGCTCCACCGTTCTTTTTTTGGTCGAAATCTCCAACATTCTTGATAGCAGAGTTATCCATAACTAAACTTTTTGGTCGGTCCAATACTAGGCAAACTAAAGTGACCGCCAGCCAGCTAACTGTCAAACATAACTAATTAACTAACTAACGCGTAATTCACGGCTTTGAATTTGCAACAAACATCGTTTTCAACTTGACCTCAAATTTTGATCCGGGCTTTGTGTATCGGACACGCTATCCTACAATAGCCTATAAAATTGGGCCCGTTAATAATCTAGGCTTAGCTTGTATTCCAGGCCTTTGTAAAATTGGGCTAATTCCTGATCCACTTGGGAGTTTGGTTTTGTAAGAGAATAAGGACTGTTTGCCTGTTTCCCTCTAGATTCCTATTGTTACTTAGAGAGCACTGTCACTTTTCTTATATAAAAGCTTTCCGAGCGCTTTTTATTGCGTTAGGGCGCACTCATAGACATATAGCAGGCTGATGGATAAGGTTCATCATATCCTCCATTCAGGAGAGATTTCGAAGCTCAGTTCTGAATTTGTTTTGGATGTGTGAAAGCTTTTTGAGAAGAAAAATATCACCAACTCGATGGAAGATAAGAACGATATTCCCAACCCACCACCAAAGCCCTATGGAGAAATTGAAGAAATAATTGATGGAGTTGAGAGGAATTTCCCAAAGTTCAGGAACTTCGATCAAGTATTGTATTGCCCTAAAGACCATTACTTCTACAACAAGCAGTACGATCAAAACTCCGAATTCGCCAAACTGATTCAATCCGAATGGGAAACACTCAAGCAATGCCTCCCTAGGTTGAATATTTTTGTTAGGGTTTATGCTTCAAGGCTTAATGTCATGAGGGCAGGGACGGACCCAGCATGGAGCGGTCGTCAGCAGCCGCTCCCGCCCTCGCTGGAAAATACATGGGCTGGGAGCCGGTTTGGAAAGCTCCGCTCCCCTTGTCACCACTGTCCCCCGACCTCTGGCGTTCTGCGAAGAAGATGATGAAGCGCTTGAGTTCTGTTTGCAACGCACAGAAACGGCGTTCAGTTTATTGTTAACAAACTTCAGTGAAAAATATAAAGATTGGGAAGAGGTTTGTCCATAATTGTGATGTGGAGCGGCACACAGTCGAGGGAAGAAGATAAAGGAAACGTACCGTTTTGTAATAAAGGGTTGTTGGGCTGCTCTTTTTAAGTTCCCTCTTTTCTTTTTGGTGCTGGGTCTTTTCTTTCTTTTTGTTTTTTTTTTTATCAAACTTACTTTCCGCCTCAATCGAAAGTATATCTTTGAGGCATCATTTGTAATTTAATTACGAAATCACTTTGAAAAATAAGTGGTGGGCTAATACTAATTTTCAGCAATCTAAATATGTATAATTATTAAATAATTTAAATTTTGGGAGTACGTATAAATTACAGTTACATTCTCAACATACCAATAATAGCAGTGAACTCCTTCAATACTCATATTTCATTTACCTGTATAATATATTAAAGCTTGTTTGCTCATTTTTTTATAAACGAAAAGATAACTGATTAAGCAAGCGCCATTTTAACTTTCATTAAAAATTTATCGTTATTTTTATTTTTTTGAAAATTTGACCGCAATAGATATATCTTAAAATTTTTATTGAAATATCGATACTTTGGAGTTTAAAAATCTAATTTCTTGAATATGGGTATGAGAATTTTTTCTTAGGACACTTAACCTTATAAAATTCGCTCCCCTCCTCTAAAAATCCTGGGTCCGTCCCTGCATGAGGGCTTTGATTGTTGGTCAAGAAACCCCTCCTTATCACCAAGGCTTATTTTTTTTCGACATCTATTTCCCGAGCAACTATCCAACCGATCCTCCGCAACTCTTCTACCGCTCTGACGGCCTCGATTTCGGCCCCAACGTCCCAAGTAATGGCGAATTTTCGTTTCTCGAGAAGCGAAAACTGTGTACCATCTTTGAGACATTTTTTTCGTTTCCCAACAAGCAAAAACCGTATAGCATCTATGAGACACTTGTCTCACTTCAACAATTGATTCTCACGGAAAGAGAGAATTTTTTGGAAATCGACAAAAGAGTGTTTAAGCAAACTTGTGAGGGCATGATTTCGATGTTGGATCACCCACTAACGGGGTTTGAAGATTTCGTGTTGGGCTATTTTCGGACGAGGGCCCATCGGATTTTATTGAACTACAAAGCTTGTGCGGATTTGGAGGACGAGGAGATGAGGTTGCTGTTCTTCAAACTTGTCAAGGCCTTTGAAAGTAATGGAACTTATTGTGGGCATCACTGTGATAAGAAGCGGTATGACTTGGCGTTCAAGAAAGATATTGTTGATGAAGAGGTTTCGTTGAGACAAAAATCTGCCAATCAGAAGACAAGTATCACGCAAGGTGTGAGAGACATGCTAGGTTCGTATTTTGAGCACATTACATCATTAGGCTAACTCGATTCGATTTGGATGTCACATATTTTTTTTTTATTCAAGTAGATATTTTATTAAACATCATATAAGATAGGCTGATTACATGGAAGATCAGTGCAATAAATTCATGGCCCAAACCTATCTAGAAACCATGAACTAAGCGGATCCGCTCAAAGATAAGTAGGGAAGAAAGCAACAGATGAGTAGGGGAAAAAAAGGGAAAAGAGCTTTGAACACATGGGCTATGTTTTAATATCCTTTTTATCAACACAAATATTGTGGTAATGGCCTATTGTAAATGCTTAAAATAAGAAATTTACTGTTAAATGCAAATTATGGGTTCTAAATGTGTGTATTTTTTTGTTACTCTACCGCTGAATTTTTCCTCTGTCATATTTTAACGAAGCTGTCGAGTGAGTCATAGTGGTAAAAAATTGCATTATTGCGCATATTATAGCTAGTAGCCATTACTTAGGGATAAACCATGTGCATAGCCGTCACAATTTTGTTTGGTTTGCAAACAGAGTTTATATATAAAGTTGCCAAAACCAATTAAGGCATGACAAGTAGATCCACGACACTCTACATTCCTATATCCATTACTTTGTTCAATTAAATATAATTAATTAAGCACAATCATTGTAATTAATTAGTAGCTAGCTAGCTAGCTAAAGCTAGAGAGGCCACAGCTTACTGGACGATCGATCAAGTTGTTAATTTTGCCACGTCGCGTAATTTATAACCATTAGATATATAGACTTCCATAATGCTTGCCAGATAACTATATATCAAGTCATAATTAATTTGCAGTATAATTAGCTAACCGCGCAATTGCATGTGCATCATGTTCTAGCTCATGCTTAATTAAGCTTAGATTGATCGATCTTGGTGGTGGTGGGGATAATTTGATCATTTGGAGAGGGGAAACCACCAACATGAATTCGACAACTTTAGAGATTCGGATAGTAGCTAGTCCTCCTAATTGGATTGTTGATGTAATCGCTTATACTCAAGATGTCAACATCTCTATTCAGGTTTAAACCTAATAAAATTTAATCTATTTGACGAGAAAAATAGCCTATTAAGTGAAGAAAATTGAGGTTCTACATCAAAATCAATTGGCAATAGGAGAAGAAACCCAACTATATTTAAACACTACAGGTTAGGCTTCCATCTCCAATGTGGGATATTCTCAACATGCCCCCTCACGTGTGTCGTCATTACGTCCTACGCGTAATTAGTTTAATGGGTAATGTGGAGCACGTGAGACCATGAGGCCTCCTACGTGGATAGCTCTGATACTATAAAGGAAATTAAGGTTTCACCCCAAAACCAATTGGCAATAGGAGGAGAAGCACAACTATATTTAAACACTATAGGCTAGGCTTCCATCTCCAATGTGAGATATTCTCAACACTAAGAGTTTCATAAAAAAAAAAAATCCATATTAATTCATCGGATAATATGGACAATTTTTCTCTCAATTAAACTCGAATCAATTATAAAAAGAGTCCTCTAATGATCTCATGACACCGAAATCTGTTAATATGACTCTATCTCCCATTGGAAGTTTTTCAAGTTGCAATACAATTCATAATAAGTGGATACACTCTCTATCTCATCAAGGTGGTTTAGTTGAGAAAAAATATGGTGTTGGATGATTGGATCCACTTCGGTTCCGGTCCGCTGTTGCTCCACCCTCAAATCAACAAAATCAAGGGAATATCAGATGCATGCATCTTGGTCTGAAAGATTGTGCAAGTTCCAAGTTTTCGATCGTGGGGCGGGTACTAATAAGCTAAATACGATGATGATACTAAACATGTTACAAAAACATGGCATAGGAATTGTACTTTTTCTTAAACAATTAATTTGAGCCATGAGTGAGTTTGAGAATTGAGACATGAATTATCTGGTTTTGATGAAAAATGGGGTTCATGAATGTCAGAAACCAAATCTACCCCTTGTCCCAACATTAAGATCTAATCTGTCCATCAAATTCTCAACCAATTCCTTTAATATTTATTTTAGTTCAGGGTTTCCTGCCTGGAAACAAGGCCGCCTAATATAAACGTGCGCCACGTCTGTTGGATCGAGCTGGAATGGGGAGATTAAGCATTGAATTTGGAAAGTTTTGGGAGGAATAATCCAGGGTGTTTTTTCATGGCACAGGCGTGATGAAAGGTGGTGGTTCATAAGGTGCTGCTGCTGCTGCTGCTGGTGTGAATGAAAGAAAGAAAGAATCATGTGGTTGCATGTGCATACATAAGTTGGAGGAGAGAACATGCACCCATAAGTAAGAGTTACACTTGGCACCTTCCCATTCATTGATCCCCATTCCCTTGGAGGTGAAGAGAAGAGACCTTCCCCGAAATTGTCTCTCATGGGTCCTACCTGCTCTGTTGTAGTTAATTTGGTTGTTCCCTAATTATTTTTCGCAAAAGTCGGCTCCCAAAGGGACCCAAAGGGAGGTCTCAAGTTCTAAATACGATGGAAGCTAATCTGTTTGATGTTGGTCGGCGATAGGATGTAATTCTCAAGTAACCTTTTTTGAGTTCTGGTTTGGATTATTCTCATCATTCGGTAAAAAAAAATATGAACAATTTCTTTAAAATAACTCAAAACTAATTGGGAATGATAGGAGTTGTTTGGCAAAGGACTAAATCGATGCTATGGTATAACTACAGCATGTCTGTTGCTAAAAATTGTCTTGTGGGTCCTACCTACAGTTTTATAATTTAATGGGTTCCCTCTAATTATTTTGTGTTATCCTTAATGGCCGCCACCCATGTAAGTAATTATACCCTATAAAAAGCCCTCCATTGTGCCATTTCTGTGTAGGGTTTTGTTTTGAAAATTAAAATTTAGCTTAATTGCACATCAAAATTGTTCTCATATTCTTCGGCCGGAATCAAGCTTTCGATTAATCATGGATTCTCAACAGCCTATCCTCGGATTGAAGGGCACGGTCCTACTAAATGAGGGCAAGTGCTACACAAATGGGGCAGTTGCTTGGAACCAACACAAAGTTCAAATCAAAAGGGAAAGCGGCCGCGGAGGACTAGTTGTCAAGAGCAAGAGATCACCTAGGAGGGTCTTCAAGAAGAAGACGGGTCCACCAACAAGGCGCCGCCGCGACGGATCGATCCGAAGAAGGGTGAAAACATTGAAGCGGCTGGTTCCGAGCAGCGGCGATTCGACAGGGTTGGACGGACTTTTCAGGGAGACGGCGGATTACATTTTGTCGTTGCAAAGTAGAGTGAGGCTCATGCAAGTTATGGTCCAGGCATTGGCTGGTTCTGATGATCAAGAGTGATGATGAATCATTAATTTACTTAATTTGTGTAATCAAAGAATAGTATTCTTTATTTTTTTTATCACTTAAGGTTTATATTTTCTTCTTCTTTTTTCTTCTCTGGTTACTTTGGATTGTTCATGTATTTGTTGTGAATTTAGTCATAGAAGCTTGTTGCTACATGCTGCTAGCTCTTTCAGGCTGTCTTCCGTTAGTTAATTACAAGTGGGTTTTAGTGATTTCACTCCATGTTTTCCAATCTTTTGATTTAATTTAATAGCATATAGTATCTGTATCTGCTCTTTATGATTGTCTCTTCTAGCAAATGAACAGATATAGTTGGTGCTCAAACATGGCAATATATGTCTCAGGCAACCCAACTACGTGCCCATTTTGACAAAAAAAAAAGTCTTCTCTGAATTTAATTAAAATCGGTTTTGAATTTATAAGAAGAATTTACAATGTGCTTCAAACTTGATTCAAAGCGGTTTTAAAGTACACTTAATATCCTTAGTGCCCCCTGCAACTCCCATTTAGAGAATTTTTGTCCCCTACAATTCTAAATGGGCACTTTGTGCCCCTCACAACTCATTTCCGGGAACAATTTGTCCCCTTTGGCCGTTTTCCGGCCAACCTGCTTAGGTGGACTGTGCCACATGGCAAGCAAGTGGGCCCCACCATGCATAGTCAGCAAAACCCAAATATATCATCTTCCAAAACTTGCGATGCCGCCGTCGTCCTCAGGCCGCCTCTGCTGCTCGACACTCCCAAAGCAAAAGATGAGGCCTTCCATCTCCCTCGCCAGATCTATCCTCTGGCTCGCCCGCCAGAGCGACTCCTCCAGCTCCGTCCAGGAGCGCAAGGTCGCGGGTACTCGGCTCCGCTGGCTGCATCGCCCAACCCCTCTCCCTCCTCATGAAGCTCAACCCCTTCGTCTCCCACCTCGCCCTCTACGATATCGCCGGAACCCTCGGCATCGCCGCCGGCGACATCAGCCACATCACACACCGAGTACCGAGGTACTCCGCCTTCTCTCTCCTCTCGCTTTCTCCAATTCGATTGCAAAGTTTCAACTTTCTGATTAATTTGGGGATTGTGTTGACTTTTAGGTCTAACTCAAGCTTTGGAGGGAGCCGACGTCTTGATCATATCCGCCGGCATGCCCCGAAAGCCCAGCATGACCCGAGACGATCTCTTCAACAATAATGCCGGTATCTCAAGTCTCTGAGCACCTCCATCGCCAAGTACTATCCCAGTGTGGGTTATCTCTTTCGTTTCTTCGAAATTTTCATATAATCCTGTGATATTTGTGTTGAATTGGGCTGTTGGATGGTGGTTTTTAGTAGGCGCTAATCTACATGATTAGCAACCCAGTCACACTCTAAGTTCGATTGCTGGTCTTGATGTGGTCAGGGCTAAGAATTTCTATGCGGTGAAGGCCAATGTTAATGTTGCTGGGGTGTTTCTTTTTTGACCGGCCTTGCAAAAGCTCTTTGCTTTGAGGAGTCCGGCCGGGACGGCGGCCTGAGGATTTCCAGCAGCAGAGGCGGCCTGAGGACGACGGCGGCATCGCAAGTTTTGGAAGATGATATATTTGGGTTTTGCTGACTATGCATGGTGGGGCCCACTTGCTTGCCATGTGGCACAATCCACCTAAGCAGGTTGGCGCGAAAAGGCAAAGGGGCAAAGTCTTCTCTGAATTTAGTTGGAGAAATCGGTTTTGAATTTATAAGGGGCAAGAATTCTACAAGGGAGCTTCAGGGACTTGATTCAAAGTGGTTTTAAAGTACCTCTTATATCTTTCTCGTTAATTTCAAAACATTTTTGACTTGGCAAAAACGCTTTAGAATTTGTATTTAGGATATGATTTCAGTAAGCAAACTACGTAATCTGGTGACGATCTCGAATTTTCCATAAAAAGTACTATCTAAACAATCAAACCGCTCATAGTGATAATACAAGTTAAACTTTGAATCACTATAATTGGTTTTTGTATGCACAAAGGGTGAAGCGTACGGTACCTACTTACAAGTTCCGAGTTCTTAGTTCCTTGTCCCTGTTTGACATCGGTTGATGATTGAGTCCAAGCCAGCACTGTAAATTCACACTCTCTATCTCGAAGTAGGATTTGTAAGATAATCTGTTGGAGTTTTAGGGCGAATCTAATAAGTTCAACTCATTAAGGTCCGCTAAACAACAAGGAGGACACTTTTGGGCCAATCTACTCTTATGGATACTAATCCAAGGATTAATGGGCCGAAAGACTTTTGGTTCGCCAGGTAGCCCTGGTCCATGCTATTTCATCAATCAGTTTTACAAGCTGGGATGACAACCTGACATCACACACCAATGCATAGCCCATCCAACAATAGGGTGGCAAAGAGGGCCCCACATTTAGTATTCACATGGCTCCCAATGCGGCTAACATAACACTTTTAATTACTTGAGTTACATGCCATTGCAATTCCGTGCACACACGTAATGTGAAATGAAGTGAACGAAATGGCGTGCAAGTTCCATGAACCGTGAATATGGATGAATTCATGGTAATGAAAATTGACCATGTGTTTAATTGTGTGGAACAAAAACTCGAATAATGTTGAGATGGGCCGACAATTGGTCGAGCACTTGGGTGTCTCCATTTTCCAAAATCAGGAGAACAAAAGGTGTCGGCACCAACCAAAGTACTTTGGTACAAGCACAGAAAAAAGTCATGTGAATCAGCAGCTTTGATGAGCCTTTGCTTGGGCCTATCAACATTTCCTCACCAGGGCTGCTTTGTTCATCAAGGCATGGGTTACTAGGATTTTTCCTTTTTGCCTTTTTTCCTTCTCCGTGTAATCTTGTACTGCCTTGACATGTACAATGAATGCAATATCAATATGCAAGGTACCATCAAATCAATTATGGTTGTAAACCTCTAAACAAAGTTTGCAATGTCCAATTACATCAAATTATTGAGTCATCTATGCACTATATGAATTGACAAAATCTTCATGCATCAAAATGAGGAGATTTCTAGAATACATCAGTCCATTTGATTTACTGAAATTTTAGGCCATTGAATCGATATGATGGAGGTTTTCTAGAATACAACTATGTAACCCTTGAATTTACAGTCGTTGTATGGCCATCTTTAATGACTGGATTACAAATCATGTCCATCCGATAACTTAAAAAACTTCGATTTTCTAAAATTTGTGCAAATTGTATTCTCACATTGAGACCAAACAAAAAGGCTGACAAGTGGCCAACGCAAGTGCTAGGAATCCTAGGAAAACGATGACCGGCATCTGTTGCCTAAAAATTAGGGTTTTCATTCCCCTCAACTGACCAAATACTACCCGAAGATACCGATTATAGCTCATAATCGATTAGAATCTTTATATATTAAGTAGATGGGTGTTCAACGGTTTTTTTTTTTATGAAATAATCATACTGTTAAAATTGTAAAATTACAAATTCACCAATTAAAAAATAAACAGAAAATTCTATCATGTTAAACAAAAATCCCATCATCACTATCCGAAAATCAACCCGACGTCACACTAAAGATGAAAATAGACAATATTAAAATATGGTACGAAACACCAAAAAAAAAAAAAGCCTCTCAAATATGGGTAATACGGATACAATGAGGCTAGTTATACTTATATTTCTATTCTAAAAAAAGGGGACTACTTCGTACATTCTCAATTAATGTTAAAATAGAAACCTCAACTTCCACCATCGAACAAGTGTACCAAAACAAGCCTACAGTTTTCTAGCTAAAATGTCTCTTTCTAGGCATATAACCCCGAGCCTTGAGTCCCGTTTACAAATTCATATTCAACCATAGCCGAATGGCTATTGCTTTGACTTGCTCCCATGTGCAGCTCTCACCCCATCAATTCAAGAATATATATGCAGATCAGGTTAAAACTGATGACTCACAGGAAAGACTACCAACCAAAAGTAGCCCGTTCACGAGTCAGACCCACATATCAAATAGCAAAGCTCCTTCAGTTGTCCCCCAATTATGTCAACCTTCTAGAACCCTCGCTACCTTTTGAAGTTTCAAAGATAGAAACATGTATTTTGTAGTAATTGATTAAGTTAATGTTGATCACACGAACATGATAAGTAGGAAGGGTTCCACTTCCAAGTGGGTGATTTCTCTTTATAAAATTATTAACTAACATTTCATTCAGATTAGATAAAATAACGTGTTCATCTGTACTACTAATTTAAAAGAAAAGAAATAAAGCACGGGTTTAGTGGGGGCAAGAAATTGTAGATATATAATTAGGGGAAACATATATTAGCTTGTGACCCGGCAATAATGGAGGCAGTTAAGCTATAATAGAAGTGAAAGGAAAAAGCAAAAGAGATAGGGAATTCGAGAACTATGTATGAAAATATTCTTGTTAGAAGCTTTATCATGTGGTTGTGATAGAGATGGGAGCTACACACTATGCCAAACTTATTAATTACAATCCTTGTCAAGATTTGATAGCTTAATTGGTGGTTCAATATGGACCAAATGCTATAACATACATTATCTTTGGTAGGGTCTCAACATAGTTGTAGTACTAGAGCGTTTACTTCTAATTAGTCCGGTTGATGTTGTAATATGATAATATTCAAATTTTGCCTAATTTTTTAAGAGGAGATGAACAATCACGATGATTAATAGTTCGTTATAATTTTCGTTTAACATTCATCTATATCTGAACAGACCTAGATTCTTTTTTCTTCATCAAATAATTATAGAAGAATGAGAATCGAATCAGAAACCTGTAGATATAGAAGATAGAATGTTGTTATGGGATGAACTTGGTCAAGTGAATATGGTGGACTGGTGACCTTGGTCAAATCTGGGGCTCTGAGTCAGCAACTTGGGCTTGTAACGGGAAGGAGGAGACTTTCAGAACAAAACAAAAACTCTTGTTTTCTTTTATATAATGGTTTGTATTTTTGTGCGTTTGGCTGTTTGTTGAGCTCACAAAAACGTATCCAAGAAGCGATTCTGGTCAAATGGTACAGTCCCACCCCTAAATATTATTATTTTATGCATCTAGTTTCAATCATCCAGTACACTAGTAGTCTACCACCATTATAGTGTATCATTAATTAATTCAATTAAAAACATTTTCCTGCATGATGAGGAGATAACAGATGGGATATAATAGAACACAGGATCTCGAAAGCGTGTTGTAGAAGAAACCAGAATTATCCCACAAACGCGTTGTGTTTGTTTTTTGACAAGCATCCTTAGCTGCTCTGCTCAGTCCTCATTTTTCGGCTTTATTTTTTGTGCCTTTCATAATCCGAAATATTTATTTAATTTATTATCTAATAAAGATTTTTTTGTATAAAAAAATTAATTGTAAGATTGTTCATATGAACAATCTAATTAAATAGCAAACAAACCTTTCATATGTTGAGTGCAATTCAATAATTTAAATGATCTCAAATTTAATTAATTTTTAACATATATAATCTTTAATATATTAGAAATCAAATGAACGTTTTGGATAATGACATACATCAACGATGAAGCCAAGAATTGATGACGAATCATCCAAAGGCTGCACTTGTCCTTTATTTTTATTTTTTCAATCTCATAGCTGAATGGATACATGAGCTTACTCGGCCAGGTTATTAAATAGTCAAGGCGGAGGGATACGAACCCATAGAGTAGAGGTAGAATGTCTCTAGTTACATATTGAGCCACAAGATATGTGCCGTTCGATTACACAGATGAGATTTGTAACATAAATAAACTGACTCAAAACTTGTAGCAATAAGACAAATATCGAAGAGTAGACAATAAACCAACGTTCAGATTTTATATCAAAGAAAATTACAGCCATCAGATAAGAAAAGCTAAGTAATTACCTGTTGTTTTTCATATGCATTGACTATGGAGGATTAATCTAGTCTAGTTTTCCTTCCAAACGGTAAAAATTTCATTAAAGATGGGGTTAATGATGTATAAATGTATGATTAAAACATAAATCAACCTATATAATTAAAAATGATGTACTAGATGTAAAAAATTGTGTGAACTTCCCAAAGAAAAAACAATAAAAGGGTTGTGGTGATGGCTATAATACAATGATGGTTTCTTGCAGTATCACATAAAGCTAGCAATGACCTCAGCATCATGCATGGTTGAGTGTTTCAGTACCAAACGTTATTATTGGGATTGATGTTGTGATGCACCTTTTCTACATCAAGATCATCTTCAATCATTTTCTCTCTTTTTTTTTTCTTTTTTCCTTTTTCCTTGCTAGGGGGTGAAAAGTACTGGATGTATATTCAAAATCCGCCAACGTAATATATTATACCAAATGGTAAATTAACTTATTTACCGTAAAAAAGGTGGAAACACCATAATTAGAGGCATGCAAATTTGTGTCATCATGTTTTGTAAAATAATCAAATATTTCTTTTGGTTGTGTCTCGTGTGCATATATGCCACACGTGAGTAATCGGAACTTTTTGCCCTACATGTAAATCTTTTCTGGTACAAAATTCACCAAAAAGAGAAAAGAGAAGTGAAAAGAGGATTGCATTGTATCCTTTAGACTTCTTTTAATTTCTTTTGCTGTAGGGATTTTATGTTCATTGGATCGGTGTGCAAGATAAAAAAGTGGAAAAGTAGTAGCCATTCACCACCGACTATAGGACAATTTTTAGCAAAAAACACATGATTTCACACCTTAAAAAAAAAGTTGATATTCTCTAATCTTATCGTGTATTTTTGGGTTACATTTCTTTTCATTGAATTCATATAAGGTACGATCTCCACCTAAAGTTTGTCCTGTCCTCTATTTTTTATGCCATAGGGAATATTAATCTTGTTTTCGGTTTGTAGATGCATCAAGCGTATTATTTTCAATTCAATGTCTAGTTAATTTTGATGCGATTGTCCGTCTATTCTACTAATTTATGTTCAACATTCAGTCAATCATGCATACACAGCGGTTCATCTATCACATTTTGTACATTCTTTTCCGAATTATTATACAGGCCATCGAGCTTCTTATTATTTGCATTGCGATATTGGTTGAGCATTGTAACACTATTAATCGATGAATGAATTTTCTTTGTCGTTCTCTTCTATAAATAAATTTTATTTTTTAGTTAGCAGATGATCAGTTGGTGTATCGACGTTTCTTCTCCACTTTATTAGAGGACAACGATGGTGACGAACATGCTACATTGAAAATGAATTCCATATATATTAAAGGACATATATCATTTCTGACTTATTAAGTATTGAAGTAGCAGTCGATTAATTATTCTATTGTTTGTCAGGCTAAGTAGTTGATAGATGGAATATATAATGGATTGATCAAAGAGTATATATACATAGTGACTCCTCCGTAAAGTGTTCAAAATCTAATACTATATTGCCCAATTTGAACATTTTGAATCAGCAAGAGGAGTTCGTCCGCATACTATAAAAATGTTTAACGTTCAATACGTGGGAATTTCTGTAAACTAATAATTATACCCTTTTGACGTGTGAAGTGTGAAACTATCTTAGTATCTCTTATCTTCACATAAAGTAGTACACACTACAAAGAAAAATGGCTTTGCCGATCCCATTATTATTCTGGTTAATTATCAATTCTAAAAAGAATATAACATATCCCCATCATAAATACTTTCACTTACTGGACCAATTGGAAAACGCCACTACATTTCCATAAAATATTTCACTCTTAAATTTAATAGTACGGTTTGCCATTGACTGTGAGCCATGTGTAACAACAAACTAATTAGCTACATTATAATATACCAACACTAAAATATAGTCGATTTGTAATGACAGATACAAGAGCGAACGTTTTAAAATTTTGAATTTCAAAAGCTAATAATAGCTTTTGATATATTGATCCAACTTAATCAGTTGGACGCAAATGTTTCCGTTCGACTTTGAGTTTCAATAAAACTTTTATTCTAGCGAAAAAAAAATAAAAAATCAGCTGCACATGACAGTATATATATAGTTGCGAATTGGATGGGAGAACTAACGACCTTCTTTGATGTGCAAAATTGACACTCGAGAAATCACGAATGGACAATGACCGACCAACCACATATACACTTATATGAATACATATAAAAGGTTTTTATTCTAGTACTAGAAATGAACTCTGCAACGGAGTTGGAATCACCTTCTCTGTAATATAATTCAAACTACTCATAATTAAAAAAGTAATTAATTGAGTACTTTCTTTCTTTTGAGGAAAAAAAAAAAGAGAATTAGCTACCGTAATTAAGAAGAGCAGCTATTGTAATTGTACTGTTGGGTGGGTTCACATGCATGCACACTAGAAAGTGTGTGAAGCCGTAAGATTGTCACGTGTAACGTAACCCCGTTCACATTACAAACATTTTTTTGAATAAAAAGAACAGAAACCGGTTAACCGGTCAAAGGTCCAAGTATGAAAGCGTCGACCGGTTTGTCGGAACCATGCATTCAATTCGGCCACTGCGCTCTGAGTCTTCCTCCGTACAGAACCTTTTGACCTGCGGTTGCCGGTCAACCTTTGAGGCCAAGCCAATCCAAGATTTTCTTTTGTTCACAAGCCCCAATATATCTCACTCTCAAATCCCTAACCCCCAAAATCAAAAACTCCCAACCCTTTTTTTTTTGTCAATCTTATAAACCAGATCAAACCCTACAATACACACTCTCTCTCTAGAACCCAAAAGAAAGGCCCACTTTCTCTCTCTAGACTTTGATGATAGTGAGCTACATGGATTTGAAGAAGAGTAGTGGAGGTGGGTTTTCTTCATCATCATTGTCATCAGCTGCAGCAGTAGAGAAGAGTAGCTACAACCACAGCCCATTTTCAAGCATGTTTGATTTCTGTGATGGGGAAAAGAACAGCTCTCTAGGGTTTATGGAGCTTTTGGGGGTTGGGCACGATTTTGGGGCCGACACCCTCTTTGATGATCTGCCTCAGAGGACACCGTCATCTGTGCTGCCTTCTTTAGCTCATAAGTTTTCGGCTGCTGCTGACCAGTATAACAACAACTCTCTGTTGAATCAGCAGCCTGCAACCCCAAACTCTTCGTCGATTTCGTCTCTGTCAAGCGACGAGCAGACAAATGATAAGGTTGCTGCTGCTGCTGCTGCTGCTGCTGGAGATCCAGATGAAGAAGAAGAAGGAGAAGCAGCAGAAGAAGAAGATGAAGAACGTCACAAACCCAAGACCAAAAAAGGGTGAGTTTTTTTTCAAGTTTTAGTCTTGATTGGTTTTTCTGCTTCAAGTTTCGATTTTGATGGAGATCCATTTCATAACTGATGAGAATAAAGATGGGTTCTCGATCATTTTGAGTGTGGAGAGACGTGGAATTGAAAATTTGGGATTTTGGGTCAAAGCTAAAAAGGGTATACTTTGATTATTGTGTGTATTATTAAATAAAATTCTTTTTTTTCGGAATTTATTGAAGGTTGAAGGCGAAGAAGGCAAGTCAGAAGAAGCAGAGGGAGCCCAGAGTTGCTTTCATGACAAAGAGTGAGGTTGATCATCTTGAAGATGGCTACAGATGGAGAAAGTACGGCCAAAAAGCTGTCAAAAACAGCCCCTTTCCCAGGTACTACTTAACTCCAGTCTAAACTTCAGTGCCAAATTCAAAGCTTCATTCATGGCGTCGTTGGTCAAATCAATAATGGGTTTGAATCAGAAATCAGAATCCCACTTGTACATTTTGAAGTTGAAGAAATGCTAATGGGACTTGTTAAAATTGTGGGGTGACAAGAAAATCATTTTTGGAGTATGTTCCGTTGGTATTTCTTTTAATTAGTTTATGTGTCATGATGATTTGATTTGGTGATATATTTTGTGTAGGAGTTACTATCGATGCACAAGTACAAATTGCAATGTGAAGAAGCGAGTGGAGCGATCATTCGATGACCCGAGCATTGTTGTGACTACATATGAAGGCCAACACATCCACCAAAGCCCACTCATGCCTCGCCCAACTTTCACCGCCGCTGCTCCGCCCACCTTCGCCATGCCGTTGTTGCCTAACTATCAACAACAACACCAACTACTACCATTTGCGCATAACAACTCCTCCTCAGCACCAGTAGCAACTTTTAACAATGGTAATCATTTTAACGTGGCAAGTAGAGCTACCGGCTTTCATCATGAAAGGCGGTTTTACACTCCGGCAAGTGGTGGCTCCGCCTTGGTAACTGACCATGGACTTCTTCAAGACATTCTCCCCTCTCATATGCTGAAGCAGGAGTAGTAGATATATTTACATCTCTCTCTCTTATAAATATATGATATAGACGAAGATGATCGTGATCAAGAGATGATGGGATCCAATTAATGCTACTTGATTATGTAGTACTTAATTAATTAGCGTACTGACTTTCTTTTGAGATCAGGTGCAGGTGCTAATCGAGTCCACTAATTTCTTGCTAATCAATGGAACAATGGACTCTTTTTAATCTATTTTCAGGTACTAGGTAGTAGTTAGTTTCCTACCTCATGAGCTATAATGTTCTCTTTTTCGTTCTTTTCCTTTTGGGGGTTGTGGGGTGTGGAAGAAGAAGCCTAAAAGAGGAGAAAAAGGTGGGGTTCGGTTTGTAAAGATTTTGTGGTATATAGAAAAATATGGTTTCTTTTTGGTTAATTCTTCTGACCCCTCATTTGTCCTATATCTTTGTTTTTGTTGCTCAAGGAATGTGCATTGATTTCACATTTGGGGTGCTGCTGCCGCTGTGCAGTCTTGATTTTGATGGTTAGGATTTTCTTCTAAGGGAGCTCAGTCCAGATCCACAATTTTCAACATATAAGTTCAGATTTCTCGTAGATTTAAATTACATAGGGAAAATTCGAAGATTGTCAATACTAGTGTCCCGAATTCTCTAAGATCATGTACAAGTATACTGGTTTTTCTGAAGATGTGTTTTGACACAACCAGTCCCACAATTAATGCCTTTCGCCTTTTCGCATTTTCCTCCTGGGAATTCACACAATAGCTAGAAAAAGGGGCTGCAATTTTGATGGTTTTGGTACCAACATATAATGCTTTGTCGCCAAATTATGCATGCTTTTGCTACAAGAAACACAACACAAAAATCAATCTCTACCACCCCCACTTTGAGCCTCCGGGACAATAAATGCCTCGTTTTCTTGTTGATGCCATCAAATCTCACCCTCCATGTTCCATTGATGATTCTTTTTGGGGACAAAGTTCATTGAATTTGGATTTCCATCAAACGAACATGTTTGCTTTTAGGTATAAATTAAAAGATTTGACTCTAACTTGAACATCAGTAGCATCAAGACCTGCAGATAACAGGACTTGCACAAAATAAGGCATGAAAGCCCCGTGTCAATTAGTTTCAAGTTGTTTCAACCAAAATGCAGTCAGAACAACAAAGATACTGTAATTCTTTTTCGAAACCACGGGAAAACGTATTTGTGAATAACCGGTTTACGGTACACATCTCTGCTAAGTAAAAAGTGGATAGCATGAGAAAAGACAGGACCAAAGTTAAGGAGGCATTGATGCCCAGTTCAGAAACTCGTTTCTAACATATACATTGCAGGCTGTTCTAAGCTTGAACAGACTCAAGAGGGGGTGGGAAAGGGGAATCCAGAAACTGGTTTCCTGCCCTGGATTGTCATTCACTAGGAATCCTTCAATCTACGTCAATCCCTGGGATCCCTAGGACCTTAACTTTGAAAAGGATAGGCAAGGATGGCAGAGGGAGTTGACCAATCATTTCTGGAGCTTCCAAATGTATGAACAGCTAACTGAAGTTTCTTTTCTTTGAAATTTGACCACTCTGCATACATAAAAATAAGAATACTAGAACATAGTGAATTACTGTAAAAGGCATTCCTAAGAAAACACTCTAGCTATTGGCTCAGTGAATTGCGAATTACGTAATCAATACCTGTCAAACACAGGTTGGGGCAACAACAGGACTTGTTTCTGGCTGGGTTTGCAGATGATCCGGTTCCTACAAAACCATAGCATGTTACTGAAAAACCCTGGAATATACATAGAGAATACACCAAACTATTCCACATACAACAAAACAATAGCCTGATTTACACCACAATGTAAAAACCACATTTAAACATTTAAATATTGTCTAATAGGTGAAAATGAAAACAAACCAAAGCATATATTGAAGGTTTCTGAAGTCGGAGTGGCTGATTGAAGGCATGTGTCTGAATCCGTACCTGCTGTGTTTGAGCACTTTGTTGTGTACAGAGAGCGGATGGCAAAGATTGAAGATGATCAGAAGGGTTTTGCAGCTGCGTCTGCGTCGGCAATTGTTGCTCACATAAGGAAAGCTCCACAGGCTTCTCCCACTGCAAAGATATATCAGCTGTTACATATATTCCATATAATAGGACATTGTATATCTTCTGGTAATAAGATATCTAAATTGCATATGAGGAAGATGGTCAAAGACTGAAACATACTCTGCTTTCACAAGTTTCACAGTTATAATAATACTTATGTCCATCAGGGCAGGTATGTTCACTCCAGTCACACTCTACGAGAGCTGCCATCTCGTGACTTGAAGGCACCGTAGCTGAGGCAGAACTGCTAGCAATTGTCTGAGGATTGATTCCAGTTTGTAGAGACCACAGAAAAAACCAAGATGCCAGCATAGTTGCACATTTTCCAATATTACAGCACGTCAGAAAAGCATTTGCGTACATCACAAACTATCAACGTCATTATTAACTAGATTGTACGGGCACAACCACTCTCATATCACATAGCCCCACAGAAAAATTGAACACAAATTCCTATGATTTTCTATTCACCTATGAAATTGTTCCACAAACTACCAAAATCCTCCTATTTTAGTGCTTTAAGAGTTAAAAAAGCTGATGTTCCGACTCCCTTCCACATGCACGATAGTTAATGTACATGATTCCTATAGTTCTGCAGCCTCCATTGAAATACAATTCAACAAGTATAGAGTGTCAGAAGCACTGGCAATGAGGCATTTTTGTGAAAACATGCTCATGATAGTAGCCCTGCAAAGGCTAACCTCTTCAATCACTGGTCATTGTGGCAGTGAAAATAAATCATTTATCATAAGTACCAACGAACCTGACAACTCTGCTGCTCCCCAATAATTAGCCCTGATGGCTGTGTCAGATGCTGCATATGCTTCTCATTGGCTTCCACTCGAGAGCTCTGAGAACTTCTCTGTGTATTCTGTGCTGGCTGTGGAGGCATCCTGCACAATTGTGAAGGAGGAAATGGCGGTTTTACTTGTATGCCACTAGAAGCTTGGGGTTCCTGATTTGGCAATTGATAACTAGGTGGATGTGAAGCTTGATGAGCAGGATGTGGTGCATTATGCATGGGAAACCCTCCAATGGAATCACCATGATCAGATACTAGCCTGCACCAAGTAGAACAAACACACTAATGACGAGTAACAAACAATATGAGAAAGTAAATGGAATATTTAGAAAGAAATGTACCTAACTGGTTCTTGAGGGTGAGTACCAATGTTTTTGCTGCTAAATGCATAATGGCCCCTAAAGAGAGAGGAAGAGAATTCAAATATAGAAAATTTCTCATTGTTTTAACCACCCAAGATGAGAATTCCAATACTGTTTACATCTGTCTACGCCATTTCTTCAGCGAAACTTTCTGTTTATTTTAAAACCAGATGCAAAAAGTTGCTTTTGGATGACTGGTAATCAGTTATATGGTCACTGGTCACAAAAGTCCAACCGCTAAACTAGAGTATCAGATAAATAAAGTACTAATTTGAACAGATGTTTATAACGATGAATATATATATATATATATATAATGTTTCTCTTGCCACACTGCAAAACTGGATGAGAGCTCAGATTAATCTTTGCCAAAAAGTGAGGTGCTGTGCGGAAGAGGTATCCCATCTTTTCAACAAACAAAGCACACGGTGATGCTCACCTTGCAATGTGGTCCAATGATCCAAACCATCCATTTTTCAGGTTTCCCTTTAGGGCATGTTTACTTACCAAAAGGAATCGGAATCGGAATCGGAATCGGGAATGAAGAAAAGGGGGATGGGAATGGGAATGGGATACCCAAGTGTGACTTGGGTATCAAATTCTTTCATTTGAAGGGGAATCATTCCCAAATTTGTGGTGGGATCCACAATTTTTCCATTCCCAAGTGCTATAGTAAACAAAGGGAAAGGAGGAAATGGGAATGTTCCCCCTCATTCCATTCCCATTCCCTCTATGTAAACATGCCCTCAGTCATCTTTATGAAAAAAATTAGCAGATTGCTTATCTATTTGAATTATAATCATGAACATTTGAAATTTATCAGTTATCACAAGCTGGTTTATGATTGTCCAAATGGCTTACAAGGCCATCCGAAATGGGAACCTTTAAATTGGATGGTTTGGATCATTCGTTGGCATTGGGATATGGTCCCCAAGTGCTTCCCTTGAAATCTATCTCTCTGTCTACCTTAAGTCACACGCCCAAGAAAGTTACAAAAGACTAACCTTGATTCTATGCCCCCAGGTTTCTTGGGATCGGCAAAACGAACAAGTAACGGCCGCATGCAACCCTGAAATAACATAGAGAAGAAGAATAAAATCAGTCTATGCTTTCACAGAGTAATGAGACAATTGGTCCATGCTAGTTAAAAGAGAAAAGCATTACTCTCATGATGAAGGTTCCATTTAATGCTTTGATTGCTGATAGAGCCATATCTCTACTAGAAAACCTAACAAATCCGCTTCCTTGAAACAAACAAATAAAATCAAATAAACATTAGCAACATTAAAGAAGCAGAAACAAGTTTTTAGCAATATGTGTTTTCAATAAGAAACCTGCATCATGGAATTTCCAGATACTACTATCATTAAAATAGATCTTGATCGCCATTATTTCAATGTAAATTAGTAGAGGAATTGAAGGTTTGACCCTAGACAGAGATAAAATTCAAAACTACTGGCTATACCATCCACCTACTATTTCCATCCATTTAAGTAATTAGCATGCCTACAAATCTGCTTCATTGTGCAGATCACATTTAAATTGAAAATACCATACTGGGGCAAGCATAATCAGCCACTACAATGTAGTTATCTTCAACCTATCCATTATATTACATACAACTCAAGTTAAAATGATAGAGAAATCAAGAATGAGATAACACACATACCTCGATTCTGTCTCATTTCATCTCGCAAAAGGTGGAGATCTTCAATATAACCATACGGCTCAAATATCTGGAATAGACAACACCATAAAAATCTCAACAGCTTTAAAACACTTGACGGAGTGTATAACAAAAAATGAGTTAAGAACTTCGTTCTTTATATGCAAGTAGTATGCAAAGTGTATTGATATCAATAAAAAGGACATGCAAAAAAAGATGGATGCACACAAAAGTGCATGATACATCTCTATGGATGTACTGATTGATACATGAATGAATTATTTAGCTGTGGCACTGGAAGGGATAATAAGTTTCAGAAAACGTAGACCATACTTCCGAGACTTCTTTTGTCGAAGCTTCCTTGTTGAGGCCATTAAAATACAATTTGTCAGATAACCCTACTCAAAAACAAAGAAAAAAAAAAGATATCAGAGGGTAATTAAGGGCCTCACTTGCAGTGCAGCTATATGGAGTGTTTTAAGCAGTGAAATTCTTTCAACACCACACAACAGGTTCTGTTAGAACCTAAGTACATTCTGCATATTTGCCACAGTGCATAATCATCTCAACAGAAAAGACATAATCATCTTATATATTTGGAAATAGAAATTAGTAAACAACCCAAAAAAAAGCATTCAATCAAAGTTATTCTAAATAGTCGTAAGAGTTAAGGACATAAATGTAAAGTAGGATATTAAGTTGCTCGCATACAATCCAAATAAGGTTCATAAGAAGTCCTTTAAGCATTAGAAAATTACCTAGACGTTCCTTCTCCCCGTCTGCGTATCTAACTATCATTGGTAAAGCTTCCTGGAGAAAATAAATTACAACAAACAGAAAACTTAATTACATTAACATGATAAACGACATCAGTATATATCTACATATCTAGCAGAAAATTAACCCACCCCAGGAAAATAATGCTGATTATTTAAAGCTCTGATAGCCCTATCCGCTTCATCTATTGTAGCATATTTCACGAAACAACTGCCTGCATGAGCAACAGTAAAACTGTTTTCTTACTTTTCAATACACATGCGAAATACTGTCAAACGGTAATGGTCGCAACAAACAAATGAAGCCACATTAACATTTGGTAAAATGAAAAAACAGACCACCATCAAATAGAAGAATAGAAACGTAGGATAATTGTGTATCTGTTAATGTTTGAGATGCATTCAACTGCAAACCACAAACATAAGTCCTGATCATCATTTCTTTTTTTGGGGTTATATAGAGGAAACACGAGCATGATTGGTCTGAAAATATAAACCCCCAAAGACCAATAAATAGAAATAGTAGTTTCTGACTTTACTAACAAAGGGGAATTGAACCAAGAATCTGTCCTTCACCCACCCCATCCGACCAATCGATGTACCTTGTAGTTGGCCTGTCGTCTTATTCCTCAAAATAAAAACCTCAACAACACTACCATATTGTTCAAACACATGGCGAATCTGACATTTAAAAAAAATGAACACAGTGTTAAATAGAATCAGTGGTTACAAGACAAATACACGAAAACACGTAGTTTAAAAGAGAGATAAAACAGCATGTTGTTCAATAGCTTCACCAGAGACATAACACTACACACATTTCAACAGCTCAAGTGAAACAATTACTCACAGATTCCTCAGTAGGTGTTCTTGAAACCTGTGCAGCGTAAAGTTTTACATGACCGGGGCCTTCGAAGTGATCTGAAGAAAAAAGTATCACAAACCATAAATTGATAAGCGTAAAATATCTTTGGTAGGAATATTACAAATACGCTTCAAATTAAGATGCCAATGTGGTTTCTATGTGTAAGCAAATTCTGCTAAACATTTCGTAACAACCTTTTGTTCTAAACAAATAAAAAGCATCAACATTTGAACTTATGCCACAAAGACTAATCAACATGACCAAATAGATGACAACATTACTGTCAGCTCCACCTCATCCTTTGTTTCATTTCCAGTATTTTTCCTACATTTTCTTACCTACCAAACAAAATTACAAAATGTAAGTAAATAATACCTGGAGGAGGAGGTCCTTGCCAAGGCCTTTTGCGTACGGAGAAAGGCACCGGAGGGAACGAGCCATTGGAGTGGTTGCCATGGTGGTGGTGGTGGTGGTGGTGGTCGAAGTGGTTGGGACCCTGCTGGTAACTTTGGGGTCCATGATGGTTAGAATCCTGCTGGTAACTTTGGTGGCCATGGTGGTTAAAGTCCTGCTGGTAACTTTGGTGGGCTTGGTGGTTGAAATCCTGCTGGTAATTTTGGTGGGCGTGGTAATTGGGGTCCTGCGGGTAATTTTGGTGGGCATGGTAATTGGGATCGTGGTGGTAATTTTGATGGGCATTGGGATCGGGCGGGTAATTTTGATGGGCATTGGGACCGGGCGGGTAACTTTGGTGGATGGGATGGTTGGGATCGGGCGGGTAATTTTGGACGGCGGGGTGGTTGGGATCGTGGTGGTAACTATGGTGGGGATGGTGGTTGACGGCGGCGTCGACGGCGGGCCAAGGAGAAGAGGAGGAGCAATTAACAGGGTGCGGGAAGGGTTGGGGCTGTGGGTGTTCTTGGTGCATCTCCATTTTCAAAATTCTCTGCCCAGGGCTTAAACCCTAACCCCTAAATTGAAGAAGAAAGGGCCACGGGAAAAATGGTGGAGCTCCCGCACAGCCGATGACTCCCAGTTGATTAGAAAATGGGGATCGATATAAAAGAATGTTAAAAAGATGGGGTCGATCTAGAAAATCTTAAATACATAAGAGCAAAAATAATGTTGTGGAAAGAAAATAGACGAAAAAATGCATGATTTTTGAATGTGAAGGGGGAAAAATGAGAGGAAAAAATTGGGTATAAAAATTCAACTCATCTGAACCATTCATCTCTCCAAATATTAATAAGAGAGAAAAGATGGTGGTGCGACATCAAGAGGAAAACTTTTAAAGTAGGTGTATATTTACACTCAAACTTACTTCCCCCCACTACTTCCCCCCCACTGTCTCAAATTTAGCCCCCACTGTCTCAAATTTAGGTTTATACACCTTATTCCTCCAACATTATTTGAGATTTAGGTGATAGGTTTTTGGGTTTATAGAGCAACATTATTTTTGCTCTAACAGCACCAAAACCCTTTTTGTTTTTACATAAAACACCAGCCAAACTTCAGACCCCTTTTAAAATCCCTTTAAATCTCAATGAAATACACACCTAGTAATTTTGAGTTCTTACATTTTTTTTTTTAAAAAAAAAAATCTAAAATTGCATACACGAACTCATGAAAAACATACAAGTTATCCCATATTTGCAAGATTTAACTGAAGGGTTAGTTAATGTGGCTATGCTAAATTAACCATTTTGCTAAGGTAGACAAAATTAAAGGGGGTTTTGGCTATCCCAAATCCGTCCCAGCCAATTCGTGGAGTGTTCAAGAATGTTGAGTGATGTGTCCTTAAATTAGAATGGATGAGAAGGGACCAAATTCTGATTAGAAAAAGTGGCCATCTGAGCGAGCAGAACCATATCAACATTTGACGGCATATGATATTTATATTATGTATGCGTTTGTAGACTTCCAAACAAACGTTAAATATGAATCGTAATTTCAGGTTGTAAAAGAGAAACGATTAGAAAATGGGGTCGATATAAAAATTGAATGAAATTAGGAGTGACATCTCGAAATAAGACAAACAAACTTCAGCAAGCAGCAAATAATATAGAATTGAACAAAATCAGCCCTAGGCCTTGAGAGTAGGCTTTGGCTTCTCCTCGTCGACGTCCAAAGCGTCCGCTTGCGGCTCCACTCAGCTTAGTGAGCAATTCAGGTAAATTTGTTCATCCCTACACTAATTAGTTAAATCCTTGTCGAATTTAATCAGGCATTCACTTGGCCCTAATTTGCCCTATTGCGTAATCGCGTACTGGATTAGCAAATTTCATTTTTTCAGCTTCACCAGCATTTTGTGTTGATGGTTTGATTTCGTTTTTGAAATTTGTGCGAAATTGGATTGCTTAGTGTAGTTAGTGAAGTTAACCCAATTGGGAATTGGGTGTTGGTAGGACTGAAATATCAATATTTGATTGCAGGTGGTGCTGGGGAATGCCTCAAAGCTGTAATCTTTAGCTTAGTTTGTGTGTAATTTGATGTTTGTTGATGATAATTTGATAAGGTTTCGTTTGTGTTGGGCAATGTCAGAGTTCGGAATATTGAATTAAATGGAAACGAGGCCCGACCCGGATGATGACGATTTCAGTGAATTATACAAGGAGTACACTGGCCCTCCGGTGCCAAACTCCACGAAGACACAAGATAGGGAAATGCCTAACAAAAGGTCTCTTGCTGGGTCTGATGAGGAGGAGGAGCTTCGGGACCCTAATGCTGTCCCAACCGATTTCACCAGCCGAGAAGCCAAGGTTTGGGAGGCCAAGTCGAAAGCTACTGAGAGGAATTGGAAGAAGAGGAAAGAAGAGGAAATGGTTTGCAAAATTTGCGGAGAACCAGGTCATTTTACTCAGGTAATCTTTTATTGCTTTATTTACCTCTACTGTTTCTGATGATCTGGTGTTTTCTACATGATGCACATAAATATGCAAACACACGCCTCTTTTGTTGTGCGGTGTTGAGGAAACCCATATGTTCTTTGTATTTTATGCTATTACGGTTGGCTTATCTTGGATCATCTTGTGATTTACTTTTATATTGAAGAATTGTCTTGCTCTGGCGTTAGTTTTGTGATCTTCTAGATTTCTAGTTCAGACAGATTGGTCTTTTATGTCTCCTGATTTTCCATAAATATACCAGTTCTGGTGATGACTTACTTCCTTTCAGCACAACCTTATCTTGTTACTTTTAGGTTTATTACTGGAGTAAGGTTGTATTATCCGTACAGAACAGAATTCACGTACCTTGATGGGGGCTGTCTTACAAAGCTACTATGAAATGCAATTGTTAAGGTTTATTACTGGAGTAAGGCTGTATTGTCTGTACAGAACAGAACCCATGTACCTTGATGGGGGCTGTCTTACAAAGCTACTATCAAATGCAATTGTGAATGTTTATTACTGGAGTAAGGCTGTATTGTCTGTACAGAACAGAACCCATGCACCTAGATGGGGGCTGTCTTACAAAGCTACCATCAAATGCAATTGTTTGTTGCTAACTATGACGTGGTAGCCCCTTTAGGTTCTGGCTATTTAGTCATATAATATAAGACTTAGACCTTCTGGTCTCTAGCTTATCTTGGTCATACGTTGATATTTTTACCCAAAAAACTTCTATCTTTTCCTCTCAAAAAAATGGGTACTTTATGAATTGCAAGAATATCATCTTGCTATTATTTTATGAAGGCCATGAAAACTAATCGAAACTCATAGAACATTTAGACTAACAAGTACTTCTATTTTATTACTGAATTCTTTGTGATTATTTTCATGATGAATGAAGGGTTATTTTTCTCTACAACGATAGATGTTCTAATGAATTTTGACAAATATCTAGGGGTGCCCGTCTACCCTTGGAGCAAATCGCAAGTCTCAAGATTTCTTTGAAAGGGTACCAGCTAGAGAGAAGAATGTAAGATCACTTTTCACAGAGAAAGTGATAAACAGGATTGAAAAGGATATTGGATGCACTATTAAGATTGAGGAGAAGTTTATCATTGTCAGTGGCAAGGATAGATTAATATTAAGAAAGGGCGTGGATGCTGTCCACAAAGTGATTAGCGAGGAAGGTGAACAAAGGGATGGTTCTGGTTTTCAAGTGACTAGATCAAGGTCACCTGAGCGGAGCCCTGCTGGTGCACGGTTCCAACGCTCTGAATCTCAGAGGTCTCATTCTGCTCCGCGTAATGGGTCACATTTTCCACAGAGATTTCACAGGCAGGACAAGTTTGTTGAAGATCGTATACGTCAGGATATGCAAAAACAGGAGAAGTTTGTCGAAGATCGTATACGTCAGGATATGCAGAAATTCTCCAAGGGTTCTCCACAAGGTAGGGACAGCTTAGGATATGTTTATGGTGTTCATAGGAAGCTATTAAGTATGTTCGTAGCTTGTTAGGTCCCCATTAGATTTTCGGAATTTCCTCTACCTGCTGTCTGTAAAATTTTCGCCTTTATGAAAGAATCGGCTTGTTGCTTATCATTTGATTGCAGCAAAAGGTAAGTTCTTATCTCAATCACTGTGTGTAGAGTTCCAAAGTAACGTTCAGGGTTGGGTTGGAATTGATCTGGTTCCCCGAAATTCCTTTACTCAAAGTATACCCAGAAATTTTGGCTCAGATGGTTTGACTCTGAAAATAAGATAGCATGTTGAATTAAAGCTGCCATCTGCGTTAGCGTCATCAAGTGCTTAACATACTCTTCATTTCATGAAGCTTATGGTAATGACGGAGCTAGAGGTCGTGCAAGCCATTCAAATTCTCCAGCCCGTGCCCCTTACATGGGCAACTCTTATAATTCATATGATGGCCATAATTTGAGCATGGCTACTTATAGAAATGATGGATGGGATTCTGATAGAAAAGGATCTAATCTGCAATCTGGTCGTCAGTGTGATCACTCTGCCAACCCTCAAGCATTGGAAGAAGTAGAATTGGAGTACAAAAGAGAGGCGATGGAACTTGGAAGACTTCGTGACAAGGAAGAAGATGAAGAAAATTACAAACATCGTGAGGTATGAACTACCTTACAACTCTGAACAAAAAGCAAAATCAATAAACACTTTAAATTATGTTATTGTTTCTTGAAATGATAGTGTCTTTGCCAATCCTATACGCCATACCTGTCTTAGCTTAACGTAAAGGTGTGTCTGATATATCTCCAGCTACCATGCATTTTTTCTTACTGAACGCAAATCTTTTAAAATACTTGAACTCTTTGTTGAAAGTATGACATCTGACTTTCTATTATACGCATTTAAGGTGATCCTGGAACTGAGAGAGAACTACATGAAGAAATTGGCTAGCCTCAGGGGCATGCATGCAAAACAGTGGGAAGATTTTCTTCAACTTGAGGCCCAGAGACGTCAACAGGCTAATCAGCAGATGCCCCCTTCAGGTTTTGGTGGTTATAAATCACACAATTACAGTGAATATGATGGCTCATCAGCCAATCCTCATTATCCAGGGGCCAATCTAGCCATGGATTCAAGAAGCAGGTACCCAAACCCTATGGAAAATTATCCTTCTAGGCCTCGTGAAAATTATGGCGAGTTCCAGCGTCAGAGGCATGAGGATTATGGGAGGAGTTACAATCGATACTGAATGCTAAATAATGATTGCACTTGGTGAGTAGTCTTACTCTTCAGGCAACTTGAAAGGATTCAAATTGTTACCTTCATGGTTTCGCCCCAAAATTGAATCTGCCATATTCATCCAAGTACAGATTAAGTAAAATCGATTCTTGGGTGATGAAAGATAAAACTTTATCAGAGTTGCTTTCATTGACCAGACAGAATGTCCTTTGAAAATCTTTGGGGTGTGAGGGTGGGAAGGTAACTGCAGAATTGTTTGCTTATTTCACTCGGAAAATCTTTCAGGGTCCTGGTTGGGGTCTTGTAGCAGTATGCACTGGGGAGCACCAAATCTAGGTGAGTATGTTGGTCATGACTCAAAATTGAGAGATGAATAGTGCACATTAGTCCAGTGGCAAGCTCTGCTGTTTCTATTTTGGTGCCTTAGTTCTCTTTAGAGTTTCTTGTGGAAAAGTGGGACATGATTTCTGTTCGCTAGTGTAGTTTTTGGATTTTGTAGAGTATTTATTCAGTTATGATTAAATAGAGAGACGTTTTTTTCTCTTGATCATAAATCAATTTGAACGTGTTTGTTTACATTTTCCAGTTCAAAGTTACGTTAACAATCTGAAAGACCCAAACCCCTTTCAAGGTAAATCAGCAGCAAATAACCTTTTGACCCGCAAGTTGCCAGTTTTGCAGTCACTGTTCTTGATTTTAAACGCTACTTTCGATATATAGTTACTCCTCCTGGGGTTTTAACGTAGACTCAAATGAAGATCCAAGTCATCTATATGGGTGTGTGTTGGTACATCAATTACATTCCCTATTAATATATGTATCACCAAAAATTGGAAGTGGACCAAATGATTTTAAAGGGACTGTCTAGTGTTTAGTTCTCTACATCAGAAACATTTTCCGAAGGCACGTCCATACTTGTCTTTTACATACAATAAGAAACTTCATCTAGGATCTATCAACTTTACTAGGTATACATGTCTATTACGATCAAAACGCATTGGCCTCAGTTTCTGCACGCACCAAGCGAGCATAAACACCATTAAAATGACCAGCCATGAGTGCATCATGGCTCCCATATTCTGTAATGGCACCATTGCTCATGACGGCTATCATGTCAGCCTCTCGGATCGTCGAAAGCCGGTGGGCCACTATGATGGTCGTTGCCCTTTTGCTTATCTTCCTAAGAGCATCTTGTATGTGCCTCTCGGATTCCAAATCCAGTGCACTACTTGCTTCATCTAGCAGCAGTACCTTTGATTTCTTCAGTATAGCCCTCGCTATGGCAATTCTCTGCTTCTGCCCCCCGGATAGCTGGACCGCGCTCTCACCGACCTATACATATACGATGGAAAAAATAACAAAAGTTTGTCATTGTTTGAACTTTGGGACTGTGTCCGACAAAGTGGAGACTGGGTGCATGAGACCAAATGGTCGTTTTGCATGAAAATAAAATGGTGTAAGAACTTGGAGCATACCTCAGTATCATAGGCTTCAGGGAGGCCACAAATGAAGTTGTGAATGTAAGCTTCCCTTGCAGCATCTTCAATTTCAGACCAAGAAGCATCAGGGTTACCAAAAGCAATGTTCTCTCTTATGCTACCAGCAAACAATGTAGGCTCTTGGCCTACTAGAGCGATTTGCTTTCTCAACCACTTCAGATTAATCTCCCTCAAATCAACTCCTCCCATCATAACCTTCCCTTGATTTGGATCGTAAAACCTTTGTATCAACCATATCACCGTCGATTTTCCTGATCCACTTCCACCCACCAATGCCACAGTGCTACCGCCTTTGATCGTCAAAGAAAATTCACTCAAGACAGTCACCTCTGGCCTAGATGGGTATGCAAATGTCACATTTTTGAACTGAAAATCCAATGGTTTCGAACGGTCAAGCTTCCTCTCTTTTTCTCTGCCGCCACTTCCAATTAATGACTTGCGATTAATGATATCGAAAACTGCTGGAATTGCTGTTGCTGCCGTTGATGTGTCTGGTGCCAGACCGGCTAATTGTCCAACCGAAAATGAACTCAAAACAAGAATGAGAAAAATTTTGTACACCTCACCGAAGCTTGCATGGCCTTGCTTGATAAGGTAAGCACCATACAAAAGAGTTAAGGTGTATGCTACATACATAACACCTTGCGAAAACCCCAGTGCTATCCCCATGATCTGTGACCGTTTCACTGATTTTGTCGCTGGCCCTGATAAAGCTCTTTCGAAGGACTTAACCAACTGTTGTTGGGCAGAAAATGTAGCAACTGTCCTTATGTTTGAAACTGCACCAGCAGCAATGTTGCTAGCTTTTGCATAAGCATCATTGTCAAGTTTTGGCCCGAGATTTATGATCAAGCTCAAGTAACTTGCACCAAGAGTCAAAGGAGTGAGAGCAGCAGCCAAGAGTGTTAGCCTCCATTGAATGTAAAACGACAGACCAAGTCCAACCATACCAGAACTCAAACCCATCAACATTACTGATAATCTATCCACATGAACTGAACGAAAGCAGACAGAATCGATTGAGAGCCTTGAAACCAAAACTGCTTTGGAGTTTTCTTCGGAATCAAACCATCCAGGTTCTTGTTTTAGTATCGAACGAAACAAGAGGTTTCTTACTCTCATTGTGAGTTTTGTTCCTGCCCAGCCACACAAGCCTTGCTGCCCAGTCATAAAGAGTATGTTCCCAAAGCCAAGAGCAACTAGTCCTAAACAAAGTGGTTCAATTTTTTTCTTTATAGTTGGTGGGTCTTTGTGAAAGTATATTTCAAGGGCCAGGCCTAGGAAATAGGGGAAGATAGACAAAATTGCACCAGCATGCATACCCAGGATAAATCCTACCAGGAGTATCGGAAGCTCTGGTCTCTGCAACAACCATATATCCGAAAGTTGAACCTTTCTTGGCATCGGTTTTAGGACCTCTTTCTCCTCTACTTGGATTTTATCTTCCTCCGGTTTCAATCTTGACACATCATGAATTGATTTTTCAGACACCACAAACTGAGTGGCTTTTTGAGTGTCACTTTGTTTAGACAAGGGTTTTGTGACTCCATCAGCAGCTAGCTCGACAAGGCTATAGTAGGCACCGGCTTTTTCCATGAGCTGGCGGTGAGTGCCGATCTCAATGACAGAACCAGAGTCAAGAACAACAATGGTATTGGAATTTCTTACAGTTGATAGCCTGTGAGCAATGACAATCGCTGTTCGGCCTGAAGAGATCTTGTCAATAGCCTTTTGGACTACAGCTTCAGATTCGGGGTCTAAGGCGCTGGTTGGTTCATCCAAAAGAAGAATCCTAGGGTCCTTGATCATGGCTCGAGCCAATGCGATTCTTTGTTTCTGACCTCCAGACAGCAATGTTCCTCTGTCTCCAACCTGCCAAAATGAGCATTAGGCCATCAGTACATAAGCATCTATATAAACTATGTGCGCGTGTATAAATGTGCAGTCCAAATTCACACTATTGGAAACATAGCATATTAGACATCCTGCAAACGAACATTAACATGTGTGTTAAGAATCTCCCCTTCACCAGAACATTAAGAATGCTTTTACTATTGTACCTGAGTGTCGTAGCCTTGGGGAAGGCCTGAGATGAAGGTGTGAGCATTGGCAGCAATGCAGGCCGAAACTGCTTCCTTCTTGGTGGCATTTTCCTTCCCCATCATGACGTTTTCTATTATGCTTGTGGCAAACAGTACTGGCTCCTGCCCAACCATTCCTATCTGATCTCTCAGCCACTTCACCTGCAGTGTTTTTAAATCATGACCGTCCAAGGTAACAACACCTACCAAAACAAATTTGATAATCAAAATCAGAGCAGGAACTAAAGTCATTGCAAGTTATAGAAATTTTTTCTGTATTATTAACATTATGATACCTAGGTTGGGGTCATAGAACCTCTCTATGAGAGCAAAAATGGTTGACTTTCCTCCTCCACTGGCACCAACAAGTGCTACTGTCTTTGAAGATGGGATAACAAGATTAAGAGAATGAAGAATTGGAGCATTAAGGCGAGCCGGGTATGAGAAAGAAACGCCTTTAAATTCGATCCTGCCTCGAGCACTGGGCAAGGTCCTGCCTACTTTGCTGTAGGGGTCTATCTCCGGAACTCTGTCTATAACTTCAAACACCCGGCCTGCTGCCACAGTGCCTTGCGAAAACTGAGCAAAGTAAGAAAGCGCCAATGCCAAGCCCCTGCAAAAATTTAGCCATACGTAAAATGTGTCAAGAAAACAGGAAAGATCATGTACTATCATCTAGTGTTATTTTTCAGAGACATTTCTTGACCACTACAAAGAGAAGCTTATATTACCTTCCCCCCACATTGACACCAAAGAAACAAGCAATGGCAGCGCCTCCAGTGAGCTCACCCTTAGAAACCAAAACACCGCCATACCAGAAGGCCAATGCCCAAGTTGAATACGTAACCAGATAGATTACACCCACTCCTGCACCCTTGGCAAAGCCAATCCTTGCTCCAAATGGCACCAAACTGGCCAGTAAATCAGCATACTTTTCAGCCAAGTTATCCTCCGCTACAAAGGAAAAGACCGTTCTGATTGAACTGATAGCTTGCCCGGCTACACTACCGGCTTTTCTGTAAGAAATCTTTTGACAAATGCACCAAAAAAGAATCAGAAAAGTCCTATAATCTGTTTAGAACAGTTATTATGTTCTTGTTTATGTCGTTCTCTATTGTTTTTACCTCTTCTTTTGTAGTGAGACCAACATAAACAGCCTTGTAAGCAATACCACAGAACATCATTAACGGTATGACTGAGAAGACTACCAGAGAAATCTTCCAAGACCTAATAAATCCGACAATGTATCCGCATATGAAGGTGCATATATGGTGAATAAAATGTGCCATCTGCAATCATATAGAAAGTCCAAAATGTAACACTCTTAGCTGATTGTCAACATATTACAACAGAAAAGAAAATGACCAATTGTTTTGTCACACAATCATTTAATTCAAAAAAAAATTGTGCACGAAGATAGCAGACCTTCTCCCCCATAACTTCTTGAATTTGAGCAACATCACTTGAAATTCCATGCATAATATCACCAGCAGCAATTTGAGTATCGAAAAAGGTAATGTCTTGTCGCAGAACTGCCCGTAGATATTCTCTTCGTATTCTTTGAGCAGATCTCTCCCCCACCATTCTCCAGCAAGTGACTTCTGCACATTCAATCACAAAAACAGTATCGGTATGTATACCTTAATTGGGACTAAAACAAAAATTGAATACTAAGTATATAGACAGTAAAAAACACAAAACCATTCAAAAATAAATAAATAAATAAATAATACAAAGAGGAGAAGGGAATGTTCATCTTACGCATGTATGCTCCAACTACTACTATTGCTGCTAGTCCAGCCATTAGCAGGCATATCTGAAATCAAATTTAAAAACACATGAGCTTCTAGTATTGATCAATATAAGCAAACAGAGCAAAAATTGAAAATAAAACATGTGAAGATCTATACAATGTCTTATGTGAAACATCTTTACATACCGTCTCAACATCATTCATCATCGGAGTCTTGTCAGCTAATGTTGATTCGTAAGCAATCTTATTCACAAACTTCCCAAAAAGATAAGAGTACCAAGGAAGAGAGCCTCCATTTATTAGACAACCAATGCACCCCAAAAAAACAAGCACCATATCCCACTTTGTTGAGTACTTGAACAAACCAAACAACCCAACTTGTTTTGGTGGCACTGCATCTTCATCCTCTTCGTCCTCCTCATCATAAACAGAACCATGATCACTATTATTGTACCGGTCATCACCACCAACTCGATGACTAGTGGGCTCCGCTTGCCACCCGTCATCATAACCTTGATGATGTGACAACCTCAGACCATGGTCCTCATGTCTCGCACTTTTCAATGGTCCATGGTGACCATGGTCATAAAAATGGCCGCTAGGGTCATGACCCTGACGGCCCATATGACCCATAACTCCGGATTCATCATCTTCTTCTTCTTCACCATGTGGTGTTTGATCATAGTCAATCAAGCCAAGCACATCTCTTTTGGCCAAGGGGCCTCCTCCACTATATTTCCCACTTCCCACCTCCTTAATTTTTTCCAATCTTGGGGGTGTCTTCCTATTTTGTGTACCATAGTTTTCATTATAACCACTCTTCCCGAAAATCAAACTCTCATTGTTACGGCTATTAGTACTATTATCTCTAGGAGGGGCAACATAGGATTGAAGCTCAAGCCTTCCATCGGGGACATGATCGTAATTTGGGTTGCTACCAGCGGCTCCGCCTCTGAACCCACTGCTAGTCCTAGAGAGGTAGTAGTAGTTGGCGGACCGCCGGACTATGCGGGCCTCGGAGGTGGTGCTGGAGGTGGCCCATGGGCTTAGAGCTGAGCCCAAGTTCCTGGTGTCACTCCACCCGGTGGGCTCAAACTGCCACGAAATCTCCCCCTGCCAAGACACGTCACTGTCTGCCGCGAACGGGGTCGTCGGCGTGGCAGTTTGGCGGGACCTACGGCTCCCGGGGGTCCGGGAGTGGGAGCTGACCGGAGTGAAGGACCGGGAGCCGTAGCGGGAGCTGACCGGTGTGGGGTGGCGTGGCCGGCGGTTGCTGGAGGAGGATTGCTCAAACTCAAAGGAAGAGTCTAAACCGGCCATAATTGGTGATTAGTGCAACTAAGTGTTTGGGAAGTCTGAGAAAATTAGGGGAAATGAAGGGAAAAGTTCCCAACTATGTTGGAAGTCTTGGCATTGTTGCCAGTTGGAGGGAGTTGGGGGGCTCTCCCTTCTTCAAATCCAGTTGGAGAAAATATGTGTAATGATGATTAGTGGTCATTTAAATATGTTGGTTTTTATATCAGGAGCCCAGGACTTTGGTGAGTCCGTCTGTTTTTCAGGGCAGCCAAGGTGCTAGTTTTCGCCTCTATATGGACCAATGCTTGAATGTAACAAAATATGTCAAATCTTCATATGTTTTCTATTGGTTAGGTTTAAAGTTTTTACGGCGGACCTCAATTGGTTTAGTTTTCACTTTACGTACAAAAATTATTGAGTTCAAATCTCATGAAATTGAGGTTAAAAATAAAAATGTATACACAATTGAGGTCATATCTCATTAACCTGTTGCTTTATTGAATTTAGCAGTTGGTTGTTTCTATCAATTTAAGAGTCGATTTTTGTCTCAACATATAAAAATACAAAGTTGTGCAAATAATATTTGACCACGCATGCTGTCGCACATAGTTACTATCAAGCTAACAATACATCATCTACTGTGTCACCATTGCTCATAAGAGTATACAACAAAACAGCAGGCACGCCAAATGCAGGCCGGCTGATATATTCAAGGCAACAAGTTTAAATTAGTATTTGTTTACTGAGTTTTTTTTATAGCTTTCTATCAATTGACTTGAAGTAAATAAATAAAATGCGGGTTTGTACTATTATATGTTAGATTACATGTATCCTTATGTGATGTAAACTTTAATTTATAGCATGACCGTTGTTGGTTGCTTTTCAGGTACTGTAAACAAAGCTAAAACCAAACTGTACTTTCTTGTTTTACATGTCACTAATCTCAAGTTGTAATAAGGTTTCTCCAACTGTCATTAGCTCATGATTTACAATTGTAAATTTCCACGAGGTTGGTCATCTTCTGAATGAAGCCCACCACTACCCGCTGAAACCTCAGTCAATTTTGACCAAGCGACCATTTTTGCCTCAAAGAACAAATGGTATTTATTATTGAGAGGGATGCAAGTAGTTTAATCCATTTTCATGGAAGAAGATTGAAGCTTAAGAGACTGAAGATTAGACATGTTTATCACCCGTTTTGCCTCATTCTTTGGTTGCAAACAAGTTCACCCCAATGTCAACATTAGTCATGAAAGATTAAACCAATAAATTAATATAGGGATTATGTGGATGTGAGGCTCTTCGTATGAACCTAAATCTCAGATATTCAAGATTTTTCCCTTTGATATCCATGCTATACTTGATTTCGGTAGGGTCTAGCTTTCAAAAGATTATTTCAAAGTTCAGAAGTTTTGGTGTGATTAACTCATACTTTATTTCCTATAAAGTAGAAACCTTATATTTGTTTTGGTTGTTTAGAATGAAAATAGAAATCCCTTAAAAGGTAAACAAAACAAAATACGAAACTAATGCGTAAAATCTGTTGTAGTAACAAGTAGGTCTCGTTTCGTCAAAAAAAAAAAAAAAAAAACAAGTAGGTCTCGTATTGACCCCAAAAAAAAAAGACAGTATGTCTCGCTACAAAGAAAGAAATGACAGAAGAGCAAGAGGAGATGACAGCAACACAAAAATTGTGATGTCTTACAATGTATTATTCCGCGTAATCACAACACTCTTCTTAACTGTCAACAATGTCGATTCCAACAAAGTTGAGATTTACATCACACATAGGCTAACCCCATGAACAAGAAAAAAATGCCTCTCGACTACTACCAAAATCACGATTACACGATTACATTACGCCAATACCTGACTCATTGTTCAATAGAATATACACCATATTTCAACACAACTATGTATATATCTAACTAAACGACAAAGCCTCATGAATCGAACATATACATACATCCCATCGTAGATCTTATATAAAAGGCCGAGTCGTGCCTACTCAATCGTTGGTGTCTTAAGTATATGATCACCCTTTAATCCTACCTCCAAGAACTTGCTATGTGGTTTTCTTTAAGTGATAGTTACCTCAGCTTTGACTCATTTCCCTTGCTTCGGAATGATGAGAGGGAAAAGAATGACCGTGGAGCTGTAACATAGAAGCATGAGTATATCACTGTCAGAAAAACTCTAAGCCAATGTCATAAACAAACATAAGCATTTCCCCATGTCGTTATAATTTCCTAAATGACTGACACAAAGACAGAGAAAACTTCAAAGCCCATTCCAAGTGGTGAACTGAAGCTGTCTATGATAAGCCAAATTTTTTTTCTGAACTCTTCACAACTTCAGATTCATCTCTCAGAACAGGGCCTACCACACAAATTTTGTTTCCTTGGTACAGGGTACTATGGGAGGTATGCAAGGATTCATTTCCAACAAGTAACTTCACCTTGCATTAGTATTACTACCGACAAAAGTAAAATAAAGGCCATAACAAAGAAAACATTAATAGAGAATCACCTTTAAGTGAGCTTTCCGACAAATGATCCTCCCTTAGTTTAAAGTTCATCGGAGGTGCTGGGATAGAGCTTCGTAATGCTTGAACTGCACAGAGTAGTCAATCGGAAATTCAGCTCCACATTCTTTTCTCAAAAGGAGAAATGCAATGAAAGAATTCTTAAAAAGAAAACAATTCATCAAGCTCATAGCACAGAACAAACGTGGTAATTTGTTTGATTGATGTCCTAGGATTTGCAAGTACCTGTTGTTTCCCCATGATGGATAGGTGAAAAATTTGATGAAGGTAATCTTTCAGCGGAAACATTTTTAAAACCAGAATGTAGATGGTTTGTGAAACATGCCCTTCCAATAACTATGCATAGACATACACATACACATACATACATGTTGCTAATTTGGAATCACAGATAAAATAGCAGCTGCAAACAAACATAAGAAATGAACGCAAGAAAAGTGGAGCTGGGATGGCAAAGTGGAGATGAGTTTCTTAAGGGTCCCTAAAGCTCTTCGAAGATCACTACGAAACCTTGGCAGCTTCAACCACTTCAGTTTTTTCACACTCTAAGAAGAAAATGGTTGGACTTGGACAGATGAAGAAATCTAAAGTGGGATATACAATATGGGCTTTCTAACTTGCTTCAATTAGGGAATGGCGCAGATGGATCAATTGGGTTATATGTGAGAAAATAATTGAAAATTGGGATAGTGGTAAGTTACCCTGTTCATTGAATTCACTTTCGTTAAAGCTGTCATCAGGACCCTGCATGAATCCCATTCTTGACTTCCTCAAATCTTCTGACGATCGATTTGCAGGATCTCGCCCATCTTCCGTATCATCATCTCCTTCAGAAGTTGTAGCAGAGATCCAGTCGCTCATACTATCTGTCCCGCGACTTTTTCTTCCGAACTTTAGCAACCGTTTAAAACCTTTTGTCATATCCTTGCGCGATGGATTTTGAGATGAATTCGTAGCAAGTATAGGTTTTTGAGCACTTCCCCATTTCTTTCTCATCCGAGCTGCATCAACATCTATTTGGGTCAGACCATGAGAATTCCATGAAGCAGGGCTCCCAATTGGAGAGTCTGCAGAGACATCAACATCTGAGGTCTCATGCGGGTAAGAAAAGGGATGATGCATGTGCAAGTTCCACGACATCGGGCTTTCCCCTGGCGAGTCTGGTACAGAACCCAAAGCATGAAAAGCTGAAGGCACTGCAGCTGGCAACTCAGCAACTGAAGCAGGGTCCACTTGAGAAAGAGATCTTACAGAATCCACATTATTAGATCCAGAGTTGCCAGACTTTTCAGATTCCTGGCTCAGTCTCGGTTTCCCATTATCCATATCAACATCATCTTCCATATTTTCAAGTTCTTCCTCCTCTTCTTCTTCCTCTGCCATATCAACTGAATCTTCTGCCTCAAATGTCAACCCATCAACTTGTTCTTCATTATCTAAAGTCTCAGATGCCATAGACCCTTTCATCTTGGAAAACCTAACTCCAGAACCAGTACCTAAGCCATTACCCTTCCTAGGAAATGAATTTGATTCCATATATTTTGCGAACTTGTCATAGGGCCCTTGCTCAGTTTGCTCTGTATCAAATGGCACTAAGACAACCCCGTCAGAGCTTGGAGGAGACAAGCTGGTCAATTCTACAGGATTGGCAGAACTTTTCCTCAAGGACTGAGAACGCCGTGGCTTCTCTTCCTTGGTAATTATCTCTTCAGTAATGCTCTTGCTGCGTGAATAGCTCTTGACTTGCGGACGAGCAGCTAATTTGCTGACAGCTGGTTTGCTAACTCCAGAAGAGGGCTTTGTGTTTTCTTTCCTGAAATCGGAAAAGTTGGGAACTGATTGTGCAAGAGGATTTTCTAATTCTGGTCTTCGCCTCCCTGAACTAAGATTGGAAACTTTGGCGGAAGACCGTGGAGCAGGTATGGCTGTTGGGGTAGACGAAGGCAAATTTCTATTGGGAAAAAGCTTTTTATTTTGATTGCTTCTAGAAGCACCATCTCCTAAAGATTCTTCACTAGAAAGCCTATCTTCTCCGTACAATTTCTGGCCTGGAAATTCAGAGAGATCCTCATCCTTCTCCCAGTAAATAGAATCTATTGGCTGTCGTCAAAACACAAAACTATCATCCTAAGATACGATACCAAACAGCACAAATTTATCTTGGAAATCAGAGCAGGAAACCGGGAAAGAAATCAAACTTTCAGTCATCAATTTTACAACTAATTTTCTTTAGAATTTAAAATAACATTTACCTGCTCCCTCTTCGTACTAGATCGAAAATTGAAAGATCTCAGCTTGTCTGCACGTCTACGAGCACAAGATACTGAATCCTGTCTGTCTGTTGACCCTGAAAACTTGGCTCTTAACTCTGCCTTACTTTGCTCAAGGCTATCTTCCATGGCCTTCAACTTGGCTTCCTTCTCTTCTCTTTTGGAACCCCATTCTTCTCTCAGTTTAGCATCTCTTTTCTGCGTATACCTCTCATAGAACTTTCCTTTAGAATCAAGAGAGAAACCAGGCGCAGAGAAGTTTTGCTTCAGAGTATCACCATAATCCTTGATACCTGCTATCTTCATTGGTGGAGTAGTATTGAAATTTTCCGTGCTACTAGAACTACCCATTGGGTCCATCACTGTGTTACTGGCACAAAATTTTGCAGGAGCAATCTCCTCTTCTTCTGGTTTTCTGTACTGTGAACTTACTACTTGTTCCTTCTTCTTCATATCAACGGGCTTGCTTCTTCGAGCAGAACTAGACTGTTCCCCCGGAATCCGAAGCTTGTGCTCTGCAAAAAGCTTTTCCAGCTCATTCGCCTTTATTTTAAGCTCATCATTGAGCTCCTGATTTCCCTTGGTCTGTCTTACTCTCTGCACTTGCTCAACTGGCGTTGTTGCCATTGTTGAAAAGCTCTCTTGATTCGTTAGAATCTTGTCCCCTGTAAAATCCAATTTGCTACTTTCGTAAACACCATTGTTTTCATCTCTCCTACCCCGTGGGTTCTTAATCTGTTCACGACTTGCAAAAACTGGTTTCTGCATTTTCATTTTCTGACCTCCAGAATCTTCCAATTTAATGTGTTGCTTATCAGATGATGTCTGGTCAAGTTTACCCACCTGCCCATGGTCGCCAGAAAAAGATCTCCCCAGAGGCTGGGAAGTCACTTGATCACCCTCTACCCCTTTGAGCTGTGTTGAAGAGGCTTCTTCAAGTTTACATCCAACACCACCATCAAACTGGCCCGAGAAAGACCGGGAATGACCCTTGTAACTCCTAGACCGTACTTGAGTCATCGAAGAATCTCTCACTCTCGAATCATCAAGTCTATTACCAAACCCACCACCTGATATTGCACCCTGGTTCTTCCCTCCAACAACCTCTGCCCGACCTGAAAAACCTTTGGATTGTGTCTCAGAATTCGATTGATCATTAAACCCACTGTTCCTCTCTTCAGTAGACGTCTTCAACTTCTCTATAGAAGTTCTGGACTGGGTCTGAAAAGCTACTTGCTCCTTCTTCGCAGTTGACCCCACCTCTTCCTTTCCTACAAAAACCCCGACTTGGGTCTTCCCATCAGCTTGATCTTTTAGCTCAACGTCACCAACTTTACCAGAGCCACCCCTCCCTTCCACCTTACAAGAATCCGTCGTTGACCCCTTCTGGTCCTTATCCTCAACAGCCACACCAGACTTTATATTACCTTCAGCCTTTGTATCAAAAATTGCAAGAGAAACAGAGGGAGCAGAAGATGGTGTACACAGGGGGCTCTCTGTATCTTTTTTATCTGCACTCAAATCAATACTCATGTCACTAGCGCCGCTCCATCTTCGCAGTACAGTAGGCGCAGACGACACATCAGAGGAGAGCCTTCGGAGCTCCACAGGTTTGGTAACAACGGGTTTGCCACCACTGGAGCTACTGGAACTCTCCTTCTGCTTACTCTCAAAAAGACTGATACGGTCCTGGACGCTGAGCCGCCTTCCCGGTTGACTCACAGCCAGAGGAGTTGTGGAATCGGTCCCAGGCGGCTCCTCCTTCTTCTCCCCCACCTTGGCCTTGTCTTCGTCTCTGTCTTTCTCAGTTACTTTGTTACGTTGTTGTGTAGGGAAGTTAGGTTGTTGACAAATGGAGGATCCTGATGGGGTTTCTAGTTCCTCCTGCTTGTTTTGAGGTTGGCTGTGCGGCCTAACGTGAGGCCCGGATGTGTCTTCTGTGGGGTCATCAATTGACATGTCAGATTCACATGAGGTTCTGACAGCTCTATCATCTCCACTTGGCTTCAATTGGTTGACCACGTCGGATCTTCTTTCGCACAGTGAGATGAATTTGCTGCAAGCTTCGCTGCACAGTTATTAATATTCCAAAATTATAATGTTTGTATTTCGCACAAGTATAATATTAGAAAATTAAATTTAGGAAACAAAGTTCTGTTTGAGGTGAGAAGTACAAGGCAGTTGAGAAAAGACCATTGTAACTGCTCTACCTAACAAAAAAGTGACAGGCTGCTTTACTATTTTTCTAAGTTCTACTCTAACAACTTCATTTTCCTTAATTTCTGGGCCATTTGTAAACTATATAAAAATCCATGGGCTTAACCACAATTTTACAGTAGGCCCATATGGCCCACTTAAAGTGCTTCATATAAGAGTCAGACCAAACCTTTTTTTTTTTTTTTGATGAAATCAGACCAAACATATAACTGACCGAAGAAATGAACCATAGTGATATAAGGTGCTTTTAGGCTTATATACCCCATGAACAAAACCAAAAAATAATATAAAAAAGAAAAAAAAGAAAAATTCTGCTCCAATATGCAGACAACCAACATGGAGTCACTTTCCGGCAAACGCAAGGAGTCACATCGTCATACCTTACTCATCCATCTGAAGTTTCTTATCTTCATCACTAAACATATCAGTTGCCATGTTTCAATCAGGCCACCCTGTTATACCTTTTGTATTGAAGAGTTGCACACTTTTAAGGTACAGGAAAGTATGATGACATTTCACTTTCGATTTATGATGACATTTCACTTCCGATTTCTATAGTACATCCCTAACATTTCTTTTTCACAATAATGCATCGGCTTATAATTGTGGACCTCGATTCAACTATCGGCATTTACAAAAGTTAGCCCTGTAGTAACAACAGAGTAAAGCCTCAAAAAATCTACACAATGGGGAAGAATCATTATATGCCATGATTTTGCATTCCTCATGTCAGTAGTGTTTGGCTGAAATTAAGTTTCGAGTATTTTCCTACACATTTATATTCTGTTTGTTGTCTGCTACCAACACCACACAGACGCACACCAAGAGGCAAAAGCAACCACACAAGGCGAGGTTCGATGACACAGAAATGCAGAAACCCAGATATCAGAATATAAGCAAGTGAGAACACAGACACACACACACAGAGAAAGTGATATGGGAAGGCACTGACTGGGGCTATACAGTATGACCTCTTTTTTTGGTTCGTGGTTGAAATAGTGTTGAATAAAACTTGAAGAAGCAGCAGATAGAGAGGAATTTTCCAGAATCTTACTTCAAGCGATAGGCACCAAACCGATCTGCAAATAGTTGTAGTTCAGGGACTGTATCAAGGTTGAAACCAGCTGCAGATGCACGAGCACAAGCTGTGGTTAAATCCTGCCTAACTGCAACAAGTCTTACATCAATGGCCCTCAAAAGCTCCTTCCTGCATAAATAGCATTAGGAGAATAAAAATGAGAGCAGAAATTTAGGAAGGGGAAATTGATGGGATGCTTTAACAATGAGTCTCCATCTTAGCGGATTTTTTACTGCCCTTCTGAATGATAATGGCAAAGTTATGATCTACTGTAAAAATCAACATGTGCAGTCAACTCCCAATATTTATTTTGGCAGAGGAATTCAACCAGAGATATGACTGGCTTCATATGCAATATTAAATTTGGCCAAACCACAATCGAAAATTTTCATCAGACATAGAAAGCAAGGCATTCCTAAACATCTCAAACCACTATAACACAACATGAAAGAGGCTCCTTAACCGCATCTCATGATAATGGCCAAATTGTCACCACAAAGGGAAACCATCATCTTCTATAACCTCAACCTGACCAAAATTTTCCCCAGCTGACTTCACATATCAAACCCAACCTAGAGGAAAACACAAAACAAGTACGACCTGATGAACTCATATGTGCTCTTACAGCAGCAATTTTACTATATTCTACCTTAACTAAAATACTCTAACCACATGTCATTAACCAAAAAAAAAAAAAAAAAAAAACTCAATGCACCTAAGACAACATAAACTATACTGATACTTCAATTATTTAAGAATAAAACATTCGACTGAGTATTACTTTGTCGCATCTGCTGCTGCTGTGACACCCATTCCATCCCCACCTGAGCAAATCATACAAAAACTAGGTCAGCATTGTAATAAAACCCATGTTTGGATAAAGATCCAGATTGGGCTGGACATAACACTATTAAACACTTGATAAAGTTTCCAGATGTAGCACAGGAAAAGAAGCCTATGACGTTCATAGAAAATAACACTAATCTTGTCCGTACTTTCTACAGCACCAAGTTGAAATTTAACTGCAATTCAGATTACCTATTCACAGACTATAAGAAAAGTAAACAAAAGCAACAAGGAAAACAGACTGACTTCGTTATTACTGTTCACAGCATATTGCATGCCGTGCCTAATCACTTACTTAATCACTAAATTTCTAAGACATAGTAGGGACCTTGACAGTTTTGTACAGTTCATCATATAGGGTTTGAAAGCGAAATCTTCATCTATTCTCACTATAGGAAATCTAATCACTTCTCAACTAATTATTCAGGAACAATTCCGGGTCCCTTCTAACTTCAGCAGCATAATTATTCAGGAACAATTCCAGGTCCCTTCTAACTTCAGCAACACCGGCGATAAGTCACACCATAATGACTAATCAGATCGAGCATGGACCCTTGCATTTTACTGATCCATGATACCCATGTTATGCCCAGAACAGCAGACATGGTGTCATCCCACTTCCTGTCATGCCCAGTTAAAATATTCTTCTGCGAAAACACTCAAATCTAAAATTCCTGATGTCCTAGCAAACCCAAGCTGTTTATCACTGAGAAAAAACACCTCAGCATTGCTATCAGTATCTGCCTTTTCCATTCCCAACTTTTAAGGTACAAATGTCATACTTCCGGACTGAACACCCAAATTTCCAATGAACACTTGCTAACTTACAAGAAAAGATCTATTGGCACTGCCTACTGAGAAAAGGACATGAACTCCTTTTTTTTTTTCTCATGGCGCATCCCATCTTTCATGTTTGGAACTCAATCTGAACCAATGACACATAAAGTAAGCAAGTATAGTGTAGGAGAAAATTTGTAAGACCAAAGAGATAAAACCCTGGATCCCACCAAGGGGTACACAAGAAGAAACAGAAAAGACAATTCTCAGAATTATACTGTTTAACTCAGATAGAAAAATCTGATTGGAAAGGTTTGCATAAGCGAGAAAAACTAGCAAATCTAATAGGATAAAAGTCAACAAGATACAACCCCATAATGGGCATGGATCATTTGTTATTCTTGGTTTTAGTTTATTTAGAACCGAGTTCGTAAAAAACCACTTCAAGGGCCACCATATGAGTTTTTCTTTTGCTAGTGAAAGTCAAAGACTCATCATGCGTGACAGACCTAAGATTTGGGATGCAGATATATGGCTCAGCTTCATTCTCAAACAATATCAACATGAATACCCATACATACTACCTTCCCTCAGTAATTTGAATTATTTAACTCCAATTTACTTAACATGTATTGGAAATGTACGAGCAAATAACTCATGCAGTTCCTTGTATTCTTCATCCTCTATAGCCTTGCTTCTCATAACAAAGCCATTCTATACAAGAACACTTCAAAGAGTACTTCTCTTATGTAGAGATTGTGGAAGTCTACAAGGTATGGACTTATGGAGCAGGCAGGATCTTGAAATTTAGAAGGGTGTGATATTTAAGTGCTGCTGGCTTTCCTTTCACACATTTACGAATCTATAGTGTCTCTTCAATGTGACCTAGTAGTGGCAAAAATAGACCTGACCTAAACCAGTATTACCTTGAAAAGTGTGCACAAATGAGATGACAACAACTTATGAATCGTAGATATTGTAGCAAATTTTAATATTGCTTCTTCCATGGAAAGTATTGTATAAAATGACTCAGCATTTCACACACAACATACAGACTCCACTGACATCTATAATCTTTATCATCCAAGCAATCAGTAGTTAAAAAAAGGTGAGCGAATTCTATATACGCCCCCTCTCAACCAGATAAATACAGACTCCCAGCCATTAAGTTTTGTTGCATCCAACCCAATTCAAGGTGTAAAGTAGAATTAAGTATTAAAAGTGAAGTTAGACGAGATGAACATACCCAATGGACCTGAATGTTGACCTCCCATTCCCTGATATAAAGCAATGAGTTTGGTTAAAACAGAACAAGTGCTTCCTGTTAATATTTCAGTAATTGAATCGATCAAATAGCTATACCTGAGAATATATTCTCCGTGCTGCCTCCAACTGGGACATCTCTGCATCAAATGTATTGACCAGTTCCAGTACCTCGGGTGTGCTAACAAACCGCACAAACCTGTAAACAATAGCAGCTAATCAAGTCAAAGAAGCCTCAAATATTAGAATATAACAGGCCAGGGGACTACAATATAACTGAGAATTATTTCCATTAGCAACCTAAATTACCTTTCAAGTGTTCCTTTTGTGAACCAAGTCTTGGCATATTTATGTTTCTCAACCTCAAGTTTAATTGACTGAGCTGCAAGTGCAACCTGCTCTTCTGCAACTTTTAAATGGGTTACAAAGGGCTTGACTGAACCAGATGCGAGCTTCTCAGTGTTCCCATTACTAGAAACAAACAATTCACATCTGCCAAAAGAAAAAAAGAAGAAAAGAAATGAACAATCACAACTGTAAGTGGAAACATGAAAAGCAAATGAAAGCATAAAGACTCATGACACTCACCTTGAGTGCTTGGGTGACAATTGAAACACAGCATAATCAAGAGGAGTATCAGATTTCATTTTCTACTTCACTCCAGTTCCTTTATCTCAAATGACCTCTTCATATAACAGACGTTACTTTTTATCCCCAGATGCCGGAGATCATCACGTCTCTGGTTAAATTCAACAGCAACGCATAATCTGAACCAAAAGAAGAACATAAGAAAGTACAGAACGGATTGTACCAGTTCTTGCACGTGATGCAAGATTCTCTCTATGCATATTAGTAAACAACAATTTGAAATTATTAAGGAATGGATAAAACTTTCTATAATTGAATCAAATACGAGAATCCAACATTTCAGTAATCCACATTCCCAATCAACACCGATTATTCGATACTAACGTATGTGTAAAGAAAGAAATACAAGCTCAGTAGCTGCACACCTACTACTTTATTTACACCAAAATACTTACCAACAACACACCAGCAGATCTCAATCCAAAAAACTCTTGCCAAAACCAAAAAGCACCTTAAGTCTACCCCTCGTACCAAAATAGAAGCCAAACACTTCAAAAACAGAATTCAAGCATCTCCCAGATCTGATTTTCGCGAATTCCAAAATCCAAATGCAAAGCCAAACAAAACCCAGAAAGCCAAATGCCCCCCGCATTACCCACAACAACAAATTCAAAATCGAAACTTGATAAACTAACAAAACCCAACATTTAAATGCAATAAATGCAAAAACCGAAACCAATCGAACCCAAAAAATTAAGGCAAAATGCGAAACTGATCGTCCCAACAATCAGCTCACCTGAGCTCAACCTCCCGGAGATCTCCGATTGCTCGAATCGGATCCTCTGATACGCTCAAGCTGCTGCAAGCATTCCACTTTTTTTCTACTTTCCCTCTATAAATAGCTGCCCTCCTTCATCTGGGTCTTTGAGATTTTAAGCTAAATGGTATTTTTGATTTCAAATTAAGATTGGGTTTTGCTTTTTCTTCTCCACAAAGCTTTTGGGGGGTTGAAGAAAACCCTAATCACAGCAATGGCAATATGATTTTTTTTGCTTTACTCATTTCTCAAATGTACCTTTTCTCTTTGCCCCCAAAGTGCTTTGCTTGCTTTGTGTAGCTTTCTCTCTCTACACTCTCGTCTGTTTGAAAATACACAGTAGAGAGAGAAAGAGAGAGAGAGTGGGCTCTGTGTTTGTTTTGAGCTTCAGACAAAATTTGGGTTTTGTAATTTGTTAAAGACTCTTTACTAGGATTTTGAAAGACAGGGATGGGGCTTCGGCACTTTCTACAGTCCGCCGCCAGGTGGATTGGTCCACCTACTTGTTTTTTTGTTTAAAAACATCATGTGCCTTGCACATGTTTTCCCAAATTACTCTTAAAAAACCCTGGCGGACCGGTCCGCCTGGCGGACTGTAGAATTTTCCTGGGGCTTCACTGTGTGGTAGACTCCAAATTACCATTTTGCCATTCTTTTATGTTTTTTGCTCTTTTTTCTTAGTAGTTACTTGTTGATGCAACTTCATTAATCCAACATCGACAATTTAACCTAATCAAGAAAGATGCACAAAATGATAGCAAGAGTTAGACTACAAGAGTTTTGAAATTTCCGTGAAATTTCTGAATCTCGTTAGTTATTCTAAATTTTAAAATATTCATCGTGCACTTCTTATTTAGAGTTTCAATTTCAAATAGGGTAATATGTTGCTTTCAAACAAATTATTCACATAAACCGTTTCCCTTTTTGGGGTAATAAAGGTCATGGTTCGTTCGTTCATAGAGCTTTTATTTTGGAAAAGAATCCAATGAAGCTTTGCCATTTGGAGATGTCAACATAAACGTTAGTGCATTCCCATTATGTCATTGTCTTCATACTTTATTCAACAACTTATATTTCTGGTACCTATATTTCTGATAGTCACAGTAAATTTCTGCTTGTTTATCTTGTTACTTTCTTGTTTAATGATGTAGGTATTCTTCATTAGCTTCTTTTTTATATAGAGAATTGTTATTCCCACTCCAATTTTTTTAAAATGCACTCAATTTTCACTTTAATTTTTACACATACATGAAGTGCATAATGAAAGAAGTGGAGTGTCAATAACATTTTCCCTTATTTATTTTATATATATATGTAGCCTACCCATTCAGAAGCTTGTGCAAAATCTTCAGCATACTATGTTATATTGTTTTTTCGATGAAAGACGATAGATATATTGTGGTAAGTTCGAGTACAAGAATATACGCCATGTGCTTTTGCGACGACAACACTCACCAAACTCTACTAGAATTTAACATCTCAACGAACTACCAATTAGTCCAGTAGAGGAATGACAAAAGCTCCCATCCATGTGAGGAGACCCCTAGCCTATATCTTTATTCAACAAGGTCCTCACTACCATACAATATATTATTAATAATGGACTCATGTTTATGAAGCACATGATAAACAATGGTCTTCCCCTTACATGTAACAAACATATTTTGAAGTTTTGAACCCATGTTATCTGGCAATAAACATGGAAGACGTTGTTAGTAAAGCTCACATCTATACATTACCATTAATTATATAAAAATAAAAGGGCGCGTCCGGAGCAAAAAATTCCCCCCCATTCTGTCAGACAAGCAACAAGTTCATGGCCAAGGCAAACCACAATTAGAAAATTGTGAGTAGAGCTGAGCTCAACGTGACTAGCCACTTTCATTTTCGCTTACTTGGTTGAAACAGGTTATCTCAGTTGTACAAATCCTTAGAACGAACGCTGAAATCACGAGGAGGAGAAACTAGCCTCTTCCATTTTCGTTTTGACGTGGGTGATTTGACGACCCCGAAGAGAAGACCGTAACTCTGGTGAAGAGAAGACCATAACTCTGGTGGATTCAAGGAGACCTATTGGAGGGACCGAGTGACATTCACAATACCTATTGAACAAACTGAGATCAGTCTAGTCCTATAGAGTCCCACTCCTTTAGAGCATCTCCACCACGTGTGGAATTGGAGGGCGCGATCGACGATTTGGACCGTAGGCTAGGCCAATCGGCTTCCAACGCGGAAGAATCAGAGGGGGCTATCGGAAGGTTGGGCGCGGGCGGAAATTGCCTTCTCCTGAGTTTTCGACCGTGTTGATGTCAGCGCACTAAGTTTTTTTTTTTTTAATTTTGATTGGGCTGATCTGGGTCGTTAATCCTAAAGAGTTCTCTGATCTTGACCATTAATTTTGGGGTTGTTTTGTAATTAACTTTTTTAAAAAAATTCAAAAAAATACCCTAAATTTCATTTTTCCTATAAATACCACAATATTTCTCGTACATTACAATTAAAAAATAAACATTACAATGAAAAAATAAACACACAATGAGAAATGTTGGTTCAATTGCCCTCTCAATTGCCTTTTTGGGGGGAAGACAATAAAGGGAAATTCTTCATTTTGGGGTGGAGATGCTCTTAGATAAGATTTGTAAGCTACAAAGTTGAATCGTTCTTCACTTCAACAAGTCCAATCCCAACATTTATGGATTCATCAAGCACCGATCGAGATAAGATGATCGAACCGCATAAGGGTAAAAGACGAGTACTGATCGCATTTCGCAGAAATGAGAGAGTGGTCCTCTTCATTTTTCAATGTGACTTGTTCATTTAGGATCTGTGGCCCTGCTTTTTGACTCGATCCATATCCAATGATTCCAAACCAGGATGGCCATTTGCCTTTTATTTAGGGAATTCTTATTTCCGCTCCAATTTTTTCAAAATGCACTCTAGTGTTTCTTTAATTTTTACACATAATAGAGTGCATAATAAAAAAAGTGGAGTGTCAATAATATTTCCCTTTATTTATGTTCATATGGTAGTATCTATCCATCTAATTCCAAAACCGAGTTATGCATAAGTCGTGTCATTGGACTACGAGCTAGTTGGTGGAATTACAGTTACGCAAAACAGCATGATTTATATGCTACTTAACTATTGATACGTAATGCATCACATCTTATGCAGAACCTGCAACTTTTTCTCAATATCTCTCTTCCACAATAGTGTGCACCAAATTATCGATTTCATCAGGGTATCTAAACATGAGACTGTTGAGAAATTCATCAAAATCAACCTGGAGGCAACAACATTTCATAAGCAGCAACGAGATTGCACGAACATATCATATCACATTAATACGCACCTAAGAACATAAGTCTTCAATTTGCAATTTCCATTGGAAGATGTAACTCAAATTCACTTGCCATTGCCAGCAAGAATCCCCAGCTCTCTAAGTTCTAATCATCCAATTACTCCTAGTTCTTCTAACATATTTCACAAACTAGATAACTATGTGACAAGACAACAGACAACAGAAGATCATACACCCAAGTAATCTTACAAATTTGCCAACATGTGGTTTTGGGACCTTTTTTTTCCCACTTTCCTCCTAGTTGCTGCAATCACTATTGGTGGTGTTGTGATTGTTGTTGTTATTTCCATGGTGATTGCTAGCATTCCCGACCCCATTCCCATTCCTCCTCCCACCACCGCCACTCCCGGGCTTCAGCTGCGAAATCTCGACCTGAGTCTTCATGAAGAACTGAATCCTCTGCAGCTCCAACTCCTTAGCAAACTTCATCCTCTGCTTCTCCATCTCCACCACCTGCTGCAGCTTCGCCGTCTCGGCGTGCTCATACGCCTCCCCAAACTTCAGTATCGCCCTTGTCAGTTCCCTCACCGAGCTCCCCCACCCGCCACTTCCTTTCTCTCCCTTCCCTCCACCGGCATTTGCATTCGCAATGCCGTCACGCCCCGCCGGAATCTTCCTCCTCTTCCTCTCGAAAACCTCGTCCCCAACCGAAAATGGGGACAGATCACCTGACTCATCCGAGTCCCAATCCACCACACCCCTAGGCCTAATCTTCACCTCCCTCTTCCCAAAACCCTGCCCAGATCGAACCTCGACTGGCATTCCAACCGGAACCTTCGAGCTCTTGCCCGACCCGCCACCGCCACCGCCACCGCTAGACCCAGGACCCGACTTAGCATTAGAGGGCCCAATCAAATGCTCCATCCTATCATAAAAAGCCCATTTACTAGGCCCTCCACCAGCCAAAATCTTGGATTTTTCGAGCTTATACTTCTTCTTCACAGTATCAATTCGGTTCTTACACTGAATATCGGTTTTCGGGACCTTACCGTAGTCCTCACCGCTGGCTAAGACGACGTCAGCAACCTCCTTCCAGTGCTTCTGCTTCAAATTCCCTCGGCTCAGCTCCAAGTACCTCTCCCCCCACGCCTCGATCAGCACCGCCGTCGCCGACTCGCTCCAGCAGTCCTCCCTCCCGCCGCCGCTGCTCTTCCCCTGCGACTGCGGCGTCTGCGACAGCGCCTGGGGCTGCGACGGCAGAGCCAAAGTCAGGGTCTTGTTCTGGGCCTGGGACGACGGCGGAGGAGGGATCTGACCCGGCGGCGCCGCCACCGTCACCGTAATCCGACCGTTCTGCCTCGGAGACTCCGCCGATCCGCTTCCCCCGGATGCCACCGGCGACTGGATCTCGTCGTCTTCTTCCATCGATTTCACCCGCCGATCCGAGAAATCCGATCTAGATCCGAGAAATCCGATCTAGATCCGAGAAATCCGGCGTCGCTAAAGTGCGCACCGTGCGTAAAACTCACCGATCTGGAAGCTGGGGATGGGAATTGGAGGCGGTTAGGGTTTGGGCTATCGTGCGCCGGAGGAGCAAAGTGAAATCGGCGATTGTGAAAATTAGGTTTTGGGGGAAGTTGGGGAGGGAGCTTTTTAGTGCGAGAAGAGGAGAGAGAGAGAGAAAGTTGACCGGCTTTTCGCGTTTACGGAAGACGTTAACTTTTGTGGCGTTTTTTTTGTTGGGTTGCGTATTCTCGGTTGACGGAAAAAACTGAGGGGGTGGGGGCTTGGAAGTTTTGACGGCGTCCGTCGACGGTTACAGAAGGTGGGGACACGTGGAGAAGGATGATGGACCCGTGGGTGAGGTGGCGGGAGGTGATTGGGGGTTAGGTGGAGACTTCATCACCGGCGTCGTGGGGCTGCCGGCTCGGTAGGTGACGTACGGGACTTTTGGGACCTTTGTTGGCTGTTGTTTATATCTGAGGTGGAGTGGATTGACGTAAAACTCCATCCGGTTTCGGGGCAATTACGGCTGTGGCCAGAACCAACCAACCTACGCTTCCAATTGAATTGTGGTATAGTGCGCTTTGGCCTTGGCGCCTCTTTACTATAGTTTTTAGATTCTTCGCAGCATTACCACCACAAGTGCCAAGGATTTAGAGACCCCAAAGTACTTTACTACTTTTCTTTTTTTACAATCAATTTACGCATCATTAGTTAAAGAGTTAAAGAGTTAAAGAGTTAAAGAATTAAAGAAAAATAAGCTTGTGATCATCTTACAACGGGCAAAATTCTCTAAAAAAAATCGGGGAAAAAATTCAGATCCCATATCGAGTAAGAAAAAAGTGACGCACAACAGTACTTACAACTTAAGTGTTTTCCTCAACATTAGAAAGAGAGGATTAAGCTATTTTGGCTTATCAATGTTAATGCTAATCTTTGGCTTATAATCAAAGTGATGCATTTGACTTTATTGGAAGACAACGTAAATTAAAATTTCAAGACCAAAGACTACTAATAAGAATAGATGATTCAAGATTCAGACTTTTAAGTATTTACCTCAAATTTTAAATTAACTATTACAATTTTTCTCTTAAATTTTGAGAACATAATATCTTATATATTACTTGATTATTGAACGTGATATCAATATTTTTACATGAGCTCAATCACAAGTTAGTAGCCTGGCATTTTATTAATAAATCGAACAAGTACTTCCAAGTCGGACTGGAAAATCTAACAGTCCACAGGAGGGTAGTCAAGTACTTTGGTTGAGTGAGTTTAAAACGTCAGCAAAACTGTGGTCAAGTGCAAAAGCAGGCGTGCAAGTACTTGCCGAGTTCACGGCAGCTTTAAGACTGTCTGTCTTCCGCAACCACACGTTCGGCGCAATCAAGGAAAGTTTCATCACCTAGGTCTGACCAAAGTTATCGGCGGTGACCGACACCTGTCGGTGACCCCTTGGTTACGCCAACGAAACGGAACGGGTATAGGTAGGTTGCTGGTTGGAAACTTGGAGGATGTCTTTTTTTTGGTCAAAAACTTGGAGGATGTCAGGCTGTCACGGGGTTGCACAGTCAAAGCCGCCACTGATTGGCTGCGTCCGATGTGGCGTTGCCGGTGATGTAATGTCCTATTGCCATTACCGGAAGACTTTGTGGCACTTGCGTAATATATGGGGAAGGGGGACCAATGCGCATGATGCAAGCTTAATAAGTTCAATGTTTCTGTTTTATATTTAGAAAGGGCTAAATAAATACGCTACCTACAAGGGCATGAGCAATGAGTAGCTCAAGGGCCATAAAATGAGCGATATAGGGAATTTTTTTAGTTCTAAAGGAATATTTGTTAGCAGCTGTAGATTTTCAGCTGTTAGATTTCATCAAGTGTTTAGTCTTAATTTTGTGGTAGTCAAAGATTGCAATTTGCAGACTCTTTCAACAATGGGGAGACGTTTGGTAATGAACAAGGAAGTTTTAAGATTTCGTTCTGTTGTAATGAGTGCATATATTGAGTACAATGCTGGCCCAAATACATTCTCATGTTCTAAATCATCAACAAGGTCACACGTCAAATGAAACAAAATTCTAAGAGCATTTACGGTGGACAAGGCAACTAACACAGTAAATTTTATTTTATGCACCACATCAGCAAAACTTACCTGCAACGGATAAGGTAAATACTTAGTCAGCTTTACCTTATTGCAAAAAATTAGGCAAAATTGTCTTATCTCCATTCATAAGGTAAATTTTTTTTTTTTACGGTTAAAAATATATTGCAATTGTTATTTAATGTTTTACTTTCTACAAAGAATTTTTTTCACTATTTTCTTCTAATTAATTAGAAATTATATCTCAACAAGCAAAATTAAATATAGCTTCACAATAAATTGCACAAAAAACAACGAAATAGGTACACAATTATGTTAATGAGCGAAATCACTAATTAAAAAAAGTGTAGGTGATAAATTTATTTTTTTGGAAAGTGAAAAAATTATAAGGGCAACATTTGTTAAATTAAGCATCATAATTACAAATAGTTTGTTTAGTATGTATAAATATTTTAATGTGCCAAGTAATAAAATAATAATATATTTTAACAATTTTATCTTACTCATTGTAAAATAAATTTTCACTAAAGTAAATTTTTAGATCAAAACATATCACATTAGCTATTAAGCAACATATTTACCTTATAAATTTTATTTATCCACCAAGGAAAAACGTGACCATGCTTAACTGTTGGCATCCACCATCCCAACCTTTTCTAACGTTATACATTCCAACCCGATTTCTCGTATTCGGTCCAGCCCCGAAGCTGAGCCCAATAGGGCAATTAAGCCCACATCCATTTGTAGTGCGGACGGAGCGGTTCATTTCTCAAACAGCGCCAGAGAAATTTACGAAGACTGCCACTGAGCTTGAGAAGTCGTTCTCTCTAACGTCTCCAAATTCCAAAAGAAGAATATCTGGAGGAAGAACCATCTTGACACTCGCCCAGCTATCTCTCTAATTTGTTCAGATCAAGTTTCTGTTTTTGTTTGGCTTTGCCTCTTGTGGTGAGAAATTACTTAATTTTTTGTTGATGTTTTACAATTCTTTTGCTATACAAGAAATTGGGGCGGGGGGACTTATTAACCTTAGTAGGTAGCTCGGGTGTGGGGTAAATGCTTTTAACCAAATCTTTTTATTATTAACCTTAGTAGGTAGCTCGGGTGTGGGGTAAATGCTTTTAACCAAATCTTTTTATTGTAAAATTTAGTGGTAACAAACTGGTCATAATTGGATGAAAGGTGATGTAAGGTATTCATGAGCCTCAAGTGTAGGGTATAGTCAATTTTCACTCTACTTGCTTAGTGTTTCTGATAAATTTTCCACATTTTAGCCTCAACCTCAGGGAAATGAGAATTCCGGAATGTTTACGTGGGACGTAAACCCTAAACCCGAAACTCTAAAACATGCATTTATGAAGAAAAAAGGCACAGATTATAATTGAATCTTTTTCTGTTGCCTGCTAAAGAAAGGCAAGATGTTCTTGCATAATTTTTGAAGTTGTGGAACTAGTGCTAGTTTGGAAAAGTTGTCCACAACTGATTTCAGCTATGACCTTCCTTTGGTCTTGAAGGTGCTAATAGTTCTGTTTTAGTTTTATGACATTCTTGAAAAAATCAGATTTGTGCATGTAGACTCCTTCCTTTTGTGTTTATTTATAACTAGATACTTTTTTTGTGAAAATCAACATCATGACTTTTGATTTTTTGGTTTGTAACAAGGAAAATGCAGGATCTCAACAGATGGCACCTAAAAGAAAAAGGGTGCAGCAAAATGAAGCCAGGTTTCTTAATAATAGCCTATTAACAGAACAGGTATCTTAATAATATCTGGTTATCAACTAACTCTGCAGAAATATTTTGAGGACCACAATAAGCAAAGATGACCAAACAGATGACTTAGAAGGAGACGAGCTGTTGGATGAACAATATGGAGAAGGGGTTTCAGAGTCAGAGAGAAAAAGAGAATGAAGAAGAGTTAAAACAAGGTGGGTCAGATTCACAGAAAGAAGGGCCTGCTGGACAAGAGTTGTGTTTATCAGTGATTGATTTTGGGTAAGAATCTTTAAATACAAGGATTTACATTGACCAAAATAGAATTCTTAACTCTGTACTTGTGTAGATAAGTGCAGTCTCATAAATTTTGTGGCTAACTAGATGTGCACATGACAGGCTACTGAAAAATAAATGAGCACAATAAAACAGCATCAGTAGAACAGCATAAAATGGGACAAGCAATTGAAAGCAATGAAGAAAATGTGGTGGACGGACAAACTTTGGTATCAGCTCTAGCAATTATAAAGAAGATTATGGAGTTAAACTTGAGAGAAACCCAAAACCACAGAGAGAAAGTGGAGAGGCTGATAAAAGATAAAGACGATTTTAAATATGAGAAGCGTAAGATGAAATCAGAATTGGAGATGAAGGAGGAAGCACTACAAGAAGCAAACAGAAAGAGAAAAAGGGTGGAAGAAGAAAAAGATATCCTACAGGCAGAGATGGAAACGATCTTTGAAAGAGTCATGGAATTGGAGAAGAGTTTTTCTGTAAGCACCAGTAGCTTGCATCAAACTAAGGATGAGGAAGCACATTGATGCAGCTTAGGAATTAGGAATTAGTTTCCTGTTTTCCTAGGCTTATTATTTACTAGTTTGTAATACAGGATTAAGATTGCTTTCTTGTTTCCGAAGGTTTAGGATTAGTTTCTTGCTCTATAAGAAATAGGTCTTTATAAATACAAGCGTTGTAATTGTTTTAGAGGCAGACTTGGTCGATGAATGAAAATCTGTTTCTTTGAGTTATCTCTCTTGATCTTCTAAGGTTATGTTTCTTGTCTTCGTCTAGAGTTCTGGTTCAAACTTCTGAATTATGTTCTTGTTCTGTTTCGAACCCTCTGATTCTAGCCTTTGGTTCCCTAATTCTCTCTTGTTCTGAATCTTTTATCTAATTCTAGAGTTTTGGTTATGGGTGCTGCATCAGTTGGTATCACGAGCCTAAGGTTTTTCTGCTGATCGATTACCTTGGTTCTCTTCTTTTCCCAACTATTCCGCTGCTCGACAGCTAGTCACTACTTGGTTCTTTATTTTTTCTTTGGTTGAAAATGAAACACGAATGGTGTTCAATGTTTCCAGCACATAATCACCACGTCCATACCATGGATCTGCCGGCTGTCGTACGAGTTTCAAGCCCGGGAGGCTGAGATCTCTTAATCCTTGGAGAAAGTATTTTTTGAGTTGGAAGAGAGGCTGCTTAAGCGTCTCGATAACCTTTTTATGGAGCTCCTTAAACGACTGTTTTCATTTCTTGAAGAGTCTGTGATAAAGAAAACATCTACCCTAGTGGCAAAACAAGATCCAATCGTCCCTGTAGTAAGAGCACGCGTCCTTTATTCTGGAACCAGCCTTACCTGTCATTGAGCACATTCCTATTCAAGAAAATGATATCTTTGCACAAGTGCATCCTGCTCCTTTAGTGATGATAGAAGAAGCTTTTGCCCCTTTTGTCCCTTGCTCTTTTGCTTCATCAACTAAAGCTCCAGCAGTGTAGCAGATAAAAAGCAGAAACGAATACTAGTTATGTATTACAACTATTCTTATCGGTAAGAGACAGTGTCATGTAATTTTGTCTTGATTAATATTCTTTAATGAAATTTTCCATTTGAGGTTCAAAAATTTGAATTTGTTAGGAGTGATAGTTTCATTGTCTTCTCTCCACTTTGTGGCTTATGCATATGTGAGTATGACACATCTTGATACCTTTAAAACGATGAATCATGGATACAACAAATCTTACGCAGCTCAAGCCTGTCCTTGACCATCAAAAGCAGGCCAAGCCTCTAGTATCAGTGCTCTGATTAAACCAAATTACAACAACAAACTAGCTCTGATCTAGTGATACTTGCTCTCCCAATCCTTGAAGAGTTCTGGAACTAGATTCGGTTTGAGTATAAGAAAACGGCAGATTGGGCAGGAGTCTTAACTATGTTGGAGTACGCCTTGCCATAGAGTAGGTCTTACTCTGCGCCTATTTGTTTGTCTTTTGACAAAAGGCTTTTTTAACACTAGACTAGCTTCACAAACACAAGAAACAAAGTACATGGTTTAATCCGCCTAATACATGGTCATTACCAGATGATTTATTGTTATCATCGAGCTCACCCTACCCCCTAGGCCATTTTAATGCATCTGCGCATTATAAATGAAGCAAACCTTCTTGCCCTCATAGCTGGGGATTGCAAGAACAATTAGTGGTTTTTATTTTATTTAATTAATTCTTCCAACCTTGATCAATGGCTTCCTTTTCTTCAATCTCCCCAATCTCAATGGCTACTCTGCCTTACACTGCCAAGGGCAGAACCACAACTTGCCAACTTGTTGTAAGAGCACCATCCTGCTTTTCGTCTATTCTTTGTTTTAGCGATAGTCTAATGCTAATTTAACTTACAGAGAGAGAGAGAGATTTAAACTCGAGTGCATGTGTTAATGGTATGCTTGATTACTTGTTGTATTCAGGGAGGTCCAGTGGTTAGAGGGCTAAGACTTGTGCCAAAGATTAGGATCACCAAGGGAGCAGAGAGATCATTTGCACTCACCAGTTGCACCAAGACTACAATCTCATGCTCCATTGTGAGTAGATATCTTATCGTTTCATGATCCCTTTTTCACTCGGTAACACTTGTTATCTAGTGACATGGGCAATCAAGTCCTACTAAGCGTTTTTGGTTATTAGAAAGCGCTGAACTCTAACACTGTGACTGATTAGAAGCATCACTTATTTGGTTTGATATTACCATGTGCAGGCTCAACCAGAGACTCTGTCAACTGTCCAAAGCACAATTGCCAAGCAGCTCTCCATTGATGAAAGCACTGTGCTTCCCGAAACCAAGTTTGTCGATTTGGGGGCCGATTCCTTGGACACAGTACGTTCTTTCTCAAATCATGGTTGGAGCTTTGCACAATACTATTACGACATAAACACCACTGAGTTTCGATTATGGATTAACCGTATGCGAAAATGAATTAGGAACAGAATAGTTTAATGATTAGATCTCTTCCAATGTGACCAAATTTAAAATTAGCAAACAAATGCTTAACTAGTCATATAAGTTATAACCAACCACATTATCACGTACGTAACACAAAATTTTAAACCATATCATGCGACCACTTATTTAGATTATATGATCCTTTTTGTGTTGATTATTCATATAATATATAGGACTATGGTGTTCCGGAAAGTTCAGGAAAAGAATACATGTGTTTTTGACTAATGTCACATTTCTTCAGTATTTTAATTGTTTGATTGATTAGTGTCCTCTTCTCTGATGTGATCAGGTTGAGATCCTGATGGCTTTGGAGGAGAAGTTCGGTGTCTCTGTCGGAGAGAGCGGAGCTGAGAACATCGCAACTGTTCAAGACGCTGCAGACCTCATTGAGAAAGTGAAAGCAGCTTCAGCTTAATGGCCTCTGTCTCCATTGTCAATCGATATTAAACAAACTAATTCCTTGTTTCAGTCAAGTTTTGTTTTATCATGATTTTCCCTTAAGATTATGTCACAACTAGAACGAGATGTTCATGCCCCATAAATTTCATTTGGAATGGAATAGATTTTGACAAATAAATACAGGATACGAAGCTTTTACCTCAAGACTTGTTCTTATGTAAAAGAATATGCAAATTCATTTTGATTACCATACTATACAATACTTGTTATCCTCGCTTCTCAAGCATAATAGGGACTGAATGCCACAAAACCAAGTACACAAACATTGTAATACCAAACCAGACGCAAATTTTAGCCACAAAAAGAAACCATGGGCCAAAAATGAGTTTAGATATAAAACTTCAGTTCTGATGAGGAGTTTCATTAATCAAAGGGAGAATGCAACACACAAAATCCATATGTACAAAATCAAAACCAAATACAAAAGGAAACTTGAAGACCGCATGGAACCATCAAATAGGCAAAACAGGCTATGTCCTACTTTTAGTTCCTCCCTCAAAATCTCCAAGGAGCACACCTTATTATATGTAGAGTACTTAGACTAATGGCATCTCTCTATACATATGTATACACATACAATACACATATTTATATATGCATCAAGTTCCCACAAAGGTTCTCTATGTACAACACTGTGGAGGCGCCGGCGGATACTTTCGCAAAATCTTCATCGCATCCCCTGTAATTCAACGATCCAGAGCAGTAATCACCACCCTGAAACAAACAAGTACCACATATTAATGTCTGTACAACTCAAACGATTGCACCGATCATCTAGTCTATGAAAGAACCTTAGTGCTCCTATATATGCAGATGAATTTGGCAAAGAGTTGAGTGTGTTACAATATTATACTCAACCTAAATCTGTAGCGGTAATGGTTGATAGTCAAACATTATAACATACAGATTACCAATTTCTGTGAACAGAAAGTGCAAATCTTGTGTTTTGACTTGGTCATGAGTTCCTATTCTGGTCACACATGCATGATCTAAAGTTCTAAACCAGAACTTAATTAAAAGTTTCGGAAAATTTTCCCCAAGCATTTGTTTTTCAGGTTGATTAACCCAATTCTAACGTGTATATGCAAATTTATCATTATAAACACATGCACTAAATAGCAAACAACCAATCGTAACCAGTCGGACTTCGAGGTTCGGCGCGCGGCAGAGCATCAGCTGACGATTTCCTCCTCGTTAATTTCCGGAAATCCTTCGCACCTGGTGTATTAGCTGCAAGTAAAACCAATCCATCACACAAAGAACAAGCGAAGTTGCAAATCTGTATGCACAAAATACCCTAATGTATAACTAAAGACTCAGTAATTTTGGCACTGTGAGAATCACTTTTAAACCAAAAAGTACTCAGGAGAACTTCTCCTTAAAAGTAATTCTCACCCTCCCATAACCACTCCTGGTAAGTGGGCTAGGTGAGACTCTTCCCATAACTTTGCAAGAAAACAGAACACTTTTCTTCCTACATGTAAAGGAATTAAGTGCGTCTTAATTTTAATTTATTTCTAATTGTGATTGATAATATGATAACACAACATAAAGATACTTACGTGTTCCAGGAGAACTCGGAGTTCCCGGAGAGATTGGAGACTCCGAGGTGGAGCCAGAGTCAGGTGAAAGGTGGCCAAGGGTTGAAGATCTAGTCCTAAGAATTGTAATGCTCCGAGTGACCGGCACATCGTCGCCAACGATCACGGGCGACGGGGTCTGCATCGACAGGGAGTTACGGAGCTTGCCGAGGCCGGATTCGGGTGCCGGGCCGGCGAGTGTTTCATCCCAAAGCTTGTGAAGAAAACCCATGACTTTTATTATTGTTTATAAGCCTAATTTTATTGTGTCTCTATGTAACAACCGATGAAGCTGGCCGTGGAGATGTTAACAATGGAGAAGCTGTTGTTAAGGCTTGTGACCTAAGCTATACGACTGTTACAAAGAGAATGGGAAAACGAAGCAAATGAGAGAAAAAGATGTGATAAAAATCACTGAGAAAAAGAAGTTCCTTCTATGAACATAAGATCTCACTGGCTTCTTATAGAAAAAACAGAGGGTTGGGGGGAAGAGAAGATGAAGGTGGTGAATGGCTAGAGCTAAATTGAGCAGACAGGAGTGGATGGCTTAAATGGCTTAAGCACTTTGGAGCCATCCAATTGGTTTGGATTCTCTCTTTTTGGTAACCTATTTTGAGTAGTAACTATATTTTCTTGAGGTGGGCCTACAAGTAGCAGAGAAAGTTCCACCAAGATTTAGTTAGTGCTTACTTATTGTCAACCCTCAATCTAGTCATCCCACTCAACTCTTTAATTACTTAAACTCCGTATGTGTAAAATATACGTAGGCCTACTTCTAAGGTTGAATTTTATTAAATAGAGATGATTGCAGTAAAAACGCAACTATTATACGAAGATGCAGTCTTAGATCGGAATTTACTCAGGAGTCAAATGCTCGTTCTAATGAAGGGATATTGTATATGCATGCTCTTCCATTAGATGACGATGCATCATAGATATTTGGGGTGGGCATACAAGTTGAACAATTTGCTAATTTGGATCGTATTACTCGATTCGGTGCAAAACGAGCCTATATTTAATTTTTTATTTCAAAACGATCTGACTTTGCACTAGACTCGTTTATATACGAGTCCAATAACAAGTCTAAAATTCCTAAACACGAGTACTCGATTCGGCTCGTTTAAAGATGTGTAATACAAGTGACTTTCTATGATTGGCTTAAAACATATGTTATACCTATACCTAAAAACTCTAGAGTGATAGTATACATATTTTCCTGCTTAAAAAATGACAACAAAAATTACTGAAGAGATATGGGGCTCCAATTTTTTCCCAAGATCACCAATCCCTTTCAATCTTAAAAATTATATGCTAGATAGTATATAAGATATATAAGTCTCTAGTTCATCCTCAAGTGCAAAGTGACTAGTTTCAGAAAAGTCTTTGGGATAAATTGAGCAAGGTGAATCAATCTTTCTTTATTGAAAGCAGAGAATGAATCAAGTAGGCTTAAACATGTCATACAAAGAAGCAGGTAAGTATTTTTTGTCGGTGAAATGAGTGTTTAGCTCTATAAGTTGCATATCAATTACCTCCATAAATAAATCAACCTAATAGTAATGCAGATTTATCATTTGTGGAGCTCTACATCGTGCTCGACCCAAAGGTAGATTGCTATTCTCCATGTTAGGAAAGCTTGTGTGATTTTATCTCATGAAATTACTGAAATCTTATGGGATTGGGTAGAGGAGCAAAAGAAAGGGAAAGTAAAAAAAGCAGCCAAATGGATTGTGTGGTGTAGGTAGAAGTAGGGGTGGGCAAAATATCCCGAAAATCCCGAATCCCGAATTCCCGTCCCGAATTATCCCGTTCCATTCGGGATTAATTTCAAAATTAGCTTATCCCGTCCCGATTTAATTTTTTCGGGACGGGACGGGATGAGAAATTTCTATCCCGAAATCCCGTCCCGTCCCGTATAATATGCATGGTATTAAATAAATAATAAAAACCCCTTAAGTGTCACCATTTTATTGGCTCAAAAACAATTGTATACTAAAAAAATATGTACCTCATCACATGTAAGATTGTACATATCATTTGAACTCCGTTTTACTTGAGATTTTGGAAGGAGTCAATTTCACATGTTTACTTATGATCTACAAATTTTCGACTCCATCTCATGAGGGGTTGAATTTTGGTGAATTTTACAAAAGCGGTCGACGCTCAGTTTTTTATTTGTGTAATAATCTGTTTTTGGTTTCTTTTGGTGAACATATCATTTGAACTCCGTTTTACTTGAGATTTTGGAAGGAGTTAGTTTCACATGTTTACTTATGATCTGCAAATTTTCGACTCCATCTCATGAGGGGTTGAGTTTTGGTGAATTTTACAAAAAGGGTCGACGCCCAGTTTTTTATTTGTGTAATAATCTGTTTTGGTTTTTTTTTGTGAAGTGCTCTTAGATATTTAGATAGATTTTGATTTATCATATTTGGGTTAGCTTGTTTAGTTTGAAGTTGATAAATTTTTATAGGATAATCTCGTCCCATCCCGAACCCGTACCGATTAAATTCGGGACGGGACGGGACTAATTCTTAAAAACGTTTATCCCGTCCCGTCCCGTCCCGTTTCAAATAATCGGGACCGGGACGGGATACCCCTAGGTAGAAGTGTAAAAATGTAATTTAGGGCAAATTACAATTTCATACCATGTGGTTTGGGTCAAACTTCGAAGTGATATATGTACTTTTTTTTTTCTTGCATTTCAATACCCCTGTACTTTCAAAACCTTGCAAACTTATTCTGTCGTTACTTGACAGTTAGTTTTTCCGTTAACAGATGTTGTGGACATTGTGGGACCCACCCGTTCATAATTAGATATGGGTGCTTAACTTACCCCCTCATGTGTTTTCAAGAGTAAATTTATTTTTTTATTTAAATATTGCTGGTCAGTTTGCTTATCTTTTGCAATCAAATTCCGTCGAGCATATTTTGGCCATACGGCGAGGATGGAGACTACGTGATGGATAGGTAGAGATCAAGAAATTTGATATCGGTAAAATTGAGATCGATGAGCATTCCAATGGGGTGGTGGTTTCCGTCGTGGTGGGGTAGGTTTCGGTGGTTACCTTTCATGGAGGATGAGAATATTGTGGACGGTGACGGTAGTGGGGGGTGGTTCCGATGATTTTTAAGAATTTATTTTAGATTTTAATTAAATAAAAAGATAAATTTACCCTTGAAAACACATGAGGAAGAATAAAATGGTGAGTCCCATAGTACCACATTATCATTTAACGGAAAAACTAACGGTCAAGTAACGAAACAAGTTTGCAAGATTTTGAAAGTTCAGGGTACTGAAATGCAAGAAAAAAAATATACGTATCATTTCAAAATTTGACTCAAACTACATGGTATGTAATTTTAATTTACGCTTTAATTTAAAAGGGGTTCTTAATACTTTTCAATTTACAATTATTACCCTAAATAACTACTGAATTAAAGGCTGCACAAATCTAAGGGGGCACGTACCCCTAGTCCCCATATGCAGCGTCGCCTCTACCTACAACCTAACGTGAAGCCAACCATTTCTAATCGAAGTCCATTTTATTCTTACACAGACAACTTCCTCTCTTTCGTTCATATTTAGTTTCTCTCCCAAATGGTTAATTTGAGATCTCAGTTTATACATAGAGATTGACTTAATTTGCCTAACTTACAAAACTCAAAGTGGGACTTCATTGAGATTATAAGGATGAGAGTCTTTGGAATTCAACTTGAATATATCAATTGAGATAGTTGTTTCTTAATAGAATGCATTGAATATGAAGATGGTGATTTTCGCTTGGGGCTGCAAGGTGAGGAAGAGGGGTTGCAGCTATGGCTGGGCACGTTGCTTGCAAACCCAACCAATCAAACCGCTTGGTGTAGTGTGGTTTGGACATGTTGCTTGCACAACCAAACTGCACCATTTTTAATTGTGTGACTCATCGCGCTGCACTAAAAAATAATCAATAATTTAATTTATATAAAAAGTTAGGGCTTATGCCCAAAAACTACTATCTCACCTTTATTATACCCAAAAACACTACCTCATTTTTTTTTCCTTCAATTTACTACTACTTTTACAATTTAATACCAAACTAAACTAACAAACCCACCACAGCCTGCGTGTGTGAGACTCACGCACCCCATATCGCACGCCCCGCGCTTCTTGTCCGCCATTGTCAAAGGCTCAAGTTTTTTTTCACAAGTCTATGTATTTTATTTTATTTTTTTATATTTTGAATATGAAGAATAATAGAATGGAAATTGAAGGATCTGTTCCTTGAGATTTAAAGAACCATATTCTTCAAGTTATTCCTTCTATTTGAAGGAGGTGTTCATTCATTTAAAATTCAAACAGAATTGAAGAAGTTGTTCCTTCAAATTTGCAGGTATTCCTTCAATTTGAAGAATGTGTTCCTTCAAAAATAAGGAACAACTGGTTGAAGGAGGTGTTCCTTCAAAATTAAAGATGTGTTCCTTTAAAATAAAGGATGTGATCCTTCAAAAATATAAAGTTGTTCCTTCAAATTCGAAGGAGCTCTTCCTTCAATTTGAAGGATGTGTTCCTTCAAAATGAAGGAGAAATAATAGCTGTGTTGACTCATCATCAAATCACACGATTTTTATATCAATCTTCATCTAAACAACCCAACAAAGCTTTCTAGACTAGTTTCAAAGATTATCTTGGCCGGAAACTCGCCGGAAACTCACTGGAAAGTTTCAACCAATATGTGAGGCTCACCGGCGATGATCCGCTGCAAACTAAGGCTCAATGTTGGTTGGGCTGTGTCTAGAATGATGAGAGGGTGAAGTTTTGGGTGGTGGTTCGTCCCATTTGTAGCCGGAATAGGAGAATTTCGCCTAAAAATATGAAGACTTTGCTACCCCGTTCTCTCTCTACAGTGGGTCCGGGGTTACAATCTTGGTGTCTATGGAAAGAGAGCGACGAGAAGAATCCAACCCAATTGGTTTCGTGTCGAATGGAGTCCGGATAAGAAAGTTATGGGTAAAAGAGTGTTTTGAGGTTTGTGGTAGACTAGCGACTTTTTTTTTAGAGAAACAGCTTCAACGATTTTGGAGACGTAGTCACACCCTTTTCCAATATAAAAGTAGTATTATATTAAAAGTAGTAGTATATTGTAATACTTAAAGTGTGATAGTGTTTTTAGGTATTTTGATATTCAAGTAGCATCAAATTGTAAATTAACGCATGTCATTCTTTTCATTAGTTATTATTGTTTTACCATACATCCTTCACAATTAATTAAAATCTCAACTCTAACACATGCCATCTTTAAATAATTTTTATGATGAATTTTGATCTTAAAATAAATTTTTAACTATTTGTAATATGTATGATTATATAAACACTTATTAGCCCAAATGCTCCCTGCAACTCAAAATGAGCCCAATGTGCCCCCTCCAACTTAGTTTAAGGGAACATTTGCCCGCTTTGGCCGAATTCCGGTTGTTTTTGCTGATGTGGCCGGAATACGTGGGACCCACAAGCCCAATCAACAAATAAAATTATTTTAAAAAGTGAGCAAATTGTTTCCACGGACCGTCTCGATCTCGTCGTCTTCTTCATCAAAAAAAATCTCGTCGTCTTCGTGCTTGAGATTGAGATCTCGCCGACCTGGGCTCGTTGGAGGACTGGAGCTCCGGCAACTCACCTCCAATTCTTCAATCCTCCGAGCCCAATTGAACCAAACCCTGTAAAATTCAGTCTTTCGACCTATCCTTCACCCACAGCCGCCGGTGAGGCCCCGCCGCCGGGAGCCTCCAAACCCAAATCGGCAGAATGCGGAAGGCCCGGATTCGAATTTCGCCGCCTCGGCCGCCGCCGCCGCAACAGAAAGCCTCGATTGACGGGCCCGCTTCGTCCTAGCATGCTCCAATTCGTCGGACTGCGAGTGGCGGAGCTGGAGATCGGAGGAGTGCTCCTCCATGGCTCGAATCTTCTGCTTGTGATTCGATTCAAGGAGCGATTTTTCGAGCTGGGTTTGATCCGAGAAGTCATTCTGCTCTTGGTTTTCTTCCTCGTCGAGCAGAATCAGAGAAGTGAGTATGTCGTTCATTGCGGTCTTCTTCCCGCCATTGTTGTTGTTGTTGTTGTTGTCCTCCATCTTCTGCTTCTTGGGGTTGTTCCCGCCGTTGAAGTCGAAGTCGTCCATGTTGGGGAAGAGGGAGTTGAAGTGGGAGTAGTCTTCTTGGGAGAGAAACGGGGAAGGTGCTGATTTCCATCAAAGCTTCGAGCTTTCGGGGATTGCAGAGAAGGTGTTCGACGAAATGCCTCTGAGAATGTGAACTTGAGTTGGGGGTGGAGAAATGAACCGGAGATGAAGATGGAGATTGGGGTCGAGTCATGTTTATATATATAGCTACGGAGATTAGAGATAGGGCGGGCGAAGGCGTGTAGGGAGGTGAGAACGCGGTGGAGGGGGGCACTTTGGACTGCGACTTGGGTTCAATTGAGTTCATCAGCGAGTTGCCGGAGCTCCAGGTCCTCCAACGAGCCCAGGTCGGCGAGATCTCAATCTCAAGCACGAAGACGACGCGATTTTTTTTCATGAAGAAGACGACGAGATCGAAAAAGGGGCAAATGTTCCCTTAAACTAAGTTGGAGGGGGCACATTGGGCTCATTTTAAGTTGCAGGGGGCAAATGTTCTTTTAAACTAAGTTGCAGGGGGCATTTGGGCTAATAAGTGTTATATAAAACTTGAAAAATGCATGGTTAAACCAAACTGCACCAAATTGATATTTGCGGTTAACCGTACTGCTTAAAGTTGCTATTGAGTGGTTTGACTTTGGTATGAGATTATGCTTAACTGTGTACGATGATGTGCTTTACAGTTTTATCCCAAAACCACATCAAACTGCACTGCACCCAGCCCTAATTGCAGTCATGATAGGTGATTGATACGTGACTTTGTCTTTTCCATTATTTCTTTTATATTTATATTATAATTGACTTAATTGGGCAAACTTGGATGTTAAGTTCAAGTTTGAGATAAAAATAGGTGAATACAACCAACTATCATTAAGAATTTCATCTTTGGACCAAAAACAAGCAAGAGGTGAAATACCACAAAGAGAAAGTATACCTAATAAAAAAGCAGTTTTTGTAATTGGTACATGTTTTGTTAAACCACCCATAAGAACAGTGTTCATCCGTTAGATCATACCAACTGTTAAGATTTCACCAAATGCGTAAAAAAAGTGAATTCTCCAAATGCAGAGGTTCGAGATACATTTTTATGGGCGTATATTCTATTTGAATCATTGGGGATTCCAAATTCAAAGATCATGCATACTACAAAATGCATACATGGTTCGCCTAATCAAATCCATGAAATTTTAGATGCATGTTTCAATTGTCATAATCAATGAATACAAGTTAAACTAATGTAGCTTAGAAACATACTTGACCAATCTAAGTTCTCTAGTGATATATATCATACATATTTGACCCCATTTAAGTTCTCGAAAGATATATCATAGAGTTGGATCTTATAACATATATATCTCTTAATATTGGCATGGCACAAAGTAGTAACACTTCTTTTGTGTTAAGAGACAAAATATGTATATATCCCTTGCAACCACATACAAGATCACCAAAACATTTTTTGATTGCTTATTAGATCATTTGAGATTTCCTTTAACATTTGCATCGAAGTGAAGTGAAAAGTACGACAAACTCGCACTGCAGCGAGCCAAATTTTGGGGAGCCAAGCCAGGTGGAAAGCTTGAAGTTGAGAGATGGTTATGGGAGATGTCTGACAAATGGTTTACAGTGTTTACACGTCAATAGATAAGCCTGAAGACAATCTAGATCCACCAAACACTCTAGATTATTGTGTTGGGAGGGCCCCAACCAAGGTCACGTGATAAGGATGGTACATTGTGCTTCCTCAATCCACCATTTCAGCATTCAATAATTCCAACCTCCAAATAAGTATATTTTATAATAAAAAAATCTTCATATAATTATAAATTAGATGAATGTGTTATAAATTCATTTGTAATTATTAAACTGATACTTAGATGTATTTTTCTTATAAAATAAACTCTAGCCTTTAAGAATATCTCCAAGAGCATTAACAAATTTCACTATCCAAATTATTCTTTGTTGACTTATGTGGCATTTTGTAGAGTAAACTTTTTTTCTTGTCTTCCAACAAACTCTTCAAATTAACATTACATTTATCATAATAGTAGAAAGAGAATCAATGAGTGTAAAGAAAAAGAAAGAGAACCAATAAACAATATAAGTGGTTGTTAACACATCATTTTTAATAATAAAATAAGTTTGTGGACTACTCCACAAAATTTTAAATTTGAAGAGTAGTCCACAAAATTTTGAATTTGAAAAGTGTATTTATAAAGTTTGTTGGAGATTATTTTTTACCTTTTTTGCCTACGTGGCTCTATAAATTGGGTCCCAATTTGGTTTTGTTAACTTTGTTGGAGATGATCTAATAATTTTGGCATATAGAATATAAACTAACATATTAATTCAAATTATTTACATATATTTTTTTTTACAAGAATAAAATGATAGAAAGAATATCTAAAAAGTATTAGATTAGAGTCTTAATATCTAAAAAGTAAAATACTTTATTATAATATTCAAATAGTTCAAATTGCCAATGTATCATAATTTTATTGGTTAGTTTGATTTAGTTAAAACAAACGGCATAACAACCCATTTCTCTTTCTCTCTCCTATTTTTCATTATTTTGTTTATTTAAATTAATCATAACTTTTGATATTGAAGTCGTAATGAAAATTCGTTTTTGCCGATAGATTCGTATAAGTGAGATTTACATTTTAAGATCCATATTGAGCATGTTTTTCACAGAAAATATTTAGTAAGTTTTGAATGTAGAGACACCAAATTCAAGTGTCTCTGCAGAGACACACGACTGCAGGGATAGATGAATGTCTCTGTAGAGACATGTGACTGTCTTTGTAGAGACACTTAAATGTCTCTGTATATTTTCTAGTTATTTTTATTTAGTACTTTCAAATTTGGTGTCTCTGCAGAGACACACGACTGCAGGGATAGATGAATGTCTCTGTAGAGACATGTGACTGTCTTTGTAGAGACACTTAAATGTCTCTGTATATTTTCTAGTTCTTTTTATTTAGTACTTTCAAATTTGGTGTCTCTGCAGAGATACTTAATTGTATCTGCAGAGACACTTGATTGTCTCCGTAGGGACACATGACTATCATTGTAGAGACATTTGACTGTATATGTAGAGACACATGACTGTCTCTGTAGACACACATAACTATCACTGCAGAGACACTTGATTGTCTCTGCAGAGACAGTTGACTGTCTATGCATTCCAAAAGTACCGAAATTTTTTCTACGAAAAACATATTCAATATGGATCTTAAAAAGTAGATATCATATCTACGAATTCATTGGTGAAAAAGAATCTTCATTACGACTTCTATATCAAAAGTTATAATTAATTTAGAGAAACAAAAAAATTGAAAAAATAAAAAATATGAGAGAGAAAGATGACATCCGTGAATGAGAGTTAGTTACTTTTGCTGAGTTTGCATCAATTTGAATTGACTTTGGACTATATAGATATTGTTTATACCATGCCCCACCCTTGACACATAGGATCCACAACCAAGCGCCACATGGCGAAAAACAACATAACTCCTCGTGGGTCCCAAACGCCACATGGCAGGGACAACCTAATACCTCATGGGTAATCCCGCGAGTCCCATGAGCACGTTTTACGAGGTTTGTGGCCCCCACACGAAACGTCCCACGACAGACCGAACACCTCATAGAACCGCCCCGCAACGGGCTCCGCATAGAACCGCTAATCTCCTTTGCACGATAAGCGGTGGGCCCTACACGAGGGCCCGAGGTCACAAGGAAAACACTATGAAGGTGCATTCTATCCCACAGCGGATAAAAGGAGAATGTGATCCCTTCGCCACCTCTATAAAAGAGAGTCTACCTCCAAGGGTCAAAGGTAATTACTTTACACTATTCACTCTTACCATTTACCATAGTCACTTTCTGACTTAAGCATCAGAGCCCCTTCGGCCGGCACCACATCGGTGCTCCGAGCTTAACCCTTGACTTTCTTATAGGTCAAGAAAAGAGTCCAACCTTTCTAAAAGACGCCTCACGCACCCGGCTTCCCCGAAGCCACATCAGAACTCACACCCAATGTGGAAGCCCCCGCTTCCACGTCCTCTCTACTGTGACGTGTCAAAGCCTCCAGATTTTGACACCAACAGATATTTAATATTTTTTTGGACTATATAGATATTTAGAATCTTATTTTGGACATCTAGGATATTAACCCAAAATGATATTACAAATTGACAATTAAAAACCAAATAGTTTTTATTTTATTTTTCAAAGGAACCTGATATGATGGAGGAGCATTCAAATGGGTGGATCTCTCTTCATTAGTTACAAATCCAAATTATGTCCAAAGTTAATGATGTTTTTGAATTTGAATTAGAATTATCTACCTAGACCTTTTTAATGGTTTATATTGTAGAAGTTATGATGGTTTTAGTGTGTAGAAAATAATATTAGGTTACGTTAGGTAGATATGTTCAAGTATTTTCTAATTTATGGTGGATATGTTTATGTGTTTTCGGATATTTGGTGTGTTTTCCAATTTCGGGTAGATATATTTAGGTTTTTTCTAATTTCAAGTGGATACGTTAAGGTGTTTTGAGATATTTGGTGGAATTTCTCAGGTGGAGTCATTAGGTTGTTCTACTCTCTTGGTTTGATGTATTTCAATTGGTGGAATACTTCATGTTTTCATAAGTTAATAATTCTAACAAATTCTACTAATAAAGTTAATATGGGTGTTTTAGGAAACTAAAGATCACAAATCACTAAATATAGAAAGTAGATGACTTAGATTCTTAGTCATGAGGCCTATTCAACAAAAAAAAATAATGTGGGTTGCAATTAAAAGAAAATAATTTTTATGGGTGTTTATTCCATTTTGCCTAAATTTTTTTTTGTAGGACCAGTTGTATTTTAGAATAACATCGATATTGTCATATTTCAAGTGTTTTTGAAATCTTAGAAATTTACTTTATATAGTTATAATTACAATAAGACCAAAAATATAATATTACAATAAGAATTTTATGATAAAGTTAAATATCTATAAATTGTTGTTTGGGGTCAAAGTTCACTTGGGTGTCAAGGTTACTAATCTAGGAAGAAAAGTGAAAAAAAAACTAGATGTTAATTGATGTCAAGCAATAAAATTTAAATTTACTCTCACAACGGAATATAATCTAAAAAAAATCCTTCGAAAAAATCAATTATGTAAAAAAATAAATTTTTAGTTATATATCTCTCTTAAAGTATAACTTCTTTTTAATCATAAAAATTATGTGGTTTCAATCTAATGATTATATAGAAATTTTCCTCTATACATATTAGAAAATAAATTATAAAGATCTTCAAACATAACATTATTGATCAAAGATGAATAGAGGATGATACACTGTTACATATTCCTTTTAATGGGTCTAATTTATCACTTTATCCAAATTAGGTAACAATAATTAATGGATTCAAATGTCTTGATCCTTTCTTATGGGAGATAGAAAAGGACTTAGTTGTGATTAATCATTCATCCACTAAGGCCGTTTTGGTTGTTACTATCAAATGGCATGGTCCCAATGACTTTAATCCTTTCTTATTTTTTGTCACATCCACTCAAAGACTAACTGCAGTAACACAGAGACTTGAAGACCAGACCACACAGCACATAAAAGTTTGCAATTTAGATGATTATAGTGTTTCCAATAATTCGTGTAGGGCTGAGTTGGTTGTGCCATGAAAATGAAAGGATTCATGATGATGATTACTATGCTGCTCCAAAACAATAAATAATGTATCAGTCAGAAGAAACCACATTGGAATGGTATGAGCCCTCTTGGATACTCTTTCCTTGTATATATAAATCTTGCTTGGACGGGTCCTGCATGTTTTAAGGAGAACGAAACATACAATTTGATAACGAATTTTTTAACCATGCAACTAGGTTAGGTTGAAGTGAAAATTGGCTGTGGAACTCCTTAAATTGGTAAGACACTTAGGGCCCGTTTGGTTACGTTTGGCCCAAAAACGCGTTTGGTGGCGCTGGGCTGAAAACGGAAAGGAAAATGGCGGAAATGCGGGAAACGCGTTTACTGTTGCATTTCTGCCAATTAACACGCGAAACGCCGAAAACGATATATCGACGTTTTTGCTCAAGCGGCCTCGCTCGATGAACCCAGCGTCCTCGCTCGATGAACCCAGCGCCACGACGACGAGGACGAACCCAGTGGTCACGCTCGACGAATCCATCGGCCAACATCAGAACCCACCGCCGATGTACTGCCCAACCCAACACCGACGACCGCCCGATGACGAGCGGAAGGACAACGACGATGAAGATGACAATGAACCCAGTGGCCACGCTCGATGAACCCAGCGGCCACGCTCGACGAAGGTGAGGACGACCTTCCGTTCGGCACCCAGACGACGAATCCAGCAAGGCGACGAGGACGGCAATGAGGCAGAGGCAGATTGGGTTTTGATTGTAAAGTTTTCGATTTTGGATCTACACCTTGGGTTTTGCAGAACCCAGAAAAAATTGAAGAAGGATTTGGGTTTTGCAGAACCGTAAAAAAAAAAATTTTGATCTGGATTTGGGTTTGCAGATGCAGATTGGAAGAGAAGAAGTTATTTTTTATTTAATTTTATCAAACACATTTTTAAATTTTAAAAATACCAAATTTATCCTATCATTTTCATTCTCTGGGTGTAAACTGCGGAAATATCCCACGAAAACGTTACCAAACGGGCCCTTACATTTCACGACAGCTGAAAAATTCAGTAATTATAGCTTATTTTTATTTTTCAGAATCACTTATTAATATTGTGCGATACCTAGTACAAAAAGATTCTAGTTTAAAATTGGAAGACTTCATTACCTCTCTTTTGGATTTGACATAGTTTTTTGACATAACAAAAGTGAACACAGAAAGAGGGTGACACATGCTAACATCCCTTTCCTTCCTTTCCCCTTCGCTTTCTTGGAGGGTAAATCTTCTCGTCATGAATTTATTGTAAATGATCAAGAAAAATGAATTGACTTTAATTTTGGGTCAGACTTTTTGGGCAAAGTTGAACATGCAGACTTGATCATAAAGCCCATAAAATTGTGTGTTTTTTTTTTTTTTTTTGTTGGTTGTTGCAAGGAACACGATTTTTTATTTTTTTTTTGGTTGTTGTAAGGGGCACGATTCATAAACAGACAGCCCAAAGGGGACCTCTAACCCATGTACAAAACAGGGAAGGAGAATCAACATTCAAACTCCCAAAATAAAGCCAAGAAAAGGAGCAACCAAAAGCACAAAAGAAACCAAAAATAGGAGAGAAGAATGGGAAGAAACTTCCCAGACTCCCCAGCAACATACAATCAATCCCCAGGTAAGCCATCCAAATTAAGAACACGAACCAGGACAGATGGTGGCTGATCTTTCCATGATTCCAAAAACATCCACACGGACATTGAAATTAGTGTTGGACTTGGGCTTGGTCATTGACCCTGTCCATGGAAGCCCATCTAGGCTCATCCTGGCCAAGACCAAAAAAGCTCGGCTTGCAGATCCAGTTATATATCCACCATAAGACCATACACTACTCGTCCTCATCTAGTTGTTATATTCTGTTCTGAAAATCAAACACTAATGGCATGTTTTCTAACATGAAATGGGAATGAAATTATTGGGATCATTCTCATTCCTGATAATTCCTTTGTTTACTAAAATTTGGGAATCAAATTTGTGGTGGGACCCACCACAAAATCAGGAATGCGATTCCTGATTTTCAAGGAATGAGACTCCCTGGGTTAAGGTGGTATTGAGATTCCTGGAGATTGATTCCACCAGGAACGAAAAATTTTGTATCTAAATAATTTTTTAAAATTTAATAACCCACCAAAAAAAATTTACCTGCCGGAAAAAAGAGATAATTACCTACGCAAAAAAAAAAATATTGTAGCAAGTACTCATCTATGGTGATTATGACTTTTTGGTGAAGATGGAAGGTTGAAGTTTACGAAAGTTAGAACCATTTTTAAATGGAGATTACAATTGTTTTGGTATGACGTTTCTGGTGGAAAACATGATTATTTTCTTATGGGGACTAATCATAATTATGCTTAAACTACAATTCTCAGTAATATTGCTTATATAAAATAGAGTAGCAAATGTTTGGTGACGTGAGAAATTTGTAGTAGAAACTTTAATTTTCACCTTTATGTTGAAAAAACTGAAACTTTATACTAAGAGTATTTTAATTGATTTTCATTCCGATTCATGAAAATTAGTAAACAGTTTAATAACAATCAACTTAATTTTCACTCCGATTCTGGACAATTAGTAAACCCTTCAATGGGAGTGTTGCACTCCGATTCATGCTCATTCTGATTCATGCTCACTCCAATTTTTGTTCATTCCGAATCCTGCTCACTCCGACTCCGAGTTAGTAAACGTGCCATAATTCTTATGCTAATCTATGTTTAGTGTTTGATGAACATGAATTTTTTATTATTACTGTAATCGGCTGATTGTTTATTTATAGTGCATTTCAAAAAACAATAGGCCTTTGACCCAGTCCATATAGGCCCATGATGGGCCCTGTAAGGCCAGCCCATCGTAGCTAACTCAACTAGTGGCTTGAGTTATGATTTTGCTCTGAAAGCCCGGTCGAGCCCCACCCCATTCAAATACACCGGCAAATTTGCCTTCCACTTTTAAGGTTTCTTACTAGCGATATTGGAAGAAGAAGAAGCATATTAATGCATATGAATATCCTTATCCAATTGAACTGTACCTTCTTTATTTTAATTTCGCTTTCATCTAAATCTTATCTACTCTGACGTTTTCTCGTATCTATGATCATTCCTTCCAACCACTCAAAGTATTAAGAGTTTAAACAACTTTCTTTTTCAGGTAAGTATCATTTTAGGCAATTTGCATTATATTACAAAGCCTCAATAATTCTTGCCTTCATTTCAACCTAAATGGGGGAGGTTGCTACTTTAATTTCATCCTAATTGGGGGGAGGTTGCTACTATTAGTCGTTAATGACCTAACTTTCAACCATAATATAGTACAACTTGCATTATTTTACACAGCTTCATAAACCCGAATTATAGCTACTATGACTGGACGACCACATCCATTTAGACATCCTCCAAACTTCTAATCGCGATCACAGAAAATAAAATGCAGAAAATTGCAAGTTGTTTCATATAAAAAGGAAACGCAAGCTGTTCAACATTTAAAGTAAGAACAAGTTGGTCTTGTGAATGTAACACCATTCACACGGGATAGAAAGTGCCGGGCCCCATAAAATCATCTGCAAGATGGCCGGCAAATTAATACTTGATTTGATGAATGTAGATCAGTCTAGAAGATCAATCAACTAGACCTTTAGAATTTGATTGATTTGATCTTCACCTCTATTCTATGTCAACTTGTAACCCAGCTGGACTTTATGTTCCAAGACATCATTTTTCTTTTCTCACAATCCTTTTAATTCCTTTTGAATTTCTCTATTCTCCAACTTGTCCACTTTGCCCAGCTAATTGTGATTTTCTTTGCCCAACTTGTGTTCAACATTAGGTTGGTTGATGGAGGTTGTTGAAAGCAGACCCACCAGACCAGAAGAAGAACCCAGAAGGAAATGAGCTGCATTCAAAATTTGGCAACTTGCATGGGAGTCTAGGGTCCTACAAAGCTTTTAGACTTTTAGTCCAATTTGTGGGAATTTGTGGGCCCATTGCCTTTCTTTAACCATCACAAAACATAAAGCAGATGAATGAGGCTTTTCCTAGGTGTAGGGTCTTTGTTGTTGTAGTACGGAACTCACGTGTGGGGTAAATGCCCGCGTGCTGTGGGGTTAATCTCTAAACAGAGTTGAGTTAACCCATCCCAAATAACCAAACTAACTACAATTCTGTCATTTCATTTCGCAATCGGGTGGGTAAATATCATTTGGTGGCCAACCATGACTTTGTAAAGTTTTTATGCCTCCTTTTGTCGGTAGGAGATAATCGTGTAAACCCTACTATCGCTGGTTGGTGGAAGATATGTTGAGAACTTAAACTCCTTATCAATTTCGGAGTCCCATAATGTCAACCCTGCTATGGTTGTATACAAGAAGACACTGAATTTGCTTCATTTCTACTACGTCTAATACAAGGAAAATGAGTCTACATATGCCCCATTGAAATTCATAATCCACTATCTTCAAATTCAAGAATTAGATCCATTCGTGGATTAGTCCTGATTTTCCCATTCCAAATCACACTACTAGATCAGTAGCAATGTGCCACAAGAAGATTTAACTCAAATTTTCGACGTCATCGGTAATTCATTCTTGCCTTGTAAATAAATACAGATGAGGTATCCGGAAAGAGACTAGTGCGATCCCATCAACCAAAGCGAAAGAGTAATCACATTAAGACAATGGGTGACAAATAACAAACTGAAGACTCCAAGCCGATGTCACTACCTTCAAATGGCATGGCATGTCAGGAATGCTACAATGAAGTTCAAGCCTAACAGATTCAACATCTACTACAACTGAAATGCTGCCTAAAGTCCAAACCTGTGATTGTTTCTTGTTGATGGTGAGACTACTCAAAGCACTTCATCTTATAACTGAATCAGTAACATTATCTAGCTGATATACCGGAGTAATCATTAGAGGAAACATCATGGCCAGATGTAACCTTTTGCTTCCTTCCATGCCTTCGTCTACTGGTAGTTTCTCCGGGAATCCCTTCTCTTGCTGCCGTCCCCTTTCCGATGTCTTGCCGGGTGTCCACCTGTCTTCATATCACAAACAAATGCACAATATGAGGCTTGTACATGACAAATAGGCAAGGAAAGGGAGTTGGCAAACAGCACATCTGAGATGTAAAGACATGCGACAAAGAAAGACCTGAAAGCAGACAGGTCTTATTTTAAAAGCAGAATACTTTTAGTTCCACAGGCCTATTGATGAACAAAGCAGCTTATAAACAAACAGTCTCATATTAAACTAACCATCTTCCTGGGTCTCACATTTAATAAATACAATGAGTTCGATTTAGATTAAGAGGCATAACGAGGAAGGTACTGACCCCTACGCAAAAACTCTGGAAATGAGTGTTGAAGGCAGTTGTATCATCCAGGGCAGCCCTCCCGTAGTTCATTTCAGAGGAATTTCGCTTATTATTCGAGGTAGAACTTTCAGAATATGACGTATACGAAGAAGTAGAACAGGTAGTGGAATTTCGCTTATTATTCGATGTAGAGCTTTCAGAATATGACGCATACGAAGAAGTAGAACAGGTAGGAGGCTGAGAACCCGCACCATAACTCCCAATATCCCCTTGAAACATTTCCTCAAAGAGATTTTGCAATTCTTCAAAGGTCTCTCCATTCTCCTGTCAATTACGACATCTTGATACGTTAATATTTGCCACACTATCACCATGATAAGCCATATTAAAACTGAAAATACTAAGCTACTTCCTACGACTTCTCAATGCAGTACCCCAGTGGCTTATGATGACAATTACAACGTTCAGCGCAGGAGTTTACTTAGTGCACTCTTCCCACAAATAAGAATGGAATATAATCAAAGCAAGCTAACAATCATACTGCATTTCTGATCATAACAACTGTACACTCAAGTCAGAACTTGTTTGTGCTCTACTCACGTGCCTCGTGGGAAAAATTGGAACTCACAGTAATTTCACACCCATCAACGGCTCACAATTGCTCAGATGCAAGTTTGGGCATTCTTCATAATTATAAATTTACCATCTCCTTGATTGCAATTAAACAAATGAAATTGCATTACGAGATGATAGGTGGTGGACCCCCTGACCCATGTTAGCTTAACCCTCCTGCAGTCAAAGTCGACTAACTCAATCCCCAGCTAATGGGCCCTTCAAGAATAGACTCCCTAGGATTCCAACACAAGTTATAAAGAACAACCACGAAACCACTAACGAATTGGGCCTATCCATTCAGACAGCACTACCGACCCTTTTATTCTAGAATAAACGATAAACCCAAGTGCCACAGCACAGTGAAAAGGAAAAGCAAAATAATAACAACATAGGTTTCCCCAAAAAGCAAAGAGATTCTTTCTTGATCTGCTTCAACATGTCCAAAACACAAAAACGAATATAAAATGCAATTAATCGATTATAAAGGAAAAAAGGCGAATTCGAAACATACACTAGGCTTCGTTTTGCTCATCATCATTGCCATCTCGTTCAAAAAATCACCCATACCCTGCACCAATCAATACATGTACAATAAGCAACCAAACTCAAACAGATCCTCCTCGAAATTGTTTAAATTGTAAAAAGTGAGCACGAACGATGAAACCAGAAATAACAATGCGTAATTGATTTGGGATATTACAAATTTATCATTCAGTTAATTTTCTTCCTATAATGGGAAGCTTACATTTTCGTCATCATCACTGTCATAGGCTCCAACATCGTACAGGAACCTCTTATTCGTGTCAGATAAAACTGTTAAACAAAACAGAGCATACGCATCCTCCGGATCAACTTACTCAATCAAACAATAAAATAACAATCAAAATGAAAGTGGTGGAGTTGAATTACCAGAATAGGCATGTTGGATGTCCTGGAATTTCTTCTTAGATTCTTCCACAAACTTCGAATTGCCAGAGCTTGAACAACGATCTGGGTGCCATCTCTACAGCAACAAACACACAAAACTTAGAAAAAAAATCTTCAATAAATAGAATTGAAAATGCCCAATTCCTGGGATTTCCCTCAAATCCCAGAAAAAAGTTGAATGCTTTTCGATCTCTCTAACCTGTTTGATCATTCACAGAAAACCCATTTCCGGGAATTACATGCCTCAACTTCAATTTCTTTTGGGAACCAAATTTTTCCCATAAGTTTCATTGAAGGAACCATTGGTGCAAACACCCAGAACCGATCAAAAGACCCAATTTTTCAACGATTTGGCAGAAACCCACAAGTTCAAAAGAAGAAAAGACAACATCTTTAGCTTCGGATTTCAATTTTAACACAACCCAATTGAACAAATTGCAAGAAAAAAATGGATAAAATGAGCCAAAACGGTAATGATTAATGAAAATTGCTAAAAAAATTCTAACCAGTGCAAGTCTCTTATAGGCAATCCGGAGATCCGATTCCGTGCATTCCTTTTCCAATCCCAGAACCGCGTAAAAATCGCTTCCCTTCTCTTCCCCATTAGCCATTTTCTTCAATCCTTTCCACTCAAAAACCAAACACAGCAACCTTAAATTCTTCTCCTTTTTTGTTTCGTCGACAAATTATTATAGGACTAAAACAGAACACGATTACTTGACCACATAGATAAGGAAGTAGTCGTAGGTTTAAAGATTTCGGACTACATCTTTGTGAATTGAAACACGGAACCTTAGCATAATTGTAGGCCAAACGAAAGGGGGCAGAGAAAAGGAACAGGAAAAAAATCTGCAGACTCCGCACCCTTTCGCTGTACCAAAATTGAGGTTCAAGAACACTCCAGAAACGAGGCCCATTTAAATAGTTTATTCGTGAACAATATTTTAATGTTTTTTGGAATTTTTTGCGTAGATTAATGGCGGATCTTTTAACTTGGGTCGTGACGAACGGCTGTGATTTGGTGGAGGGTGGGAGATATTTATGCAGAAAATGTGAATCCAGAAGGTTCTGTTTTCCACTGTTATGAAATCCTTTTTTGACGTCAAGGGGAAAAAGCCTCTTGTGAGATGAAAGCTTGGATTGGGTCCCACTTCCCCCACCACCATGGCTTTCTTTTCTCTCAACTTGTGTGAGATCAATTGAATTGGGTATGGAAGACTGTAGAGGGTTTCCATTTTTAAAAATTGGAGTCTGAATCTGGAGAATTTTCTCATATACCCGTTTTGGTTTGGGAGAATCAACTTCATTCCAATCATGGAGAAAATTTACTTAATCTAGGTAAAATTATTGCATTTGTAGTGTACACTAGTACGCATCATGACCGTTGTAGAGTATTTCGGAAACAGCTAAAATCGATTTTTATGGTAGTTGATAGAATTAACATCTCTTCAAGAAATAGTTGGATTATTTATGAAAACTTTAGAATTCTTGTAATATAATGATTTTGCTAAAGGGATTATTGTTATAGAAGTTTGAGTGAGGTAAATCCATGACTTAATCAAAAGCCTAAGTTGGCAAGCCTCACTTGAAAGGAGATTCTAGAGCATGGTGGACCACTCTAATACTTGGAGGAAACTTTAAGGTTCCAGAGAATTCTATAGAGTTTTGAAGGTATGATGGACTTCTTGAGAACATGGAAGATTATAGGGGTGGGCATTTTAAACCAAGAACCGAAGAACCGATCCAATCCGAACCGAAAAAATCCGAAAAAATTCGAGTTGACTAAAAAAGTCAAAATCCAAGATCCAAACCGAACCGATCCATCCGAATTTTAATGGATCGGTTCATGGATTTTGCTTCATGAAATCCGATCCATCCTAAACCGATCCGAAATAATATTAATTATATTTTATTTTATTAATTTACACATGTCATAATATTATTGGTGTATATTTTATTAATTTACACATTGTTTATACAATCATGTAAGTTCTTATGGTAGGTTAAGAAAGCTTATGAATCATATGTATAGAAGACTATTTTCTATTACATGATTTCATTTGCTTAGGAAGCTAATTTCTTTATGTTTGTGTGCCCTTGCTTATAATAAATTGTTTTTGAAGTAGGATGACCAACACCGCACCTTCCAACTCACCTATTGGTCTTGATGGAGGTATACGTATTTGAATTACGAAACTTGAATTGTATAATCCGAAAATCCGAATCCGAACCGTGATCCAAACCGAATTAGTTGGATTTGGATGACGTTGGATCGAATTATTTTTACCTCTAAATCCGATCCGATCCGATCCGATCCGATAAAGATTTATGGTTCGGTTATTGGTTTCTAGTCAAATCCAATCCGATCCGATCCATGCCCACCCCTAGAAGATTCTACGAGCTTGGAGACATGGAGCTTACTAGAGAGCTTGGAGAATTCCAAAAGCTCATGGAGAAGTCTAGGATGCTTGGTCTAGATAACTATGTAGATATTCCAAGTGAACATTCTAGAGTAGTGTAGGATACACAAGGTCTAGAGTGTTCCTTGTAGATATTTTTTAGGGACTGTCTAAAACCCACATGTAGTCGTATGATCAATTCAATCATAGCAGTCCATTGAGGAGGTGGAAGGCTATAAATAGGAGGAGAGGCCCCAATCCACGAATGCATTCAAGCAATCAAGCCTTGTAAGCCTACTTGAGTAATACAAAGCATTCATTTCTCCCACATTCTGAGTGTCTTTGCATTGTCTAGCATCCTTAGCTTGCATTGCATAATTAGCATCTTCTAGCATTCTTGCTTTCTTGAGGCGGTTCCATTCCACTGCATTGCAGCAAGTAGGCTCACTTAGAGAGGGTTCGAGGAGTGAACAACTCTAAGGGCGCACAGTGGCTGAAGTAATGAGGTACTCGTTCTAGGAGTGAAGTACTCATCCCGTGAAAACTGGTATCAGAGACTAGAAGGTCTCACTATGGAGCATAGCATCGCTGGTGGCAAGAACAAGACCAAGGATTAGATAGTCACCTTGGATGCACGACCAGAGAAGATGGAAAATGTCGTGGTCGAGTTCAGCACTCAACTTGATGAGGAAGTTGTTAGGCAGGGAGATCTTGCAACTATAGTGGAGGAGTTGAGGGAGCAAATGCACGCCCCACTCAACATTATGGCTGAGACTATCAGAAGGGAGGTCGAGGAGAAGCTTGACCACATGACGGCGAGGCTCACAGCACTCCAAGAGGAAATGAAGGAGATGAAGGGAGACTGGGTTCTTTGTAAGGAGGCAGTCTTGAACAGATTGCATGGGCCAAAGGATGAGAAGGTGTTGGACTCCTTCAAATCCGAATTTCTTTTGTGGGAAGCGGGAAGCTAAAGAGCTTGATACCTTCTTGTGGAATATGGAGAAGTACCTTGTTCCTTACAGACAACGCACTCATATGTTGGCGTAGGAGAAGCAAGGAGATGGAGTAAGGTACGTTCACCCTTACTACGTGGAATCAATTCGAGGAGGCTATCATGTTGCACTTCTATCCCCAAAATGCTAAGTATGAAGCGAAGGAGAACCCAAAGTGACTAAAGCAGACAGGAAGCGTCAAGGATAATGCTAATGCATATGTGAGTCTGCTGTGTGAGGTGCCCAACATGCCCGAGGATGACAAGCTCATGTACTTTATGACTGGATTGCAAAATTATGCCAGGCTCGAGTTGCAAAGAAAGCACGTGCAAAACTTGTCCCAAGCTATTGTCGTGGTTGAGTCTTTGATAGAGTTCAACGTAAGCCACACGGGTGACTCCAAGTTCAAGGGGAAGAGCAACTATGAGAAAAGTTGAGGAGTCACGTCGAAGGAGAGGGACAAGCTCGAGTCTAGCAAACCAAAGGAGAGGAGGTTTGAGAAGAAACCTGAAGGCAAGACTTGAATGAAGAATTGTTATATATGTGACGGCCCTCACATGATGCAAGACTGGCCGCAAAAGAAGGCACTCAAGGCGATGAGCTTGGGAGAGGGAAGGTTGGAGAAGGATAGAGGAGGAAGCACGGATGGGGTTCATTCGGTTGCTTAACTCTGCGAAAGCTAGCGCCTAACAACCTAAGAGTCAAGCCGATGGTGGATCAATGTTCGTGGATGTCAAGGTGAATGACACTATAAGCAACGTGTTGGTAGACACAAGGGGCACTCGCAACTTCATGTCGTTGAAGGAAGTAAGGAGGCTTGGCTTTCCAGTCACGGAGGAGCCGGGCAGCTTGAAGATGGTGAACACGGTTACCACACCCATAGCAGGGGTAGTGTGCAATATAGAGGCACGCATTGGCACATGGAAGGGAAGAGTCGACTTTATCATCGCCCAGATGGATGATTATGGGGTGATCATCGGACTGGAGTTTATGGATAAGGTACAAGCTTTTCCCGTTTCTTTCTGCAACTTGTTCTGCATAATGGCTTAAGGGGACGTACTTTGCGTGGTGCCTATCGTGAAGCAAGCAAAGGAGAAGACACCCATCATTTCGGCCATGCAAAAGGGCAAGCTACCTCTCCTTGTAGCCACGAAGATGGGGAAGGTTCAACAAAGGAGTGAGCCAATTATCCTAGCAACCTAGAAAATGGAGGAAGTTGAAGGAATGACAAAGCCTTTGGAAAGTTCCCCGAAGGTAGTCCTGCATGAGGTTGAAAACAAGCCTAAAGGGCTGCCCAAAAGAGGCTTCCACTTAGTAGAGTGGTGGATTGTGGATTTACCATCGGTCGTGCTCAAACCATGGATTTCTCTCATGGGGAGAATGAGAGAAGGTTAGGCAGATGCTTCCCAAGTCGAGAGTGGAAAGACAATGTGGTTCTAGCTAGACGAACACAGGAGGGAAGTGTTGCAGCCATCTGAGTCAAGAGGTACATGCCCGGTTGAGGAGGCAACAAGGCAACATCCTTTGGTCCTAGCACGATGGTGTCAGGCTACACGAGGAGTAGCCCCGCTGCACGCGAGACGACAAAGGAGAGGTAGGAGGCTGATGAGGTCGCTTATGCGCAATTGGCAAAGACGCGAATGGCATCAAGGCTAAGCACAAGGCGTGTAAGAGGCCAAAGAACACATAGTTTTTCTCAAGTGGAGAAGCGTGCCATAATCTGAAGCAAATGGAGAGAAGAGTCCTTGTGGGGATCCAAGGACAAGATTGCCGAGTTTGAGCATGAAGGACGCGAGGATGAGGACGATGATGCAATCACGATGAAGGCATCGCCAACTCAAGTTGGCAAGCCTCTCTTGGAAGGAGATTCTAGAGCATGGTGGAGCACTCTAGTACTTGGAGGAGACTTCAAGGTTCCAGAGAATTTCATAGAGTTCTTGAAAGTATGAGGAACTCCTTGAGAACATGGGAAATTATGGGAGGTTGGAGACGCTGAGCTTGCTAGAGAGCTTGGAGAATTCTAGAAGCTCATGGAGAAGTCTAGGATGCTTGCTCTAGATAACTCTTCGTAGATATTCCAAGTGAACATTCTAGAGTACTGTAGGATGCACAAGGTCTGGAGAGTTCCTAGTAAATATTTCTTAGGGACTTTCTCGAGCCTCACTTGTAGACGTAGCATCAATTCAATCATAGCCGTCCATTGAGGAAGTGGAAGGCTATAAATAGGAGGAGAGGCCCTAAGGGCCAAATCAATCAACGAATCCATTGACTCAAGCAATCAAGCCTTGTAAGAATATTTGAGTAATATAAAGCACTCCTTTCTCCCACATTCCAAGTGTCTTTGCATTGTCTAGCATCCTTAGCTTGCATTGTATTGCATACTTAGCATCTTCTAGCATTCTCACTTTCTTAAGTTGGTTCCATTTCGTTGCGTTGCATGATGTAGGCTGACTTAGAAAGAGTTCGAGGAGGGAACAAATCTAAGGCCGTACTGTGGTTGAAGTAGCAAGGTACTCGTAGTAGTGCAGTACTCATCCCGTGACATTATGAGTTCAAATGTTTCTTGATTCATGTGCATCCTCGGAACGAGTCTATAATAATAGTATTTTAATTCTTTTAATCAAGAATTTTAATTTTGACCAAATTACCAAAATTTCGATCAAAATTTCAGATTTTTTGGGATACCGAAATTTGAATCGAGGTGCATATCAATATTATCGGAAAAAGACCAAAATAAGATGAATGTCGATAATTTCGGTAATTTGAATACAATTTCGGAATCTGATGATAAGGCTCTTAAAAATGACCGATATTACCAAAATTGTGGTTGAAATTTCGGTATAATTTCGGTGAAATTTCGATGTAGTCTTTGGTGAAGATGTTGTTTTTTCTTACTTTGTTTTTTGCAACTTCAATTCAATCTTCTGATATCCCACCACCATCTTCATATTTTCAATTATATAACTAACTAGGGCTGGGATCGGGTTGGGTCCCGACCCGAAAACCCCCACCCCGACGCCCAACCCGACACCCCCTCGGGCAAGCATTTTCCACCCTGATCCCGACCCCGATAGGCGTCGGGTCCCGACGATCGGGTACCCCGAACCCGTCGGGTATTTTTGGGTCGGGTGGGTGAAATCCCCCGACAGTCCCGATAGTAACCTATTCTTCCTCCCCGTTTGATCAATTTTCAGGTTGCTAATCAAACTTAAGGCTCCAACCAGACCTCACTTCCTGCAAATTTGAGCAACAATTCAACCACAATCAACAACAACAATCCAGCAACAACAAAATTCCGGCAACCACAATCAACAACAACAAAATTCCGGCAACAATTCAACCCATCAACAACAACAATCCAGCAATTGAACCTGATGGGAGGAGATCGACGATTTGGGAGCTCTTCCCGGCCTTGGGCTTCTTCTCCGCTGGGAACTTCTCGGCGACGGTGGGAGATGGCGACCTCGGGGGCGCGGCTGAGCTCATAGGTGGAGATGTCTGAGCCGACTGTCGAGGGCCTTGAGGACGTTGCCGAGCTCGATTGGTTCTCTTCCACGGCGGCGCCGCCTCTGCAGCTGAAGGTGAAGACGGGCTGGCGAGGATCGAGGTCGCGGAGCTCTCGATGAAGAAGAGAAAAGAGAAAAAAAGGGGCGGACAGAAATGGAAAGGAAAAAAAGAAAAAGAAAAAAAGGCATTTATATATAAAACAATTAAATAAAAAATAATTATTAATTATATCGGGTCGGGTCGGTACCCGTCGGGTTTCAACTTTCAAGCCCGAACCCGAACCCTATATTTGTCGGGTCGGGCAAAAATCGGGTTGGGTAAAATCGGGATTGGGCATCGGGTCGGGTCGGGTTGGTCGGGTTTTTTTGCCACCCCTATAACTAACAAACAACAAAGGCATAAGTTGAAATTGATTTATGTACATATATTCTTCTTCTGACACCTCATCACCACCCCTACCCTCAATTATATAGCTACCAAAAAATAAAGACATGTAAGATGAAATTGTTTTATGCATTACACAATACCTTCTTACTCATACCAAGGGTAAATATGTTTTATTAATGAAATTATTTTCTTTGATAAACAATAGCATTTAAGATATTATGCTAATTAATAGTGGAATGCAAAACACATATTATTCTCTCCTATGTATATAAAGATTAATCCCTCTGAACAATGCTACATAGCTTAAATGTTAAATTACATTATTTGTTGATTTTAAAGCATATAATAGTTGAGAATTAATTTATAGGTAATCTAGCATGTTTTTTAATTTTTAATTTTTTTCTAAAATTTTCACCAAAATGGAAACATTTTCAGAAATTTCAACTGAAAGCGAATATTTAATCCTTGGGTCTAACACGTACTAAATACAATATGACAATAATAGTTGTAGATTGGTTATAACTACGAGGAGGGCTCTTGTCCATTGTTCTATCAAGGCCCCCATAAAATGCTAATCCGACCCATCAATGTAATACCCGAAACCTTTTAGTTAGTACTTAAGCTGTATACCATACCTTGGGGTTATCAACAGAAGTTGATATCTTAATGTTGGAGTTGGTCCAACAGATAGCTTTGAAAGTCACTAGCCCAAATCTTGTGAAAAGCCCAAATAATCAATAAGCCTCTTTAATTTATTTCTTTGTTCTTTCCTGTACCACATAACCTTTAAGTACATGTTTTTGTTCAACTCATTTCAATCGGAGCACCCCATCATATTCCACTTCAAGCTTAAGAGTTCTCTGATACAATTAGCCACCCCAATTCCTTAAGAAATCAACTAATATTGCTTTGTTTTTCACACCCCATTCCTGCATGCAGTAAATGGAATTCGAATTGAGCTTATTGTTTCAATCATCTCAAAGCCATTCTGTGTATTTGATTAATGCTTTATGAACTCTCTTCATCATTGCATGTTGTGGCTGAGCCTTTCCTGAAGAAACCATAATTCAAATTGAGTTGCATGTATCTTTTTCTTCCAATCTCTTATTCCTTGTATGCTGCCAATACATTGATATTGATCTTTGTTGCTGCCTATACTACCGTTGGACCCCAAATGTTGATTTGTTGCATTAAATTTCAAATATGATTATCATGCTTTCGATCTTGGGCTAGTGCTTCCAGACATGAACTTTGGGGAGTCATGAAAGTAAAGGAGGGCTAGAGTTTAGCCTCTCACTTTACATGCACGCCAAGTGTTTGTTGGAAAGTCCTAAGTCATGTTAGGATAAGTTTAGATGCTAATTATTGGTTGTGTGAGTTATTAATTGAACTCCTATTATTCTTCTTTGTTTAGATCAGAGGAAGGACAAGGGTGTTGCTGATAAGTATGTTGTCCAGGTTCTTTTTGGGCAAACCACCACCGAGGTCTCTAAGGTAGGGGGTTTTAAAGGATTTTTATGCATTATTTTCAATCGGGAATCGGATTATTTGCCTTTGGAGGCCTAGGATTTTTATGCATTATTTGCATTACTGATCTGAGATTGTGATTTATGAATCTTACAATGATTCTTACTTGGTGGTTCTGTTGCAAACTAGTTCTCAAATGAAATGATGTTTAGAACATACACTCTTTTCGCTGGATAGGAACCATTGCTTTTCTATTAAGTGTGTACAGTTTTGAACCCGTTGTGTATGCCTCTGTGCTTCTGTTCCTTCATGAAATTTGCACGTTAGAAGGAAACTCTTTACATTACATGGAATTGAAATCGGGATATGAGACTGAAGTGGTAAGATGCTGTTTTGTGGGCACATTACCTGCAAGTTTGTTGTTGTATGGGCACAATGACCCAATTCCCCGGGGAATAGATCCTTGTGTGGGCTGTGATATATTGATGAATCAGAGATGAATATGGTTACCGACATCAGTTCCGGAAACTTGGATTTTCCCTTCGACAAGCAAATCTTTTGCTATCTGCATGCTTTCGTAAACTTGTTCAAAGAATGTCGTTTGTTTTCTGATAGCAGGTTTACAATTGTATTGCATGTTTTTCTAAACTTCCATCCCAAATAAATCAGATTGGATATGCTTATGAGTTATTTCCGAGGCATACGAGGAAGGTTTATAAAAAAAAACCGTGAATTAGTTTTATCTTAACTACTATGCTATTGAGCGATTTCATGCTCACCCCGTTCTGTTTTTCTCCCAATCCTTTTCAGGTGGCTCTTAGTAGGTTACCTACGTAGTTGTTTGAGTCTTGCCATATTTTGGAATTGCAATTGACAACAGACTTTTGGTGAGCAGTAGTGGTGTTTCTTTTTGTCTTGTTAGATTGCGTATGTAATCTTATGGGTAGAAGTCTACTACCTGGGCTATGTAACGTATCAAATGTTGTATTATCCTTTAATCCCAACTGCTTCCATGTACTTAGTTCAAGAACTCTAAACCATCTATTTTTTGCTGTACATATTCATCCATGAAGTCTTAACGCCTTTAATTGAACTCGTGGTACATCTTGTTCCTTATTTGTAATCTGTGGTATTTAAACTGTTTTCCTATCATGGAAGTCCTAGGAACTCATTTGTAGAGGCACTTGGGTTACCTCCGCTTAATTGCATTCATATTGGAGATGCTGTGTTGAATCTGTGTTATGCATACTCTTCACCTCGTAGCAGCCAAAATTTCCAGGCAACTGTGAACTTCGCAGCTCCGGAAAATTCAGAAGTTTGTACATCATTTGAACTTCGTTTTACTTGAAATTTTGGCAGGAGTCAGTTTTACATGCTTACTAATAATCTGAAAATTTTCGTGATCATCTCATGTGTGGTTGAATTATGGTGATTTTTACAAAAGCGGTCGATGCCCAAGTTTTTTTTGTTCAGTTTCTCCATTTTAAGTGCCCCTTGCTATTCCTTGTGTTATTATATTCTTTGCTGCAGTTCCTTGCTTATGGTGGATCTTGCTCTTCCTTTTCTCCTTCGTCAACTCTTTCAGTCATACCCCAGGTTGGGGTGTGACAACACTAGTAAAAATTTGGCCAATAGTAACCAATTAGTAACCAATTGTTGGTAACTAATAGAGGGGTTACTATTGCCATTAGTAACCAATATTGAAAAATATTGGTGACTAATACCCTCAGTAACCAAAATATTGGTTACTAATACCCCTTAGTAACCAATAAGGTGTTGGTAACCTAGAGAGGGGTTACTAATGGCTTTAATAACCCCTTCGTTTTGGTTACTAACGGGTATTAGTAACTTATATTGGTTACTAAAGGGTAATTATTAGTGGTATTAGTAACCATTCTTTTATTGGTTACTAAAAAAAGGTTACTATTGCCCAAATTTCTACTAGTGCAATCAATTCCTTTTGGGTCCATACCAGCCCAAAAATAAAAGAAAAAGGAAACTTTGGGACATTGGAGGTGAGAAATAGAACTATGCAACTCTGGGACATTGGAAGTGAGAAAATAGAACTATGCAGCATGTAGTAATCACTTCAGTTGCAAATTCTTCTGACAAATTTCGAGTTGATTCATATAATAAGCGCTACAAAGTCTAAAAAGCGAGTTTCAAATCTAGAGAGGCACTTATACGTGTATATGTCAAATATTATCATGAACTTTTTTAGTGGTGAGAAAGTGCTTTTTACCCTTGACGGAGCACTCGCAAACATACTTTCACTACACATTATGAAATGCATTTCAAAGGTTCGAAAGACAAATTTATGTGATGGTAATTGTGGTATTGAGCTAAATCAAGAACATGCAGGCCTTAGGCCTAAAACCCTAGCCGCTCTCAAAACCCTCTCTCCCCAAAAGTCCCAAAACCACAAAACCCCCGCCGCCGCCGGCCCCTTGGCTTGCCTTGGGGCCGGCCGGCTACTCTGTCCCTCCTCTCTAGCCTCGTTGGTCTCCCCCCTATGTTGCTTGGAGGTTACCGCTGCCTAGTCTTCGGGGATTAGTTTTCTATTTTTGCTTTACTGTTTACTTTTGCAGGTTTCCCGATCCAACCTCCACCTCTTGTCTCGTCGCTTACCGTCGCCGGAGAGGTTCTGTCGAGATCTTTGTTGATTGTTGGATGGGTTCCATCTAGTGGCGGCTGGTGTAATTGTTTTCGATTGTTTGATAGGCATCAGATCTCGATTTTGCCTTGCTTGGCCAGTGTTTTTTCAGGTTTTGGGCTCAGCAGGTTCAGATCTCACCCGATCTAGTGGCCGCTTGTGCAGTGGGTGAGATCTAGTAGCGGCTTGTGCAGTTTCGGGTTTCCCTTCTGCCATGCTTGGCTGGTTTGTCTGCTTAATCCGAGCTAGTGGCGGCTTGTGCAATTGCCAGATTCAGATTTCTTGAAGGACTTCGAGATTCAAGTTCACCATGTTTTGCCGGTTTAGTTGTCAAGTTAGTTTAGTAATTTAGTTGTCCTTGTTAAAGTTGTAGTTAATCGGTCAAGTTTTTCTTTTCCAATTGTACTGATGCCTTCTCTAGCGAGTTGGCTTGCTCTTGCTGCCTAGTTGCAGTGAAGTCATGGGTCCTATTAGGAGTATAGGCATTCCTTGTTCGGTCGATGTCTGATTTGTACTCCTTTGTTTGGTTTTGCCAAACGCTTTTATCATATATTTCTGTTGATCAAAAAAAAAAAAAAAAAAAAAAAAGAACATGCAGGCCTTGGCCCTTTACTCAAAGCCCACAGTTCCCCAAATAGAAATGGGAAATTATCTAAAGTGTCATATTTGGGAGGGTTTCATTCCATTTTGGCAAAGGGCAGCGGGCAATTCTGTGAGTAGCCAAATCACTATGAAAATTTTGCAAAGATGCCTTTAGTATATAAAGGCATGAGAACAACCGTAATACCTTCATAGTGCCCTCATAGCACAATTTTTTTTTCTCTCTTCCTCTTCGTCTATCTTCTACAAACTCTCTATCTCTCTCTCAAAGCACAAAATCGAAATCTCAGTACACCAAATCAAAATCGTGATTTCTATTTGCCTAGTTACTGGTATTTGATGCCGGAGTGACTAACCATTAAACCCCTCTTCTTCTCCATAATAAAATTGAAGAAAACAACCCCAAAATTCCAATCCCTAGAATTTTCAAAATTGGGTTTTGATGAATTTGATTCAATTAACATAAAAAGTTATTGTTTTGTGATGAATTGATTCATTGCACATGTAAAACTCCCTAAATCCGTCGTTTCCGTGGTAGATTGAAGTGGGTTTGTGATGATTTGAGTGGTGATGGCGGTGGCGGTGGTGGTGGTGGTGGAAGCCATGGATCTGGAAACTTTCACACAGAGTACTATGAAGGCACTATCATGGTACCCTGACGAGAATACTATCATAGGACTATAAGGTAACTATAGGAAATATGAGAACAACTATAGTACACTCATAACAAATTTTTTTTTTCTTTCTTCCCTTATAGTTCTATATGTTGGGTTTCCGGGCATATAATTGGGATTTTATTAATTCGATAACCAATAAATAATACGCAGCGGAAAGTAAACATGTAATTCCCAATTACATATCCGGTTGGTTATATCGATAATTCGTAAAATAGAAAACAAACAAGTAGGAGATTGAGCAAACATACTTGTTGTCTTTCTTCCAGGTGCATACGCCATTGTTGAGCTCCTCTTGCTTGTCATGATCTTGGATTCAATCACGTTAGCTCCTCAAGTGTTAAGCCTCTAAAAGTATCCGCACTGGAACGCTAACGATGGACAATGGGATGAACTCTCAATTGTGCTAGCAAGATTATTCACACAAGATAAGATGATCAATCGATCTCCAACAATTTGAGAGGCAAGGAGGATGCTGCACACTCAATGTATTTAGGCACTCTAGGTATTTTTCTCGCTTGGAATTTTGGGATTTTTGTACAATCAAATTGTAGCAATTATTGGACCATTGAGAAAAATAGCATGACTTGCACATTTATATATGCAAGCCCTATGCCGCAGACTTACTAGGGTTGGCGCCACAAGCTTTTGCATCGGCCCAATCCTACTCCTTTATGGGTTGTTGATTTTTCAACTGTATAATTAAATAAAGCCCAATATTAATTGATCCAATATATATAATTAACAATTAATTATTTATATATATATAATTAATATTTAATTACATAATCCATCATCCTTTAATGTCGTCAGCATTACCATAGGTGTGTGACCTCTTAGGTTCTAACTAAAGCCAGCAGTGAAACAATACGTTCCACAAACCATGGTTGACGCCTAGCAGCATGTCATGACTAGCCGGATTAGTAGAAGTGAATGTTACTAAATCATGTTTACCTTTTTCGAACCTTGGTTTGTAGTTACAATGTAGTACGGTCCTTCTATCATCTATATCCCGATTGAGATGTGAGTGATATGGAGATTTGTTAAATCACTATAAAGAATCTCAATCATCAAGATCCATCTTTGACGAAGCGGTTCTTACAAACCTATGCTTGATCAATAAACACTCTACGCAAAGATTTCTAAGATGGATCGTCAAGTGGCTTATGAGGGATATCGCCTTCCATTGAACGGATTACCGGAAGGTGATAGATTCCTTATTGCGCATTCATGTACCTACGTACCTATAACCATAAACCCAAAGTCAAAGTTTATGATGCTAAGCACAAGATATCCCAAGATGCCTCAGGTCCAAGGACTAGTTACATACTACAACCGGAAGCTCTGCAACGCTTGACATGTGGTAAGCATCCATACGTTTAAGCTTCGGGGCGGTCATGTTCAGTGGACTTGGTCAATAACAAGCACCTGTATATCCATCATGTATCCAATACGCGTAGCACGAGACCATGCTATCTCTTAGAAGCCACTTGAATTGTGTGTGTGTTTATTTATTTTTTATTTTTTTTTTAATTTTTTTTTGTTTTTTTTTTGGTTTTTTTTTTTTTGGGGGGGGGGGTAGAGGGTTGGTGTTTTATGGTTTGTGGGTTGTGGGGTTTTGTGGGGGGTGGTGGGGGGGTTGGGGGGGGGGGGGGGGGGGGGGTTGGAAAATATATGTGGAAAAGAAGAAAGGGAGGAAAGGGGGGTATAGTTATTATTTTTTTTAGCATTTGGCTTTATTTAATTATACAGTTGAAAAAGTCAGCAACCCATAAAGGAATAGAATTGAGCTGAGGCAAAAAGCCTCTGGCGCCAACCCTAGTAAGCCTGCGGCATAGGGCTTGCATATATAAATATGCAAGTCATGCTATTTTTCTCTAAGACCAATGATTGCTACAATTTGATTGTACAAGAGTCCCAAAATTTCAAAAGAGAAAAATACCTAGAGTGCCTAAATACATTGTGTGTGTCGCACCCTCCTTGCCTCTCCAATTGTTGGAGATCAATTGATCATCTTATGTGAATAATCTTGCTAGCACAATTGAGAGTTCATCCCGTGATCCGTCGTCGACGTTCCAGTGTGGATACTTTTAGAGGCTCAACACTTGAGCAGCTAACGTGAATGAATCCAAGATCATGCCAAGCAAGAGGAGCTCAACAATGGCATATGCACGTGGAAGAAAGACAACAAGTATGTTTGCTCAATCTCCTACTTGTTTTGTTTTCTATTTTGCGAATTATCGATACAACCAACCAGATATGTAATTGGGAATTATATATTTACTTTCCGCTGCGTATTATTTATTAATTATCGAATTAATAAAATCTCAATTATATGCCCGGAAACCCAACAATTTTGGGGTTGTTTTCTTCAATTTTTTTAGGGAGAAGAAAAGGGGTTTGATGGTTAGTCACTCCGGCATCAAATGTCAGTAACTAGGCAAATATAAATCACGAAATTGATTTGGTGTACTGAGATTCTGATTTTGTGCTTTGAGAGAGAGACAATAAAGAGTTTGCAGAAGATAGAGGAAGAGGATGAGAGAAAAAATTTGTGCTATGGGGGCACTATGAGGGTACTATGGTTGTTCACATGCCTTTCTATATACTAAGGGCATCTTTGCAAAATTTGCATAGTGATTTGGCTACCCACAGAATTGCCTGCTGCCCTTTACCAAAATGGAATGAAACCCTCCCAAATATGACAATTTAGATTATTTCCCAATAGAAATCAGCACAAATTGACATTCACAACAAAACTCATTGACATTCACAACAAAACTCTGATTTTTGCGATAAAGGTTAAACATTGTTATTCCAACTTCAATGTTTTTGGTTACAAGAATACTTCAATTATCTGGAAATTAAGATCAAGCTATAGCTTCCTCCCCAAGAAAGATTAATATATCCCCTAACTACCAAGTGAGTTTTCAGTTAGTTGGACCTCATTGTTAGCAACTCCAAGCCCCAAAGCATCACCCAAATTCATTGTTCTTCTCATAGTCCTCCTCCCACCAATGCCTCCTCCGTTGCCCTTCCTCATCATTGCAGCAAACTCCCCATAATCTATCTGCCCATCATTGTCCTGATCAATCTCTGTGATCATCTCCTCAAGATGAAGCTCCCCCAATCCAAACTCCCTGCAGGCCTGCCTGAGCTCATCAATGGTGATGAACCCGCTTCCATCTTTGTCGAAAAAGGTGAATGCCGACAGCAAGTTCTCGTCCCTCTCCAGCTTGTTCAAGTGCACTGTGGCCGCAAGAAACTCTCCATAGTCAATCGTGCCATTGTTATCGATATCAGCTGCCTCCATCAAGTCCTTAATCTCAGACTCCATGAGCTCAGACCCCACTTTCCTCAACCCCTCTTTAAGCTCATCAAATGTAATGCTCCCACTTCCATCTGCATCAATCATCTTGAACAGCTCCTTCAACCCGCCAATCTCCTCCTCAGACAGCCTCTCTGCAATGACCCTCAAGGCCATTTTCTTCAACTTGTTCATAGCTGAAAATTGCTTCAACCTTGACAAAACAGCAGAATCAAGAGGCTTGTCAGGTGCAATTGTATCATCAATGATCCAAGGGTGACAAAGCACCTCATGGGCAGTGATTCTCTTCCTTGGGTTTCTCTCAAGCATTTTCCTTAGCAGGTCTTTTGCACTGTCAGAAACCCCAGGCCAGGGCTCAGACTCAAAATCCAACCTCCCTTGCAAAATCTGCCTAAAGATCCCTATCTCAGTTTCAGCCCAAAATGGAGGCACCCCACTCAGCAAAATGTACAAAATCACACCAGCACTCCACACATCAGATTCAGGTCCATAGTGTTTCCTCAAAACCTCTGGTGCCACATAATAAGGACTCCCAACAACATCAGAGAAAGTCTCACCTGGTTTGTAAAAAACCGAAAGCCCGAAATCGGTTGCTTTCAATGCAGCATCTTCCTCCTCAGTATCAAACAAGAAATTCTCAGGCTTTAGATCCCTATGCATAACACCAAGCGAGTGGCAAGCCTGCACAACCCCGACAATGGTTTTCATCAGCTTCGCTGCTTCTCTCTCGCTGTACTGGCCCTTCTTCACAATCCTATCAAAAAGCTCACCGCCTTTGCAGAGCTCCATCACCAGATGAACCGACGTGGCATCCTCATAAGTACCCCTGATTCTGACCACATGTGGGTGCTCGGACAAGTGGTGCATCATCTGGATTTCTCTCCACACGTCCTCGTAGTCCTCTGCGCACAGGAGCTTGCGTTTTGGGATTGTTTTGCAGGCGAAGTGGTGGCCGGTGGAGATTTCTGTGCAGAGGAAGGTGGTGCCGAACTGGCCCTGGCCGAGGACTCGGCCCAGAGAGTAGAGGTCGGTGAGCTTTTGGGTCTTGTAGGGGAGGACCCAAGTGGGTTTTGGTGGTGGTTTGTTCATCTGGAGGAGATGGAGATCACAGAGAGGCTGTTTGGTGGAATTGAAGATGACCCAGTTGCCAGAATCGAAGGATTGGATCGATTGTTTGGTAAAGTATCTTGCTTTTCTGATCTTCTTTGTGTTGAGAGACTTTTTCAGAGACAAGACTGCGGAGTCATGTGGTCTATTCTGCCCAATGCTCTGTTGTTTTCTATTGACTATGGTGGCATTCCACTATTAAAGAAGTGCAAGCAGATTACACTATTTTTTGGCTTTGTTTTCCCTCTTTGTTTCACAAACAAATCTCATTCTGTTCTGTCAGTGTCACTAATCTTGCCTTCGATGAAGGAATCTAATCTGGGTTATTTACTCTACTTACCTTTTTAGGTGAATTTAATTCACTTGGACTAAAGTGTTAAACAGTTTAACTTTGCGTACGGCGTTGATTGTCTATGAATAGCAACATGATAACAATATTAAAAGAATAGTGGTGTTATTGGCATTTTAACAAAATTATAATGCATTTCACTTATGCATAAAAAATAAAAATTGAAATATACAATAATTTTTTTTAAAACACAAACATTTTCCCAAAAAAATAATTAGATAATAATTCGGTGTTTGTAAAAAAGCCTCCAGACTTCCCAGACTTCATGTATAGTCAAATTTGGATCTCAATTTAAGTTTGACAAAGCTGGAAAGCAATGCACTTTGTTAATCTTCTTTTTTGTCTCTCATCAGGTAATTTGGTATGGTCTTTCCTTTGGTACAAGGTATTGGAATTCAAAACCATCATCCAACCCACCAAATTAATGAACTTTAATTGTTTGATTCGTTTAAGCCTTATATTACAATTATTACTAGACTTTGATTGGCTCTAGAACCATATCAAAATATATAATCTCATTCTGGTACAAGTTATGCTGAGAAATATAATATATTTGGTTGGGGACATCAAGATCAATGTATCTTGGTCAATGAATTATGGCCACAAGCAGATATCCTTACAAGCACATGTGGTCCCAAATCTGGTCTTGGGGAAATTAGTTGAGGACCTGCTCAGTAGCCTCGGTTCATGAATCCAAGATGACATTACACTATTGAAGGCATGTTTACATATAAATAAATAAATAATGAGTATGAAAATATGAGAAGTCATTTTTATTCATTTTTTTTTCCTTTTGCTTACTTATGAATTTGGATATGAAAAAATTGCAGGTACATCACAAATTCAGGAATGATTCCTGTTCCAATTGAGGAATAACTTGAGTATCTCATTGCCCTATCCGCCTTTCCCCATTCACATTCTCATTTCAATTCCGATTCCAAACATGTCCTAAGTGATCAAGTGAGATAATTGAAATGAATTATGTACGCATCTCTACCTAATTGAAGAACATTAAAAAGAAAAAAGAAATAGAATCAAAGGTCTAGTTCAGAGAGAAAACTATCTACATCCTATGCCGTAAATGGTTTGGTGAGTTGATTAAGAGAGGGAGAATCTGCGTTAGTCCCATTTAGGCCTCAAATGCCCATCGAGTCATTGTAATATCATTGTGCATCTACCAAATGAAAATATAAAACAGTACATCAATCCCTTCAAATCAGAAAAGGAGAAAGAAAGGCTTGTTAGTTGTCTTCCATTTTCCATAGGTACTATGCCTGCTTTTGCTTTCTTTACAAAATCAAACATATTTGAAAGGGCCGTGTCGGAAAAGCAGAATAGATTTGCTGGTATAAAACTATGCAATGCATCTTCAATATTTTGAATTATGACTGGCTTTGTTCCATAGGTAAATTATGATTCATATGGAAAAAGCGATTTGTAGATTTGGACTACGCAAATACAGCACATGGCCGAGTGGGAAAAGCAGAATAGATTAGGCCCATATCAAGAACAGAAAAAATGGTTGTATTGCATTCCCTAATTATGCAGATAATCCCGGCTTAAATGGATGAATTATGACAAGGAATCAGCCATTTGTAGGTCTTCTGGCACTCATTAAAGTTAGACGACATTGACCCAAGGTGGGAAATCGAGCCATGAACCTTATGTGATGGAGTAAATATTCTTAACTAATTGAGCTATAAGTCTCTTAAAGTTCGTGATGTAAGAAAGAATAGCAAATTAAGTAGGATTTGTTGCTACATTCAAATATAATAGATGAAGAGATATGATATATGGCATGTAAAATGCAGGAAACTGCAGCACAACATCAATTGTGCATACGTTAGAAGACCAGCATAAGGATATACTATCTGTAACAGCAGACAACAATAAGCATAAAGGAAGGGCCATGGCATTGTCCACTGGATGGTATAGTGGTGGAGATCGGTGCCTTAACCAAATCAGAATGGTGGTGGACGAGTGTGATTGTACTGAGGGATGTGATGCAGGTGATGACTACCAACCACCTTGTCCGAACAACAATGTTGTTGATGCATCAAAGGCTGTTTGGAAAGCTTTAGGTGTGCCTGAAGGCCAATGGGGTGGGCCTAGATATCACTTGGTCCGACGTTTAGATCTATCATATTGCCTTGCAAAAATGCCTTCGTTGCTTTCATGTTCTTACGGTTATGTATGAAATGTGTTCATATTATAGAAATGAATGTAGATCATTGACTTCGGTTTATGTGAACAGAGAAAATTTGAATCCACCTACATTTTTGTATTTGTTAAAAGGCATAAAATATATAATAATATGAATATTAACAAACAAATAAGGCCTTAACAAATCTTGAAGTGCCTCAACCAACGAGAATACTATAGAACTTAAATAACCCAAATACAAATTGAACTCAAAAACATATCGAGCAATTGAAGCCCCGACTACTTTTGATTAAGACATTTTTTTGGATTGGATCCCTTTTCGTAAATATTTACATTTTTTTTAACCTTGACAGTAGCTAATAATTATTAACAGTGGAAAGCAAGAGAGAAGACATTAATTCAAACCTTTTTTTTTTTCGAGAAATTAATTCAAACCATTTGAAATAGGGGCGTTCCAACGGATCAAATTAATCCAAGGGTTAGAATACGCTGCGTAAGGAATACGAGCTCATTGACGGTCTAGATTGAGTGAGAGAAAACGCGTTCTCTAGAGCCGCGTCGCGTATGATTAAAGCGATCTTCCCCAAACATATAAAAGAGTAGCTCCAGTCTCTTTTAGGTCATTCGTCTCTCTACTCTCTCATCACTCTGCGACCAAAGTTTCGCAGACGAGAATTAGGGTTTCAAAATCGCCGCCCACCCAAAGCGCGTTCGCTCCGTTCTCTGATCGTTTTCCGATTGGAATTTTCACTGGGCTTTGCAATTGAATCGAAAGTGAATCGCTCCTCTTCAAATCTCAAATATCTCGGCTTCAATTGCGTAATCTCTCGGGTTCGTTTCGTCGACCCTCGAAAGATTTGGGGTCGAACGAATACTGGGTAAAGCTCAATTTTTGGGTTTGTTTGGGAGAAAGAGCGAAAGATTGGTTTTTTAGGAATCTGGGTTTCGTTGAATTTTAGGGTTGGTTTTGAAGAAATCTGGGTTGTGTTGAAAATTGGGGAATTCTAAATGGGTGTCCTTTATAATAGAATGGGCACTAACTCGGTAGTGAGGAGGCCTGAGATTAGATCTGAAAGATCAGTTTGCAGATATTGGCTTCAGGGAAGATGTAATTATGGGGAATCATGTAGGTTTTTGCACCAGGGTGATAATGCACCCAAAAACCCTCAGATTACGAAGCCGAAATCTCTTGTTTGGACAAGGGACAATGCCTCTGATAATACCCAAAAGAGCAATGTTACTCAGAGTCATAAAAGCACAACACTTGACAAGAGTGATGAAATTCAGAAGAGCAATTGTGGTCAGAAATCCGCTAATGAAGTATGCAAGTTATGGGCGGATGGAAAGTTGTGTGAGCAAGGTGAGCAATGCAGGGGATTGCACAGCTGGTTTTGTGGAGAGGGGTTCACCATGGTGGCAAAGCTGCAAGGGCATAACGAAGGCGTCACCGGAATCGCCATCCCTGAAGGATCTGATAAGCTGTATTCAGCCGGTAAAGATGGGACAGTCAGGGTTTGGGACTGCAATACTGGTCTGTGTGGCAATGTGTTTAATCTTGGTGGTGAAGTGGGTTCTTTGATTAGTGAAGGACCATGGATTTTCGTTGGCCTACGAAATCTGGTCAAGGCTTGGAACACTGAAGCAAATGCTGAATACAACTTGACAGGACCTGTTGGCCAAGTTTATGCTATGGTGGTCAAGAATCAAATGCTTTTCGCTGGGGCACAGGATGGTCGTATCGCTGTGTGGAAGTTTAGCTGCCCAAGTGATGATCATACGGCCACTTTAGAGGGCCACAATGGTGCTGTGGTGTGTTTAGCTGTTGGGGCTAAAAAGCTTTTCTCAGGCTCTATGGATCACACAATCAGAGTGTGGGATTTTGACAATTTGCAGTGTCTTATGACACTGAATGAGCATTCAGGCCCCGTGATGTCGCTTATTTTCTGGGATAACTATTTGATCTCAGGCTCATTGGACTGCACCATGAAGGTGTGGGCAGCTACTGAAGGAGGCAGCTTGGAAGTAACTTATAGTCGAACTGAAGACGGTGGTGTTCTTGCTCTCTCCGGCATGATGGACGCAGAAAGCAAGCCAATCTTGCTTTGCTCTTGCAACGACGATTCTGTTCGCCTATATGACTTGCCGTCATTTGCTGAAAGGGGCAGATTGTTTGCTAAAAAAGAGGTTCAGAAGCTTGAGGTAGGACCCCACAGACTATTCTTCAGCGGGGATGCAACTGGTCTCCTTACAGTTTGGAGGTTGACGGACGCTGGCTCCAAAGTGGCAGAGCCTTCATGAGTTAAATCTCTGTAGCAGTTCTGTAGCTAATTTTTGATAACCAGTTGAAATCAGATTGGTTAATTTGTAACACGGATCAACTCTTTTTATATATTATGTAAATGTACATTGAGAAGTTTCAATTGAAAATTGATTCATTATTGAGAATTTCATCTCTATGTTGTTGAATCGATTGTAATGTTGAATTACATTTCATTGTCTTTGCTCGTTTGACTTTTGGATATCGATACTTTCTGTGTGTTCTGCTGAGGGATTGAGACTGAACTCTCTAATCAATTAAAAACTTTTAGCTCTACTAAGTAGCAAATTAAGACTGAGCCATACTGCCGCATGGCTTGATCCTAAGACTAACTTCGGTGCTTTTTCTTCAAGGCAGTTTCTGCTGGTGATTCAGAGTTACACAGATTTCTGTTCAGTTCAGTTACAAATTACACTAGTAAATCTTATACTGCTGTCAATCAAGCACCATTGGTTTTGTGAACCGTTAGGGTACTAACTAATGGCCTAGCATTAACATACCAATTTTCTGACAAGATTACGCATCAAATATCTGATACGTTTCTCTGTTCAATTTAAACTTGATGCACCAACAGCTTGAAAATGTAGGAAAGAAGAAACAAGAGAAAATCACACTGCAATTAGTTCTCATACTCGTGATTGCAACACCAAATTAATTCACCTTTGTCGCGCTTGCACCACTTAACTACTTTCGGGTCATTATAATTCTCATCATCTTCTGTTGCTTTCGCTATCATCAGAGCGAGAAGCATACTAGCAGTGCTTAAATCAGACACCATATTTATCAGAACTTCAGGGTCCAGGAAAATTGCCACTGTAATATCAGTACAACTTTGATGGCATATAAATAGCATGACGACTTTTGATGGCTCTAACTATGAAGTTTGGCAAAAAGATATGTTGGCCATGTTGTCATTCGCTTGATCGCAACTAATCCACAACCAGAGGATATGCACGCAACGCAAGGCATCTTTTGTTGAGTCAGTTAACATCGCACAATTTTATGATGAAAGATGCCTAACTGCCAAAATGAAGTGAAATGGAGTCGAGATAAATCATGCAACATCGCCGGTCTCAATGATGAGGAGCCAAGTGGTTCTTTTTGAGACTTACAGCAAGAACCTAGCCCATTCGACGGTCAGATGATGTCGGAATTTTGTCCGATAAGATCCGTGATCTCTAAAAGGTTGGGCAAGTGCTCGCATATGAGGTGCAGGGTTGCATGAGATCTCTTGTGAATGGACCAGATGCCACCAAGTATGATTTCACATACAGTGAGAACGTCAAGACTTTGCATGACATTTTCTGCGGAGGTGGTAAGCAATGAATTTCAGATGAATTATCCTCTGTTTTTCTGACTTCGATTATTAACAAAATCCCTGTCGTTTACCCTAAAATAAATGACAAGGAAATTTTTCAATTGTAGTAGCGGGATAGCAGCAGGAGCATTCACTTTTTTGGGTATTATGAAACCTTTCGGTACTCTCTTACCATTAAACAAAATTTGAAATACAACTGAATTTCTTTATCCAATTATCTTACAAGGTCACTGGGTTGTTAAAGCCTTGATCCAATCAATTTCGAGCTTGAAATCACCCGGTCCAGTTCTAGCACCCGGGACACCACCTTCTGCATTGACTGACAGAGACATGCCAACAACTCGAGAAGGATTCATTTCCATTTCTGCATCTATAACACCCCCCCTCCATGTTGGTAGATACCGAGCAAGAGGAATCTGATAGATCATTTAAAGTTAGCAGGAGGAGTTATATTTACTTACATAATTAAAAAAAGCTAAAACTACTTCAAAAATTGAGTATTGTGAGATTGTCCTGGTGCTATTCTACTTTTCATGTCATAGGAGATGCTGAATGGTAACCTCAGAATAGACAGAAAGAATTTTCACTCATTCAATTATAAGCCGCAGGAAAATAAGTCACGAACTCAAAGGTCCACCCATCATAAGGATCATCAGTTAGCATACCAAACGCAATCTTGTCGAATTAAACTTCACATTCAATTGATCTCAAACACAACAAAAGAAACAGGGTATTCTTGAATCCCTATGAGAGCCAGGTCCATCTACATTTCTAAACACCAAAGAGGAGGTAAGTAGAACTTGCCTTTGCAATGTACCAGTCGTCTTTGGGTACAAAAACAAAAGCCTGCCATGAATTATCTTCTGCTTGTCCAGGTGAATTTACCCAATTTTCTGTATAGATCTGTTTACACAAGAACTAATGATGAAAAAAGGGGTGCTATGCCAAACCCTCTCACGAATTGAGCTTAAGCAAAATTACTTACTGTAGATATGTAGCATCTTCCATCACCTCTGACTTTCAGTGATATAGTGTCATATGGATCCAAATCAATGTAGCCGTCAAACTGCATGAGAAAAGGTTAGATATGGAAAGACTGCACATACACAGAAAACTGAAATCTTAAACAGCAAGAACAAGAATTGTGTTAAGTAGCCAAAAATTTAAAAACAAAAAGGCACAATCTTTAGATGCCTTATGCTACAGAATAGCAAAAACATTTGCAAATATACTTTGCCAAAATGCCTGTGTTCATCCCCGAGTCATATATATCCCTGAAATGTTGGAAAAATTGTTCAGTTCACCTTTTTGGATCGCATTCCACAGAAGCCACTTCTGTTTATCTTGATTTTTGCATCTTCCGTGAAATCCATCGAAAGGTTACCCGAGAAAGTTCCTAATAGAGAACTCAAAGTGAGAATAATTTCAGTAGGAAAGTGCATAAACATACAGGTACTGGTAAAGTAGAAATCTAATCAAAGCTAGTACGCTAATTGCTTAATGTGGATTCACAAACTTTGGAATTTCTTATCTTAACATAGTGACTACAACCATCTGAATCTTATACTCAAAGTAAAGACACTACGGCAACTCGCCTATTAAGCAGTCATAATATGATTTATTGTCTGGTTTATCCAATGCAATCACTACCACTTGAGCAATTACTCTCCATTTCACTTTGTTAGTATCAGAACAGAAACTTTCATACACTAAATCAATCACGTATACAAAAAGCAATTCAGTTTCTTGCACTTTGTTTCCTTTGTTTCTCAAAGGATCCTAATTAATTTGTTTATGCATGAAAGTGATGTTTAGAGCAAAAACAAGATAAACAACAGGAAAAGATACTATCTAGTATGGTGCCATAAGTAAATCTATGCATTGTCCACTACCATGGGCGCCATTTCCAGTATCTGGTATTTCTAAAGATGCAGAGGACAACCCTGCAAAAGAAACAGGACAATGAAAGGTATGATATCAGTACCTTGAAAATCTACATCATGTCCAAAATGAGAGTGGAAAACGAACAAAAATCAGTGAAAACAACAATTCATACAAAGGAAACTTAATGGTACATGAAAACTGCATTAATATGGGAGTAGTAAGCTAAATAACAGTTTCTAGATCTCTGTTCGTCTTATCCCACATATTATAAAAGCGGGGATCGATTATGTATTTGCGTACCCCCATATTCGGAGTCAGAATATAGATGCCACTTCTTGAGCTCCTCCTTCGAATTGAAGTTGAAAATATATCTCTCAGCGGGAGGCACCAGGTCTTCAACATTCCACGTAAGAGCTAAAGTTGGCATTCAATACAGATTGTTAAAACAAATAGACCATTTCAATATCAATAACTTCATCTATTACATGTTGCATAAGTTTATATATCATATGGGCACTGCTCCTAGAATCTAAGACAGTTCCACAAATTTTATATCCAGGAGATTTACCTACATCATGGCAAGAGATGGAAAAAAGCAAGAGAATATGGGAATAGCACCTTTCTTGGTTGCATTTAAGGAAGCTTGCCATAGTCCTCGAAACCTGGACATTTCTCTGGTTTCAAAGTACCTATATCACCAAAAAGAAAATCCAAATGTTCCTCACATTTCTGCATGTAAAGAAAACAGAAACTGTATAATGGGTAAGAGGAGACATCTTTCACCAGTACTAACCCCTCCAACAGCTTTAACAGAATCCATAAAAAGGAATCCAGAATTCTTTTGGACAATCCGATTATAACTCTGGGTTCTCATATGTAATTTCATGAAATCAATAACCTATTAAAGTAGCTAAAGTAACTGCATACTACTACTTATTTGAACTCTAGTTTCCTGTTGATTTCAACTTAAGCAGCAATTCCTTGATCTGGGACGGCGACGAAATCTTCCAAATTATAACAACCAAAAACGATATAATCACGGTGGCCACAACAGTCCACACCAGCTGCCCCCTTAATCCTAAACTACCCAACCTCTTGAAATACTTAGTTGTGCTCTCCAACCTCTTTGCTACCTACACAGCACAAAAACCACCCAAAGAACTTCACTTTTCTAACCAATCATCAATCCAAGCACTTGAATATTGAAATTCGCAATTGCCAAACCTATAAGTTTCAATTTCGGGTCAATTTTATCACTAACTCAACTTCTAAAATTTATTAGGCTTCTACATTTTCTACATTGTCTCGGAAACAAGAATAAAATTGTGAAATGTAAATAAGCAGCAATTCCTCGATCTATGCAGCTCAACATTGCAAAACTCCACTTAAATTCCTCAATACTCAGCTGAAATATTTCAAAACTTACAGCAGCCCATTTCCATGGTTTACCAAATAAAGAAGACCATTGAATCTACCAAGATCAAGTTCACACTTTCTGAGAAAACAACCCATTCCCCATAAACCCAGAACCATGAAGAACAAAAACATAAGCAAAAACAGAAACATAAACAAAAACAAAAAGAAATCCCATTTCTACAACCTTCGATGAATTTAGAATTTGTTAGTTTAAAGTGGCTGGTCGGAATAGAGAGCTCACTGAGCTAGTTGGACTGCAGCACCGAATTGAGTCACCGTTTTGCCTCGCCGTCGTCACCTTCAAAGAGCTTCAGAGACGCAAATACTGGGCCGTTTTCTTGTGGATTTCATTCCAGTAAAAGGAAGGGCACCAAAACAGTGGCCACAGGCCCAAAGAAGAAAGAGCAGGTAGGCCCAAAGCAAAAGAAGAGGCCGAGGAAGAACAAGAGAAAATTTTGATACTCTTTTCTTATCAAATTTTTATCTTTTTGAGATTTACCCGCTGATAGAATGCAACTTTGAAAGGACTTAAAACCTTATTGACTTATCAGAGTTATAGTACTCTATAACCTAGCGTCATGAATAAAATCGGGGCAAATCAGACCAAGCCAACTAATGCTCATTTAGTAGTTCTATTGGTGCCCCAACTTCGATCATCGCAGAACAACCAAATAGAGTTCAAAACTCCACTGGACAAAGCATTTAGCATGTAGTACGTTAATAATTGAACTCCTACCCCTGTCCAAGAAGTAATGAAAGGGGAGGAATGTAGTAATCTCAGAACCGATTAGAGAGTTTCCCTAATCAATGGACTTGTTAATTTTACACAATAGCTTTAACCATATGAAATTCTAGAGTGTGCCAAGTTAAAAATACAATGACAATAGTGTTGCTGCTCTCTCATTTGACGCTGAGTAACTAAGGCATGAATCGGGGATCAACTACTCCCTCATAATATGAATTTAATTCCAATAAAAATATATTTCAATATACGGACAGACAAAAGAAGTCAAAAATCATAATTTCAACATTTTAAATGATCAGTTATGTAAGTAAAATATGCTAAGCAATGGGGAACTTTGATATCGGTCCCTGGTGAGCTTTCTCTTTAGACTAATACTTTCTACATTTGAAAATTTTGAAGAAAGGACAACATTAATTTTCATTTGCCACATAATTTTCAACTAGCCCAAAAATGTACCACTTTATTACAATTCATGCCACCAAACCTCATGAACGATATTAGTTTCTCCAAAATTCCCATCTGAAATGCTCCCTAGTTCTCTATCTGAAACCATCCCAAATTTTCATCCCCTTCCCAAATTTCTTGTTCAATTTTGAAAAATGGATCTTCTGTAGTAATGGAGGACAATCAATTTCAAATTCAAAACAAGTTTGCCACTCAAAAATGCCATTCAAGATTCACCCATCGTCAAAAACATATTGAAATTGGACGGAGATATCGCCGAATAATTCCAGAGCGACGACAACTTAGTGAGATATCACCGACAACTTATTGAAACTGGGTACTTTTGAGCTCATTGGCACATTCCATTGGGGTACGTTCTAGGGTCATGTGGTACATTCTAGTTTAATTGTATCAATTTGAGCACATTCCATGTTTATGGTACATTCTTGTTCAATGAATATATATATATATATATATATATATATATATATATATATATACATATATATATATATATATGGTGATGGGTACATTCCGTCCATTTGGGTACTATATATGGTGATGGGTACATTCCGTCCATTTGGGTACTTTCCAGCTCATGGGTACATTCCATTAGGGTACGTTCTAGGATCATTCAATACTTCTAGTTTATTTGGATCAATACGTTCTATCTTCATGAGTACATTCTCGTTTCATGACATACATATTTGATAATGGGTACATTCTCAAACTGTTGCGAATTGTACCCAGAATATGGGTACAAAAGCAAAACCATCACTGAGTACAATAAGAGAATTGTACCCAGATTGTATTCATGGTTAGCAAAACCAAATTGTACTCATGGTTAGCAAAACCAAATTGTACTCATGGTTAGCAAAACCAAAACCATCCGAACAACCACATTGTACCCATGGTAAGAAATCAACAAGAAAATTTATATAATCATTCTATAATGTATGGGTACAAAGTGTATTGAATATATAAACCTCCAAATTTGCCTGAAAAATGAATGATTTGTCGTTGATCGGAACTTGTTTCCCGATATTGGCGTTCAGTTGCTCTCCTTGGACAGCGTTTCCCAATGGAAAATATGTTTTGAAAGTGTTTATCTGGGGTACAATACATCATTGTCATCTGCAATCAATCCACAACAATTAAGATGGGGTATGGTTTGGGGCGACCTTGAAGCTTCAAAACAAAAGCTGAAGCCAAGATAGAAGAAATTAGGAACGGTTTCAGTTTCTCAATCAATTTCAACCAAATGGGTATTTCAGTCAATAGCAAATTATCATTCTTTGTAATAAATAAAAGATGGGTACAAATATGGTAATACTGATGACATGGACAAAGTATTTTGTCCTTTAATCTATATTACAAAACTTACAAAGTTTTAATCAAAGAAAACTTCTCATGGAGGACTGCAAGCAAATTATGCAAGCTGTGGGGTGGGCTGGGGCTACATAAAACACCAAACCAAATACATGTACATTGATCAAAGAAACTAGTTGATTAATGTTAATAACAAGTTCGATCATCAAACCCTAAACCAAATCCTCCACCAAACCCTAACTTAACAATCCAAAACTCCATCTTCCATACCCATACCCATGGAATAGTTATTGTAATTATCTTCCCAAATATAATTCAACTGATTTCGCCGAACCACCTCAATATTGTATTTCAACCTTAGCAAAGCCGCCTCGTACGCCTCCATCTCCTCCACCGGAACCGCCTCAACCGGCTTCTCCCACCACCACCCACCACCGCCGCAATTATCACTAATAATTACATTATTATTATTATTTTGCTCTACCTCCAACAACCTCTTCGCTTCCATCAAATCCTGAACTCCACAGTCCTCAGCAGCAGCGAAGTCAACTCCGACCCCGCTGCTTTGACCGAGGTAGCGGTTGAGGACCGTGTCCAAGGTGGGACTACCGAAGCAGAACACCTTGCCGATGCTCGACATGATGATCGTGGCCATCTCAACGCCGGTCAGCATGCTGAGTTCTGCGGATTTTTTGATGAGGCCAGCCTTCCGCTTGGAGAAGGTCACGTGACGTTGGGCCCTGTTTTCGATCTTCCTCATCTCGACCTTCTTTCGACCTTTGCCTTTCTTCTTATTGGCGACAATGGCAGCATCGCTGTTGGTGGTGACGTCAGTCTCCGGGCTCTTCGCCATGGCTGTAAAATCTAGAAGGAAAGTAATGGTTGAAAGATTGTGAAGCGATGATATTGGTATGTTTTTTGGTTATGAAGAAGGTAAGTGGGGATATATAATGGTAAGAACGAAGTTCCTTGACGGTGAAGGATTAAGATTTAAATTTTCGGTAATTACCTTCGAGAGATTGGGCTAAAAATATGGATGTGGAGATATTGCAATCTTTTGTAATGAATTTTATCTTGTCTTAAGCCTAAGCAAAGTAGGAATTTCACCCATAAATTTACTTACCTTTTCTTGTGAGATTTTGTGAAATTTATTGGATTGGGGTTAAGGATTGGATGAATCATGGCTTCTAGGCCCACTAATCTAGTTCGGGATTTGTTTTCCGATTCAGTTGAATTCCATGTTTTCTAGCCCATTACGGTTAATTGCCTAATTGCAAATAAATCCGATCTGGCCCTAGTTTATTACCTATTAATCTACACCCCTAGTTCGTCTAGAGTCACTCTCTTTTTACTTTGTTGGATGAGGTCTCAGCTTCGACTCTCAAGTAAAAAATTTCCATCCCCATATGGATCGCATGGAAATATAACCTAATTAAAAAACGACTTATTTTTACACCTAAGCAATCTACTTGTACTGTATAACATTTATCAGTATTTACTTGTATTATAAAGTGTAAACTAGTTATACCACGTGATCCTATAATAAGCTACGTGAGTTCCAGATTCATTGTTAAGTAGTATGTAACAAAGCCTTCTAATTGTCTCATGTGATGGTCATTACTCATATATGTATTTGTCGCAAAGCCTTCTACCGTAGTACTAATCATCGTTTACTAAGATTTGTCGCATGAAAACATTTTCATTCAGTACAAATAGGGTTCCTTCTTGTACTTGGTCTTGGTGAACATGAACAAATTATATATACATATAGGAAACAGATTGAACTATTTCATATTAATGTTCAGCTTATATGTACAGTTGAAGACTTGATGCAGACACCTTGGAAGATTAGAACCTAGCTTTCGAAAATCTCTAGATTTGAGGGTCGGCAAAGTTGAATTAATTAGTCATCATTTGACTCCACTTCACAAGTTGCCAATGGTCCCAGTTGGCAAACACAAAATATATAGTTATCTGGACAAAAACAGATTAAAATAACAGAGTATGTGAAGAAAAATAAATAAATTAGCTATTCTCAACTTTGTTGTCACGGCATGTTGACAATGTACAATAGCCTCAATTGCAATAAGGCATGTCACATTGCACAACTTAATTAATCAAGATTGATGTCACAATCATTAAGATAATGACGAAAGAAATATCGTTAATCAACGTCTTATCGGACTTAAAATGGTGGTAGATAGCATAGCAAGGACGCAGGGTACGCACGCACGGCCGTAATTTTGTACTGATAAGGGCGGCCGCTATATAATGTGAAATTTATTGAAGTGTTAAATATCCAATTCGAAGAGAGTAATTTTTTTAGTATCCAATTAGTATACTCTGGTTTTTTGGCTAAGCATACTTAATGGGGGTGAGGAGCAGCAAATTAAGCCAGTTCATCGGAGCTCGGGGAGCAAAAAGGCTGCGAAGCCTGCCTCCGGCGACCCCGAGAGGTTACGTGCCGGTTTGCGTCGGTGTGGACGGCGATACGCAGCGTTTTATGGTGCATAGGAAGTTGCTTGGGCATGCAGAGTTTTTGGAGCTGCTGTATAGATCAGCTGAGGAGTATGGGTTTTGCAACGACGGCGTTTTGAGGATTTGTTATGAGGCTAAGGATTTTGAGGAGTCTTGGATGATGAAATTGTCCAAACCCAAGATTTACAAGGTCGAGCCAGTTTAATTTGGTGATGGAGTTATTGTTTGATGTAATTATTTAGTTTAGTTGTTTTATTTTCATTTGGGAAATTTGGGCTAGAGGGATGAGTATTGTGGTGTCAATTTGCACTGTTCTTCTGGCTTTGTGAAATGAAAATTATGTGAATTCTTTTCAGATTTGTTGTGAGGATCATACCAGACTTTGTTATGAGCTGGCCAATGAAGTCAAGTAAGGGACTGGCCTGAAAAAATAGTTACCAGTCACATTCAGTCTCTCTAGTTTCTGAATTTTACCAATTGCATTAGGGACACCATCACCCAAGTAGTTGAACGGAAGTCTTAAAAAGTTCCAAGTCAAAAATATTTCCGATTCTGATGAGAATGCTCCCATGTATCAAATTGTACCCCAATAAAAGCTCTAGTATCCAAGAAGGTCACCTCCAAAATCGTTACAATTAAGACCCAACATTTCCAAACTAGTGCAATCAGCAAAGAAGCTAAGAAAACTGGAGTCGTCAGGTTTCCCACATTCCAGTCTACTGGTACCAAACATCATTGCTAATAAGTTTCGCAGGCTTCCAAGATTTTCAGCTGGAAGTGGCGCAGTGAGAATATTTTCATATAAAAGGAGTTGAAAGACAGGTTGAGATGCTGCACACTTCGTATACCACCCATTTCTCGAGGAATTTCGCCATGAAAGCTGCTGTTTTTAAGGTTGATTTCAGTAAGGTAGGTAAGTATGTCGAGCCTACCAATTGTTGATGTCTTAACTTCAGAATCGCGACTCTTTTGGTGGAAGGGTTGCATGTAAGGCTAACCCAACTGCAGAGAGGGACGGAATCACTCCACGAGCTCATGACATTGAGAGGATCTATAGTGATCCTATTCTTCAAGTCCAGCAGCGCAAGGTGATCAGTTTTGGGACCAAAACAATTTTATGAATATATAACGGTTATTTGAGAAGGCATAAATTGTTTTGCTTCAACAAAGGTGTTTATGTTAACGAATTACTATGTGCATGCAAAATAAAAAAACATGGCATCAACTCTAAAGATTGAATCATTCTTCCAAAGTGTTATAGGAAAATATTACATTTCATCTTGAATTTTTCTATCTTCATGGAAACTATGATTTTATAGATGTAAATTGAGCAGGATATGACCTAGAAAAAATGTGAATTATACCATTGTGTAGGTTATTCCGACACTATAATTGGCCCAACTTGGGACCCAAGAATTTGTATGAATTTGTGGAGCTTCTTCATAGAAGTTTTATTGTAGTATTACTTGCAGTGGGTAGAATTGCAGATCCAAGATCGGTATAAAGACTCAACACATGAGGCTAAGGAAACAAAATGAGCATGCATAGTGTTGCATGCTCCATCTTGTTTCTTCAAATTAAAATGTATACTTTTATTCTCTTTTGCTGTCAAAACAAGAAAAAGCAATGTAGTTTCGTTTACACAAATTCACAAGACTGTGTAGTGAGATTGCATATGGCTAGAAACATAAAAGAAGAGACGAGCTAATTATAACTGTGAAGACCAAATATAGTAAAGCTCCTACCGTGTTTAGCGGGGTATTGAAGCGCAAGTTAGCCAGCAGGCAGGTTCAGTACCAGCGCTCAAGTTGTGCTTATGACTAGTGTGATTTGAAATGAATTAAAATTCCAAGAACCAAGAGGAGTAATCTGTTACATAATTTTGAATTATGCTTGTTTCATTGACTCTGCAGGTCATAATTTGGAATTATACTAGTTTTCTCTATATGCAGGTCCTACATCCATGGAGGGAAAATTGCTATGACATACCAAAATAACTAGATATCAGAAAATTGGCATCAATTGACAAGTAAAGAGAGAAATGTAGGGTAGAAAAATCAAAGAGAATGCGATTACAGTACTCGGAATATCTCTAGTGCATGTGCTATATGTATCAGCTAACTTTGTTCTTGTTAACAAGTTGCTAGACGCTGCTCCATACTCTGTATTTTTGTGTACAACTTTCAAATCTGGAGTACCTGTATACCGAAAACAACTTCGCACAGACTGGAATTTGGACAGAATAACATTATGTTACACAACTGCCGACTATAAATATATAATTCCCTTATTCGAATATATACTTTCTAGATCAGATATGTAACAAACTTAGCCCAAGCTTGCATATCACTAGCTTCTTCTTCTCACATTGAGATACGTGTCTCTGATTGCCTTCATATCGTGGACAACAACATCCATCAGCAGCCGGTGTCCTGGTGAAGTAGCAGAGCAGGAAAGTCCAATCTTCATCACTGAAACCAAGCATTCCTCGAATCTTCTTGCTTGGACTCGGCTTCCATCTCGATGACTTGCAATTGTTATTTCTTGTATCTCATTTTCTTCTCTGACATTATCAGCATCCGCATCCTCCCTTTCGATTAGCAATGAAGGGTCGACTATGTCCATGACATGGTTAGGCATCGCCATTGCTGTGAATTGGTGAATGCTTAGACCTTCTCTGAATATGTCATCAGTGGGCCTTTTTCCTATAAACATTTCTAGCAATAGTATTCCGTAGCTATAAACATCTCCCGAAATGGAAACTTGTCCTCCCGTGCCATACTCTGCCACCAATACATACATTACTATGTTATAGTCAAATGATATTTACTGTAGGAAATCTTGTTTCAGAGTTTTTTCGTTACTTGTTTTCCTGGAAGTTAAAAGACATAAAAATGACGTATCTTTCTTGATCAGAAGGGACTTCATCAGTGAACTTGTAATTAGTTATTAGGATGGGAAAAAAGTGAGTAACAGAAACACTTACCTGGAGGAATGTAGCCCATTGTACCCTTTAGTCCAGCAGACATGGTTTGACTTTGGGAGAGATTATTTGATGATTCAAAGAGAAACTTTGCTAAACCAAAGTCGCCAACATGGGCCACCATATCTTGATCGAGAAGAACATTGCTCGGCTTTAGATCACAATGAACAATGGACGTTTCACAATGATTGTGGAGATAATCTAATGCTGAAGCAACACCAACTGCAATATCGAGTCTTTGAACAAGGCTCAAGTAAATCCTACTTTCAGATTGCACATCATCTCTTCGATGCAGCCACCTATCTAGATTTCCATTTACCATGAACTCAAAAACCAGACCTTTGAAGTCGTTCCCTTGATTATCAATGCTTGAACAAACAGTTACGATCTTGAGTATATTACGATGCCTGATAGTTCTTAAAGCTTTGCATTCATTGAGAAAACTCTTGGACGCTTCTTCTTGTTGAAGGTTTAATACCTTGATAGCAACTGCATTTCCGTCAGGGGATACTCCTTTGTAAACACAACCAAAACTTCCCAAACCAATCACATTGTGAACAGAGAATTCGTTTGTTGATTCAAAAAGTTCCAAGTAAGAGACACCTGATGCCCAATCCTTATAAGAACGTGTGGTAAAAAAACCACATTTTGACTTCTTCACCTTTGAACGAGCAGCAATTAAGCATGAAAGAGCAATCATGTACGCAAGTACACAAGCAACAAGGATGAGTGCTTTTGGCCCAAGTAGTCTTCGAGATGAATGTTCTTTGCTGGAGCATACAGGGAGTTGTAATTCTGGGATTCCACCACAAAGCTTAGTATTTCCAAGAACAGAGATACCACTCGCATTTGAACAGATCCCTTCTTGAGGCAACTCACCATCAAAGTTATTATGAGAGAGATCAAGATGCTTGAGGAAAGTAAAATTGCCTAAAAATTTAGGAACTTGCCCAGATAAGTTATTGCGTGAAACATCTATGGCTTCCAAGCTTCTCAAAACTTTAAGAGATTGAGGGATTGCCCCTTCAAATTTGTTAACTTCCAAATTGAGGCGTGTCAACATAATACAACCACCAAGTGAGCTAGGGATTTCACCTGCAAAGTTATTTCCAGATACATCTAACTCTGTTAGGCGTACCAATTCGCCTATCTCGAATGGTAGGGAACCAGACAAAGAATTGTTATACAAGCTCAAAGAAATTGAAAGGGATGGAAGCTGAAGAAGCTCCTTTGGTATGGTTCCTGTCAGATTGTTACTAGAAAGGTCGAGATCTAGTAAATTTTTGCATTTTCCAATACTTGGAGGTATACTTCCTTCAAACATATTGCCCTCCATGTACAGGTTTGTCAATGAAGTCAAGTTACCTAAGGAAGACGGGATTGGCCCCGAAAAGTAGTTACCAGCCATATTCAGTCTCCCTAATTTCTGAAGTTTGCCAATTGCATCAGGGACACCACCACTTAAGTAGTTGAATGGAAGCCTTAACAAGTTTAAGTTTAAGAGATTTCCGATTTCGATAGGGACGCTCCCATGTATCAAATTGTGTCCTAAGAAAAGCTCTTGTAGTTGGGTAGACAGGTTGCCTATAGACCCAGGAAGTTCACCTCCAAAATTGTTATGGTTAAGATGCAAAACCTCTAGACTAGTGCAGTTAGCCAAGAAGCTGAGAAAACTGAAGTCACCAGTCTTCCCACTTCCCAGTCTATTGTTATGAAAGTCCATGCAAACTAAGCTTGGCAACATTAGGTTCGGAAGTATCCCTATGAGTTTATTTTTAGAAAAATCCAGTTGTTGAAGTCTAGAAGCATTTGATAATGATGTAGGAACAAGTCCAGTGAAGTCGTTGGTACGACAGAAGAAATTTTTGAGATTAGGAAGAGTAATGCCGACATTTTGTGGTATTTCTCCATGCAGTTGGTTGTCATTAACATAGAATTCGTATATGGAGGACATATTGTAGATTGAAGCAGGGATCGTACCAGACAAATTGTTCTCCCCAACTGTGAATATCCCTAACCGTGTTAGACGCCCGAGCTCATTGGGTATGCTTCCGTGAAAGTTGTTCCCGCCAAGAAGGAGGTTGTTGAGCGAAGAAAAGTTTCCAATCCAATCTGGGATGGTTCCAGTGAGATAGTTAACACTAATCCGCAGAGTATTTTGCTTCAACAATGAACTGAGCTGGCTTGGAATCATTCCGGTGAGCTGATTGAAAGCTAGGTCAAGCACTCTTAGCTGTGTGCACTGAGATACATTAGTTGGAATTTTCCCCACAAAGGAATTGAGAGACAGGTTGAGATGTTGCAGGCTTCGTAGGCGACCAATTTCTTGAGGAATTCCACCCTGAAAGCTGTTGTTTATGAGGTTGATTGTAATAAGATGAGTTAGATTTCCAATAGAAGGCGGTATGGAGCCTGCCAATTGTTGATCTTTCAGGTTCAAAATCAAGACTCTTTTGGTGGAAGGGTTGCATGTAATGCCGGTCCAACTGCAGAAATGGACGGAATCATTCCACGAGCTCATGACATGGAGAGGGTCTTCAGTGATCATATTCTTCAGGCCCATCAGTGTCAGGCGATCTGTTTCATTTCCGAAACTAGTGCTAGTACTCATGCAGTGAACAATTAGCCCATGTAAGAACATAATGAACAAAAGCAACCTACCACTGGAATGCTCCATCATTTTTGTAAATACAGAGAAAAAGAGAACCAAACTGTGCATAAGAATGAAGACACCCTCTTTCCTTGTTTTAACTAATTTTCTGGGTCGTTCTACTCAACCAACAAGGAGCAATTGATAATGGTTTGGTTTAATAATGCACTATTTCAAGCATGGGTCTTTGTTTCCTTAATTACTGATAGTGATAGTCATGAACTTATTCAATACAAAGTGTTGTCTCTCTGGTGACGTCTTCATTTGCTTATTGCTTCTATCTTTTGATTTTTCGCTTCCTATCTGCAGGCCATGCCCTTCTGGTCCTGCTAGTCACATCACAAAGTTGTGGAAACAATAATGCTCAATAGTGGTTGAATAGGCTGTTCTCCCATTTACGTGTACAATAGCAAGGATATTGACTCATCCAAATTGGTGCCTTTTCAGGTCTGCTGGTAATATATTATATTAATTACAAGATATTCTTAATACACATCACATGGAAAGTAATACAGCTGTTTCCCGTGCTCAGGACTTACGTACTGGAGTTTTTCTGGTTATCAGAGAGAAATGATGTTTTCAATGTTCCAATAGGATTCTATCTGTTGGAATTATACTTGACTTCCTTTGCCAGCAGGTCCTACCTCTGTCGAATCAAAAGAAGGAAAATTGCTATGAAAGACAAAAATAACAAGATATTAGAACATTTTGGATCAATTGACTAGTAGAGAGAGAAATGTGGGGCAGAAAAATCAAAGATTTTTCAAGTGCAGCAATTATAAAAACAAGTGGAAGTGCACCAATGCGTGCATACTATCCCATGAGGTGATGATCTGTATCTACACAGGGTCTGTGGAATCCACCCAGTAGTCTGCTGCCCTTCAGGAGAGCTCACAGAAAACAAGTTGGGATTTCGGGTAAAATTGATATAGTTACGCTCCATTTCAACTTGATATAGAAATTCTTGCACTTTAAGACCGGTCATGTGATCAGCATGTGAACGATAGTTCTTGCGTATGTAAATGATAGATGGGAGAATAGCATTGAGTAGCCTAAGAATTTTCCGAACATCTATCATTACATTCCGATTACCATGCCTAGCTCCTAATTGCATCAAATCTAGCCCAACCAAAATATTGGTTTTGGTTCCCCTCTTTGTTGTGTCATAGCCTTTTTATCCAAACGAAATCTTCATGAAATGTACTAGAAATGCAGTTGGGCATTGGCGTTAGATCATTAACTTTGGTTACTATTTTGTGATAACAAAAAGCAAAAGATAGACAAAAACCTACCACCAAAAGGTGAAAGAAACTTGAGGTTGTCTGCAAAGGGGCAGTAACTTGAGGTCGCACTCTTAACCCTAGTTAGTAAATGTAGGTACGTGTATTATTCGGCAAATTTTTTCAAATGATACAATGAAAAATTCAACCATTTATAACATACTAATTTTTTATAGTTAGTTTTTTAGTTGTACTTTATATTTTTAATAATACTTAAAAAAGGGTAAAATATGGATAAAATACATGAATAATATATGTATTATTGTTAAACTTCTAAATCTTATGCATATTATTCGTTAAAAATATAACAATAAATTTATAATTCACGTATAATACTTCCATTGTAAAAAATATATGTTTTTTTATCGTATTTTAAAAAGGGGGGGGGTTTTTTGTGGGGCTGTTGTTGATACTTTTTTTTTTTTTTTTCTTCTTTTATTTTTTTTTTTTTCTGGGTATTTTTTATATTAAAAAAAATATAAAATTTTGTTTATTTGAGCCCCTTTTTTTTTTGTGGTTTTCTTTTTTGCCTTTTGGTTTTGGTTTTGAAAATTTCCGGAGGTACATCCGTTTCAATTTGGTAGTAATTGTACCATTCGTTTTTCAATTAATTTAAATTCAAATTAAGTAGGCAATTGTATAAATACTGTCATATGGATTTGGGGTGGGTGGTGGGGGACGAAGTGATTTTCTGCTTATGAAAACTCCAAGAGATTTGTGATTGTATTTGCTATTTTTGTTTTAATTCACCTTTGCTATAGGTTCTAGATCTTTCTTACCTATTCCATAGGCAGCTTCAATATCATGTTTTGAAGATGGTTGAGGGGCTTGCAGAGTGGCGCAGGGACAAGAAACAAGTTGATCATGGTGAGGTGTGGGGTGGCGATGGTTGCTGTGGTTCATTGATAATTGGATATTCATACCTGTTCTTTAGGTAGATCATTGGGTCTGCAGCTTTGTCTCACTTAAGGATTTGACACAGTTTCAAAATTTGGGAAATTATCTCTACTAGAGGTTTGACACTTTGCTTTCGGTGTTCTTAACCCCCAATATTAATTATTATTTGTTTTAGGAATTTAGGATGAAACAAGTTGAATTCGTAAGTCAAATAATATACCTCCATAGAGGTAGTTGTTAGAAATCAAGATACCTCCATGAGAGGTTTAAATTACCTTCATAAGAGGTAAAAAAAATTCTGAAATTGTAGGAAAAGGAACATGTGGAAAAATAAATAAATCTGTAAGGAAATAATTATACCTACACAAGAGGAAACTAAAATAAAGTATTGAAACGGAGACGAACACTCGTCAAAAAAAAAAAAAAAGAATGAAACTATTGTCAAAAGGAAGACTAATAAAAAGGAGAATAAGAATAAAAGAAAAGAATTAAAAGTTATAAAAGAACATTAATGGTATGGAGCATACATTAAAAAGGGTGCTATAATGTGAAAGGGCAAAATGGGTAGGTTAACAAATATATAATTCAACAAAAGAAATTAATTTGTAACTCATCAACGCTTAATATAGAAAATTTGCTTACATGGAAAGCTAATTAAATGGATTTAGGGCTTTTGCTAAAAGTTGGTGGGTTTATACCCAAGTTGTTGTTTTTCGGGGGCCAAATCCGGTTTTTTTTTTTAAAAATCAATATGGATACAGACCCTTTTTTTCAAAAATTTAGATATACGCATATAATACACGTATTATATATGAATTAACTAACAAGGCTCTTAACTAGGAGAAAGACTTGTATGGACTTACTATTCACATTTTTGGCCAATCGGGTATCGTCATGTGGCAAGTTATGCTTATGTGGCAACGTTTGATTGGCCCAAAAAATGAATAGTAAGTCCATGTAAGTCTTTCTCCTTAACTAGGCTCCAACTTGAACTGATTGTTGCCAGTCATGGGCCCAGCATCAGCTTTTTCCCACTGTGCTGTGGGCCAAATAAGCCTCTTCCTTTCCTTGTTTGCCTCCATCAATCTTCGAAAATAAAAAGAAACAAAATATTTCTCGATGCAAAAAGTTTTATGGGAAATTATCCAAAATGGCCCAAGTGGCTAAATTGTATTCCAAATTGTTTTGGTCAGCACAATTCATTCCAAATTGTCAAAATTATTGTCTATTTACACAACAAGCCCCTCCATCTCAAAACTAAGGCCGCCGAAGCTCTCGCCGTTGTCACTCTTTTTCCGGCAACTTTCTCCGAACGCCACCACCTGCACTGGCTTCCCAACCTTCCCGAGCTCACCCCCACGAAGTTTCATATCCAAACTCAACGTGGATTGTCGCCGGCGAAGCAAAACGGAAAGCCGAACCTTTGGAAGCTCTTGCCACCGTCGCTCTTTTTCCGGCAACTTTCTCCGAACGCCACCATGTGCACTGGCTTCCCAACGTTCATGAGCTCACCCGCACGAAGTTTCAACTCCAAACTCACCGTGCATTGTCGCCGGCGAAGCAAAACGGAAAGTCAAAATTTGGAAGCAAATTCCGGCTAACTTAGGCCAAAGTAAGTCCCAAAACTTGTACCATTGAATTCGTTGGATTGCGTAGATAGATTTTGACATAAAATTCGTCGAATTTTGTTGAGAATTGAAGAAGTTATGAAAATTGGGGCTGGGAACGAGCCATAAGAGACTATGGACATACTATAAGAGACTATGGGGGACTATGAGGAACTATGGCTGCACCATGGGCACACTATGAGGGACTATGAGCGCATTGATGAATTACAACTAATCTGTACTCGAAAGATTATGAGAGACTATGAGAAACTATGACCGCACTATGGGCACACTATGAGAGACTATGAACGCAAAAACTATGAGGGACTCTAAGACACTATATACTCAGGGATTTAATTGCAAAATAACTGTAGCATTTTGACTAATGATGTGATGCCCGCTGCCCTGTGGACAATTTGGAACAAAGATTGGCCACTTGGGCCGTTATAGATAATTTCCCAAGTTTTATTCCTACTTGCACGTTCGTTCCGGGGTAATTTCACCAGTCTCATTTTGTACCTTTGCGTTTTTTGCGTTTTGGTGATCCTCAAAAGTTTGTTAAAATAAGAGATGCGGGTAGAGAAGAGCAAATGAGAGTGTGAAAATCGTTACTCTATTATTTAACTGTTAAGAAAGTACAGACGGATCATGTTCACAAGAATACCGAGGCAAAATAGTTCTGTGGGCAAGGCCCATGGTAACGGCACACCGTTTTTCGGCCTACCCCGACATGCATTGGCCACAAGTGATTCCATTGAGCCGTTCATGATTTGCTATGATTCCTCTTTGGTCACCTATTTGAAGTTGAATGTCCAATATCTCCTCAGCTAAGAGGAAAGGTTTTAGTAATCTTTTACTTTTGGCTTCCAATTCTTCTGGAAAGTGAATCTGATTCTTGGGGAACAAGGAAGTAAAAAAATTTAAATTGGGAATTTTAACTTAACGAGGTCTACACATAGGAATGGAAGAAGTAAAATCATAACATAATTTAATGATCAACAAATTGAAAGAAAAATTGACGCAGCGGAACTAACAGATAAAAGGGCTCGCAAGCACTAGACCCTTGAACATCCTGGAATCCACCTAGAAAAGAGACAAAGCTCTGAAAATTTGATTAAAAATATGAATGTCGACTACCACTCTCAAAGTTTGTTTAAATAGGCTTAGGTATAAAACTCTACGCCAACAAGTAATCTAAAAGGAAACAAATAGTTAAACTAGATCCAAAACACCCTAGGACAAATAAAGATGTAAAACAAGTAAAAAAGCAATTAGATGCCTTTGTGGACACGGCATCTCTCCTCATCCCAAACGTTTCCTGGAGCCCTTGGTTTGCTTGTCGAGTTGCTTCCTAAACTCTTCAACACATCGTTCCACGTCAAAAATAGTCTATGGAACACAAAATTCCTTTGTAAGTTATCAATAAAATTCCGTATATTCAAGGGATCATAACAATGTAGAAGTAGTCAAGAAATTGGATGGTTAGAACAACTTCTAGTTGTGGCAATGAAGGGTTAAGTGATTTTACAAAGAAACATAGAAGAGGGTGCTTCTTTACAAAAGTGACTATGACTTTATATTTGAATGCTCCAAACTAGTCTTGTTTATGTGGTTCAGAGGCGCCATTGCATGAGTTGAAACCCTAATCATTCGCTGCCTAAACTAATCAGTATTCTTCCACTCTAAGTGAACATTTAGTATTGGAAAAAAGTTACATTCAAAAATATTGTGTGAGGGTAGTGGGGGAAAATTAAGTGGCTTACAAGTTGGACCAAACTTAGAGGGGACCGATGACAATGTCCTTGTTCTATGAGTTGGATTTTCCTAGCTACTATCACATCACCAACACAACACTAGACCATTTGCATTTGTTTTCCTGACAAGAAATTGATTTTATCAACTGTGTGGGGAGACCCAGTTCCCAGAGATTTCTTTTCCTTTTTGGGGCTAAGGTTGAAGATTTATATTCCTAAACATGCAAGCTTGTAAAGATCTAAATTGTTTTCTGTTAATTTGCTAAAAAAAAAAACTAAGAGAAGCACCGACGATCACATCATAATCGATCAAAGTTTAAAATGGTACCAGGTAGAAACTTAATTCGAAGTTTACATTTCGTAAAGTGAAAGTGTGAAGCCAAAGCTGGTCAATGGCATAACACATCAAAGACAATGTAAAAGGCGAAAAAGGATATAAAAGAAAACACTTGAGATAGGTCCCAACCATTTTGAATGACGAACAATTTGATAATTCGAATTCTGATATACAACATGAAATTCATGATCAAGCTTCTTTAACATGGTTGAACCCCATTTGCAGTAAAATTCAATGAAATTCGTTAAAATCGTGTAGTCCAAGTGGACATACATACACACCTCGCAATCAAATAAATACGAGAAAAATTATAAAATAGTACTGTATTATCGGTGATAATGTCACCAGGTAGCACGTACCAGTAACATTAATTCCTACCATAACCTCAAATTTACAAATTAATCAGCTAATCTCAATTCAATTCTTGTCAAACAAATAGAGAGACATAACTCAGCAAGTGTAGAACTCAACGAGCTCGTCCATGGATCCCAACTGAGTCGCCGCGTTTTCCAGCATCCACAGCAAATGCTCGAACAGCACCACCTCACAAGCCACCACCACCTCGCCGGACGACGACGTGCCGACCAGCTCTTGAATCACGGGGTGCTCGACGACGTCGGAGCTGACGAGGTACCTCCTCCTCGACTTCCCCACATACACCGCATGAAGCTCCTCCGACACCTTGCCGTCGCCGCCGTGATCCGTCGGTTGATCCTCCCCTGCGGCGGCGACGGAGCTGGCTGTGCGAGTGAGCTTGGTGAGCGACGGCCACCGCTTGATGGCGGACTTGAGCTTCGTCAGCTTCCCGACCTTCGCCATTGCAGACAAGGTGTTTGATGAAAGTCCTGAAAGAGTGTTTTGGGAGGAAAGTGTGAAGGAAGCTTCATATATAAAAACTGTGGACGAGGAGAGAAAGGGGTGGGTGCCCACATCGAAGGCCCACGGAGAAGGGGCCTACTGTTTACAACCAGACCAGCTAAGAATTGAGATTTTTATTTGGGTGCAAAACCAGTTGCGCTTCTGATTGGCAATTTGGGCAAGATGATCTAGTATTTTCATTATCTATTTTGTTGTGGGAATGTCTGCAAGTTACATAAATGCCATTTGCCAACCCATTGTTTTGTTTTAAAAGAGGTGTAGGCAAGAAGCTCAATGTTGAGACTTGCTTTAAGTGCATGGGGACCATGGTTGGTGCATGATCTAATTTGATTAGTTAAGACATGTATGTGTATATTGACTTGAAATCTATTGAGCTTAAGACAAAAGAGAAGGAATAATTTTCATGGACCTCATTCGTTTTGTTCTTTAGAAATATTAATGGAATAATCTTAGTTAACAACTGGCAAACTTTATATATATTGAATTCCAATCTAGATTATGTTATATTATGTTCATATATGGTTGAATACTTGGAAATGGTTATGGACCTTAATTGATACTGTCTGTCTACAAATAAATATTCTTGAGAAATTTGTCAAATAACTTAATATACATAATCACATAGTATAACTAATTTTGATATTCCATTTTTCTTAGTTGTAGAATTAATCGATTTTTACTCTTTCTATAATATGCAGTTGAGTTATGGCATGACCCATATCCTAGAGTTTAAGCTGTCACTATATATCCATATTTTGTTGTCAACGTTATTTATACCTTACATGATGTGGTTTGGATCAAATTTTGAAATGATACGTGTACTTTTTTTTTCTTGCATTTCAAGACCATGTACTTTCAAAATCTTACAAACTTGTTCGGGTCCTAAATTGACCGTTAGTTTTTCAATTAAATGATGATGTAAAGATTGTGCGACCCACTAGTTCATTCTTCTCCATGTGGTTTCAGGGATAAAATTATCTTTTATTTAATTATTGCTGGCCCGTTTGCTTATCTTTTGCAATCGAATTCCACAAGGCATGTTATGGTCATACGGCGAGGATGGAGACTACGGCAACGCTTGATGGAGAAGTAGAGATAAAAAAAATATGATATCGGTAAAGTTGAGATCGATGAGCATTCCAGTAGGGGTAATGGTGTCCGTCGTAGTTGGGTAGCTTTCGGTGGTTAGGTTTCATAGAGGATGAGAAGAGTGAGGACAGTGATGGTGGTGAGGGTGGTTCCGGTGATTTTTTAGAATTTATTTTTTTATTATAATTAAATCAAAAGATAAATTTGCCCTTAAAAATACATGAGGGAAGAATGAACTGGTGGGTCTTACAGTGTCCACGTCATCATTTAATTGAAAATCTAACTAGAAAGTAACAACATAACAAATTTGCAAGATTTTGAAAGTATAAGGTACTGAAATGCAAGAATAAAAAAGTATATGTATCATTTCGAAACTTAACTTAAACCACAAGGTACGTAATTGTAATTTACCCTATATATAAATATCTTTATATTGTACGTAGTCCGTAAGCAAGCTCGGTTAATTAGTTGGACAGCTTGCCTAGTGACCAAATCATAATCATTGGTAGATGCAAGATATAATCTAAGACATGCAACATACGATATGATAAGTAAGGGGTCATCTAATTAATTAGGACCAAGTATGCAAGAGAGTAATTATACATTTCAGACATAACTTAATATTCAGTTTTTTAAGCATACAAGGGTAATCATGTAACTGTAGATCATGTATGCATGGTTGGTTAACCTTGTTGGTTGTTGTTCTTGTTGATGTTGTTATCAACAACAACAAAATGAAGCTGTTTGTTGGTAAGCAGTCCACGATTTTCCAACCGTGGGATCTTTTTAAATTAAAAAGGGAGGGGAAAAAACAAGAAAATAAGCATCTTTTTATTTCATGTTCACTGTTTTTCCTTACCACTTGTATCTACCAACTTTTGTCTTGACATATTTTTCTTGTGCGTTCTACCAGCTTTTTTGTGCCCAACAAACCTTTGCAAGATGTCATTCATGCATGGAATTATGAACTGTAAAGAAGTCTCTCTCATCACTCTTATATGGGCCTTGCACAATGAAATGATTCAACAATTCAACTTGTACCAAACACTCCTTAATCCATTAGCAGATTCAAAACTATTTTGAATATACAATTAAGAATGTTATTAATCACCTCATAGTTCATAGAATAACTCATCTTTCTATTATAAGACATGCAATTTAAATCGTCTCATTCAAGGATAAAAAGACATGTATCACAATTACATTGGTCAAAACCCTTACTTTTTTCACTTGTAGCCTCTCCTTCTACTTCCCACCCGTTTCTCTTCAATTTTCATCTCAAAACTTCCATAAAATTATTTTAATCATAACTTTTTCATTCAAAATCCAATTGATGCGAGGTCAATGACGTTAGACTCGTATCTATTTCTATTTTATATTGATACTAAGATCACAACCTGAAAATTAGTATAAAAGGAAAACGAGATATCAATATTTTTGATGTTTTTGGGTAAAATCGATCAATTTCGGTCAGATCCAGCCATCCCAAGTTCAAGTGATGCAATCTTCTTATTTCTTCAAGATCTACAATGGCCACAACATATTTTTCAGTTTTGATTGAGTTTTTGTAAAACTCATTTGAACCACCATTGAACCTTAATACCGCAGCCACAACTGTTTTTATGGTGCCATGAACTGTTTCGATATGGCACAAACTATTTATATGTGCTATAAACTGTTTCTGTATTAGCAAAAACTATTTTTGTGTGACACAAACTATTTCTATGCACCTGATTTTTGAGAAAGTGGTCCAATGCGTAGGTTTTATTTGGTTGTCAGGAGTGATCCCTATTATTTTGTCCTTTAAGATTGTGAAGTCTAGTATTTCATTTGAGACAAGATGTAGATGTTCATATGTATATTAATATTTTATCGATATTAGTGGCGCTAATAATATCTATCGAAATCATCTACATCACGACATTGGACACAATTATGACATTATGCAAGTTAATGTTTTTGACGATAGAATGTGTATACTGATTTTTATTGTATTACAAACTCAACACGTTAATGTTGATATATTTTACCATATATTATAACATGGGCCTTTTACAAGATTGAGTAATTCATAGGTTGACAATTGCAACTCCTCTAAGATAGTGGCCAACAAAAAAGTACACACTAATTGAGATAGTACGAGGGGAGGAAAGAACAAAGGAAGAAAACCAAAACAAAGTTTGAAAAGGTAAATTGTATGTTTTGTGGTCCAATATAGAACACAAAGAGCGTCATTACTAGGGACAAAGACAAAAGGTCCAATATTCTAACCACTTGTTCTTTCCCAATTGTGCGTTAGATGTAGCTAATCCAGTTGTATACCAGCTTTAATTGTCCCTCTTTTCTCTTTAGTTGGCAAATATAATTGCATATTGAATAGGATAGTAGTACATAACTCCACTAATAGGAATCATGGAGATGCAACCTAAGCTTCCAGCCAAGGAGGAGTATCTTCTACCCAAATAATCTCAGAATCACATTTCAAAGCAAATTTGGCTAAAATATGGGCCACTTGATTGCCACTTCAAAGCAATACATAATTTAACCAAAGGGTCCTTATATTAAAGTCTGGGGCCAATTTCTTTCCTTGGTACGCATAATAAAGATAATTTGAGTTTTTTAGTTAGAAAGTATATGAATAAGTAATTATGAGTGAGACCTGAATAATTCATAAGATCATTCATAACATTCTTTTAGGAAGATAATGATTCATGAAGGCATGCATTAGCATTGTGTTACTTGTGAATTATAAGATCATTATGGTATTAAGGCATGTGCTTAAGGGAATAATGTACGATTTTGATGGGGGGTCATGGGGGGTCTTGTGCTTTAAAAGACAGCGTATTTAGTGATCAGTTGAAGATCTGAAGTGCCTTGCAATGAGGATGGGGTGTAGTGGCAGACTCACCACCCTATGCCCTCCTCATTCGGGTTCGACCTTCTCCATTTACCTAGAAAAAAGGATGATAAATTCAAAATATTTGTAATTATTAGATTCATCCCCAGGTACATTTTTCTTATAGAATAAAACTTAGCTTTTAGTAACGTTGCCACATAGGATGTAAACAAACCCATTAGTTCAAACTATTTACATATCTACTACTTTTTTCTACAAAAATAAAATGACGCTACAAATTGATAATCCAGAACATGATAGCTTTACATGTGGGTATAAAGATAATTTTACTTTCGAAAAAATGAACATGGTCTTCAAAGATTGCAATTGAAATAAAATTATTTTTATAAGTATTTATCCTATTTTACCTAAAAATTATCATGTTTTGTACATTACGTATTGTCAGATCGAACACTAATTTATAGGTATCAACAACGAACATTAGTTGGGTCAGTAACTCGTGACTTCGGCTTTTGCTTTTAATTTTCACACTTTCACTTTTCCGGTGAAAATTTCAACTCCAATTTATGCAACTCACGGCACTTTCTTTGGTTCTTTTTTTTTTTTTTAATTTTTTTTCCTGCAGCCAATGTCATCTCTTTTGGCCTATTTCTCAGTCCAGTGTAATTACCTGATCTTTGCTCTATTCAATTTGTGCATCTAGTTATGAAAATATTATTTTGTTAATTTTATAATTGCAGTCCAACACTGGTGAAAATAGTCAAGCAAAAATCAGTTGGGAGTCATATATGGCAACCTTCCTCAGTTGTCCTTTGTGGTCCTTGTATGGTCTGCCTATGGTTCGTCCTGACAACCTTCTTATCGTTACAATTAGTGGCACTGGATTCGCTATATTGTACACCTAGCCATCTTTTCAATATATTCTTCTGGAAAACAACTGGTAAGTAAACATGCTGACTGAGACCATCAAATTCCTTTTACAAATTTACTTAATTATGACATAATTGTTATTGTGTTTTTCTTATCCAAAGAAACATCTTCATTACTATCCAAGTTGTATGTTTCTGCTTCAGTGGATTGGTTTTGATTACTCTACGAGTTTTTCATACCACTCAAAGCCGATCGATGATAGTTGGGTCCTTTTGTATTCCCTTCAATATCATTATGTACGCGTCACCTTTGACATGCATGGTACATCAGCTATATACATTATGCTACAATTTTGAATGTTTCTTCGACTAAATTTGAATTAGGAATGTTTAATATTCTTTTTTTTTTTTAAGACAGATAGCAGTGATCAGAATAAAGAGTGTCAAGGACCTATCACTTGCTGACTTATGCAATGGACTTGTTTGGTCCATTTGTGCACTCTTCCCCTCCAATTTGATTTGTATATTTTGGTAATTATCTTAACAATTTTTTGTTTCAATTTATGCATGTTAGCAAACAAAAAAGTACAACGGCTTCTTTTCTTATTTTTTTCTTTTCTCGGACTCAATTTTCTTTGGATCGTACTGGCAGCTTCCGAATGGGTTGGGCGCATTTTTGGGCCTGGTGCAACTCATTTTGTTTGCCATCTACTACGGAACTACGAATTGGGATGAGGATGACGAAAAGCACAAATCTGAAGTTCAAATCTCCAATGTTTAATGCTTAGAAAGAGACATCACAAATGTTAATTACCCATGACGGGAAAAATTAAAGAGAAGTAGTTGATTTGAGACATTACTTATTTTTCATTTCTCAACGGATTAATAATAGAATTGCTATTAGCATTCTAAAACGATGTTCTGCACACTTCATTCTTATGTAAAAAATTAAAGATGAATAATTTTTTGGGAGAACCCATTAACGAATGTAGAAAAAACAAGGGGAATTTAACTAAAATAGGCCAATGAGCCAAATTCTATTCTAAATTGATTGGGGCAGCTATTTCATTCTAAAATAGGCCATTGGGCAACTGCTAACGTGAGAGACTACGATGGACTACGACGTACAAGAGGAGGATCTAGAGGTTGGTGTGGGTGCGGAGGACCAAGTTGGTGAAGCCTAAGGATTGGAGCTTGAGGACGATGGCGTAGCTGACAAGGCCGCGATGGTCGGCCACGAAGATCTTGGCCGATTTGTCGGCGAGGAAGGACCACCATGGAATTCACCGGTATCTTGTGCGCCGTCATGCTGGACACCAAGGTATTCCCCCTTTTTTTGGATTGAGCAAAACAAGTAGAAGAAGAAGACGACAAGGCAAATTTTAGATAGATTTGGGTTTTGAGGTTTTGAATTGGTGGGATTAAACAAAACTCAGAAAGCAGATGGTGAGCTTCCATTGAATAGATTTGCAGAGACATGTCCGAGAAGAAGCAACGGAAGGAGCTGCTTCACTGTCAGAAAATAGTTTCGATTGACGGTGGATTACGACCACACTACGGTGGACTACGACAAGCTTGTGGAATTTATCTAGTGTAGAATTGCTCGTTACCAATTACTTATTTTGCAATACAAAATTCCCCATTGGCCTATTTTAGATATAGATAATTGGGTCCCTATTACTTATTTTGCTTTTTTTAATACAAAATCATCCTCCACAAAAAATGAATTACGTTTTGGGTCACCTATTTGTGTGAAACGTACACCGAATATATGAACGGTCCAAATGAGTGACCATATTAGCCGTTCATATATTCGGTAAATGTTTCGCACAATTAGGTGACCAAACGATGTCGGAATTGATTCATTTTTTGTGGAGATAATCTTTACTATATTAGTTACAAATTCAACGATTCCAATCACTATTCATCACGTGAAGGCGGCCGGCCGTTGGGGCTGACTCAGCAGAGGGGAGCTCAGCAGAGGAGCCGGACCCTAGATAATTCCCCAAATACTTTGGACTCAGTTGGCCAAATACAAAGACACGTGGTGGCTTAAACCATATACCACTTAAGAACCAATCCGACCGTTTCAGAGCTCCATGATACACTGGAAATCAACACGTGTAAGGTCGCCATCCTCCCAATACCCGCGCTCTTTTATTGATGAAAAGCGCGCCATTGTTCTAGACCTTTCCCCACTCTTCGCTCAATCTTCTCCCGAACTTTCTCCCCCTGCTTTTTTATATCCCCTACATTTTCTCAGCATCCAAACAATCGGTTTCTCCAAATCAATCAAGTGCTTTCCCGCGCGCGCGAATCTAACGTCTGCTAGCATGTAAGAATCTTTTCCAATCAATTGTTAGCATTTTCTTTCACTTTCTCCTTTACTTTCCCGGGAAACAAACAGCTCAAAACGTCTTCAATACATCAAAATTTCAGAGTTTTCAAGCGTTGATCCTTATTGGGTCATCAAAAGTTTGAAATTTCTGTTTCTGATTGCATATTTGCTAATGGGTTGCTAAATTTGAGCTTACTTGGTTTTGTTTTACAGAGTGGAGCTTGTGGTTTTGTAGATCTTTGGACCCCAAAAAAAATGAGTGCTTTCGAAGCAGTGAACCACCTGTTCAGTTTCCCGGAGGCCATTGACAAGTTGGTGTTTCATTCCCGAGCTAACGAGAGCGAGACCAACAACCATGCGAACAAAGGTGTTTCCAGCATTCCAGTCGACATTTTGGACACCCCCAAGGAGTTCATTTTCTTCTTGGACGTTCCCGGCTTGTCGAAATCCGATGTTCAGGTAATTTCCTGGTTTCACCACTTGTCCAGAATCTGACATTCTATGCTTCGTCTCATGAAATTGTCATGAGACTTTTTGCTACAATTGTTTGGATACTATTCTTTTTCTTTGTTTTTCAAGCATAATTAAAAATTGGGACTATGATTAAACTTCTGGAACTTCGTTTAGAGAGTTTTGTCTATGATTTTATTTTAATAAGCATTATACGACAGTGATGAACTTAGTACACTTGTGAACTAATCAGAATGTGCTGGCTAAATCAACAATCAGTACTTGCAAGACGAGAAACAAAGAAATGCTATTGTGTAACAAATTTGACGCTGCAATTGTGGGTTGTGAGTGGTGTAGAGTCAGTGGTAACAAATTTGACGCTGCAATGCAGGTCACTGTTGAAGATGACAACACTCTAGTGATCCGGAGTAATGGGAAGAGAAAGCGTGAAGACGGCGAGGAGGAAGGGTGCAAGTACATTAGGCTTGAGAGGAGAGCAGCCCAGAAGCTGCTGAGGAAGTTCCGGTTGCCCGAAAACTCCAATGTTGGTGCCATCACTGCCAAATGCGAAAATGGGGTTCTCACTGTGGTTGTTGAGAAGCTTCCTCCACCTCCCAAGCCCAAGAAAGTTGAAGTTTCCATCTCTTGAAGAAGCGGACAGAGAGGGGCTGATATTTTGGAAGGAAAGCTGGCTCAATAGGAAGGCAGGTCTCTTTGTGTTAAGCATTAGTAATGGGTTTTTGTTTTGTGGGGGTTTTGTTTTTGTGTTGTTTTATTTTGTGTTGTGTGTTTTGTGTTTTTTTGTTTTTTTGTGTGTTCTTTTTTTGTGTTCTCTTTAAAGTGTTCTTTTTTTGGGGGGGGGAGAGTAGTATATTTTTTTGGGTGGGTGGGGGGAAGTTTTGGGGGGCTCTTGGTTCCTCTAGCGGTGCGGGTCCTGGGTTGAATGTAGGTTTATAGATGTGATAGGTGGGATCGGGATGATCCCGATCCCGATTACGAAAATCCCGATCCCGTCCCGATCCGATTAGAGGCTAAAAATGATCCCGAATCCCGTCCCGATTGAGTCGGGATCCCGACAATAAATCCCGATTAAGTCGGGATCCCGATCGGAAACCCGATAAATCCCGACAATTGAATCTCAAGTATAATATGAAATTTTAAACTTTTTTGTTTATAATGTAAACTAACAAATACAACTTATACATAATGAAAATAAAACATATTAACATAGTAGTACAATAACTTGAGGGTGTGTGTGTGGCTTTTTCTATTAACATGAAGGCCATGTGGCCATGAAGGTGTGTGTTGGCGTGGGGAGAGGGGGAGAAAACAGAAAAAAGAAATAAAAAGTAGAGAATACGTAGAACTTGGAAGAAAATGGTTGAAGTGTTCAGAGTCAGAGAAGACCACTTTACGTTGCTCAAATCAAAAAGTTTTCTTCTTGAAAGTTGTTCATTAGCTCGATTCCTATAACATACCAAAAAATCAGATTAATCGGATCATTGTAGCTACTTCAGTTAGGGTAAGAATTAGAACATTAATAAAAAATAATTAAATAATATATAGTGTCGGGATGTTCAGAGCCCGAGAAGACCACTTTACATTGTTCAAATCAAAAAAATTTCTTCTTGAAAGTTGTTCATTAGCTCGATTCCTATAACATATCAAAAAATTAGATTAATCGGATCACTGTAACTGCTTCAGTTAGGGTAAGAATCAAAACATTAATTAAAAATAATTAAATATTATATAGAGTCGGGATGTCGGGATCCCGACTTTTTAAAAAAAAAATCCCGATCCCGTCCCGACTCAGTCGGGATCGGGATAAAATCCCGACTAGTCGGGATCGGGATTGTCGGGATCGGGATTTTCGGGATCGGGATCGTCGGGATCGGGATCGGGATGCGGGATTCGGGATTTTCCCACCCCTAGTTGAATGTCCTCCAGCAATAGATAAAGGGGGAAGCAGAATTTTGTATACGTAGCCTTGAACGTAGAACTGACCGGTTTTTCTCATTAACACTAATGGTACAATTGGGTGAAGGTTTCAAAGAAAAAGTCGGACGGACAAAATGCGAACGGTACAATTGTATGAAGCTGGAACAAAATTTCTTGAGTTTCTCTGGCAAACAACGTTGTTGGTGCAACAGGTATGGGAAGCTAAAAACAAATTTTCCGACCTTCCTGAACAAATATGACAGGAATCCACCTTTGTCGAAAGTAGACGGAGCCTGAGAAAGAAAAGGCGAAGTAGGAGATCTTTCTTTTGAAAGAAAAGTAGGAGATCTTTACTTCGATGACTTTCTCGTCTTTCTCGACTTGGGCTTCTTCCTTCCAGATTCCGTTTCAGCAGGAACATCATCATTTAACAGATGCTCGTATTCTTCAATACTTGCAAATGGCGATGCTCCCGACTTCCCACGCTTGCGTTTACTTTTCTTTTGATTGTTGTTCTCGTCCTCATCATCGTCCATGCCGTCATCTGCGTCCCCTATATCAATAGCATCCTCATTATCTATATCTCCTATATCAAAAGTGCCATCATCGTCGCTTCGTTCACTATCATTTATAGTGGTATCGAAATCTTCTCCCTCACTATCTGAAGGCAGGTCCTGCTCAGTATCACTAACATCAGCAACCAAGTCTTCATCATCTTCATTGGCAACCCGGTCGAGATCATCGTAATCATAGTCACCGTCTGCCTCGACAGAAAGACCAGCGGAGTCCAGCATACTGTCAATCTCTTCGTTATCACTTTCATCATCATCACCACCACCACCACCACCATCTACATCAAACAAGTCTGCAGCATCTTCCTCCTCTGTTGCTTTCTTCTTCTTTTTCTTCTTTGGCTTCTTTGAAGAGTTCATTTTGTTCATATAGAACTTGTGGAAGACAAGATCTTCTGGGGCTACATCTTCCTCGGCCAACGAGAGAATCTCTGGTCCGATTAATTGGTTGGTCATATCAAACTGGAACAAGAAACTCGTTAGCTTTGCAGATTAGTAGATTGCATGCAAGAGATGACAACAGATGAGAAGATCTTTTACATAAGTGAAGGAATAAAGCAATAGTGGAAGTCCATAAATCTCTAGATAACAAGCTGACCTTTTTCGCAGGTTCAATTTGTGAACCGCCATGCCACGTGCTTTGTTTTGCTTTCTTCTCCATGAACTTGTCCAGAAAAGCAGTAAGTGAAAGGTCATTCAGTGGGTTTCCATTGTAGACAATATTGGCCCCAGAGAGTAGGGTCTTTGCCATAGTAGAAACTGAAGGATGCACATGTGAAGCAAGTACCGTCAGCTCCCACCAACTCACACGATCCGCATTACTGTTCTCCCATAAAGAAGCAGAATTTGAAAGTTAATAGGCAAAAATAAAAATAAAGGCTGCGAAACACGTGAAGTTCTGCAGTGGATTTTGATAGAAGAAAACTTGTTTGATCTTTATGTTTTCTTTCGTTCTTCTTCACTGATAAAGTATAACATATGTTAAGTGTAGCGACGATAAACCATAGGTAAATAAAACTCCCTTTTATATTTGCCAAAACAAGTATAGATTGTAGCATATATACCAAATAGCATAAATACAGTTTAGAGAAGTTTAGAAAAGATTACTGACCAATAAGAGGGCTCTCTGCGCCGTGGATCATAGCCTCCAGGCCAAGACCTCTCAGATGGTACTTGTGATTGTTGCCTATTAAGAGTAGGTGCTGGTTTGGAGTTCTTTGAATCATTTCTCACAAGAAACTCTTCTGCCTCATCAGAGCCTTCATCTTCAGAATAAGGAGCAGGAGTGTCGTCCTCATCTTCTGAAGAATCATGATCAGAGTTGGCCGCAACAGTGCGGTGAGCAAGCTCAACATCAGGTTCTTCTTTTGCTAGGACCGGGGATGGTTTATTATCAGTTTCTTCCTGAACATCTTCAAAATGCTCAATTTCATCATCAACTGACTCATCCTGGAGCACCATATTCCTATATATGGCAAAGTAGAAACGTGTTTATTTGACTGTACTGAATAAAATCTACTCTACAGAACATCAAAAAGTACCAGGCTTACCATAAGGGGGGCCTTGCTTTAAGAACTTCTGAGAGGAGGAAGAGACATCCACATGCATATTGAGGCGGCTGCTGAAGGGCAACCTGTTCAAATCGGTAAATCGTCAAAACATGCTTGTAAGTGCAGCACAAGGATCATCGACCTCTACAGAAGAATGCATGTTTTCCCTGAAGAAGCTTGATTAAACACGGTAAGAGCTCCAAATAATGTACCCAAAACAGATGCAAATTCCAGTTTTGTGGGGTTTTTTCAGTAAAAGGTAACCAACAGAAAGAACTAGGTGCAGAGCTCTCTACGGGGGGGACTGTGCTCTTATGTGACAGAAAGAGTATATACCTGCAGTACACGCTTTGCAAAAGCAGCTACACGTTTCAGGTTCACATCACTTTTCATTGCTCTCAGAAGAAGCCCAATGAACATTTCTGCCTGAACAGAGAAAAGCAGGACAAGTAAAGACAGAAGGATATATAAACATCTTTCATGTGGAACTTCACGGTAAATAAAGGAGTTTATCCAACCAACTTTCCATTCATATACGGTTTCACATGAAAGGTGTATAAAGTGGAAGAGGGCAGATGTAAACTACATGTTTGTTGTAGTATACCAAAAGAAAAGAAGAAATTGACAGCCACAAACACCAGTGAAAAAGAATAACTGGTGTGCCTCATGGTAGCTATGTTAACTTAGTAGCCTTCAGTACTAAATGGGAAAAATGATCATAAAGTGACTAGAGTTTGATGCAAATTTAACAATGAATTGACATAGCACACAGGATACCCAGAGCAAAGTAACTTTGTTGATCTAGAAATAAGTTTCACAAAAATCATGACAAAGTGTGATTTATTAAACAAATAACTCTTAAGGAATACTGTAGATATATCCAGATCCACTTGCCTTGGAAGTATTCATGGCAGCTGGAAGTAGCAGTTTTGAGTACAAGGCTCTGTAAAACCTATCACTGACGATTTGATTCTTAGACGAGATCTTATCAAGAAGCATCAATGCTTGAACTCCTACGTTAAAATTCTTAGAATGAACCTGCATGAACATCCACATTATATTACATACATAGGATATAACTAATCTTCCAAGTAATGAGCAGCTGAACTTTGACCATACCAATTGGAAAAGCATTGGGGTTTGGAGCTCAATTATATCATCAGCCTCGGCGCTTGAGACAAAAGGAAATGCTCTATTAACTCCCTGTGAAGAGGGCAAGAGAAGGGATACAGAAGTTGTTAGTAAAGCGGGAAATTGGTTTCTAAACCAAAATTCTATGCTTAGCTTTTCTCTCTCTCTCTCTCTTCTTTTGTTTTCTAGTAATCAAAAGCTCAGGAACATCGGAGATAACATAACTGAATTGTTATTAAGACTGAGAATGCATCCTATATAGTGTAGATCAAGAAGTATTTGTCCTAACCATCAGTAGAGCTGACAGAAGGCGAGAGTCCAATTCAACATGAGATTCTGACAAACTCTTCTCTTTTCTATCCTCACGAGAACGCAGTGGTTTTTTAACCCCTCCTTTCCCACTTTTGTCCACCTTCTCGCCACCAGCAGCCTCAGTAATCAGTACCTGAAATTTTACTTTGTAAAAATTCATCTTCTTCCATAATTAATGCCTTAATACAATTTACGCATTAGCTGCATTAAAATCCTATGCCAAGAGATCCTTATCTCCACTTCAGCACCTCAACAAAACCATCATACGTAGAGATGAAATGATGAAGAGGATGCATACTAGGGACTGCAAACATAAGTATTATTGATGATAACATATCCAAAACCAAATAGAGTTCATTATTACCTTGAAAAGTGCGAAATAAACATCTAATAAACGTTTTGCCACCTTTGGTCCATCTCCTTTATGAGTGAGACGAATTTGGCTCAAAAAGTTAACCTGCATAGATAAAAGTTTTGTTCAACAAGGTTTGCAACCAAAATGAATGTTTGCGTTATGTGGACATTTTGAGTTTGAATCCACGCTTCATCAAGTTCTCATTACTATCCCAAAACAGCATTAGCATTTGAACTATGTAGTTTAACAAGGCATCGTAAATAGTAATACCCAATATTTCAGTAACACTTATAATTAAACAATTATTTAAGATAAATGCAAAAATAAAGTGTGAAAGCTGAGTGACATTTATGATGAGACATACAGCATGATATTTTGCTTGTGGGCCCAAACGCGGCCGAAAGAGAAAAGAGTCCACCTCGTCAATTACCACTGCCTGGTCAAAGACGTTTTAGCATAAGATATAGGGACCAAAGGCACCATTACAAGTAATAACTTCAAAAAATAGAAGACAGAAACATGCGCGAGTACACACACAAGTCAGAGAGAACAGAACGCAAAAGACACGTTTCATGCGTAAAAGTTCAAATATATTTAATCTGAGATAGTTGTTTCAACAAGCAAAATATTAAAGGAAAAAAACCAACTGTTTGAGAATAAGCATAATTTTCAAAAACATCAAATGTACTTCAGAAGCAGCATCCTTTGATGAGAAGTACAAAACTCACCAATGAAAATAGTGTAACCATATAATGATAAAGGAAAATGAAGGGATGCTACTTATGTCCTCTAATCCAATGCAAGAGTTATAAGTAAAACAAAATTAATACCAACTCGGAAGGAAAAATGGGCTAAGCTTATCAAGCTGGTTTTCCATTTTAATGTGAATTCTTTATTCTCAAATTTATACACAGCGCTAGCACCCTACTACCCTAATTCCCTGACATCTCATTTGTCACAAGAAGTGAGCAAATAAAGTTGACTGAACTCATGGGGCTGAACATAGCAATAGAACACACTAGATTTAGCTAAGCTAGATAGTTCTACCTTCATATTTGGATGGTCAGACAAAAGGTTTGATAAGTGAAAATCAGCATCAGATGCGCCCTTATTCTTGGGATCTCCAAGCTGTAAGTAACAGAAAAAGAAAGCAGACAATGAAGCAGGTTAACAGTTGTGATAGCAAAGAAGGTATTTTAACCTATGTATGTAGATGAGAAAAATCCAGTGTAATCTTACCTTGTTAACTATTGCAGAAAGTAATCTTCGCTCTTGCTCTGATTTATTCTTTAGCAGCACGTATATAGTCTGAAAGCATTTATTTGAATATGAAACACAGATAAAAGAAATTCATATTAGCATATTATCAATGTTACAACCTTTTTATTTTCTCTTTGACATAACTTCAACTTTTATTTCTTCTTACGCAATTGTGAAACCTAGGAAGATCATACCTTCAATGCCTTGTTTTTTAGTTCAGGTAACATATCTCTTGATGCTTCCTCAAGGGCAAAGACAAATCGTTCATACCTGAGAAAGAGATTAATCATGTCGGGAGGCAAAAAGTCCAAGCGATTAGTTTTTTGGCCACCTATGCCATTAGAAGTCAGCAATGAACACACTAAAATTCCGGGCCATAAGTAAGAAAGAACAAAAACAAATACCTTTGTTTCAAGCACTCCTCCCAATACCATAGAAGCAGAAGAGAATAACCATCTTTGGTCTCAGGAAGATTGTTTAATGGTCGCTGTAATAGGCCCTTAAGCTTACGATCAGGTAACAAACTGGCAAGTGTAGCATACATGCAGATCAGATAGGACTCCTAAGCTCATAAATATGCAAAGTTTCAACAATGGTGAGCAAAAGTTCTAATACCAACTTAAGGGCAGAGATGTACAATCAATCATTACCTATCATTTCTAGCATTAATTAGTTTATACTTTGTCCCTTTTGTAGTTATGTCATACCATGCAAAATGTAACAAGTCAAACTAGGAAACCTTCAACTTCACTTAGGATGACATACAGTATAGCATGCAATATGACCACTGGGACCAGACTGCTTCATTTTAATTTTGAAGGACGGAATACTGTAGAATGGACTTGTTCAGTACTACAATATTCCCTCTAAGCTTTGGGTGAGAGTTTCATAAGCTTAAGTGTTTTGTTGGTCAGCGGTATTCTATTCTCTCTTCTGTACAAACTGCAGTCACGCATTTGATTCCCCTGTCCTCATGCGACCAGGAAAACAAAAACTTCTTAATCATTTCCAAGCCTACTGATGCACACACAACAACCATACATAGAAAAGAAGGGAGGGGTAGAGAAAGATAACCTTGTTAGAAATAATTCTCTCAGTGCTTCAAAACCTGCAAATGCATATCGTTTCCCCACTTTTGATGTCACCATTCCTACAACAAACAACAAGTTACAATGTACGTCAACTCAAAGATGAATTAAAATAAGGTGAGCCAAAATGTTGATAGACATAGAATCCACATGCAACTTCCAACTAAACTGAAGCACTTGGTCACATTGATTGTACTAATCTAGCCTCTGATCAAATGCAAGATAGATACAAATGGAGTTGCAAAATACTTCAAACTTACGCAGTCATTGAATCAATACAAACTGCAACATTACCTATAAGTGCATCAAGGGACCTCATATTGGCAATGGGATTGTCCCCAACCAAAACCGAAAACGCCGATATCTTATCAGATGCAGTCCCTGACCTCTGTGTGCTAAGCAGCAGCTTAATATCCCCACTCTTCCCTTTTGACGACTCGTAATCTGCTACGAATTGCGCCATTAGCCTCTCCCCAAGCTCTCTCTTCTTCCCCACCACACTTTTCCACTCCTCCCCATCCTTCACCACCTCAACTCTCTTCCCACCAGCAAGCACTTTCTTCTCCAATTCCTCAGCCTCCTCATACCAAACCCCCAAACTGCTAGCCGAAATCAACGGCAGCTTCGGCAAGCTCTTGAACTTCTCAAAGTTCCTTGCTTTCTCCTTGTTTGTGTTCTCTTCCAATGAAGAAAGAGTGGGTTTCGATTCGAGTTTTTCATTGGGTTTGAAATTCTTGCCGTTTGGCTTCTGGGTTTTTGTGGGTTTTTCGTTTTGAGCTGGCTTCGGCTTCTTTTGGGGCTTTTTCGGAGCGGGCTTGCGGAAATCGACATCGTTGAAGCCTGAGGTTGAAGATGAGGTGGCGAGGCCGAGGGAGGAAGCGAAGGAGGCGATGTCGGACTTGAGGTGGTCGATGTCTTCTGGGTTGTTTGCGGATTTCTTTGACTTTGTATTCGCCATTGCTGGCTATGGAGTGAAGGAAACTTTACTACAGAAGAACGAAGAAGACGAAGGGTTGGGGATAGTTAGGGTTTAAGGAAAACGGGTTTGGGGTCTGGGTTTGGACTATCCAAGTAAAGTTCAGAATGGACCACAGAATTTGGTCTATTGGGCTTTTGGACATTTCCACCCATGTTCCACATTTTTTTACAATACTATTTTAATTTTTTTTTTTTTGCGTTAATGTAATATTCAACATGCATATTGTACGTGTGTATGATAGATGATGAAGGTAGAGAGACGTAATTGAAGGTAACAAATGATTCCCCATGTAAAAAAGAAAAAAGATTAGTTTAGCAACAAGAAAGTTTTTTTTTTGTTTAGCTTGATTATTGAGGAGGAGTGGAGGTGGTAGGGAATATAAAGTAAGAAGAAACCTAGTGTTTGTTTGTATGATAGATGATGAAGGTAGAGAGAATAAAGAAATAATGAGAGGACTATTGTTTGTTTGTTTTTTGATAATTGATGGTGGAGGTGGTAGGGGGGAGCTATGTAAATAAAACATCTTCACCAAAGCCTACATCAAAGTTTCACTGAAATTTACTGAAATTTACCGAAATTTCACCGAAATTCTCGATATAATACCCCGATTCAAATTTGTGTCAAAAATTACCGAAATTCGGTATTTCGAACCTTGTTCTTGCCTCGAGATGAGATAGTGATTGCTCTCACCTTTCGTCAAAAAAGCAGCTTCCACCCACGTAGGCATAGGCGCAGGCGATCACTATTAAAAAAATCAAAATTGAATACTTCTTCACACAAAATTGAATATTACATACTAATAATTATCATAAAAAACATGTAGAATTATTATATGTTAAATTGAATATTTGTGCTTAAAATTTAATATTACATATAAAAAAAATTGTGATTTTTTATAAAAAAAGAAAATGTTGATTTGCCGAACACTCATTTCAGCCCAACAAGAGCCGTTCGGCCTCCCCTCCCGAACACGGAAGCCCTTTCACTCGCCCCCACTCGCGCGTGAACTGCACGCGCCGGAAAAAAGAAAAAAAAAAGAAAGAAAAAGAAAGTGTGTGCGACGTCAACTGGGGCCCACACCGCCTGCAGGCACGGGAGCGGGCGACGCCCGCCTTCGCCCTTGCCTTTGCCGCTCTCGCCTTCCTCTCGCCCTCGTGTTTTCCTCCCGCTGGAGGGTCTACAGTTCCAGCGGGAGGCGCGCCGGCGCCTCCGCCTTCGGTTTAGCCTTCCCGGTGGAAGTGCACTTAAGGTAAGGGTAATTGGAACAAATTGATGTAGGGTAATTCAGAGGGCAATTTACTTGCCTTCTCTGTTTCCATCCATGGAAGGCGAGGGTGAGGATAATTTATTCCAAATAATATTTTATTAAGTATTTTTAAAAAGATTTGGTATATGAATGAATTGATGAACACTATATAATGGGAGTAGGAAATAAGTTTGGTGAATGTATGAGAAATTTTGTGGGCATTTACAGGAAAAATGAAATTTAGGGTTTATTTCTTGATTTAAAAAAAAATTAAAAAAATTAGAAGATCTGTTTATCGTTCAATTTTTTTTTTTAAATGTTCAGTTCAGTGCAAGTGGGGTGATGTCATGCTAACATCAGCAAAACCATATCGCCTACAGGCGAGTCCACGAGTGATTTCTGCCTTTGTCTTTGCCTTCGACGTCCGATTCCACAAATCGTCCTTCCGAAAAAATGCCGGTGGAAACAAGAAGATGAAGGCGAGGGCGGTTGATTGATTAGCCTGTGGAAATACTCTTAACCTCTATGAAGTCTAGGACTGAAATTGATGGACTATGTGGATTTGAAGTGATTTTTCTTCGGTTCTGAACTGGTTTAGAATCAATTTTCTATGCAAGGCAAAAAAGTAAAAAACCAAACCCCAAAAAAAACTCTGTAGCAAGGTAAAAATAGATGGGTTCAAAATCGGAACTAGACTCAAGAAAGAGTTGAAGAGTAGACATAGAGAAATACTAGAATGGGTTTCTTTCAAAAATTATGAAATAGTACAGCATCATTATCATAAAGTATTACTCTAAATTTATGATGTTGTTTATAATTTCTAACGTTTTGGTTATAGTGTTATGTAGGTGACGACTAACTTTATCAAATAATCGGTCTCCAGAGATTTGAGTTTAGTTAGTTGAACACACTGTTCTAAAAATCGACTCCTAGTGCCGCCTAGGCGCTTGGTGGCACATCTTCAAAATTAGTTGAAAATTGACCAGGCGTGGATTAATTCCCAATTAATCCTCTAGGCGTAGTCCCTTTCTTACCATCTTACCACCTAGCTTTCTGCCTAGTGTTTGTTAGACCTTGGCTAAACTTTTAATTCTTCGATTATTTGCTCTGTAAACATTTGAGTAAAAGGATAATTTCAGCACATTTGAGTTGTAGTCAGATTCACTGGATAACTCTGTTTTACCGATTCCCCAGGTAGATTCACCTATTCACTTCACCTATGTGTTCTAAAATTTTAAGAGGCATCTTTGTGGATTATTGCTTTAGGAGACTTAAAGAGTCATACACTACTTCGTCGAATCTCAACCAATGGATCATTTTTCGGAAGAATCACCGCCGTCGATGTCATTGAACGGTTGAGATAATTTAATAGAGGTTACAAATGACCAAAAAAAAAACCACAGAGCAAGTCCTAGGGTTTTGGCTCGCGGCCTCCAATATAAATTGGCCACAAAGTTTGCAGCCTTGGACTTCACAGCCTCGTTTTCACTCTCATCGCGCACAAAACCTCCCCGGCCGGGACTTCTAGGGTTTGCAGAGGCTTCAACTCCCTCCTTTGTGTGCAATCATGGCGACCCAATCCGCCACGCCTTCCCGTCAGCTCTCCCAGAAGGAGGCCGACATCCAGATGATGTTGGCCGCCGAGGTCCACCTGGGCACCAAGAACTGCGATTTCCAGATGGAGCGCTACGTCTTTAAGCGCCGAAACGATGGTAACTTTTCTCCTATTTTCTCCTAGTTTCTGTTTTTTGGTATAGATTTGGAGGAATTGTAGATGAAATTGTTGCAAAGTTTAGATTTTTCTTTATGTTGTGTATGTTTTAAGTGATGGGTACTTGTTAATTTGTGAGAATATGGTCCTAAGCAGCATCATTTGGCGAACTGGGTTTGTTGGGTTATAAGTTTTTATGCTAGATCTGATAACTGTGGGTAGCTCTGATTTATTGTTATTTGTTCAGTTTATATTTTTGCAGTTACTTTCTACTGAATTGCTAATTTTTTGTAATGTCTCATGTAATGTCAATTGATTGTGTTTCTGGATTGCTTATTAGTGGAAGGGGTATTGATTTGCTTTGAGTCTGATTGCACGAATACATTCTGGAGATATAGAGCAAGTTTTGTAATCATCATTGAGATGTGTTGAGCAGTTTTGAAGCTGATTGATTAGGAATAGAATATGCTATATGCTACCTGTGTCATTGTTTTCCACGATGTTGTGTTCGGTATTGATTTTGTCATAACAGCGGAGGTTTGTTATTTATTTGGATGTTTGCGCTTAATTAGTGCTTTGGTTGTTTCAGGAATTTACATTATCAACCTTGGAAAGACATGGGAAAAGCTTCAGCTGGCAGCCCGGGTTATTGTTGCAATTGAAAACCCCAAGGACATCATCGTGCAGTCTGCAAGGCCCTATGGACAGAGGGCTGTCCTCAAGTTTGCTCAGCACACTGGAGCTAATGCCATTGCTGGAAGGCACACTCCTGGTACTTTTACCAATCAGCTCCAGACTTCTTTCAATGAGCCCCGTCTCCTCATTTTGACTGACCCAAGAACTGATCACCAGGTCATCATCCTTTCATTTGTTGCATTGATCCATGTATCTGCTATGTTCATTTTTAACATGTCAAATGTCAAACCTATATTCGTTTTGGGATTTTTTGCATGCTATTGTATAATGATTTATTTCCCAATTTTATACAGCTTCTTTTTTTCAATGTGGTCTAATAATCCTTACTTGCTTGCAGCCAATCAAGGAAGCAGCTCTGGGTAACATTCCCACCATCGCTTTCTGTGATACTGATTCACCCATGCGATATGTTGATATTGGCATCCCAGCCAACAACAAGGGTAAGCACAGCATTGGATGTCTCTTTTGGCTTCTAGCACGGATGGTGTTGCAGATGCGCGGTTCCCTACGTCCCGGACACAAGTGGGATGTCATGGTATGCACAGAGCTTATCTGTCTTGAGATTTCTATGGTTCTTTGGTCAGAGACCAGATGGCTTATTTAAGAGTAAAATTCTAAACTGCTTATTGTCGCCTAAACTTCCTTTTGCAGGTTGATTTATTCTTCTATAGAGATCCTGAGGAGACCAAGGAAAAGGAAGAGGAAGAGGCTGCTACAGGCCCCGAATATTCAAGCCTTGAATATACTCAACCTATCGGTGCTTTTACTGGTGCTGACCAATGGCCTACATCTGATTGGGCAACAGATGGAACAGCAGCTGCAACAATCCCAGCAGCTACTGCTGGCTGGTCCGAACCAGGTTTGGATCATCAACACAATGTTTGTATAATAAAAGTTCATTTCTGCTACTGAAAATTTTGTTTCTGGACCTTAATTTTCTTGCCTTCCTCTGTAAATGGGTCCCTTTTGGTTTGGGTTGCTCGGATTGCACATTTCCTCCTGGACGAAAAATATATTTCCTGAGCAGGATTAATTGTCAACTATGTAGTACCATAGGCACTGAAGTATGCAACTTGTTATTGCCCCTCCCTGCCTTTTCTGACTCATTCCTCTTTTTGTGTCCATTGCCTCTTGTAGTTGCTGCAGCACCCGCGCCAGAGTGGGAAGAGACTGCGGCTCCGGCTCCGGTTGTTGAAGGTGTTCCTCCTGCTACTGGCTGGTGAAGATAATGTTTTGGAAGAGTTCAGGATTATTGGTCCTTTTTGTAATCGACTAGGTTTTTCTTTTACGGGTTTCAGGATATTGTGATTCCATTTTGACAAATGGATTGTTTTTGAAACTGTTAAGTTCTAGTTCTTGGGGATCTTGGCAAGATGTTCTTAAATGATTTAAATATGGTTTGTTTTACCTATCATTATCTCTACAAAATATAAGGCGTTAATCTTCTACACACTAATTTAGTATTTCCCTGGTCTTTCAAGCCTAATAATAGTCGAGAGTAATTGAATTTGGATTTGGACTTTGATTTGGTTCATCTTTGGAATTAAGCCAAACATTGGTGGTGTTCCGCTACATATGCGAGGTTGTCAATGTCATTAAAATCTCTTTGTAAGGTATAACTCTTTCTGCTGGCTATCTCTATAAAATTAGGATTTGCTTGTAATTGGTCAGTAGTTGTCAATATATCTCTATCGAGTTTAGTACCGAAGTGTTTTTGATCATCATCGGATTAAAACAAATCAATGATTGTGTTCTGCTACCCCTACGACATTGTTTATGACATAATCGTCTCTTTGTAAGATCCTATCTACTTCGAATTAGGATTTGCTAACCAATTGGTTAGTAGTCAATATTTATCTTTCCAATAACGAGATATTATAAGTACCGAAAAGTTTTTGATCTATTTGTAAAGATTCATATGCAAAGTCTTGACTTGAGAGCTCCGAACAAATTATCAAGGACTTTATATCTTCTCATGGAGGACTCCTATTTGTCTCCCATCTGAAGTGCTTGCTTCTTTTCGATGTCCATGTGCGGTTGGTATGGTCGAGACACTCGAAATCTTAACTAGCGCCGTTTGCGTTGGAACTGCCTACCTAATAGGAACGAACTAAGGTCATCAAGGTACTGCGAAACCTATCTACCTACCCGCTTGAAGATCCGGTAAGTAGTGAACAAATTAGCTGGACTGCCCCGGGGATTAGAATTTATACACATGATTAAGTGAGAGATTACCTTTTGGTGTGCGAGTAACATGTCTTTTTAAACATTAGTAAAAAGGAAAATTACATAACTGTAGTCTAGCGAGATTTCTGTGTCTTTTCGAAACCTGCTGTCGACTGTATTATGTTTAAAAGATAAGAAACATTTGTTACAATCATAAACTTCTTTGCGTTGGACATACTACAATTCAACATCCACAGACCTGGGCTTACTCATTGTGCCCCAAGTTTTAATCCCAAGTTCGAATCTTTCTCATAGTCTTTGGGTGAAGGAATTATCTAAAGCCATCACTTCCCATCTTAGGGCAGGGCTCAAATCTAAACCATCTGACCAAAAAGAATTTTGCGGGTGCTAGAGGGTTGTAAGGAACTGTGAGAGTAAAGATGGCAAAAAACTCAATGGTATGGTCTTTGTGGATTTCCGGTGGGGAGGATCAGATATGGAAGAGCTAAATACAAGTATAGAGGCAGGTAAGGGGATTTTAAAATCCACACGACGAGTATGAGGCGGGTATGGTTTTACAATCCTTTGCCCTGAACCTAACCCGATTATATCTAATATATGGAATTAATATATGTATGGTTGTACTATCCTCCACCCTGAACCCAACCCGATTATATCTAATATATATGGAATTAATATATAAATATATATTAATGTAATAATATATAAATATTAGAAAGTTTAAAAGTCATCCCAACATATAAATGCAGGCTTTAAGGTATGGGGCGAGTCTGGATGTAATAACCTCCTCCGCAAAGGGGGTATGTAGGTGGTACGCCCGGCCCCAACCCGACCCATTGCCATCCCTAGATGAGAGGTACTTCGACAATACTATAAGGATACTATGTTTGTTTCTTTAATAAGGAGCAGATATGCAAATAGTCAAAAGTGTTTGATGAGTTTAGACCTGCTCGGTAAGCTTAGTTCATGTTTACATACAAGGAATGATAATGAAATGAATGGGAATCGTTGGAACCATTATGTTTCATTGGTTACCCTACGTTTACTAATCTACTTGAGAATCAAAATTTAGTGGACCATACTTTAATGTAAGGGCAAAAGTACCCCAAGGAATGAGAATTGAATACCCAAAGGGGACTTGAATATCCGATTCCTATTCCCGAATTTTATTTCCGATTCTCTCTTGTAAGTAAACGAGCCATGGGTTTAGACAATTCCCCGAATTTTTTTGTAACACAGAGACAGAACTCTCTTTACAGGCAGTCAGGAGGAGGCCTGTCGTTATTTTAATCTTCGTATTGTCAAACGATTCATGTTGACAAAGCAATAATTTACGTTGTCTGCCTGGCTTTCCAGATGAAGCTTTGGTGATGCTCGGAAATGTAAGTTGCATTGCGCGATTCTCTAACCTTATTTACCTTATTTGGAGTTCTGCTGAGATATTTATGATTTTGGTTGTGCCAATGACTTCTAGCTTGTTCAGCTAATGAAATCATCAAGCATTTCAAACTAACAGTAAAGAGAAACAGTGGATGTTGCACAGCTCGAGCCATCTGCTCTCAGCATTTGTAGTTGATTTACCTTTAGCATGCAGCAGCAGCAGATGGAACTCCGCAATTTGTGATACTCCATGTAACTGTTCAGCCGGTCAATATCATTGTACTTCTCATGGTGATCAAAAAGTTTGTGCATTACCATATGAGCATCACTACCGATCGACAAAAATGCTTAACAGAATGCTCAATAACCGAACATGAAAAAGAAATTGAAATGAAACAAAGCCTGAAACAGCATGTACATTTGAAAGGATGAAATTTGTTGTATATAATAATATCTACAGGTAAATTAGAGACATTAAGAACCTATAAGAAGCGATCAAGTTGAAAACAAAGAGTTGCTTATTGTTCCTAATCTTTACCTATCACGATTCATGACAATGTACATCATCACAAAACAATCTGTATATTTTCAATGACCCAAGAATTAGTTTTCACCTTGAAGAATAAGTTTGTCAGCAAATCCCAGTATTATGCTCTTCCCGGTTGATATCTTACCATTATTTCTGTACAGGAACCCAAATCCTTCGGACGGGCTGGATTAGAGTTATGATGCAAAATCTTCTAGTTAGCTTCAGAGAAACAGCAACTCCCCGTTAGCCACCCAGTTCATGAAGCTTGTTGAATACTCGGGTAGTGTATCAACACAACTGATATCAGATTCACTCTGTTCTTTGCCCTAACAAATCAGATAGATAGGGCTTAACATGAGTTAATATGTTGAAATGCAATAAAGTAGATATGACAAGTTTAATAGTTCCATGGGTCTAAACAACATACAGCAAGTCTGGAAATCAGTTTTAGGCAGAAAACAGTTCTGTGAAACCGAACCAACTAAACAGTAAAAATCAAATACCATGATTTGCTTGTTCATACATCCAGTGGCCCTAGTTTCTACCAAATTAGACCATCCCTAGTTTAAGAACTCCCATTCTTTTTCTGCGGATCTTTGAATTGAGACTATTCTATACTTAATCTTTCATTCGTTCATCAAGAATTTTTATACTTCATCTTTCATTCGTTCATCAAGAATTTTTTAGTTTTCTAAGTACACATTTCTCTTTTTCTGAAAACTCTAGATAATACCAATTTCTATAATATTAGATGCCGATTGCAGCAAGATAATATTCAGCCCACCTTTCTTAGCGATCCAGATTCACTTGCAGATGTACTCAATTCAAACTTCTGTCCATTTACAAGATCTCCGGACGAAAGGCTGGCGGTGGACCTATAGCCAGAAACCAAAAGTCAGTTGTTAGAACTAGAAAGTTGCCCTCAACATGTTGTGAGATGCTAGGAATAAGTACCTTCCACATGTTTCTTCTTCACAGGAATTTCCAGAAGAAGACAACCAGTCGGCATCCAAAATTTTTGAGAAGTTACAATCATCATCAAGCTCATCATAAACAATATCATCACTTTCACTGCAGTTCTCTTCTGGCAACCCAACAAAAAGCTGTTTGCAAGGCATTGGGGAAGTTGACCTATAAAAGACAATGTTTAGAATGGAAGTCGGGAATCTTATAGTTCAACTTTAACTATTCTTGAACCTTGAAAACAAAGGAAATTGCAGGCCTACACCAAATAAAATAGGCAAACCATTCAATCTCTTGGCTTAAGAACCTAGAGATGTTACAACAGTTTCTATTGGTAACAAGTAAATGAAATACACTCAAACGTACCTGCAATCTATCTCACTTTCGCAAGTTGGGATAGCGGGTGCAGACTCTGATATCCCCTTGTTACCTCCTTCAGAAATTTCAGACAAAGGCTGATTGTGTCCAAGATCTGTTGTACTTTGCACAGGTGAATCACTTTCGGTGATAATATGGCCATCAGAGAGTGACCTTTTGATGAAAGACCTACATATACAGAAAACGAAGTCAGAGCGAGGGACAGGTTAACAGACAAACTGCCATATTGATTCATTTCTTTCTTTCATCTACAAGAAACAATAACATTGATCTAATTATTCTTCCAGAGGCATTCTACTGAATGTTGAACCAGCGACGCGTATAAAGCAGGTACGAAATGACAGAGAATATCCCAGATGACAAGAAGAAAATGATATCACATACAACTTGCTTCCATGTACATGTCTTACAAAGAACTAACAGGCACAGCATTTCATACCTAACATTCTCATCAGCAAAATTAGGAGCAAACCTCCCAACGTTGTAATGTTGTTCTGAACCCAATTCCCATGGCGCTAGTTTACCCTCTAGTGGTTGATAGTGCCCTAGGAATCTGCACATTTATAAAGTGAAATAGTGCACTTATTAGTTTACATTACTCCAATGGAATGCATATCAAGGGGCAATTTCCACGGTCCTTGAGTTAATATTTGATAATACGTTAATAATCAAAATGGGTGTATTTAACTTACACATTGATAGCATCTTGTTTCTGAGCATCCATGTAGGCATTACTGTAAAACCGTTGTATAGTTCTGAAGAACTCCTGGGACTGAGTTGCTGCTTTCCACTGGCCTCTAGTCTCAGAGAATATCTATTTCAGAATAACAAGGAAAAAATGGACAGAAGGTGCTGAAGTTAAATCCAGAACTGGCATAAAGTTTCAACAAGTACAAGAATCAAGGGACATATTAAAGACCATCTTATGGCACCAAGGTATAAGTAAAATTGGGTGGATTCACAATTTCACCTCACTTTTTTAAAACCTGGATCAAGTCCTGGTCTCTCAAGGGCCTTTCACTCACTAAAATGGCATGGGATCCTGTAAGGAGCTTTGGACAGGATAGCATCTTACACTACCTTGACATAGAGGTCCAACACAATGATTAAGAGTTTGAAATTCAGAATCTACGGATGACCCATAAACAAATGAAAACTACAAGGAATTTCTTTGAGGAATTTTACTAACAGTCACCATTTTAACTTTTCCCAATTTAATCCATTAAATTCTTAATATGGTTGCTTATATCCGATTGATATCAGCTCCGGCAGTTGAGATCTGAAATCATATATTTCAGGTATTCTAATGCGGATAATGTTCAGAGGGGCTACCTTATTGTGAGCTGCAGAACCACCATATTGCAGTGCAAGTGTGTCACCCATTGCCTCATAAACTCTCATCAAATCCTCAGCAAGAGGGTTATCTAGATCAATATCTGGGGATTCTATAAATCCGAAAGTATGCAGTTGATTTCCAAGAGCAACTAGCCCATAAGCATACTGAGCAACATTTGTGCGATCTAAACAGTCTATGCAATTGGTCCTCAGGACTCCTTTTTGAAACATCAGGGATCTGACATTATGACTCCTGCTTGAATCATCACCACCACTACGGTTGCTAATGGAATAGCTATTTGACAAGCAGTCACTGCCATCACCATTGTTCCTGCATCACATCAAAGTTGTCAGGAATGTAAATAACGGGTGCTTTTATCCTTATATACTTTAAAACACCTACTAATGTGTATAATTGTATTTCTACATCCACTTTTTATTGACCAACGACGAACTTAGCCAAAAAGGCGGTGTCTTGACAGGTACTTACTGAGAGCAGGAACCCTTGAATATATCCTCAGGATTTAAATTGGGTGCTACTTGACAATAGAAGATTCCGGTCAAGCCCAATGCATATGAAGCCACTTTTCCTAGATGTGCCAACACATTGGTAGCTTTAGTAGCTTTACTGCAAACAATACATGACTGTTACTCTCAACCATCCTTGATGTTTTAGACATTAATTTTACCTTCAATAAAAAGGGAAAGTTAAGTACCTTCTAGCATGTTTGTGCAGATCCCAATGGAGGAACCTTAGCCGGTTCTCTTTTGTTAAACTCCGATTGATAAATCTGATTGCATTTGCAAACTCTGCACGAAGAATTGTTTCTCGAGGCTTCTTCTCACTTGTCTTGTAATATCAATCATGATGGAGAAAGAAAAGAGTTGGAAATGAGTCCAAGGTCGATCCAATATGAAGCTAAAATTTATATGCCAGCAAAAAGAGAAACATGGGTGCTGGTTGAAATTACTGTCCTACCTTAATCAGATTCAAAATAATTATTGGATCTCCATATCTATGGACAAGATTTTCAAAATGAAGTCTTGTAGCCTCGTAATTACGATCCTTCCTCGATACTGGGAAAAGATACAATTTCAGTGGAATATAGGAGAAAATAACCACTAAGAATTAAACACTTGGGTTTGCTGAAGTCGTACATATTATGTCAGGTTTGATATTTAGACGAGAGGTTTCCTGGGACCAGAAAAGGGGAATTGAGCCTCGGTTCTGCACAGCAGAACTTATTTGGACTGGGCATCCTTCAGGAGCATCTTCAATGACAATCTGTTCTGTCTCAACATCATTAGCTACTCTGCCTTTCTCATTCACACCTCGTTTTAAGTATCTGCAGACACGGGAGCACAGGTGTATCAGATATATCATACGAATATAGAATTATGTATTTAACTAGTAGAGAAAACATGCAGCAGTGCCCGAACCTCGTGCCAGCAAAGTGACGTGACCGTCTGGCAATTAGGGTCAACTTAAAATTCCTGCCAGATACAGAAAGATTGACCTGGAATTTCATGCATGAAACAATTAATATCATATCAAACTTTTAATGTTTGCTATAAAAGTACAAAACAATTCTCATAAAATTTCTTACGAAAAAAGTATTAAAAAGCCCAACCAAACATGGACCATACTGTCAGTTTATTCTGGCATTATGTAAGTTTTAGGTAACAGAAAACATAATCAAGCAAATATCGTAAAATTACCCATTACTTATTAAACAGAAATAAAGATTTATACAGACTTCGAAAATGGGTACAATAGTCACACTCATATACAAGGAGAAATTTATTAAACTAACAGAACTTAAGTTGCAAAAGAAGAACTAGCATGCTCCAGTGAACAATTGTTTAATGCCTATTTATAAGCAGTGACATTAAAACATTTAGTGTTTTTACCTGTTTAAAGAATCCATACACCAAGGCAACAGTCCAGAGAGTATTTTTCAGGCAACTTCGGATTCCACGACTCAGGTACTCATTCCATACGAACATTGTTTCGTAAGGGAGTACTCCTGTCTTATTATCAGATAGGTTCTTTTGAAGACTAAACATGACATTGTATGAATAGCTGAAAAAGAAGTCCTTTGTGAGGTCCACTGTGCACAGGAGCTTCTTGTATCTATGTCAACATGAAAAGGAGAAGGAGGAACAATATAGATCAATAAATAACTGTATAATCTGAACAAAGAGAAATAATAGAGATGAAACTATATAATGAACTAAGAATATTAACAGGGAAGGAAAGAGATGTCCCATTGAAACCCTGATGATACCTTGTCTCATTCAACATGTTATATTTACATCAGAACGAGAAGGAATTTTGCCCTGCGTAATTGCAGGAACTGAACTGGCAAGGCAAGTGGCAATAGCCCCTTAAGAAGCAGTATAAAAAAATAAAAATAAATAACAAGGATCTAACAAAGAACATTTCGGATATGTCAAATTAATAGTCAATAAATCTATTAATTGCCTCATCTAAGTAAACACAAACTGAGGTAGCAGAAGAACAAGAGCGAAGTCCGAAACAAGAAAGTCCACATCATTAATTTCACATTGAAGGGTGTATTAACTATTAACATATAGTTCGGAGATTACCTCTACCATGAAGAACTTTCTACTACTAGACTCTTGGCCCCAGACAAATTAATGCTAAATCAGATAACACCACCAACAATTCTCATCCAAATACAAATTGGCAATGAAAGTTTCTGAATACTACTCTCTTAGATTGCTTCAGAAGTACCAAGTACATATTACAATTACATGCATAATGGACAAAAGACCTGTTCTCATTCTTAGAATAAGCCAATTTAGAGCGCGCAGCAGGATTTGGAACTGGAACCATCGCGCTCTTGTTAATTGCATAGATTCTATGGCCACAAATTGATCCAATCTTCCTTCTTTCTGTAATAATTAGCATGTAATACGGTCCCAGAAATCTCACGAACCCTAAATCCAAAAGAAAAGATCTTGAGATTTCAAACTAATATAGAAAAAGAGGGGCAAAGCTATTAATCCATGAAAAGAAGTCATACCAACAATTCCATAACAAAGGGTGATAAATTTAAGTCCGCCCAATGACTTGTTTCCTTCTTGTATCCGTTTTAGAAGGTCGTAGCACTCATTGTCGGAGTATGTTGCAGGGTCTTCAAGAATGTTCAACTCAGTTGGATCCGATCTGTCAATCTTTAACACTCTCCAAAATGTTCTGCTTTTGTCCCTTCCTACCATATAAAAGTTCTGATGCATATAAAACTTTCATTAGTAATATGTCACAACAATAAGCTTAAACAGAGAACGAAAGGAACACAATTCACACATGAATGAGATAGCGAAAGACACAACTTTCAACAAACAAAGCCATTTAATGTCCAGTATCTATCAGAAAGAGTTAGAAAGACATGAGCTTTCCCACTTAAAAAGGAAGAGAAAAAAAAAACATTCAAGCTTCATTGCCCAGAATATCTTATAACATATCAAACTACATTGGCGAGATTTTCAAGGCTTCTGATTCAGTACATGAAGCTAGCAGATTCAATGCCAACCATTGAAATCTGAAAACCCAATTGCACAGTTGACTAAAAATTCATCTTGTGCAGAACCAAAAACCAAAACTTTGAAACTGTTTACATCTCATGCATTTGAGTGAAAACTAAATCAAAACCAGCTCCACCGCATCCTTCTTGAAGTCAAATCCAGCATTACAAAGCTAACATTAGCAATTAAGCGGAAAACATATCAAGCTGATCCAGTCAATGTAAAAAACCAGCAAGATCCCAGAAAACAAAAGATCAAATTCAACAGCCATTAACAATCATGCACAAAACCAATTCCAACCCACAACAGCAAAAAGCCTGCACATTCCGAAAAATCAAAACTTCCAACCAGATCAAAGCTAAAAACCAGCAAACATAAAATCCCAACCATACAACTAAAACACAAAAACAACATTACCGAGCGAGTTTCGTAGAGCTTGAACTTCTGCATAAGACAAGAACTGGGTCGTTCCGGGTCGACCCGAATGTGCTGTCCTGGCTCGGAGCTCATGGTTCTGGATCAACCCGAGGCCGAAAAAAAGCCCGGGCAAAAAAGCTTGGAATTCAAAACCTGGGCGGCTCTGAAGCCAGCTGCTTTCTCACTGCACAAGACCTCTCTAAGCACCTGAAATTCTATATACACACGCACAAATACACGGGTACAGATACATATACGTTACAGAATGAATGAGGGGACAACGAGTTTGTGCTGCAAACATGTATATATATGGTAATTCTTTTGTCTGAATTTTTCAGAGTACAACGTTTGAAAGAACAGAGCAAAAGGAAAATTATTACAAGTACAAAAAAGCTAAGAGGGGGCTGGAACTGGGAGGGGAGGAGAGAAAGAGCTCTGACTTTTCTGTTTTGCTTATGAAGCAAAGAAAAGAAGCAAAAGACAGAAAAGCTCAGATCCTCTGGGAGAGCAGAGAAAAGGCAAAGACAGCTTCTGCCTCTGTATCCACAAAAACACAATGATAGATACCTCTTTTTTTTTTCCTTCTATTTTTCTGAAGGAAAAAAAAAACCCACAAAGAAATGAAGCAAATTGCATTTAAGTGTCTAATTTATAGTATTTTATTGTCTATTTTGCAATAAAATTATAACTACCTTGTGTTTTTGTTTAGCAAAAAATTTCAATATAATAATCTTGAGTGTTTCAGTTGTTGTTCAAAACCTTTACTTATGAAAGACTACATTCTCGCTAAAATCACTTCAAGTAAATTTCATTCTCATTAGAAGTATTTTGTCCTTAAAGACACAAATTGGCATGGGGTCTTATAAAAAAAAAACAAAAAAATTGGCATGGGGCGAACTCAGCATTTACTGCATTTTGTTTCTTTTTTTTCTTTTTAGAATATTATATGTTCATTATTGTCAAGTTAAAAATTGGAAAGAGGAAAAAGTATATTTTATTTTCCTGAGTTCGAGGAATTTTGTCTTTTTGGCAAATGGTGCATATTTTATTTTTTTCACTTTGGTGGGGACGTATTCTTTCTAATTATTCACTTTTAAAATGAATAATAATATAAAGTTGGGGAGAAAATACTGAGATGATATGATTGGGAGTGCGAATATGCCTATATCCCTTGCTCAACTCAATATGAGTCCTTCTTGCTGTGAAATACATAATTACATGTATGATTGTCTTTGAATCATCGTTAAATCTGAAACACATACGTTTTGTAGTTGTGGACTTCAGATTCAAAATATCCAAATTTACGAGAATGAGAATGTTCCCCTGCATTCATGAAGTCTAGATTCAAAAAGTCCAAATTCGTGAGAGAAAATATTTTCGCGCAAGTTATTATTTCGTTTATATATGCATTAATTTATCGTAGATTTCAAATACATATCAAAAATTTGTATAAATATTTAATTAATCAAATTTCTCAATGAATCTAAAATACATAAAGTATTATGGAAATTTTCAAAAAAATTCATAGAGTATTGATGTTCTATTGCAGATTGCCTTTGTTCATATTTTTTGGTAATTAAATTACTTACCATAATAAAAGATTTTCTACATACATTCACAGTCAATATAACATGTAATGTGGGACTCGAAAAATTACCACAATCCTCTTTTTTTTTTTTTTTTTTTCTATATATAGTAAAGTTATAGGTTTAAAGATGAGCTTAGTAATTGCAACTTTTTTTTTTTTTTTTATCAAAAGGAGAAATTACAACTTTTTAATATGTTACCTATTTGTATTTGGCAACTACATTCACTCTTGTATTTGGATTGCTCATAGGAGAAATTGCAATTTTTTAATATGTTACCTATTTTTAGCTAAAAACGTCATACACGCAGTTGATAGAGCAATCCAAATTTTGTCATTGAATCAACAACATATGAGTTCTAATTGATGGATCACATTTAACATGCTGTTTTAACCTTTTTCTTTTTTTCTTTTGTGATTTACCTTTTTATCCCAAAACCTACGTTAAATTAATGCTTGAGGAACAACCTAGACTTGCGGTCCAACTCCATTGTTCACCCAAACAACCTACGTGCATCTGAAAGGAATCAATGCTTTAGTACTTCTCTTCACACAAAAGTAGTAGGCAATTATTGTAATCTAGAATGTTGTACACAAACAAACAAATTTCAACTTAACAAAAAAAAAAAAAAAAAAATTTCAATTCCACTCCCAAGTCATTGTCACTTCGTATTATGTGTGCAACATCTGATATCTTCTCTACCTAGCTAGCTTAATTAGTAAGCTATATATGTACACTTATTAGCCTAAAAAAATGATTGGACGGTAACAAAAAAAAAACCAATTTAGAAACTAACACTGTTCTAATGCTTGGCACAAACACACCCAAAAAAAAAAACCAATTTATGAGAATAATTAAGCTAAAATAGTTGACTCTGAAAATTAAATTTTAAACTATATGTGGTCGGAAGTGAGAACACTCCCAACATGTATGTTACATGTACCCATCACTGTTTGGTTTTGTTGGCAAATTCAACAAAACGAAATTAAAGACTAGTCATTATATCGTGTGGCAGTTGCTTGCGATTGCCACGTTGACATCATGTTAAATCATTAACTTCACTTCAAGATAATTAATGCGCATTCATACTAAAGGCTCGCTTTAATTCACATTAAAATTGTCCAGCAATGTTTCTTTACCTACGTTTTGCCAAAATATACATCAATGCACATCACGAGATTAGAGAATATAGATTACATTACTCAAAAGTATATAACAAAAGCTATTATGCATAAAATAATGCCTCCTTTAAGCGACAATTTCTTCCAATATTAAGTTAGATACAGCTACCTAGACTAAAGAGATTAGAACGGAAGACCATGAGCAAAGGTCATATTCTTTATGACCCGAATTCATCATCAATAAGCATTACCAAAATCAAATATTGTGTGTATCTCCAATTATTGTTTAGGTCTTCTTTCTATATAGGTAAACTGATTACAAACAATGTTGACATTGTCGATAAACTTTAATATAACAGTTTTATATTATCTAATGACATTATAACACGAGAAGAAGCTTCGACATATGTGGGTAATTTTTGGGAGGGGAACAGAGACCTCTTTGGCTTGCACCGATAATCAATGATGAGATGCAAGCATATTACACAAGATATAAAGTCTAATATGAGCCTAATTTCCTTTTATGAAGGTTTTCTATAGTCATTCAGGTGAGTTTAATAAATAGAACTCAACATGCCCGAGTTTAATTCATATAGCACTTGTGCTACAATGGTATGAGTGAGTCATAGGTATTCTTCACCAGTGTTTTAAAAAACAGCCATCATGCACGCCTCACGGCAGGATGGCTTTTTTTTCCCTCAAAACACATGAAAAAAGTGTGTTGTTCCAAAATGTGTTGAAAAGGAGTATGCCTCAAGGCCTCAAGGCAAAAAGGCATACGCCTTATGGCAAAAGGTGCACCTCAATCATTTTTTTTAAAAGCTTTAGGGGGACTTTGTTTTAAATATACATGGGTCAATTACAAATAAATTGGATGAACAACAACCCCAAAAAGTTTTGGGTATGATAATTTAGGTTTAGAAGCTTGAAAAGATTGTATCTTTGATGCTTAACCTCGAATTCTAGATGAAATAGTTTTAGTTTACTGTGATGTTGGGGTATTAGCCAATTTGCCCTCTCAACTTGTATCTTATTTTTTATTTGCCCCATTAAGTTGCACTTTGGAAAATTAACCTCCTTAACTTGCATTTTGGCCAATTTCCCCCTTCGCAGTCAAAATTAACAAACTTTCATCCAATTTTCCGTTAAATACACTCACGTGACTTGCACGTGAAGAGCTTTTTTCGTCATTCACCACCGTCGAGATATTTATGTGCTATTGATTGGGTTGAAGTTCGTCGACGCCATTGAAGGCATTGCAGGTCTTAAGAAGAAGTTGACGAAGAAGAAGAGCAAGAAACATAACAAGATGCCCATCACGTATAGGTTATGTAACTCAATTTGATGGAATTGGGTTAATTTTGGATGGAAGGGGAGGAAATTAGCCAAAAATGCATGTTAAGGGGGGTTAATTTTTCAAATGGCAAGTTGAGGGGGCAAATCAAAACTAAGGTACAAGTTAAGGGGGCAAATTGGCTAATTCCCCTTGTGATGTTATTTGAAGTTTATTAAGTATTGATATAGTTTAAGATTTGATTTTTTTTGTCGGATGATATCAATAATTGTAGTACTGTTATCTTGAAGTTTATTATGTATTGATGGATGGTATAGGAAACTAGTTCTCTACAATATTATTTTTAATAATGTATTCTATTTATGCCTCATTCAGTCATGTGAGGCTTTCTTCTCGGTGAGGCTCATATTACGCCTTAATGTTTAAAACATTGTTCTTGACTACTATTGGTAACCACCATTATGAACATCTCACTAATGAGTTCCATAAATGGAATTCACAATTTGAACTCATGGGATACGACACTCATGCTTTTGGCCGACTAATATAAGAGTGATGTTCATATATGACGATGGCATTTAAATTTTTTAGTCTACTGTGAAGGTAAGGAGGTAGACTAGATTCCTATTTTCTAACATGTGATATATTATGATACTTTGACGGCCACAAACAATTGAGCACTAGTAATCGGAATTAATCATCTCATTTCAATACTATTATTATTGATCAATATCTCCCTAGTATATAGTATATACAATATAATCGTAGAATCTAGATGGTTTTCTTTGTACACATGAATGTACATGGATTAAGTATTAGCTGAAGAATTCAAGTTCAACCACGGGAAATTACTTGATCATTAAGTTGTCAACATGGTTAGCTGTATCCCCCATGACCACTTCAACTCATCAAGAAAACCCATTCCCATTCTACCATCATTTTCATCAATTCCTACCTCATAAAATCAACGAAAATATATAAATAAATGAAGGCCAAAACTCAATCTAGGCCGTCCGATTGGAATTGGACGGTTGTAACTTGTTGTAAGGAAAAGACGGCAAGATCTGGTGGGAATTTTCTGCGCGCGCTGATCTTTATACGTAGCTGGAGACAGTCGACAGGCTGACGTGGCGTTACTTGAAGCTTTCATCTGCGTCACGTGTTTCGACAGCGACGCCACGTGGCTTGCCTGCGGTTGGTCAAGCAATCATTTGCTACTTGGCGGATCCGAGAGGGAAGAGGGGTACATTTGTCAACACTCGAAGCTACTCCATTGCTTTTGTCAACATTTCTCATACTCGCTTTTGCCAATCAAATCAAAGAGTAAATAGACATTTTAAACATGTTGTTTACATGATTATTTAACACTGGCAGTATGGGCCCGTAGTGAAGAAAAATAAATAAATTTCCTACTGCATGTACGTTCGTCACTGTTTATTTTATCTCGAATTTTCTAAATATTTCACTTTAAACTCGTTGTTTAATATGTATGATTTGATATTTATATTTACATGAGACAATATATAACGAAATGCAAATGCTATTTAATTAAGATTGCTAGTGGATAAGTAAACTGCAATGAGTAGCTAACTCTTTTCCTTCTTACACTTGGGTCACTCATAACTTCTTTTCGAAACCTTATCTTATCCAATTATCACGGTACTAACTCAAGTAATTTTCACTAATGAACTTAAGCGTGTTGCATAGTGTTGTTTAGGCAGCAAGTTGTTTTCTTCACGAGACGGGCACATATGCGGTGGGGCCATGAGCATGTAAGCACAGAAAGAGACTTCAGATAGAGATTTAGAGAGCAATAATTGAAAGGATGCACTGATTGAAGAAAATCAAGAGGTGTTTGCGTAAATTGTCAGAGAAGCCTTTTTCATGATTCTAAATCAATCTAAAATGTGGGTTCTGAGTTCTTTGGATTCTCCACCTATTTATGCAATTGGCATCAAACTTTTCATAAATGCACAACAACAACAACATCATGAAGAATTATGATCAACATGTTTATCTTGCTGACTGTATTTTCCAAGAGTGAAGTGTGTGGCTTTACTCTAAATTCTCTATCACTAATCAATCTTTCCAATTTATGGAATAGAGCTTTATGCGTCGCCAGTTCATTTTCCTATCTACATCTCATAGCTATTTATCTGCATGCAAACAAAATTACTCTTTCGTGTAGAATCTTATATGGTTCAACCCTTTTTGGTTGTGAAGTGATTAATGATCAGCAAGCTGCCATATGCTATTTTTCCCACCCCAGAAAACTAGTGTGTGAAGCTAAGGAATCGAATCGTTAATGCCTATTTCTGTTTTGGAAAATTCTAAACTCGTCATTCCAACCAACTGCGCTACGCTCTTAAAGATGGTGGAAAAGAATAGTAAATTATTGACAACAATAGTACTTGTGGCACCAAAGATAGAGTACTGACTGATTCAATCTATTTATTGTATTAATTATCCACTTCAAAGCTAGCTTAATAATACCATTTTCAGAAGTGTTTCACATTTTAGAATCAGCTCCCTGATATGTTTTCCTCTTGCGGTATTTGAGTTTGACAATTTAAATGGAAGGGGACTACAGAAGGCCTTTTTATATTGGGCCAAATCAAAACTGGGCCTACTTATCAGTGCAAAGCCTTCACGTTTTTGGTAGTCTTTTTCATTTTGCTTTGGGAAGTTTACAAGTAATCGGTTATCAAAAATTCAAGAAAACATTGGTTTGTGACTTTCATGGGAAACAGACAATGGGAAGGACTTGCTCGCAATAGATGCGTAAACTGATCATGCCTAATTCACAATTTTTATTTTTTAAAATTGTGAGACATAGATCGTGTTTTCGTTATATACAAGTTTTGTTTCCTTTCTATAGGCTGCAAATGTTTATATTTAATTAGGAAAAGAAGAAAAATTGTGGAAGATCTTGACAGGCACATGTTCAGATAGTCACATGTCTTCTTCAGTCATTGTTCCTGCAAACCATTTGTGGTCCTGCTGTGTGGTTCAAGACAAAGATCACCTTTTGCAAGCAATGCACAAAATGATCCTTCCACACTTTCGATTTTTGGTTCCTTATAAATGTTGAAATTTAAGTTTCAGTAAGCTCTATACATGATCAATTCTCCCTGGTATTGAAATTTGTTTGATGCACACCGTACCTTGAGAACATTGCAATGTAAAATTGTTAATTTGAAGTACAATGTGTTGTGTCATGGACTCCATAGGTGTCCACCACTAAGTCCAACCACCACGAACTTATATTGTACGTACTGTAAGTGTAATGAGCATTTGAAGTTTAGCAAGATACAGATTGTTCTTGGTGAGTTTCAATAAGATTTTGTACCGTTCATTGTTCTTGGTGAGAGAAAGTAAGAGAGAAGGGGGTTGGAAATGTTAGAAACATAAATATGTGATTAACAATAGTAACACAATCACATATAACCAAGATCATACATGTGAAACATAAACACATAAGGTACTAACCCGGATGAGCGCTCTTAGACATGTTGAATAATCTGACGTGAACAGTAAACGTCCTTGAACAGTAAACGGCAGCACAAGGTCTTCTACTTTGCACTAAGGTCTACACTCTCTATGGGGCGAGTTATGATGTATGTTGTAGTGCAAGTAGGGACCTTTATTAGCCTTAATATATAGTTACTTAGGTAGACTAAGTTCCTCCCATAAAGGACTCTTAATCAATCCTAATCCCTATAGTATTTGTACATTGAGGTATAGTTAAAGTTAACTTGATAATGTGTCATTCCTTGTGTTAGGGTTACTTAGCACACAAGTAATCCGACTTAGGCTATTGATAGAACTCAATACAATAATCCTTAATATGATTTAATTGTCACAATCCTAATATAATATATGTTAGTCCATATATTCCAACAGGAAAAAATTGAATTCAAGAAAGAAAATTATACTCAGTTTTGTTTGTAGTAGTATACCCGCCTTTCGCTTTCTTTTTGCTCCAAGAAGGTGTAACAAAGCAGCTGATGCTATAGCTCCTTTGCTGTTGAGCATGAAGAATTATTTGTTTGGATGTTTGTTCTGCATGGCTCTTTAATGTTTAGATTCAGAAGTTAATATTTCCATCCGTCTTTAATGAATTTTAACTACTTTCTGAATTTTTTTTATTTAAATGAATAATCATTACACAAGAAATGTCTATTTATTTTCTCAAATAAATGTATTACCAATAAGATACAATGAATAACAAGAATCAATTGAAAATCAATACACCAATAGAGACAATGTCTTCTTGTGTGCAATTAACATAATTATACACCCCACCCCACAATGTAGTTAATTTATAGTTGGAGGTATATAAGGTTTAATCGGTTTTCCTTTACATAACCAAGATACCAGCGACAACCCCAACGGCCAGAGCTCCTGGGGCAGCGAACCTGTTCAAAAAGGCACTGTTAGGGGCAGGTGCAGGAGTCTCTTCAGAGACAGGAGATGGAGAGATCTCGGGAGTGGCCACGGGGGACGAAGATGGAGGAGGTGAAGGGGGAGAGTCAGCAGCGGGTTCACTAGCAGGAGCTGCCTTTGGGGAGGTGATAAATGAAGAAGGAGCAGAGTCCGGCGTAGCGCTTGACGGAGAAGGAGTGACGTCGTCAGATGGGGAAGAAGAAGGCGGAGTGGCCAATGGTGAAGGTGAAGATGCAGCCTTGGGTTGATTGCTTGATGGAGAAGGAACATCTGACGGCAGTGGAGAAGATGCAGGGGACTTGGACGGTGACAATTCAGGGGATTGTGCGGTCGTTGAGACCACCATGAGTGCAACCATTGTGACCAAGACCATAGCGCTGGATCGAGCCATTATAGCACTATAGATAGATAGATATTTGAACCTGATTCCTCTCCCAATTCGATATGGTGACTTTAAGGAGAGAATAGAGTGGCCTTTTTTTATAGAGGAAACTTTCGGAGATTGGTTAACGGATTTCCGTTGGATTCATGGGAACTTCTTTAACCTCTAGAGTTTTGAATGGTGAGGATTTTGTCATATAGAGAAGGAATGTTGTTTGTCCAACAACTGATTTGGTTAGGGACCATATGGAGGAAGAACTCTAACAGTTCCAGGTTGTATATGCCGGTTCTTTGACGTACAACCAGTAGATTGTGGATGATTGATCTAGCTGTTCATAGAAAATGACTCTTCTTAAGCGCTGTTCATAGAATTAAGGAGGGTACGTAGAAGTACAACCACCTTATCTTCGCATTCAAATCTACGATTAATGATTTCTACTAAATATTCCTCTCCAAAATTTAATGTATATATCTTAAGATATTTGAGAGGGAAAGTTATTTTTACACACCATTTAACTTTCTACATACCGTTAATCTTGTATGTTGAAAAAGAGTGTGTCAAAGTCAGTTCGTCTTGAAAATCACCATGCTATGTAGTATTGTTTTCTCATACCACCATGCTAATGTTTCAAACATCCGATAAATGATAAAAGCAATAAATTAATCAAATATCCTCTTGACATATATTTTAAGTTTTCCTACTTACAGATAGTGTGTGTAAAACTAAAAACGTTGGCGTTTATTGTAAAGATTCGACAATACACTTCTATGTACATATCCTAGCTGTAATTTGCACGGAATGATGATCAATGTAAGACTCTTTACTTTTAAGTGGCCAGATAAGTGTTCTGGAAGATCGATAGGCGATCATTTGTAGTACTGGTTAGTGATTCAAGGACAGCGAGCCTATTCAAAACAGCACCGCTAGTGGTGGGTACAGGGGTCTCTTCCGAGACTGCAGTAGAGGTCTGTGGAGAGGCCACAGGGGACGACGAGGGAGAGTCATCAGCAATGGGCACACTAGAAGGAGCAACCACGAGAGAGGTGGTCCAAGAAGGAGAAGGAGCATCAACCAGTGTAGTACTTTGCTGAAAAAGGAGTGGCGGCAGATGGCGTGGTGCTGCTGTCGGATGGAGAAGGTGCAGCCATTAGCACCAAAGATTCAGCGGCATAGCGAAGCATTTTGAAGGTGGTTGGAGTTTCCTTTTTTCGTTTTTTTATGCGAATTGGGAGATTTGGGGTATATGTATTCTCTCCAGACACGTAAGGGAAAATATCATTAGACCAATCACTGAAATATTGTGTTTAAAGAGAGAAGAAAGTGGTCTTTAACAGATTTTCATTAGATTAATTGTCAGAAATTTGTTAAACCTCCCGACGGTGGAGATTCCTTAAGGGGTGTTGTGTATGGGTAAGATCATATGGTTGGCCCCTTTTGGCCAATTGGAATTTGGTTAGAAATGTTGGTGTTCCATGGGTCCAGCCCATGATGAAGGAAAATTCTAGATGGCTCACTAATGAAGGTTCTAAATGCTTCTTAGTGGGATATTAATTATTGTGGTTAATTCCAATGGTTCTACATTATTCCACAAGTCCCAATTTATGGGAGAAGGCTGACCAGTTCAGTAGAAGTTTGAAAAGAAAGAGATAGAGACGTTCCACTCCAAGTTTAGAGAGTGAAGATCAAGTCATTCTGTTTCATATTCGAGTGAAGGCTATAACATATTACTACTGTTATAGCTGGTGGTGTAGTGAGTGTAACAGAGAGTGTATTGTTGTATTCACCAAGTATTTGGTGTATGCTTGGTATGATCTGTTGTACCCATTATTGTTGATATAGTGGAAGAGTTGATATCGCTGCCCCGAGGAGTAGGCTACCGCCGAACCTCGTTAAATCTCTGGTGTTCTTTCTTTGTTGCTTGTTTGGTTATCATTTCCATTTCCATTCTAGTAGTACTTGTTAATCGATCCTAACAAGAAATTGTAACTGGTTCTTTCCCTCTAACAAGAAAAATAGAAACAAACAAGATTTTTATATAACCGGGTTATGTCGTTTTTCTTTTTGACTTCAAGAAAATGGGGGTTGATAATAGCCGTTGACATTGATGTCAATTTATTTTGAAAGATTTTGAGTCCTTAGGGAAAATCCAAAAATAGAAACCGAATAAATAACATATGATATGTGATTGGCCGGAAAACTAGAGCATGTTTACTTATAAGATGAAATCGGAAACAAGAATCAGGAATAAGAATCGGATACCCAAGTCTCCATTGGGTATCCGATTCCCATTCATTGAAGGATTTTTATTCCTAAATTGGAGTAATTTCCACTAAATTTTGATTTCTAAGTGATTTAATAAACATAGGGAAAGGAAGAAATCGAAATCATTTTTATTCCATTTTCTCTTAAGACATGTCCTAAGGATTCATTTGTAATAGTGACGAAAGCAATGCTAAGCAAGACTTTAAATAGAATAGAATAATAAAGTTTGTATGTAATTACATTAATTCGATAATAACTCAATAACAGTTACAATAATTAGGAAAGATCATTGTCAACATTACTCTTGACAATAGAGCTATCTATATGTGTAGTCGGATTGTCCTACACAATCGAGACAGCGGCAAAAACACCAGCTGCTGCAAGAGATGCAGGGACGGCGAACCTATTCAATGCAGCACCATTAGGGGCGGGTGCAGAAGCCTCTTCAGAGGGAGAAATATCAGGGGAGGCCACAGGGGACGATGATGGAGGAGAAGGCGGAGAGTCAGCAGCAACGGGTTCGCTAGCAGGAGCAGCATTGGGTGAAGTGGTGGTCGAAGGAGAATGAGCAGTGGATGTCTTGCTTGATGGGGAAAGAGCAGCTGGTGGTGGAGAAGATTTAGGAGACTGGGAAGGTGACGATGCAGGGGATTGCGCCCATGTTGAAGCCGCCAAGAGCGCAGCCATTAGCACCAAAAACACAGTGCTGAAACGAGCCATTGCAGAGAAAGAGGGTTATGGTTTGTGCTTGTTTTTTTTTCCTCTGGGACCTAAATCTCAGAGGGAAAGAAATATCACTAGACGAATAGGCGAATGATGGGTTTAAGAAGAGAAAGGAGTGGTTCTTTTATAGAGCAAAGGTGAGGAGACTTGGTTAACAAATCTTTGTTGGATTACCAGAATTTTCTTTGACTTGCAGAGTTTTAGGGAGGCCTCAAGGGTGGATTTTTTCTCATTTGATGGTTATAAGTAATGGTTTGGCCAACTGGATTTGTTTAGAAACTCTGGAGAAAAGAGATCAAGTGTTCCAGGGTGTATTTGGTTCGTTGAATCAAACAAGAAATGAATTTTTTTTCAAAAACCGCTAATGCACATATATCGCTTGTATTCAAAAGAAAAACGATACAACTTGTGGGATGTGTGTGTGTTGTTTTCCCTTTCTTTACCATATCGTTCCGGAATAAGGTTTCAGATAAAATTGCATCAAACGATTAATCATGGTGTTAATGTGACATTTCCACCCACTCTAAATCGGTGTACTACTTTCATGTTGCTCTGTTCATCTGATGGCATTCCTAATCACCCAATTCGCCACAATTAGCCTCTAGTTCTTTTGGGGATTTGCAACTTTCTCTTAAAGACTACATACCTGCAAAATATCACTTAAGTTGATGATTTTGGTCATGGCACCACTTTAAATACTCATGATGAACAGCTCATGTAATTGATAAATAAAAATATGCATGATCGATCTGATCTCCAATTGATTTTCCTTTTTTTCAAAATATGATTTTTAAAGGATGATGTAAAAAAATGAGCGGATTTGATTTGGTCATTTGTATGATAAAGATTCGTTTACTATGATGTGAATATAGAATTGGTGCACAGTGCACTCTAGTTTCCTTGTACTTTATTGTTTGGAGTCGCGTGTCAATACAAAAATGTCTAGATCCATCTTTGATCTCATTAGGAGATATTCATTTGTAAGCACAATCGAATTCAAAGAACTTGAGATTGGCATTATACAAGACAATGTCTCTCTTGTTCTCTTATAGCTTTGTTTTGGTTTCATTTTACTCCAGTGCCTCAATTAAGTTATTTTCCACCCATTCTGTTATTTCTATGCACCATGTCTTTTACTATTCTCTAACTTCAAATGTAATAAACAACAAAGATCAAATAATGAAACCAATCATCTTTCATGGTAATCAAATATTATTGACATTTCAAATCACTATTTAACCGTTGTATAAACTTCTCTCTAGTAATCCCTCCACATCTCTGTAAGCGTTCAACTTCTTTGCTTTTATGGCCGAAGGTCAACAGTATATATATTGGTGTTAGACAAATGTCCTTTACATAACCAAGACAACAGAGAAAACCCCAACGGCCAGAGCTCCGGGGGTGGCGAAACTATTCAAAGCAGCACCACTAGGGGCAGGTGCAGGAGCCTCTTCAGAGACTGCTGGAGAAATCTCTGGAGAGGTCACAGGGGACGACGATGGAGGAGAAGGAGGAGAGGCAGCAGCGGGCAGGCTAGTAGGAGCTGTCTCTGGAGAAGTGGTGGATGAAGAAGGAGCAGAATCCGGTGTAGTGCTTGACGGAGAAGGAGTGGCTGCAAGGGGAGTGGCCAATGGTGAAGTTGAATATGCAGCCTTAGGAGGATTGCTTGATGGAGAAGTAACGTCTGATGGTGGTGGTGAAGATGCAGGGGACTTGGATGGTGACGATGCAGGGGATTGCGCCGTGGCTGACACCACCAGGATTGCAGCCACTAGCACCAAAACCGCAGCTTTGAAATGTGACATTGTAACTTTTATGTGTAAAATGGCAACAGGAGTTGGGAAATTTCGATTTGGTAGTAGTACTTCTCTTAAAAAGTGCGGAGAGAAATATTACTAGACCAATCTAAATGATTTATTGATGTCTAAAGGAGAGAAGACAGGGATTTTATAGAGGGAAATTGAGGCGACTTGGTTAACATACCAGATTTTTGTTGGATTATACAAAGTTTTCCTCAAATTCTTGTTACAAACGACCAACTGGGATGGGGAAGTTTTTCTTAAAAATGTGTCACCAACTTGGGCAAAATGTGGTTTTGTGTGTTGGGATGCTCCATTTTTAACAGTTTCAAATCCCGTGGCAGAAAATGAACATAAGATTCTTGACTCATCAGATCATTAATTTCAAAAATACGCAACGAAATTGTTAGAGAAACTCAAATAAGAGGAGCTATTATAAGTAGTAAATACTTCAAATATATCCATGAGAACTTGGTTTATTTTGTAAAAGAAAGCACAAGGTAGACGCACTACAAGATTTAATATCAGAACTCGTGTCTGCATATAATGCTCAATAGCTGACGATTGGAGCTAATTATAGGTCCACATTCACCTACACTTTAAAACTGCCTCTGTTTTTATTCCAGGCCCTGTGACATTGGAAGTCCGATATGTACATACAGCTACCAGAATGAGGAGAAGAATGTCAAACACATCTATTTTAAGTTGTGTAAATTACTTAAAACCATCAAAGATGATACATCAAAACCTTATTAATTTATTCTAAAACAGAGATTGTATCTGGAAAACTTGCAGTTGCTTATGAGGCTAATGAATCCACATCTGTCTAAAGATCAAACAGCTGCTTCATATTGATGTAAGGCCCTGTGACATTGGGTCTATGGCTCCACCATAACTTGGAAAGCTGTTGGTAAACCCTTTTAGTTGGATGGCCGGAGTTGAAAAATACATACTCAGTAACATTTTCACATAACTCATACTTTGTCACACTTCCCTTCCCTCCACAGCTGTTAAATCCTCTGTTCGGACCAGAGCCACAACATGCCGTCTTTCCTTCCTTCAAACCTGACCACAACATTGTCAAACACAATTCGTAAACTGAAAGATAAACGTGAAATGGTTACCAGACGGACACTAAAATTCTAAAAAGGACAATGTGGGATTGCTATGTATTACCATATGTTGATGGCTTATTGATTCTTTCATATATGTACTGGTAGAAATTTGGAATTGAACACTTGAGTCCGTGGAGGTGTGTCTTCAGCTTCAGGAGGGCTTTGTCAAGTGCTCTGTTGTGTAGTATTACAAGTTCTATAATTTCTTCTACACAAGCATCGGTGTTTTCGGGGTTAAGTACTCTTGCACCTGGTAAACACCCAACATGCGTCAAGCTCGGAACCCCGAATTTCCTTCCTCCTTTCTTGTATATTTCTTGGAAAAAAAACAGCATGTGAGGAAGCTAGTATGAAAATCTTTCATCTGTTTTGTATGTTTGAAAGTGTAGAAGACAATGCATCCTGCTACCTTGATCACATTTTTCAGGTTGCCAATAACCATGGCAACATATTCTTTGTGTGAGTGGGACTCAAACAAACTGGAGTTTGTTGTGAATGGAAACAAATAATCATTGCTTCCGATGCTGATTAAGTAGACGGCTTTTGACAGAAATGTTTTAGCTTCTGCATTGCCTAGTTCATGTCTCAGATGTTTCACCACCTTCTTGAAATGTTTGAGTTGAGTGTTAAGGTCTATCACCTGAAAACAGCAAAAAATCATAAATCCTTTGGTTTCGTGGCAGAGTCCTCCAAATTGTCCTGAAAATTTCACTTTGAAATTTCATGTACAATCTAAAACCCAATACCAAAAGTAATTAATGATGATATTGAAGCATTTTCAGTGCTTTTAAAAAACCAAACTATAGAGTCAGTGTATACAAGGTGGATCACATACAAATCCTTGACGAGTTTCAGGAAGAGCACTAGCACCAGCAGATGCAAAGTTTACTCCATCAGTATAGTTGTTGAATCCAGGTTGTAGATATGGTTTTACAAATGGCAAGTTCGCATACTCAGCTGTAGCATGAATGGAAATTTTTTCATTCACATGAAAATGTCAATTTTGATGTCATTTAGACAGCATCTTACCAATGAAATCTGGGATTAGACGGCCATCGGAAAATCTACCAGTTGGAGACCTAAAGAAGGTCTCCCCCTAGGGCATGAAATTTGACTGGTGAGAAGTTGTAGTGTTAATGTAGTTATTGTTCCCCACATCAAATAGTGAATCACCAAAGATCAACAAGGCTACAGGCATTTTCAGAAGCCCCAAATCGCCATGGCTGCAGCTACTTGGAATGAGAAGGCTTACGCTAAATGCCAGGATACATATTTCCCAACTTATAATTGCCATTCTATTTCTGATTCCACTTGGTATATGCTTCAGAATGTGTGTTTATAATATATAAGTCTGAATTACTTGGGGTGAAAGAAACCAATTTTGACTCCTATGATATTAAACTGTCAAAGATGTTTGCTTTGAGTTATTTAATAAGAATTTTTGAAATAGATGTACATTTGACCTTGTTTGTGGAATCTGCGATGAACATTATTGAGCTAATCACTTACGTAAGGACGATCACAAACAATGTCGAAGGACAAAAACTTGGACCAAAAATCTTGACTTCTGTTTTAATTCTGAATTATTTATCATAATAACCTTTGAATTCACAGAAGAGTTGGTTTGCTGAAGAGTAGTAACCCAAATATAACAGTAGTTTCAAGAGAATTTTCTCCATTTTATCAGGAGTATGTTGAGAAATTATAATATACAAGCTTTCAAGCTTTTAAAGTTGAATTGATTAATAATACACCAACGGCCAGAACTCCGGGGGTGGGGAACCTATTCAAAGTAGCACCTCTAGGGGCGGGAGCAGGAGCCTCTTCAGAGACTGCTGGAGAAAGATCTGGGGAGGCCACAAGGGACGACGATGGAGGAGAAGAAGACGGATAGTCAGCAGCGGGCAGGCTAGCAGGAGCTGTCTCTGGAGAAGTGGTGGATGAATAAGGAGCAGAATCCGGTGTAGTGCTTGACGGAGAAGAAGTAGCTGCAGGTGGAGTGGCCAATGGTGACGTTGAATATGCAGCCTTAGGTGGATTGCTTGGTGGTGAAGCAACATCTGATGGTGGTGGTGAAGATGTAGGGGACTTGGATGGTGACTATGCAGGGGATTGCGCCATGGCTGATAGGGGTGGGCACGGGATGGGATGGGACGAGATGAAGATGATCCCGTCCCAATCCTGTTTAATTGAAACAGGACGGGACGAGACGTGATAAATGATTTTAAGTACGGGACGGGACAGGACTATCACATACAATTTTATCAAATTCAACAAATTATCTTTCACATAAACTACCAAATGAAATACTAGTTTTCAAGTGTACAAAATTACAAATTCCAAATTCATAAGCTACAACAAAGTTCCAAATTCATAAACTACATAGTTCCAAAGTCATAAACAACATATCAGGTTCCAAATGAAATAGTAATATAATACTGCTGCTGCTGCTGCTGCTTTTAAATTGTGTTGGTTGCACTTCCTTTTCCTTTAACCAACTATACATTTTAAACAAAAGAAGAGAGTTTAAATGTTAATCAATATACAAACATAAGCAGGTGCATAACACACGAATAGTATTACATGTTTTAGTTTCTATTAAAAGCCTCGTACTCCTTTGTGTGTTGTGTTTTTTTTCTTTTCCCCTCCCTTTTTTCATATTTATGTTTCATCCCAGCTAGGGGGGAGAGAGAGAGGTGATAAAGCTGTTATAGTGTGAATGAACCCACTCCTCTTATTGATGGGTCTCTTTTCCTTTTTTTTTTTTTTTTTTTTTTTTTTTTTTTTTTTTTAAATTTTTTGGTCCGAGTAGGGATGTGTGCAGAGCCATTTTGACCATTGGATATTATCCATGGTTATTTATCCATAACCATTTAGTATATGTCCATATCCATAACCATGAAATAATAACCATTACTTAAATGGTTATATCCATAACCATATCCATTGGATATTGGATATCCAATGGATATCCAATATCCATTGTCAATTTTTTTAATATATTTTTTTAATTGTTTTTTGGTCATCCTCTTTTTCAATCATTTTCCAACTATGATTTCCTAATTATTAGAAGACAAACGAAACACTGAAATATATTGAAGACATGCAACGGTCAACGGTCAACATTGGTCAACCTTGGTCAACGGTCAACACTGGTCAACCTTGGTCAAGGGTCAACCCTGGTCAACCTTAGTCAAGTCAACCTTGGTCAACGCTGGTCAACATTAGTCAACGCTAGTCAACATTGGTCAACGGTCAACCTTGGTCAACATGGGCAACCTTGGTCAACGCTAGTCAACCTTAGTCAACGCCGATCAACCTTGGTCAACGCCGATCAACCTTGGTCAACACCAATCAACATTGGTCAACGCAAATAGAATTTGGTGGATAAATGGATATTTTACACTTAACCGGATATATCCATGTCCATCCATTTAATTAATGGGCATAACCAAATATATGTCCATCCATTTAGCTAATGGATATAACCATATCCATATCCATAGTATAAATGGATATCCAAAAACCAAAACCACATGGGCTAAATGGTTAAAATCCATTAGATATCAATTGATATATATTGTGTCAGTCTGGCTCCTTGAGGTAGGGTTGGGCTCTCCCTCTCTTCGTTTGTTTTGGTTTTTTTGTTTTTGGTTTGGGTTTAAATATTTTGTGTAATAGAAAGTTGGGAGAAAGTGGTGGGTGAAGGAAAGGTAAGAGTATGGGTTTTTTGGAGATGTAAATAAAAAGAGGGGGCCCGTTCTATTTGGCGGCCGCCTCGCCTTGGTCGCCGGGCGTGAGGTCGGGTGGTGGCCGTCGGCCCCGCAGCCCGCGATCGTGCCATTGTCGCTTTTATGTGTAATTTGACAACATCTACTGGTGGTGGTTTTCTTTGTGGTAGTACTACTTTTATTAGTTGTAGGGAGGAGATGTACGTAATGGTGCGACCTATATAGATGATTGGTGTTATTATGGGGGAAAGATGGGGGGTATGTGGTGGGAGGAGGAGGCGGGGTGGTTGTTACTTATTAGGTTTTTTTTTTGTTTTAAGGAGCCTTCCTCTTATTCTTGTTACAAGCGACCAACTGGTATGAAGAAATTCGGCAAAATGTGGTGGGGGGGTGGGCGTGGCTCGGTGGGTGGGGTTGGGGTTGGTGTGGGTGGGTGTGGGGGGGGTTGTGGGGGGTTTTGGGGGGGGGGGGGGTGGCGCGCGGGGGTTTGTGTGCGATTGGGGTCTGGAGTGTTGTAAGAGATGGGGGTTAGGGGGGGTTTTTTTGTTGGTTCTTTCTTTTGTTGGTTTGTGTGTTGGGATGGTTTCATTTTAGCAGTTTCGAATCCTGTGGCAGAAAATGAACATAAGATTCTTGACTCATCAGATCATTAATTTCAAAAATAAGCAACGAAATTGTTAGAGAAAGTCAAATAAGAGATTAAACAAAGCTATTATAAGTAGTAAATACTTCAAATAATCCATGAGAAACTTGGTTTATTTTGTAAGAGAAAGCACAAGGTACACAAGATTTAATATCAGAACTCGTGTCTGCATATAATGCTCAATAGTTGACTATTGGAGCTAATTATCGGTCCATATTTGCCTAAACTTCAAATTGCCTCTGTTTTTATTCCAGGCCCTGTGATATTGGAAGTTTGATATGTACATACAGATACAGCAGAATGAAGAGGAGAATGTCAAACACATCTGTTTCAAGTTGTGTGAATTACTTAAAACCATCCAAGATGATACATCAAAACTTTATTAATTTATTTTAAAACAGAGATTGTATCTGGAAAACTTGCAGTTGCTTATGAGGCTAATGAATCCACATCTGTCTAAAGATCAAACAGTTGCTTCAGATTGATGTAAGGCCCTGTGACATTGGGTCTATGGCTCCACCATAACTTGGAAACTTGCTGGTAAACAATTTCAGTTGGATGGTCGGCGTCGAAAAACACATACTCAGTAACATTTTCACATAACTCATACTTTGTCACACCTCTCTTCCCTCCACAGCTGTTAATTCCTCTGTACGGACCAGAGCCACAACATGCCATCTTTCCTTCCTTGAAACCTGAACACAACATCATCAAACACAATACGTAAACTAAAATATAAACGTGAAATGGTTACCAGATGGACCCTAAAGTTCGAAAAAAGGACAATGTGGGATTGCTATGTATTACCATATTTTGATGGCTTATTGATTCTTTCATATATGTATTGGTAGAAATTTGGAATTGAATACTTGAGTCCGTGGAGGTTTGTCTTCAGCTTCAGGAGGAGTTTGTCAAGTGCTCTGTTGTGTAGTATTACAAGTTCTATAATCTCTTCTACACAAGCATCGGTGTTTCCAGTGTTAAGTGCTCTTGCACCTGGTGTACACCCAACAGGCCCTAAGCTCGGAACCCCCAATTTCCTTCCTCCTTTCTTGTATATTTCCTGAAAAAAATAAAAATAATTACTTGTTAGGAAGCTAGCATGAAAATCTTTCATCTGTTGTGTATGTTTGAAAGGTTAGAAGACAATGCATGCTGCTACCTTGATCACATTTTTCAGGTTGCCAATGACCATACCAACATATTCTTTGCGTGAGTGGGACTCAAACAAACTGGAGTTTGTTGTGAATGGAAAAACATAATCATTGCTTCCGATGCTGATTAAGTAGACGGCTTTTGACAGAAATGTTTTGGCTTCTGCATTGCCTAGTTCTTGCCTCAGATGTTTCACCACCTTCTTGAAATGTTTGAGTTGAGTGTTAAGGTCTATCACCTGAAAACAGCAGAAAATCATAAGTCCACTGGTTTGGTGGTAGAGTCTTCCAAATTGTCCAGAAAATTTCACTTTGAAATTTCATGTACAATCTAAAACTCAATACCAAAAGTAATTAATGATGATATTGAAGCATTTACAGTGCTTTTAAAAAACCAAACTATAGAGTCAGTGTATACAAGGTGGATCACATACAAATCCTTGACGAGTTTCAGGAAGAGCACCAGCACCAGCAGATGCAAAGTTTACTCCATCAGTATAGTTGTTGAATCCAGGTTGTAGATATGGTTTTACAAATGGCAAGTTCGCATACTCAGCTGCAGCATGAATGGAAATTTTTTCATTCACATGAAAATGTCAATTTTGATGTCATTTAAACGCATCTTACCAATGAAATCTGGGATTAGACGGCCATCGGAAAATCTACCAGTTGGAGACCTAAAGAAGGTCTCCCCATAGGGCATGAAATTTGACTGGTGAGAAGTTGTAGTGTTAATGTAGTTATTGTTCCCTACATCAAATAGTGAATCACCAAAGATGAACAAGGCTACAGGAATTTTCGGAAGCCCCAAATCGCCATGGCTGCAGCTACTTGGAATGAGAAGGCTTGCACTAAATGCCAGGATAAATATTTCCCAACTTATAATTGCCATTCTATTGCTGATTTCACTTGGTATATGCTTCAGAACGTGTGTTCATAATATATAGGTCTATGAATTACTTGGGGAGAAAGAAACCAATTTTGACTACTATGATATTAAACTGTCAAAGATGTTTGATTTGAGTTATTTAATAAGAATTTTTGAAATAGATGTACATTTGACCTTGTTTGTGGAATCTGTGATGAAAGTTGCTGTGCTAATCACTTACGTAAGGACGATCACAAACAATGTCGAAGGACAAAAAATTTGGACCAACCATCTTGACTTTTGTTTTGGTTCTGAATTATTTTATCATAATAACCTTTGAATTCACAGAAGAGCCGGTTTGCTGAAGAGTTGTAACCCAAATATAATAGTAGTTTCAAGAGAATTTCCACCATTTTATCAGGAGTATGTTGAGACATTATATTAATATACATGCTTTTAAGCTTTTAAAGTTTAATTGATTAATAATATACCAACGGCCAGAGCTCGGGGGCGGCGAACCTATTCAAAGCAGCACCGCTAGGGCCGGGAGCAGGAACTTCTTCAGTGACTGCTGGAGAAATTTCTGGAGAGGCCACAGGGGACGACGATGGAGGAGAAGGCGGAGAGTCAGCAGCGGGCAGGCTAGCAGGAGCTGTCTCTGGAGAAGTGGTGGATGAAGAAGGAGCAGAATCCGGTGTAGTGCTTGACGGAGAAGGAGTGGATGCAGGTGGAATGGCCAATGGTTAAGTTGAATATGCAGCCTTAGGTGGATTGGTTGGTGGAGAAGTAACATCTGATGGTGGTGGTGAAGATATAGGAGGCTTGGATGGTGACGATGCAGGGGATTGCGCCATGGCTGATACCACCAGGGGTGCAGCCATTAGCAGGGCCGGCCTTGTTTATTTTGTGGCCCAAGACAGGAAAAAAATAGTTGGCTGCTATGTACATTCTATTTTTTTCTCGGAGGCTGTTATTTCCACCCCCTAATCCTCTTTCCCCACTCACCAATTTAAAATTAATTCCATAATAAAATGTATTATTATTGGAAAAGACTGAAAAGTCCTTGAATAAAGAGAAACTCTTTGTTCTGATCGACATCTCCACTTCCATGATTCCCCGGGAAAACACTTCCTTGGTTTCCTCGTCATCCTCTCCAATTCGCTCCAAGATCTCCGACGGCGATCTGAACCACCACAAGCCCAAGCCCAAACCCTTAGTCTTCAATGTCTACTCGCGCCGCGTCAAGAGGCTCCGCCATTGTGGGCCCGCCTCCTCGTTCTTCGACGAATTGTTGATTCTACAGTTCTGTGCAATCTGGATGGCCCTTGATGGAGGTATTCTCGTAGCAATCATCAAATTGATAGAACTACGAGTGCAGAGAAAGTGCGACAGAAGAAGCGGAGCTCTGCCGCTGATAAACTCCTTTCCGATTTGCCTTCTATGAAGAAATGGGTCGGGTATGCTGTAATTTAGGGTTTTAATTCTTGCACATTTTGACAGATTTCGTCTCTTGAGAAGTTGTTGATGGTTGATTTTCAATAGGTTGAAATATGTTATAATATGTGGGAGTAGTCTTGGGATTGGAATACTAATTGTTTCTTCTGCTTGTTGCCACACATGGCTATCAATACACGACCATTTTTGGATGGATATTGTGAAATTGAATGGGAGAAGGTGGCGAGGTGTTTTCCGGGGAGTCATGGAAGTGGAGAGTTCGATCAGAACAAAGAGCTTCTCTTTATTCAAGGATTTTTCAGTCTTTTCCAATAATAATACATTTCATTATTGAATTAATTTTAAACTAGTGGGTGGGGAAAGATGATTGAGGGGTGGAAATAACAGCCCCCTTTTTCGCTGTACACTCTGAATTTTTTTATAACATAGAATTACATTTATACCCTTATATGAAATTACATTTAAGGATTTAATTTCTTATACATCCTATATAAAGTCATGGACACCCATCTAGATTTTAAAAAATAAAAATAAAAAATTTTGATCTCTTGCATCCTACGCTATTTTTCTAAACCCTAAATCTGAATCTCCTATTTTTTATGAAAGACACAATGAAAGAGAATGAATCCGAAGAAGAATAGGTGAGAATTTTCATTGATTTACATATATGAAGATAACAAAAGGTTCGACTTTCGTTCTGAAAACAAATCACCCAATGTTTCAGCCTTCTATAGATTTGAGTTTTTGGTGAATCATGGAGGCTTAAAGATGTATGGAGAGATGAGTTTTGTAAATTCTAATTTTGAGTGTCCAAAAAAAATTTGCAGGGTACTCAAGAAAATTTGTTCAATAAACTAAATGAAGGGTATATGTAGAAATTTTTTAATCAAATTTGGGTGTTCAAAATAGTTTCAAAAAATAAGATGGGTGTACAAAGAAACTCAGGTGTTCAAAAAAGAAAATTGGGTGTATATAGCAGTCCTCAAAAAATATTGGGGCCTAGTAATAGAATTTTGTCTTATTATACATTTAATGAACGTAAAAAGAGAGTTGATATATACACTAAAAATTTTTCCCTTAATACCTTTAAGTTTTTATAAGATGTAATTACCTTTATACCAATGTATTAAATTACATTTAAGGATATCATTTTTTTTCAACCCATATAAGGCTCTAGATCTTTTATCCCTGAATTTCCTGCCCTCCATAGTGTCCTCCAGTAGTAGAATGACATGTGTAAACTGACTTAACTCTACCATAATTTTTTAGTCTTAAACTAATAAAATAAAAAATGTCATTTTTTTTAATAAAATTTTCACTCTATACAATTTGTCACTTAAATTGACTTAAATGTTCTTCTTTTAATTCAAAATATCTTTTAAATAGAACATCCCCTATCGTCAATGTTATTCAACTTTCTTCAAAAATATCATTGCAAAACAATTCCCCCCCGTGTCAAGTCATTTGGATGAACAACAACAGTCTAGATCACTTAGAAACACCAAGAATATTGATCCATTTGCTTCACAACCGACTCACCACTACTCACAACTCCCGCTAGAAACTCTGCTAGGTTGGCAAAGAAAACACCCTCCAAACCTCAAACACTATAGTATGTGTCACCAAACAATTAAAAAAACAGACAATAAACACTACTGAAATTTGTGATGGCCCCCAGGGAATCTAAAGAAATCAAATAAAGAAACAACATATGGTCCTGGTGTCCATCACAATAGAAATATGTCTTCTGGCTACATGATGGATAAGTCTAGTGCTTTGAAAGTTTGTACTGAAGGTGCCATTTTTTTCCTATGAAATCGCTAGACCACTTTTGATTTCCACAATTTATATTCCTAATCTTTGTAATTAAACAATGGTTATAGTTCATCCAAAAAGAAACAAAATTCAAAATACAAACACAAACAAAAGGCCAAAAATTCAGTATAGTATGTATGTACCTGTCAAGAAGAAATTGAAGAAGTGTGTTCTTGAGTAGAAGTGTGTTTTCTTGAGTAGAAGTGTCGTGCAATTCACCAAAGAGAAGCGTTGTGCGCGCAGGATGGGTAAATTTTAGGGTTTTGGTTTTTAAGTTTAATTGGCTTTGAATTAGATTAAGGACATTTAAGTTAATTTAAATGAAAAATTGTATAGAATTGAAAGTTTAATAAAATAGTGATATTTTTGAAATTGGGGGTAAATTTTTGTATATTTTTTTTATAAAAACTCATGGTCAACCCACCCCGGGAGCAAATCTTCTAGAGAGTGTACCCTTTCCAAGCAATTCTTCTAGAGACCGTACCCTTTCCAATGCCTTTCTACCGCCATCAGGTGCTCGATTCTTCTCTCCCCCACTTCTCGAAATTCATGAAAATTTGTTTTGCTATATGGGCATCTCTGATTATCTTTGTTACTTGATTGGTTTTGAGGATGTTGTAGATTGATTGGTATTTTTAATTTGTGGATTTTGGGATGTTGTAGATTGGCTCTCGACTTCGTGAAAACCCCCTTTGATGTCATGGAGTGGTTCTTCACTTCTTAAAACCCTGTTAAAATCTCCAATTATAAATTCTGCAAAAAAGTTTAATTCTTTTTTGTCATCTAATTCTTGGTGAAATTCACTTCACCACCAAGACGAGACTGACACCGATTATAGATATAGACTCAAGAACGTCATCTTGTACATTGACAATCCCAACCTTTTCTTCGCTATGGTGTTGGAAGGCCAAATCGACAGAATCACCATCTTGTTTTAGTTACAAAATCTTCATCTCTATTACAAAATCCTCATGTGAATATAGATTATGAGTTTTTCATATTGAATGAAGGTTAAATCCTGATGATTTTTTGGTTAAATATAGGACAATAGAAAACGCGAACGTCACTAATGTTGAACGATTTTTCCTCAATCCTATATTATGGATATATTGCTAAAATCTAATTTTGAGTGTTCAAAGAAAATTAATGAGTGTTCAAGAATATTTATACAATAAACTAATAAAAGGGTATATGTTGTTAATCAAATTTGGGTGCCCAAAGAAGTTTCGTAAATTAAGGTGAGTGTATAGAGAAATTTGAGTGTCCAGAGAAAATTTTTAGAGTGTACATAGCAGCTCTTATGTATAAATTATTAACAAACCACAAGTTTGGTATGCAATTAAGGCTTTTGTACTCGTTCACAATGGTTTCTTATATAACTTATTAACTGATGCAACGTCTCTTTATCATCCTAAAAAATATTCAACATGTACGCATCTACAAGAGAAAAAAAAGGAGTGAGCATACCTGTTTGTGTAAATTTTGTCCATCTAGTTGAATGACGAACGAACTTGCAAAACAAAGAAAATAACATCAAAGGAATTGACTAACCCCGGTGGGGGGTTTGCCAAAGGGCCTTCGATGCCTAAGTCAGAAATGTATTCTTGGAATTTAGGAGTTTTTGGAGGATTTTGTGATTACCTTGAATGGCAAATGATGACCACTATTTATAGTGGTTGTAGGAGAATCTTCCTTTGGCAGGTTTCTTATGAGCATTAAATGCATTAAATGAGATTTAATACACTTGAATGCACTTAAATGATTGTCTGATCTCCGAGATCACTTCCCGAGATGTGGTGGTCTCCGAAGGGCCCTCCTTGAGAGGAGATGAACTTCATGGAGGTCTCATGATCTCTCTTTGACCGAGATGACGGCGTAGCGATTCGTAATCTCCATCAAGGGTATGCTCGTCCTTTCAAGATTAGAATCCACGTAGCGCATTCTAACTGGTCGAGATTATTTTGGCTTCCACAATACCAACAAGATCATTAACAGTATCAAGCATACTAAGCATCTATAAAACAAAAACCCAATCACAAAATGACAATCGATGGTTGTATTCTATTTCATGGATCAAAAACAAAATTTCCAATCTTTGTGTATACAAGTCTAGACAAAAAGTGAATGGGTAGAAAATCAAGGCGTGTTAAATATGGCTAGACACTTAGAGTATGGTTTATAGGTATAATAATTTTTTGAGTCTTCGCACATTTTTTTTTTTATCAAAAGGAATGCGCTTTAATTAATAGTTTGGTTTGGCATTATGCCAAACAAAGGAGTACACGAAGTACAATGGAAAATTAAGCTCCAAGGGCCTCGTTAAAAACCTCACAGAATATGAGGAAAAAAGAGTGCCCGATACTCCTACAATAAACAAAAGCATTCAAAGACAAAGAGATATGGATATATCGTCTGATTCGAAACCCGCCCCTTCTCCCTACGGCAAAGCCATCAGGAGACAAGAACGGGAACCTAGTCGACCTCCTTACGGCCTAACCATCAGAGGGAATTAGGCCCGAACCAAACAATATACCCATTATCTACATATGTGAATCTGCATAGAGAATTGTAGCAAGCCAAGGGGGTCCATCCTCCACCCAGAAACCTCCATCCTGGGTAATAGCAGCCTCTCTCGCAAGCACATGCGCCACTATATTCGTCGATCGTGGTTGTTGGATGACCATTTGAACTCCCATTATACTACATAACCCTTGAATCTCCTCTATTACCCTTGCATAAGGATGACCTGCATGCCATCTCAAATTTACACCATGACTCGCATCCAAACAATCAGTCACTACCTCAGTAGGATAAGTATTCAAGTTAAGACAAAATTGAAGGCCCATTCTTAAACTTAAAAGTTCACTCAACACCGAAGCAATATGTGGTGGTCCAGGCTCCATTGCCGCCCAAATTAATTCCCCATTTTCATCCCGCAACACAGCTCCCAGTCCATGTCACATCCCGGGACCGCTCCGCCGTAGCACGATATTGTCCGCTTTGGGCACCATCCTCTTTGGCCCTCACGGTTTTGTTTCTGGGAACTCACGAGCAACTTCCCAGTAGGTCACCCATCCTGGGATTGCCCTAAGCTCAACTCGCTTAACTGTGGAGTTCCTATTCCCTCCGCAGCCAGTGAGCTCCCAAAAGGCCTCATGCTAGATAGAGGTGGGCATGTACATATAAGGCACATCACCCCCTCTCCGTTGGCCGATGTGGGATCTTACAATCCACCCCCCTTAGGGGCCCGACGTCCTCGTCGGCACACTCGCACCACACGGCAGAGTGGCTCTGATACCAAATTGTCACATCCCGGACCGCTCGCCGTAGCACGATATTGTCCGTTTGGGCACCATCCTCTCTGGCCCTCACGGTTTTGTTTCTGGGAACTCACGAGCAACTTCCCAGTAGGTCACCCATCTTGGGATTGCCCTAAGCTCAACTCGCTTAACTGTGGAGTTCCTATCCCCTCCGCAGCCAGTGAGCTCCCGAAAGGCCTCATGCTAGATAGAGGTGGGCATGTACATATAAGGCACATCACCCCCTCTCCGTTGGCCGATGTGGGATCTTACAGTCCACTAACTCCTCCTTCCAATTTAGCTGCCCCCATCAACATTGAGTTTCCTCCCATTCACTCTAGGTGGTTGCCATTTTGCGGGGTTTAGATCAAGTTTATACACCCCTACTTTCATCACCTTCTCAAACTCCTTATTTAATTGCATGGCCTTTTCAACTAATACTTCAGGTTTAGTGGCCTCACTTCCATAGAGTATCTTATTACGATCATGCCATATTAGCCAAACAACAAACAAAAATTGGCTTAGCATATATTTATTCTCCTTTTCCATAAGAAACTCAACCAACTGATCAAAAGAAGACCACACCATCTCTATCGCATTTCCCATATCTGTCAGCCTCCAAACCATCCTACTTTTCTTGCATTCCCACAATGCATGTAAGACATTTTCAGGCCGTTTGTGACAGCGGTGGCACAAGATTGGGACATCCATCTTACGTGCACACAAATTATCCTTGGTTGGTAGCATATTTTGACAAGCTCTCCAAAGAAAGTGACGTACCTTTGGCGGAGCCGGGCATTTCCACAAGCTGCTCCAAAATTTCATAGTAGCTTGCGTCGACGACGAGCAGCCCAGAGAGTTCATTCTATCGTCCAAAGTCAGAGCAACTCTATAACCTGCCTTAACTTGATAATGACCATGCTTGTCAAAAAACCAAACTTCTTTGTCATGCACACGAGAGTCCGGAATTATAGATTGGATTGCATTCTGCTCCTCCTCCGTAAAATACTCCTGCAAAAGCTCACTATTCCAATTGCCAGATTCATAAAACAAATCACATACCTTCATGTTTGGCGGAATTGAATCACTATGGTGGGGGTTTTAGGGGGGTGGCAGGGGGATCCCCCAATCCCCAGTGACATTTGTTTAGGGGTGGGCACGGGACGGGATGACCCTCATTTCGTCCCAGTCCCGTGTAATTGAAATGGGACGGACGAGACAGGATAAATGTTTTTAAGAATTGGTCCCGTCCCGAATTTAATCGGGACGGGTTCGGGACGGAGATTATCTATAAAAATTTTATTAACTTTAAACTAAACAAGCAACCCAAATATGATAAACAATTTTTTTTTGGGTGTTTTTTTTTTTTTTTTTTTTTTTTATTTATCTAAATTTGATATGAGCTCTTACAAAAGAAACCAAAAACAGATATACACTTAATAAAAATGGGACGAGATTATCCTATAAAAATTTTATTAACTTTAAACTAAACAAGCTAACCCAAATATGATAAATCAAAATCTATCTAAATATGCTAAGAGCACTTCACCAAAAGAAACCAAAAACAGATTATTACACAAATAAAAAACTGGGCGTCGACCGTTTTTGTAAAATTCACCAAAATTCAACCCCTCATGAGATGGAGTCGAAAATTTTCAGATCATAAGTAAACATATGAAACTAACTCCTTCCAAAATCTCAAGTAAAACAGAGTTCAAATGATATGTTCACCAAAAGAAACCAAAAACAGATTATTACACAAATAAAAAACTGAGTGTCAACCGTTTTTGTAAAATTCACCAAAATTCAACCCCTCATGAGATGGAGTTGAAAATTTGCAGATCATAAGTAAACATGTGAAACTAACTCCTTTCAAAATCTCAAGTAAAACGGAGTTCAAATGTTATGTTCACCAAAAGAAACCAAAAACAGATTATTACACAAATAAAAAACTGGGCGTCGACCGTTTTTGTAAAATTCACCAAAATTCAACCCCTCATGAGATGGAGTCGAAAATTTGCGGATCATAAGTAAACATGTGAAACTAACTCCTTCCAAAATCTCAAGTAAAACAGAGTTCAAATGATATGTTCACCAAAAGAAACCAAAAACAGATTATTACACAAATAAAAAACTGAGTGTCAACCGTTTTTGTAAAATTCACCAAAATTCAACCCCTCATGAGATGGAGTCGAAAATTTGCAGATCATAAGTAAACATGTGAAACTAACTCCTTTCAAAATCTCAAGTAAAACGGAGTTCAAATGTTATGTTCACCAAAAGAAACCAAAAACAGATTATTACACAAATAAAAAACTGGGCGTCGACCTTTTTGTAAAATTCACCAAAATTCAACCCCTCATGAGATGGAGTCGAAAATTTGCGGATCATAAGTAAACATGTGAAACTGACTCCTTCCAAAATCTCAAGTAAAACGGAGTTCAAATGATATGTACAATCTTACATGTCATGAGGTACATATTTTTTTAGTATACACTTATTTTTGAGCCAATAAAATGGTGACACTTAAAGGGTTTTTATTATTTACTTAATACCATGCATATTATACGGGACGGGACGGGATTTCGGGATAGAAATTTCTCATCCTGTCCCATCCCGAAAAAATTAAATCGGGACGGGACGGGACGGGATAAGCTAATTTTGAAATTAATCCCGAACGGGACAGGATAATTCGGGACAGGATTCGGGACGGGAATTCGGGATACGGGATTTTCGGGATATTTTGCCCACCCCTACATTTGTTTCTCTTCCATTGCCAATTCTCCTAATTAACCCTTGTTTAAGCAAATCTCGTCCCCAAATAATAGAACGCCAAACATAGGATTCCGCACCCCAATTTTTTGCATAAAGGAACTCCGTTGCTCCAAAATATTTTGCTTCTAGAATCCTTGAAACCAAAAGTTGCGGCTTAGTATAAATCCTCCAAGCTAACTTTCCTAGCATAGCTTGATTGAAGCATATAAAATCTCTAAATCCAATTCCCCCTTCATCCTTATTGCGACACATCAAGCTCCACTTCTTCCAAGAAATGCTTCTTTTGCCTCCTTTTGACCACTAGAAATTTGCAAATTGCTTATTAAGCATTTTACAAATAGAAACAGGGAGCCTAAACACCCCCATGCTATAAGATGGTATAGCTTGGGCCACCGCCTTTACTAAAATTTCTTTTCCAGCCTTAGAGAGCAACTTTCCATGCCAGGACTGAAGCGTTGTTGCCATCCTTTCCCTTAAATGTCTAAACATCTCTCTCTTATTTCGCCCTGTAATTGTAGATAAACCCAAATAGCGCTCATGATAAGGGACAATTGGGACCCCCAACTTCGCTGCCACTACAGTTTTCAAATCAAAAGTAGTATGTGGACTAAAGCAAACCGCCGACTTCGCAAAATTCACTTGTTGCCCTGAAGAAAGCTCATACTCCTTAATTAGCATTTGTAGCTGCAGGTTGGCAATGAGGGGGGTAATTTTTAATTAAGTCACGGCACGTACAATCAACTCACACAAAAGATCACTTTCAGGTGACCAGTCACCTAAAGTGATGAACCTGAAACTTGTTTCAATACTTGAATCACGTGACCAGTCACGTAGTTTCCAAACTCAAGTATCTGACTAGTCACTTAGATTACAGATTGTGTATGCTTGTGTATTAGTTCAACCACACGCGAATGCTATGCCAACTTAGGTCCCCAGAACAGATTCAGTGAAGATGAAATCTGCGGGCTATCCACAACTACAACCTATTCAAATCCAGCGGTTCTAATGCAACAGTTTATAGGATGACTAGTCACACAGATTTGTCTAGATTGCATGTTAAGTTAAGTTGGTGCATAATTAAATCTGATTTTATAATTAGCCAAGTGATTAACAAATCAAAGAGATGGACACAATGTTTTGGTACCCGGAAAAACCCTAAAAGGGTAAAAAACCGGGGGTCTATCAGAAGACCGGCCTTCCACTATGAAATGGCAAAAAGGTGCCCAATACAAGGTTTCGACAAGCTCAATATCTAATGTACCTAGTCTTAGATGCAGCAGTCCCTCGTGCGGCTCCTTCTTCAATCACTTCACCTCCAATGGTACAGATGACTGGTCAATCACTTTCCAGAGAATACACACGTATGTCTGGTCAGTGGCACCAAAAGTAGTAAGCTGTGATACTATATGACTAGTCACCAACAGCGTTACAGAGAGCTACAAAGCTTCAGTAACACAGCTGGGTAACTAGGTGTTTTGCTGCAACAGTTTATAAAACTTGGCAGAAAAACCCGAAGTCAAATGACTCCTAAATATCAACCTTGTCTCAAATTATGTGTGAGCATGGGAGACAAGATTGAAGACCACTATTTCAACTTCTAAACTTAAAATGAGTTTTGAAAACTTGGAAGTTGAAACGGTGAAGATAAGAACTTCTTCAAGGTTTCCTTCAAAGATGAATGTTTTGAAAATCCGAAAACTTGAAAGAAGTTCAATCGCATGCCATCTTATGAATTCTTGTATGAACTTTATGTGAATGAAAGTCAACAAGAATGTAAGAAACAATTCAAAGCAAGAAGGCAGCAAGAGAGTTTTTGAAATGTGAATGATGAAAATCTTTATACAAAAACCCCAAGTGAAAATGGCGGAAGAGGTTTAGCTTTTATAGCCAAAGAGGATATGAAATGAATGGCCGAGATTGCATCAAGGAACGGCTGAGATTTCCTTAAACAAAAGTAACCCTAGGAGATTTTGTTAGTGGGAAACAGTTGACAACCCAGCGGTTAAAAGGATGTTCAGTCAAAACTGGATAATAGCATGTTCTGTCAATCCAACTGATCGGTCGCTGTTAGGAAATTTGTCACATGCGGAGTTTAGATGACCAGGCACCAAATACATGAAAACGACAGTTTTGCAAAGAAAATGTTTTTCTCAAGAATGATCCTATGTTATGAATTCATATGCAAACATAAATGATGTCACATGCTGTAGAAATCTGGGAACACATCTTCACATCTTGATCTTCAAGTCAACCACCATCTTACTTATTCTAATATCTAAACATTAAAACCTAAATTGAGCTTGTGAATGTTTATACAAAGTTTTTGTGCAAGGATAGCCAATTTACATTATTTTCTAAGATACAAATATCCTACAGTAGCTTATCACATTCTTCCTCTGATGCATCACAAAATATTAAAGAATCATCGGCAAAGAACAAATGCGTTATTGTAGGAGCTTGTCTTGTAACTTTTGCACCATGAATAATACCTTCAGCCTCGGCCTTCCTTAGTAATGCACTTAGACCCTCTGCACAAATTAAGAACAAATATGACGAAAGAGGGTCTCCTTGCCGCAGCCCCCGTGTGGGAATAATGTTACCAACTGATTCTCCATGACATAGAATAGAATACCTTACAGTAGTAATGCAATCACGAATAAGAAGCACCAAGCTAGCATGAAAACTCATTTTTAGCATGACACTTTCTAGGAAATTCCATTCCACCCTATCATAAGCTTTCGACATATCCAACTTCAAAATCATCTTCTTCTTCTTGACTTACCATGCTTGCTAATTGAGTGGATCATTTCAAATGCCGCAACAATATTATCATGAATATTCCTTCCGGGAACAAAAGCACTTTGAAATTCAGATATCACCAAAGGGAGTACCATCTTTAATCGATTTGCAATTGTCTTAGACACCAACTTATATAAGACGTTGCAAAGACTAATAGGTCTGTAGTCGGTTACCTCTAGAGCCTGATCTTTCTTCGGAACTAATGCAATTAGTGTTTCATTAAAGGGTCTGACACTAGCCCCGTCATTCAGCACCTCCAAGCAAGTTTCCACTACTTGATCTCCTACAAGCTTCCAATACTTTTGATAGAAGATAGCCGGAAGACCATCAGGCTCGGGAGATTTTGTAGGATACATTTGTTTCAATGCCGCTTCAATCTCTCCTCTCTCGTAAGGTCTAATTAGGAGCTCGTTAGAAGGACTTGTTACTACCGGTATAATAGCATCCATGATGTGTGGCGATATCTCACTGTTCTGAGTAGTGAAAAGATTTTGAAAGTATAAGCAAAAAGCCTCACCGATTCCCTTTACAGATGTCTGCCACACTCCATTTTGATCTTGAACCCCCTCCATTCTCTTTTTCTTTCCTCGTGCTCGTGCTACTTGGTGGAAATATTTTGTGTTACGGTCTCCACATCTCAACCAAGAAACCCTCGACCTTTGTTTCCACATAGTGTCTTCCTCCCATAAAATTTGGTCATATTCGGTCTCAAGTTGGCCCCTTAGAGCATCTCTAAGGGATGCTGTAAACATAATAGGCAAATATGTGATTTGATGGCTGATGTGGCACAAAATCTATCAGTTTGCCTAGTCTATAAAACAGTGTGCTCCAATGGAATAGGCAAACAGTTGCTGCAAATATTATTATATAATTTACCCTCTTTTTTACCATATGTTATTTACTCTAGTAATTCAAATTTTGGTAAATAATCTTTCCTACTTAAATTCATTCACCAATACATACCCCCTCTAATCAATTTTGTATCCATACTCCACCAATCACACCACCCAATTAGAGTATTATGATATACAACGTTGTTGTGGCTCTATATGATCTACTGACACCGACTTATAAGAATTATTTCAACTCTCAACCACTAACCATTTATTACTCACAATTACTCCCTTGATAATGAATGAGGTTGTTGGTGGTTAAGAGTTGAGTGTTAATTAGACGAGTGAAAGTGAAGAAATAGTGTACAATTTAGTTGAGAGGTGAGTGTTAATTAGATGAGTGAGAGTGAAGAAACAGTGTATAATTTTAAGTTACCATGATAAAAAGTGAGTAACAACATTTTTTATTCAATAAATTAGGTGGGTTCCATTTATACAGCATCTCATAGACTCTACAAATATACAGATTCTACGAGACGCAGTATAATTTGCAGAGTCATTTACAGCATCCGTTGGAGAGCTATTTCGCTGACGCGGCGCTGCAAATTGGATTTGTAGAGTCTTATATAGCATCCCTTGGAGATGCTCTTAGATTATAATTCTCCTCCGTAGGATCTGCCACAAGCAAAGCTTCAATTTTGTCTTGAACCATTCTGACTTTTTGGGGAATGTGTCCAACTACCTCTTTATTCCATCTATCTAACCTCCTAGTACAGGCTTCAATTCTTGATTTAAGATCACACCCATTCTCTTGCCAAATATCTCTAATAATCTGCTCACACTCCTCCTTTTGAACCCAAGCTTCTTCAAAATGGAATCTAGCCTTAGCTCTTTCTTTTTTGCCACCAGTACGCATAGGGCGGTCTGTATAGACCATAATGGGAAAATGATCTGATTCCCACCTTAGAACAGTATGAGCTCTGACACATGGGTAAGCTCCTAAGAATTGTGAATTCACCAAAGCCCTATCAAGTCTAGCTTTAACATGGTCTCTTCCAGCTCTTCTATTAGTCCAAGTAAAATATTGCCCTGATGTCTTCACCCCATGTAAATCACACCAGTCTACAACGTCCACAAAGTCTTGTATTTGTCGCATGCTTCGTCGATTTCTTCCGTCTTGCTCCGAATCCTCCAATATTTCATTGAAATCCCCCACCACTAACCATGGCTCCTCGTTCACTGACGCAGCTAACCTATCAAGTAACTCCCAAGATTGATATCTCAAATGTGTTTTTGGGTTGCCATAGAAGCCAATAATTCTCCCCATAAAAGAATCTTGCGGTCCCTTCACTCTTAAATCCATATGGCCTGTGGAGGAGGAAAGCAAAGTCACCATCCATCCCACATTCCACAATATTCCCAAACCTCCTCCTTTTCCAACTCTATTTACAGCCCACATTCCATCAAACCCCAACTTCTTACAGACTTCCTCCAACTGTATCTCATGCATCCTAGTTTCACAAAGAAAAATAATATCAGGCTTTTTCACCTTGGTAAGTGAGGCCAAGGCACGGAATATCCTTTTATTGCCCAAACCACGGACATTCCAACTGAAAAGAATCATTTCTCATGATGGGCTTTTCCATCCAAGCCCATCACGGAGTTAGCAAATTTTTCGGTCATTATCGAAGACAAAGCAAGTGGTTGAACCTTTTCCGCCTCTGCTAATGTTTGAGTTGATAGAGAAGTACCAGAAAGAGGACGAGGACGTTTGGGCCGATTCAAAATTTTAAGGTCTCAGTCCAAGCCTAATCCATTCCACAATGGACTGGGCCATTTGGGCTAGAGAATAGGCTGGGCTGGGCTTGGACCGTATGAATTTGGGCCGATCCATTTCGGCCTATGGGCTTTGGGCCGAATGATGAGCCCTACTCTGAAGAAGACTTGTCTCATGTTCTGGATCGAGGTCCCATATTTGGGCATCAGCATAGTTTATAGGGAAATTTTTGAGTTCCTTGGATTTTTTCTTGACTCATTTTACTTTTTTAACTTCTTTGAACACCCAAATTTAATTATAAACTTCCATATAAACCCTTCTTTATTTTATTGACTAATTTTTCTTGGCCACCCATCCATTCGTGTAGCCACAATTTAACCTTGTCTTCACAACCCAAAACTAAACATATAGCTGATACTTCTTCGCCAAATAAACTTAATCAATGTTTTTTCATCACTTTTTTGTCATTGAAATAGAAGTTTTGTAATTTTTTTTTTTTATTTTGGAAATTGATATTTCCTTGGAAAAGGAGTTTAGATTTTTCAGTTTGGTTTGGTAAAAAAGAACTAATTGAAATTGAGATATGTTTATTCAAGGTGTTCACGTGTATCCGGGGGGAGGGGGGGGGGGCAAGAAAGAGGGGGAGGGGGGGGGGGGCGCGGAGAGAGGGAGAGAAAGGGGGAGAAAGGGGGGGAGAGAGGAGGAATAAGAGTCGGGGATTGGGGGAGGGGTGGGGGTGATGGGCGGGGGGGTGGTGTTGTTGGGGGGGGAGGGGGAGGGGGGTGGGGGGTGGTGTATTTCTTCAGGGGTGGGGGGGGAGGGGGAGGAAGAGGGTTTGGATGGGGAGTCCGGAGGTGCAGTATGAAGAGATTGTAGGTCCTGTAATGTCATTTTTTGGGCATCAGCATAGTTTCCTAAAAAAAAAAAAGTACCCAAAAAAAAAATAAGTGGAATAGGGAAATTTTTTTGTTTAATACACATATATGACTACTTATAATTGGGGGCCCAACTCAATGCATCAGTCACTATAAGGCAGGTCTAGCCCTGGCCATTAGCACCAAAACCACAGCGCTTGAACGTGCCATTGTAACTTTTATGTGTAACCTGCCAACAGGGATTGGGAAATTTCGATTTGGTAGTACTACTTCTCTTAAAATGTATGGAGATAAATGTCACTAGACCAATCTAAATGATTGATGTCTAAAGGAGAGAAGACGGGGGTTTTATAGAGGAAAATTGTGGCGACTTGGTTAAAAATGGATTCTAAGAAGTTTTCCTCAAATTCTTGTTACAAACGACCAACTGGGATGGGGAGGTTTGGCAAAATGTGGATTTGTGTGTTGGGATGGTTCCATTTTTAACAGTTTCGAATCCTATGGCAGAAAATGAACATAAGATTGTTGACTCATTAGATCATTAATTTCAAAAATGCGCAACAAAATTGTTAGAGAAACTCAAATAAGAGATTAAGCGCAGCTATTTTTGTAAGTAGTAAATACTTCAAATAAAGCCCTGTGACGTTGGAAGCAAGGAACAAAATTTCGGTTTCGATGAAAATTTCGGTAGTCAAAATTTATAGAAATTTCGGTAGTTAAAATTTTGATTTTGGTTTGAAAAAAAAAAGACGAAAAACATAGTAGAAACTCTATAAATTAATATTTCTACTTTGCAATTTAACATTTAAGCTATATAGCATTATCCATATGGATTAACTTTTATATACATAAGGGAGAAGAATTCGTGTTTTGTATTCCAATAAGCTATCAATCAGCACAATATCTTAAGGTGAGGCTCATGAAACATACATTAACCATACATTAATATTACAATATAATATGAGAGTTTTAATGAATATAATACATCATAATTACACATACATATTATTCAAATACATAAAACACCAAAAGAATTATTGAAGGCATGCACCGTTCAATGTAAGAAAGTCAAAAGAGAATAGATTGTGAAAGAACCATTATTGAAGGCAAGAAAGAAAACACCGAAAGAAATTTATTATTGAAGGCAAGAAAAAAACACAAAAAAAAAAAGCTATTGAAGGCACACCAAAGGAAAGCAAGGAAACACCAAAAAAACGTTGTTGAATGCACAAAAAGAAAGTTGTGGAAAGATTATAGGAGCATTATTGAAGGTAAGCAAGAAAACTCCAAAAGAAAGTTGATGATTGAAACTTTCCAAAATTACCGAAATTTCGATGGAAATTTCCGAAATTTCGATGGAAATTTCGGTAATTTCGGAAAGTTTCCGCTTAAAAAGATTGAAATTTACCGAAACTATCTAAATTACCGAAATTTCGGTATTTTCCGCTGATATTGAGACGTACCCCGATTCAACTTTCGGGACTCCAAAAATACCAAAATTTCGACCGAAATTTCGGTATTTCGGTTGAAATTTAGTTCCTTGGTTGGAAGTTTGATATGTACATACAGATAAAGCAGAATGAGGAAGAGAATGTCAAAACACATCTGTTTTAAGTTGTGTGAATTACTTAAAACGATCCAAGATGATACATCAAAACTTTATTAATTTATTTAAAACAGAGATTGTATCTGGAAAACTTGCAGTTGCTTATGAGGCTAATGAATCCACATCTGTCTACAGATCAAACAGTTGCTTCAGATTGATGTAAGGCCCTGTGATATTGGGTCTATGGCTCCACCATAACTTGGAAACTTGCTGGTAAACAATTTCAGTTGGATGGCCGGAGTCGAAAAACACATACTCAGTAACATTTTCACATAACTCATACTTTGTCACACCTCTCTTCCCTCCACAGCTGCTAATTCCTCTGAACGGACCAGAACCACAACATGCCATCTTTCCTTCCTTGAAACCTAAACACAACATCATCAAACACAATACGTAAATTAAAAGATAAAAGTGAAATGGTTACTAAACAGACCCTAAAATTCGAAAAAGGACAATGTGGGATCGCTATGTATTACCATATGTTGATGGATTATTGATTCTTTCATATATGTATTGGTAGAAATTTGGAATTGAATACTTGAGTCCGTGGAGGTGTGTCTTCTGCTTCAGGAGGATTTTGTCAAGTGCTCTGTTGTGTAGTATTCCAAGTTCTATAATTTCTTCTACACAAGCACCGGTGTTTTCAGGGTTAAGTGCTCTTGCACCTGGTGTACACCCAAGAGGCATCAAGCTCGGAACCCCAAATTTCCTTCCTCCTTTCTTGTGTATTTCCTTAAAAAAAGCATGTAAGGAAGCTAGTATGAAAATCTTTTATCTGTTGTGTTTGTTTGAAAGCTTAGAAGACAATGCATGCTGCTACCTTGATCACACTTTTCAGGTTGCCAATGACCATGCTAACATATTCCTTGGGTGAGTGGCTCTCAAACAAACTGGAGTTTGTTGTGAACGGCAAAAAATAATCATTGCTTCCGATACTGATTAAGTAGACGGCTTTTGACAGAAATGTTTTGGCTTCGGCATTGCCTAGTTCTTGCCTCAGATGTTTCACCACCTTCTTGAAATGTTTGAGTTGAGTTTTAAGGTCTATCACCTGAAAACAGCAGAAAATCATAAATCCTCTGGTTTCGTGGCAGAGTCCTCCAAATTGTCCTGAAAGTTTCTCTTTGAAATTTCATGTACAATTTAAAACCCAATACCAAAAAAGTAATCAATGATGATATTGAAGCATTTTCGGTGCTTTTAAAAAACCAAACGTCTTCTATAGAGTCAGTGTATACAAGGTAGATCACATACAAATCCTTGATAAGTTTCAGGAAGAGCACCAGCACCAGCAGATGCAAAGTTTACTCCATCAGTATAGTTGTTGAATCCAGGTTGTAGATATGGTTTTACTAATGGCAAGTTCGCATACTCAGCTGCAGCATGAATGGAAATTTTGTCAATCACATGAAAATGTCAATTTTGATGTCATTTAGGCAGGATCTTACCAATGAAATCTGGGATTAGACGGCCATCGGAAAATCTACCAGTGGGAGACCTAAAGAAGGTCTCCCCATAGGGCATGAAATTTGACTGGTAAGAAGTTGTAGTGTTAATGTAGTTATTGTTCCCCACATCAAATAGTGAATCACCAAAGATGAACAAGGCTACAGGCATTTTCGGACGCCCCAAATCGCCATGGCTGCAGCTACTTGGGATGAGAAGGCTTGCACTAAATGCCAGGATACATATTTCCCAACTTATAATTGCCATTCTATTGCTGATTCCACCTGGTATATGCTTTAGAATGTGTGTTTATAATATATAGGTCTGAATTACTTGGGGTGAGAAAAACCAATTTTGACTACTATGATATTAAACTGTCAAAGATGTTTGCTTTGAGTTATTTAATAAGAAATTTTGAAATAGATGTACATTTGACCTTGTTTGTGGAATCTGCGATGAACGTTATTGCGCTAATCACCAAAAATCTTGACTTCTGTTTTCATTCTAAATTATTATATCATAATAACCTTTGAATTCACAGAAGAGCTGATTTGCTGAAAAGTAGTAACCCCAATATAATAGTAGTTTCAAGAGAATTGGGAAATGTTATTGGCACTCCACTTTTTTCATTATGAACTTCATCTATGTATAAAAATTAAAGAGAAAGTAAAGTGCATTTTGAAAAAATTGGAGTGGGAATAACAATTCCCAGAGAATTTTCTCCATTTTATCAGGAGTATGTTGAGAACTTATAATATACAAGCTTTCAAGCTTTTAAAGTTTAATTGATTAATAATATACCAACAATCCATAGTAAAATCGAATACTATGCAATCCATAGTATTCATTTGAATAGATGCATAAAAGATAACAATCCATAGTAACTCTGCAAAGAAACATAGAACATAAAAGTCAGAGGCTATTAAACAGTGAGTCGATAATCGACTACTGCAAGAGATGCAAAGAATATTGTAAATAAGCTTATAAAGTAGAGAACTAATTGAAATTGATGAATCCATTTGAATAGATGCAAAGAATATTGTCATCTCAAATAAAATTCAACATTTACGAAATTTCTATGCTGTGTTTAGATGAGGAAATTTCAAATGTGCAGAAATTCTAAAATGACGGATATTAAATTGACGTCAACTAAAATTTCGAGAATTGAAAATTAATTTATTTGGGTATCATATAGATGGAATTTTCAAAACAACAAAAATTTGAAAATTCTATTGTTTGAATATATTTACGTTACTTGTGGAAATTTCAACAATACCAACTCAGAGCATACCACCCAATAATGAACGCCATTGTTCACAAAGAGCAGTACTAGAGTAAACAAAGCATTATACTAGGTTCAGAAACAAAAGATATAATTTAATAATCAATGCAAACAGCAAAACAAACAGTCTTTCTTCAGTGCAGAACAGGCTTAGAATCCACCAAATTTTCTATCGTGCTACAGTAACATTACTACAGTGATTTTTTTACCTTGCAATTTGGTCTGATTTTAAACCAGTTCTGAACTGAAAAAAAAGCCACAAAACACAACCAACGACTTCAAGAAAGCAGCAGCCGCCGACCGACGATCGCATCTGCACAATCCTCAAATTCATTCTTTCCTTTGACCAAATTCATCAAACCCATTCATAAAATATCACAATCTTGACTGAACAAGATCTATTTCGAAGAGATTTTGAAGAAAGCATGACCTGCGGTTTATAAAGAGGAAGCTATGGCGGGCAGCGATGCAGCGAAAGAGAAGGAGGAGAAATTCCGCTTGGCATACAAGGAAAAGAGATTTCCTATCAACGTAGGAAATTAGAAAATGACGACCCTTTGGACAGAAATTCAACTCGGGAATTGGACTCTCCAATTTCCTCGATAGTTTTCCTGCGGCAATTCAAGATTTCCATTAGCCAAACGCGGAAATTCCAATTTTCTATGAATAAATTCCGACTTTTTTTCAAATGACGACCTGTTTTGATGCATCCAAACACACTGTAAATCTATTAGATTTCAAGAAAGAAAAAATAAAGTGACAAAATTATACCAATCCAAATGCTTTATTTCATCTCATTTTTTCTGAACTAGATTTCAAGAAAAAAAAATAACAGAGTGACAAAATTATACTAATCCGAATGCTTTATTTCATCTCATTCTTTTTCTGAATTGACTGGGTGATTTCTAACAACCTAGGCATCTGCAAAGGTTTGGTCAAATGGAAATCCATGCCTTGCCTTGAACGACATTGGATAGGGCGGAAATGAATCGGCCGTCGGCGTTTTCGTCGGTGAAATTGGAAGCTGAGCCGAGTGAACAATCAGAGAAATTGCGAGGGGGCGAGATGATGATGATGATGATGGGGTCCAGTGAACTTCATTTCCCGCGATGATAAACCACCGCACATCGGCATTTGATTCGGAGCCGACCCGACGAACGCGGCAGTGAAAGTGAAGAGAGACGCTCTCAACAATTTGGAGGGAGTCGACCCACGCCGAGAAATATCTGGAAGCATTGAGAACAATTTGGAGGGTAAAATAGGGATTTCATTGTACATATGGGGAAAGTTGAGATTTTTGTGCATTGAGGCAAGGACAGAAGGGTCCGCTCACTGTACATATGGGGAAAGTTGGTTTGCTGTAAGAGTTGTAACCCAAATATACTAGTAGTTTCAAGAGAATGTTTTCCACCATTTTATTAGGAGTATGTTGAGAAATTACACTAATATACAAAGATGATGTATCTGCAAACTGCTCAGTTGCTTATTGGACAGAAAAATGCATCTGCAAACTGCTCATTTGTTTATGAAACTAACAAATCGAGATTTGGCTAAACTTCGAATAGCTCCTTCAGGCCATGGCTCCACCATAACTTGGACACTTTCTGGTAAACCCTTTCAGTTGGATGGAACGAGTCGAAAAAGACATATTCACTCACATTGGCACACAACTGATATTCAGTCACACCACCTCTCTTCCCTCCACAGGTATAATACGCTCCATATGGACCGGAGCCACAGCAAGCCGTCTTTCCATCCTTGAAACCTTCACAACAGAAGGAACATCACAAAAGAGACAAGACTTATTAGCTTATGACAGAAACAAAGCAGAGGAAAACAGAACTAAACGGTGGAGGTTCCATACCATATTTTGATGGATGGTTAACTACATCTTGTAGGTAATCGTGGAGATTAATCTTTGAGTATTTGAATCCTGGGAGCTCTTTCTTCAGCTTTGGCAGGAGTTTACTAAGTGCTTTGTTGTGAACTTTTACTAGATCTGTAACTTCTTCTGTCGAGGGGCCTGTGTTTCCTGGTTGAACTACTCTCATGCTTGGGACATCCTGCAGAGGCGGCAAGCTTGTAAATCCAAATTTTACTCCCCCTTTCTTGTATACTTCCTGAAACAATGCATATAAGTTTTATAAGGTTTCCGAATTCATAACCATAAGAACGAACTTTTACATGAATCCTACAACAAAACATTGAGAACAAGAAGAATCAAGTTATATGTTACTTTGATCCAAGTAGTGAGGTTGCCAATAACCCAGCCAACATATTCTGTGTGGTTGGAATTGGTTGCTAGTGAGGAAAAGTAGTCATTGCCTCCAATGCTGATTAAGTAAACCGCTTTGGACAGCAATGTGTGGGTTTCTGCATCCCCTAGTTTCTTCCTCAACTGCTTCTCCACCTTCTTGAATTGACTTCGCTGAGTTTTAAGGCTAATCACCTGAAAACAAGAAATCGCACAATTGCAGTCACACGAATTTAAATGACTAAAGTACTAACTTAGATGCTGAAATTGTAAGTAATGGTGCTTTTGGGAATGATTTTGTAATAGAACACCACTTTGAAAGAGAAACACCTCACATGTGCTTCTTAAAAGTGTTGGCGCCCCCCCCGCCCCACCCATATTATTCTAAATTGATCTATAAGATGGTGGAGTGTACACAAAGAAAAGAGAACAGTTACTCCCCCTCCCGGGTTTTTTTCAGCCCCCGCCCCCCCCCAGGGGGAAAGTTTCTCCCCTTAAGTGGTTCTTTTGGCCCCGGGGCTGTTGTTGCCCCGTTGTTTGCGGGGTTGTGGTGTCCAGCTGCAACATGAATACAAAAATATGTAACCTGTTGACCCTAATTTCCACGTAAGGAAATCTTACTTTCTTGAATGCGCGGGCGTGCCACCAATAGCACCGTCGCGGTCTATTGGACTTGTGAATGGGTGATTGCGCGTCTTTGACCTCTCGCCAAACGATTGTGCTAGACAGGGGACATGCAAGAGTAAGTCTAGACAAGAGTTCTTTTTTGCCTTTGGGCGATAAAGGACTTTATTAATAATTCAAAGTGCTACACTGATAGTTAAGGATTAAAATCCTTATTGAAATGAAGAACAAAGCAAATTAAAGTAAAGATAAATACAACCGGGATGCGCGTCGGTTGCGGGTGAAGGAGAACTAGATCGGCCTAGTCTATGCGTCGTCGTAAAAGCACGATACTCGTGATCGGCTACGTCCGGAAGCGATACTCGTGATCGTCCCTTGGAAGTCCGGTGCTCGTGACCGTCTTCTGCCGTCGGTGCCTTGCGGCGAAATCTGGTTGCCTTGCGGCGAAATCTGGTGCCTTGCGGCTAAATCTTTTTAGGGATTTGTGTTGAGGGATCGGGGATCTTTGACTTGTTGCATGAGCTCTTCTTTATATAGGCGACGCTTCATGGATCTTGGGCTTTTCCTTGGACGGCAAGTAATGAATCTCCCACTTGAAGTCTACTTTCCCTTTCTCTAAAAATCCTTCTTAAATTGGGTTGCCGAGAATCCTTGTATGATACTTACTCGATTTCTTGCGAATCTAGGATATCTTCTATATTGGAAAGATTGCTGGCAGCTTGACTAATCTGAGTCCAAGTTGGACTAGTATTTAATCTCATTAATGGCATAAAGGAAATAAAGCCACGCCTTCCAAGATAGCCACATGAATTGGCCTTATAAACAAAGGATATTAATTCCCTTGAAAGACAAGCCAGCACATAAATCCTTTGTTTAATGAAACCACCATCACCTCTTGAAGCCACGTCTTGGCTTTGAGACAAAAGAAACCTTCTCCAATTAAAGTCAATGTTTGGATTCATGATTTAATTAGGCCACTGCTTGGCCTTGACTTTGACCTCAAGTTCAATCACTGCATGCCTTTCTTTCCTATTGGAAACCATGATGAATATCTTCCACGCCAATTGCAATTAAGTAGTGATTTCCATACTTGATTGCATCTCCAAACAATTCTCCACTGATAAGATCACCATAAAAACTAGGATTTGCCTTGATTTGCCACTGCTTGGCATATAATCCCTTCAAGCCCACGTTAGACTAGGGTTTGCACAAAACGGGCTCAAACATAGCCCCCTAGTTTCCATGAATTGAGTGAAATTTATAAGAACTATAGTCACAAACGAGCTTCTTTGAGTAGCAGCCGAATTGCTCCGATGAACAAGGTGAGGACTTTGAAAGTAACAGCCACAATCAGCCACTGGAGGCCTTTGATGCGAGACTAGTTGTCACAGGACTCATAATGGAAGTTTAATCACGATCAGCCACTAGAGGCCACTGGTTCAACGCAGACCTTGCGTGAAATCTCACCTTATTTAATACAGAATACCATCATGAGCTGAGAACAAAAGAGATGTCAAAGTCTGCAATTCTTTTCCTGACAGAGAAACGCAAGCTGAAGTGGAAGATTTCTGATATGATCACGGAAAACAGAGTCTTGAAGAAGCATCTTAGAGTCTGAATTACTGCGGCAGATTAGACTAAGGAAATCCAACTCAAGTAGACCACCCTAAGTTGTTTCTGGTCTGCACTTGTAGGCCACTGGCAAATCTTCCACTTCAAATCGTTCACTTCAGATCTACCACTTCAAATTCAGCAGGCAGTCTAAAAAACTTGTAATGTTGGCTTCAAAGAATATTTTCATGATTATGAGGTCACAATAATCGGCCACCTGGGCGCATGAACAGACCACATAGGAGGACACATGGAAGGCCTTATGATGGACACATTGAAAGCCACATGAATTGGCTACATACTGACACCACATGGTTGGCCATATAATGGCCTTGCATGATTGACACTTCATGCTCCATGACGTGTCATTTGGCCAGCAAGGAAGCATTGTTAATTAATATGCCAATTTCAATAAAAATCATTGATGTAATCACACTCAAGCCACCACGTAGCAAAGCCTTTTAAATATACTGCAGTGTAAAAAACCATAAATTGGCTCTGACCTTACTGGCATGATGCTTGACACTTAGCTTGAATATCATATTGAGATAATGAATCCATCTGGAAGTCTAATGCTGAATAATGTACCAACTCTAAAAAGAAATAGGCCACTCTATGCCCCTTAGCTTGGGCTCATACATCTCGCCATTGGAATGATGAGAGTAACTCCGTCAAAAAGATTTGTGATAATTCGCGCACTAAACCAATCTGCCAATCCCTTCTCTTCACTGATTTATGACGAAGCAAATAATGTGATCCAAGAAGGAAATTGCCACATACTGGCATTTAGCTTCAGAAAAGCGAACCAACTTGTTTGCGACTGATTATTGGATACTTGGTTCTTCATGAATTGAGAAAAATCAGCCCCCAAGTCTGCTACCAGTCACCACCTTAGCCACCGTAATTTTCATGGAAACTATAGTCACGAAAAAGCTCTTCAAGTAAGCCACTAGTTGGCCGCTATCTTGTGCATGAACATCTGTAGGAAGATTAAACTAGCTTTGAACTTTCTTTGGGAGATGATCGGCCACTCGGGAGGCCGCATGAAGGCAACATGATTAAGACCACAAAAAACGAACGCGCGGGAAGACCAAATATAGAGAAACCCCATGAGAGCCACATGGAAGACCTTATAATCGGCCACTTATGAGATAAGATTGGCTACTCATTTATTTCCTCCACGTATATCAATAATAATTCAAAAGTAACTCTCGATAGGCATAAGATGAATATGATGTTTCAGAACTGCATGTAGCATATCGGAGTGGCTTAATATCACGTACCAAATTATGAGAAAAGATCTGCTTCTCCTGCGGTAATTCCAAGATGCTTCCTGATCATGTACCAAGTGCTAAAGTCTCTTGGAAGATCCACCAAAGCGGCCACTGCCTTGGCCTAGAATATCTCACGAAGCCTAAATTGCTCATTGAGGATCTGCTTTATTCACTTGTAACCTCATAGAGTAGGCCAGCGATATCTTATCCTCCGTAGGGGGTTCGAAGAAGGTACGAACATGGGTCACCAAAGCTAACTTTCTGAACTCTTCAAAGGTGTTTAGATGAATTTCCATTTTTCCAATGGCAGCATCCCTGTTCAACCAGATGTGATGTGGCTCTTTACTTCTTCCGTATCGTGCACTCCAATTAGCCAAAGGTATATCAACTTTGATGGTCACATGATGATCGGCCATTTATTGGCCACTCATGATATTCATTTTTTAATTGGTAAAGTACCAACTCATAATGAATCAAGCCAAGTAGTCAAGTCAACTCCTTTGAAACTCCATGTGCTTCATCTGACAATTGATAAGGTGATGCCACCAATGTGCCATGTGGCCTGACCACATATTACAGTGTGATTCTTGAAGAATCATGGCTTTGGCTTATCCACTCTTTGCACCTGCAGTGTCTTCTACAATTTGTTGAGAGCACAACTTTTCCCTTCGTCAATCCTTGAGATTCAGTTCAAAAAATTTATTGCCAAACTAAAACATTATACTGCATATCGCCACATTAGCCCCTCTAGTTTTCATGGCTCGAGAGAGGCATGGAAACTATATAGCCACAAACAGGTGCTCCCTGCAGAACCAAGCTGAAAACCGTTGAATAGGATGCAAACAATTGTCACTGAAGTGCAAGTTCTCAACTGATCATGTGACTGGATTCAATATGGAGATTAATATTAAGCCACGAGATTGGCCTATGTAGTCTCTCTTTTCTCTTTCAGGTGGCAAATCAGGTGTAAAGCACAGTCAAACGGAAACAAATCCTGTCACCAAAGCCCCTTGTCTTCATGAAGTCTTCTATCTTTGTATCGGGGCCCATCTTGAGAAAAGCTTGTTGAAACCACCTACTTTGGCTCAGTAGGTATAAGTACTTTAGTAGAGAGAGAATTGTTTTATATGATGTGGCGGTAATCAATGCAGACAACCTCCAAAAATTTCTTGTTTGACTTGAAATGAGCAATCCCTTGATGCATTAGGCCACTAATTTGGCCCATTATATAGCCCCCAAGCCTTCATGAACTAATTGAGGAAAAATTCATGAAAACCGTAGGCATAAACCATCAATTCATCGCCTGAGCCCGATTGATAATCATGTGCCAGAAATTATCCAAGCCTTCAGGAGTAGGAAATCTGTTGTCTTCTCGCTTGGGTCTACTCCTTCACACCATATGCTAGCCATTAATAATTTAATAGGTGTCATGTAATGAAGTGATTGCTATGAGCACTGAAGTTGATGAGTTGAATCTGGACTGCATGCCCCTGCTCTTTGGTCAATGCTCCATCTGCTTAGAATTGTCTTCATTTTCACACGTGCTACCTTCACTTCTTGGTAGGCCACATATTGGCCTTGATGAAAGAGCAATTTATCTGTCACTTAATTTTGGCATTAGTGTTACCTTGTAAAGTGTGATGGACATAACAAGTCTCCAAACTTTTCCCACCATCTGACATGCAAGACTTTAAGAACCACCACTTGGCTTTAAAAATTCTTATTTGACTAAGATGGAGAATGCCACTTACTGGCATCAACATGCAAACATTTGATCCTCATAAAATAATGAGAGCCTCGAGTATAGTGAATATGATGAGCCACTAATTTGGCTTGAATGAAAGCAAACCTTTTGATGAGGCTTGAAATTGGGCCACGTATCTGGCCGATGCTACTAAATATATTTTTTTCTCTTTTTCCTTTTTTTTTTTTTTTTTTTTTTTAAATGCAAAAGGACTAAAATTAAAATAAACTCAATGAACACACCTTTGGGGGTGGCCAGCTGTGCTTTACTCCCAACCTTGAGTGTTTAACCTTCTCACCGAAAACTCCATACTTCTTTAGACAGTGGAGCAGTGCAGCAGCAAGTTGAGGATGAGAGCTCAAATATCCTTTGGACTTCTTGTATGATGGGAATCCAAGCCCCCCAAGCATGGTGATTTGACTAATCATGATCTCAAATTGCAATCTACTTGATGGTGGCTTGAACAAGTCAGCCTTATTGCCCACGATGAAATCAATCATGAAAGTTTCACTTTGGACCACTGTTTGGTCGTTCTCTTTCAATGTTTCCTCTGCCCTCTCTTTACTGTTGAATGAGTTGCATTTGACTTTGGTGGTGAGCAATTCTTCATGTTTCCTCTTTTCCAACCACGCCTCACCATATAAGATACAATGATATTGGGAGGCCCCACCTTGCTCTTCTTTTGTCATTTGGGACAGAGGTGTTTTCATCTTGTCTAAGGCTTCATAAAATCTGGAAATTTCTTGAGGAGCTCTTATTCTCCTAGGCTTTTTATTTACCAAGGTTTCTTGATCATGGAGCTTGGCGTTGCTTTCCTCAATACTTTGTTCCTTGATCAAGGAATAATCTTCAATGTGGGCCACACCTTGGCCTTGCACATGCATGGAATCACCAATTGCTAGAAATTCCTTGTCTTTTCCCTCCTTATCATAGAATATACAATAATTACCACTGGGTTTCTTAGCTTGGTCTTCTTTGGTGATGAGAAACTTTCTGGCTGGCACATCAATGTGATTACCAAGCACCACATCTATTTTCATCTCGTCTTCGATACGGGCCACATGTTGGCCATGATTGACTGTTGATCTATCCAAAGGAGGTGGCCAACCATGTTTCACGCCCAAACTTGACCGTGTAATCCTCTTGTTGAGAGCACCATACATCATCAGATCATGGAGTATTGCAGCAGGATGATAATGAGAGCTTGGATGTTCGCCGGTCCTCATGTAGGATGAAAATTCAAGCCCCCCAAGCGTGGTGAGTTGTCGAATCAAGATAGAAAGCTCCAAGTCAGCCGGTAGCGGCTTGAAGATATCGGCCTTGTCACCAACAATGAGATCAATTCTCGAAATTTCGTTTTGGACCACTGTTTGGTCTTCCTTCAGAATTTCTTTCTCCATCAAGAATTGATAATTTTCTTCATAACCACTCTCGCCATGGAGCTCACAAAAATCACCATTGACAATATCATCATGGTTCTCCTTTGTGACGAATATCTTCTCGGCCGGTACATCAACATGATTGTTAACCTTTTCTATGTCTATTTTTCATGTCTGCATGTTGGCCCTCCGGTTGGAAGTCTCCTCCAACACTAGGAATTGAAGGTGTAGTGGCCACTTGTATTTGGCCATCAGGCACTTGGACTCTACTTCCTTGCTCCTTTGGCCTTCTCTTTCTTCTTTCAAGAAGTTCCACTAGCTGTGCTGTACTCTTACGACAATCTTCTGCAGCTTTCGCTAACTTCTTGCGATTCTCCTCCAAAGCTTTTTCTGCATGTGCAGCTCTTTCTTCCACCCTCCTTTTTACTTGATCTTCGAGATTGATGTGGGAGACGGCTCTTTCGAATGTGGAAGATTTGCACGCAGACATTTGAAGTTGATCAATTTTCATGCCACTGTTGCTGGCCTCTTTTGTCTTCCATTTATCCCAATCAGGTGTTTGCTCCGGCCGCTTATGTGGAAGATGCGGCCTTGTCTTGACTGATTGAGTTTCGATATTTGGCTTGACAGACACCATACCGAATAGTGTTTTAGCCATAGAACCAAACAGGACGTTGGACATGGCTTCTTCATCGCCGACCTTTGCTTTCCCATTATCGGTTGTGGGAGATGGGCGATCTTCGCCTACTTGAGAAGCAGCGGCCATCCCTCTAGCTTTTTGAAATTGTTGCGCGAGCCTGTCAGATACTTTGCCCTCCAGCTTATAGAAACCATCATTCATAGATTTTCCGAGATCTCTCTTATTTCCTGAGAGTGAAAGTAAGAGAAATTCGATGGACCTATTCTGGTTCTTGATGTTCTTCTACCTCTCCAGGAAGATGGCTTGCGCATCTTCGACTTGGCTCGTACTGTATTGCAGTTTCTGGTTCAAGCTATGTCTGAAATCTTCTTGGATCTGGGCCATGTTGTTGATGGCCGTCATCAGTTCGTCGTGCATAACTGATGGTGGTGTTGTGGAAGATCTGCTCCTAGATCTTCCAGATGTGTCTGATCCAGCAAGGGGTATGCTCCTGATTCGCCATGTAGGAGGCGTAGCACTTATGTCCCACTGGGCGTGCCAATTATGTTGACCCTAATTTCCACGTAAGGAAATCTTACTTTCTTGAATGCGCGGGCGTGCCACCAATAGCACCGTCGCGGTCTATTGGACTTGTGAATGGGTGATTGCGCGTCTTTGACCTCTCGCCAAACGATTGTGCTAGACAGGGGACATGCAAGAGTAAGTCTAGACAAGAGTTCTTTTTTGCCTTTGGGCGATAAAGGACTTTATTAATAATTCAAAGTGCTACACTGATAGTTAAGGATTAAAATCCTTATTGAACTGAAGAACAAAGCAAATTAAAGTAAAGATAAATACAACCGGGATGCGCGTCGGTTGCGGGTGAAGGAGAACTAGATCGGCCTAGTCTCTGCGTCGTCGTAAAAGCACGATACTCGTGATCGGCTACGTCCGGAAGCGATACTCGTGATCGTCCCTTGGAAGTCCGGTGCTCGTGACCGTCTTCTGCGTCGGTGCCTTGCGGCGAAATCTGGTTGCCTTGCGGCGAAATCTGGTGCCTTGCGGCTAAATCTTTTTAGGGATTTGTGTTGAGGGATCGGGGATCTTTGACTTGTTGCATGAGCTCTTCTTTATATAGGCGACGCTTCATGGATCTTGGGCTTTTCCTTGGACGGCAAGTAATGAATCTCCCACTTGAAGTCTACTTTCCCTTTCTCTAAAAATCCTTCTTAAATTGGGTTGCCGAGAATCCTTGTATGATACTTACTCGATTTCTTGCGAATCTAGGATATCTTCTATATTGGAAAGATTGCTGGCAGCTTGACTAATCTGAGTCCAAGTTGGACTAGTATTTAATCTCATTAATGGCATAAAGGAAATAAAGCCACGCCTTCCAAGATAGTCACATGAATTGGCCTTATAAACAAAGGATATTAATTCCCTTGAAAGACAAGCCAGCACATAAATCCTTTGTTTAATGAAACCACCATCACCTCTTGAAGCCACGTCTTGGCTTTGAGACAAAAGAAACCTTCTCCAATTAAAGTCAATGTTTGGATTCATGATTTAATTAGGCCACTGCTTGGCCTTGACTTTGACCTCAAGTTCAATCACTGCATGCCTTTCTTTCCTATTGGAAACCATGATGAATATCTTCCACGCCAATTGCAATTAAGTAGTGATTTCCATACTTGATTGCATCTCCAAACAATTCTCCACTGATAAGATCACCATAAAAACTAGGATTTGCCTTGATTTGCCACTGCTTGGCATATAATCCCTTCAAGCCCACGTTAGACTAGGGTTTGCACAAAACGGGCTCAAACATAACCATTGGTGTCATTTGTTGTGTTATCAATGGTCGTTAGCTTGCAGGAAGGGTGTTTGAAGAAATGCCTGAAACAAGTATGCTGAAGAAAAACAGTACTCACAGCATGATTCTTACCGATGATATCGGGGACTAGCCGGCCATCAGAGAACCTACCAGTCGGGAACTTGAAGAAGGTCTCACCATATGGCAACCAATTTGCCTGGAAATCAGTGGTTGTATTTATGTAGTTATTGTTTCCAGGATCGTATAGAGAATCGCCGAAGACGAACAGGGCTACATGTTTTTGGTGAAGAGTAGAGTCCCCATGGGAGCTGCTTCGAGCAACAAGGACTGCACAGAAGGCCAAGATATAGCAGATAGGAAAACTTGAAGCTGCCATTTTCAGTATTTGTTCTGTTTTCCTTTGTGCTATATAATACGCTCCTCCGTTACAATTCGATTAAAAAAATGGCTGAAATTCTAAGCTGCCAGACCTCTCTTGTCCACGTTGCTGTCGTTAAAAGAATTTATTTATCCGGATAACACAAAAGAAAAGGACAAGGACAGTGAACTGAAAAATAAAAGGACAGCAAATCTTTGATAAGATGCTTTTGGATATTTGACTTTGTTCACTGGTGATAATTGAGCTTCAGATGAATACAAGAGCAAAGGTTATCTACGTGAATCACGTTAGGGCAGGCTATTTAGATACGTTTTGAAAATTGGCCATTCAAAGTCCAACAAAAGACTAGCAGCCTCAAAGTCAATGGACAATTTGCAATTCCAGTGGATTAAGTGTCACTGTAATGCCTAGCTCAGCTGCAGCATTCAGCAGATCGGCAACCCCTCTAGTATCTCCACAGAGGCTATCGAGAAAACTTGCATGCAACGAATTCATCCACATCCACATACTCAGACTATCTTACTCACGATCATGTCGTCTTCCTTGACATTCAGAGAAAATGAAAGCTTATTGAAGTCAAAGTCAATGTATTTCAGCTAAATCAACCGGAATTTTTTTTTTCTTCTTGAAACTACTTGATGGTAAATAAATAGTCTGAAAACTACTAGATATATAGGTACAGTTTATTATTGGTTATTAAAGCACAGAGTGCTTATATAGTAGGAAGCGGTTTTGTTCGTGCTCTTGCATTATAAATATGGCGAATTTCATGACAATTCAAGGTGCTTCATGGAAGGTGATTATCTAGAAAGCACTTTCGTGACCAGCAAGCGCTTTGAAGTTATTTTGTCAAGCCTTGAAAGAAGTGCTTTTGGTTTTTAAAAACGCTTTTAACTCTTTTAGAAACACTCTGAAATAAGCAGAAAGAAAGAAATATAGCTCTAGTTTCCTTTCCAATTTTCTTGGTTCCAAACACAATTTAGCTGTAATTTAATTGCTGCTTTCTACTAGATGTCAGTTGCTTGCTTAAGATCTATATGAATTACATATTATAGCAAGTTATCTCGTACGTTTCTTATTTAGCTAGGTACAGTACTATTTCATTGCAAGGCTATGTCCCGAAACAGAGTCCACTAACACTCTTGAAGCATTATGACATATGTAGCTTATGAACGCATCTACAATATATTTGCTTGAGATTAATTCTCAGCTGCTTAAAATAGTGATTTCAGATTGTATGGCACAGCGTAGCTCGAATTTCCTCCCGAACATAGCTTGGCAAGTTGTCAATAGACCCTTTCAGTTGGATGAGCAGAGTCAAAGAAGACGAATTCACTTGCACTGTCACATAAATTGTATTCTTTGACCCCTCCCTTCACTGATCCACAGTTCAAAATTCCTCCATAGGTAGAGCCGCCGCTGGGGTGTTCCAATCGGAGTTCCGGAACCGGGCCCCCAGTTTGAGTGGGCCCCTAATTTTTTAATTTATATTTTATATATTTAATTTTTATATTAATATTTATCTTAAATAAAAAATTTATTCTTATTTAACACCATTTTTCACTGTACTCTTTCTTGTTTTCATTACAGCAAGAGAGCTTTATCAAATATTAACATACTAAAATATTGTAGGATTAAAGTTTGTTGATTTGTTGATCATTTATAAAAAATTTATTCATAATAAGCTTTGCGCAGATTCAATACAATTATCGTTTCTACACTTTATTATAAATTGTACTTCATGTTTATTTTTTCATCGTTCGTACATTCAACATTAAAAATAATCATTATGATTTTTCAGACGGTTGAAAGGCCATAATAAAAATTTTGAACTAGGCCCCCAAAATCTCAGCCACGGCTCTGTCCATAGGGACCACTCCCACAGCATGCCACCCTCCCTTCCTTGAAACCTTTTACAATAGACATGAAAACAAGTTACATTAGATATGTTGTGTTACTAGATTATCGATCATACATTGTGCTAGTTGTATGTATCCATACCATATTTAGAAGGGTGATTGATTCTTTGTTTGAGGAACTCATACAAATTGGAAAGTGAGTATCTGAATCCGTTGAGTCTGGTCATGTTTTGCAGGAGTTTCAAAAGTTCTTCGTTGTGCAGTTCTACGTATGGTGTAACTTCTTCAAAGCAGGAACCTTTGGGACTCGCTGCAAGTGCTCTTGCAGCAGGGAAACAACCAATAGGCCACAGGTCAAGAAACCCGAAACTTCTTCCTCCCTTCTTGTATATTTCCTAACACAAACAAAAACTTGAATTCGAAATTATCATCGAAAACAATGTAATGTACATGCACATTCGATAACATTAGTATGTGCATACATTGATTGCTGTACTTATGTTGCCGATCACCATCCTTACGCGTTCCTGGTGAGTTTCAGAATAAAGCAGGCTGGAGTTTGTTAGGAAAGGAACGATGTAATCATTGCTTCCGATGCTAAATAAGTAAACAGCTCGAGATAGGAGAAGCGTGGCTTCTTCATGGCCTACTTTCTGCCTCAACACCTTACAACACTCTCAAAGTTTGCTATTTGAGAATGAAGGTCTACCACCTGAAATTAGGCACATCATTAATCACACGATTAGTTCATATACAAATAACTAAGGGAACTGTTATTGGCGTCCCGCTTTGGTAACTGCTATGAGGTTTGTGTACGTGCTTTGTTATTGTTATTGACATCAAGATTTCATTACCGAGCCTAGGCGAGTTTCAACTAAAACACCAGCACCTGCAGATGCAAAATTGACTCCAGAAGTATAGTTGTTGAACCCAGGTTGCAAGTATGGTTGAATATATGGCAACTTTGCATACTCAGCTGCGAACAGTAGTATATAACTGAAAATTTGTACTAACAATATACTTCACAAGTTCTTGTAAAATGTAAAGCAATTGTATATCTTACAAATAAAATCAGGAATTATACGGCGGTCGGAGTTCCTCCCAGTTGGGAAGTTAAAGAATGTTTCACCATAGGGCCGAAAATTGGCATGCAGATTGGTGTTGATGTAGTTATTGTTTCCAGCGTCAAACAATGAATCTCCGAAGATGAAAAGGGGCACTACAGGTTTGTTTGAGAACCTATGCTCGGCGTGACTTTCGGTTGTGAACAAGGTGATCATAATGCTTCCAGAAACAGAAGGCAAAGAACTCGGAACTCATTATGTTAATAGCCATATATCTCCACTGTTCACCTGAATGCTTGATCAAGTACTATTGAATATTAGTTATAGCGCGAAAGCCTTGTGCAATTGCACAGGTTATTGTAACCCCAGAAGCCAGCATTCAGGCAATATATTGCCATGATGCAATTGACTGTAGGACAAAAACAAAGTGACACTAGTAGAAATGTTGGCAAAGGTAACCAATATTGGTTACTAATAGAGGGGTTACTATTGTCCTTTAGTAACCAATATTGGTGACTATCTCCCTCTTTAGTAACCAATATTGGTTATTGTTGGTTACTAACACCCTTTAGTAACCAATAAGGTGTTGGTAACCTAGAGAGGGGTTACTAAAGGGTCTTAGTAACCCCTTCATTTTGGTTATAAAGGGTATTAGTAACCAATATTGGTTACTAATTTTGAATATCAATGTAATTATTAGTGGTATTGTATTAATAACCATTCTTTTATTGATTACTAAAAAAGGGTTACTAATGCCCTCTTTTTTACTAGTGCGATAATGACAAGACAAAGAATCGGCTCCACTACTTCACGGATCATGCTGCCTAACCACATGCACGGCCAACTAAGACCTCAAATTTTAGCCGCAAACAATTCCTGAAATCCGTCTGAATTGGATTTCAGGTGCAGTTGCGAGGACTAACTAATGCTTTATTAGTTATGATTAGGGAGTTGCCAGTAAGATATTCCAAACAATGTGGTTAACCAAGAAGAGGTGTGAGTACGTAATACTTATTAATGCTTATGAGTTATGATTAGGGAGTCGCCAATAATATTCCAAACAATGTGGTTATTAAAGGAGATGTGTGGTTTTAGAGATAAGTTAAGTTGTCCAAAAAGTGAATTAACACCAAGCGCAAAGTAAGTGTTAAGCAAAACACGAGCGCGCAGATTTGATCCAGCAAATGTACAATAATTTCAGCCCATACTAAACACTCATGGACCCAACATTTCTCATTACATATGGGGAAAATTTCCTGACATAGGATCCTTAAGTTGAAGATCAAAGAATGAATAAATTTGACTACTGTTCTAACAAAATCTCACAAGATCATCTACTTAAAGTCAGGTTGAGAACAGAGCTTTGAGATTATTGTTAGGCGCAGGCGAATCGGTAGCTCCATTCCAGAACTGCTGGGCAAACTGCTGGAAGACTTTTTCAGTTGGGTGACCAGAGTCAAAGAAGACATATTCACTCACATTTTGGCACAATTCATACTCTTTCACCCCTCGCTTCCCTCCACAGCTGTAAATTCCTCTGTACGGACCACTTCCACAACATGCCCCTTTCCCTTCCTCAAAACCTTAATAATTTTCCAACATCATCATCATACACAAACACTAATTAGTTCCGTCAAACTCACACATAACATGACACGTGATGTAACTGTCACACACACAAAGAACGTATAATGAAAAGAATGTGCAAGTACCGTATTTAGAGGGGTGAGTTATTCTTTCTGTTAAAAACTCATAGATTTCGGTAAGTGAGTATAGAAATCCCTTGAGTTGACTCTCTAGATTCTTTAGGACTTTGGGGAATACTTGGTTGTGTAGTTTTACATAGGGTGTAACAGCTTCAAAACAGGCACCACTTTTGCCCTTCACTAGTGCTCTTGCGTATGGTAAACACCCAAGAGGATCAAGGCCGATAAACCCGAAATTCCTACCTCCTTGCTTATATATTTCCTACAACATCGGAAATTAACATTTATGAATATGAATATTACCGGTTTCATGGATAGGAAATCCTCAGGTTAGGAACTTACTTTGATCACTGCAGTAATGTTGCCTATCACCAGGCCTACATATTCGTCGTGAGAGTAGGATAGATGCGCGCTGGAGTTTGACTGGAACGGGATTATGTAATCATTGCCGCCGATGCTAAACAGGTAAACAGCTCTGGATAACAAGTCCCTGGCTTCTTGATCTCCTAACTTCTGCCTCAATGACTTCTTAACGCTCTTGAAATATGAAAGTTGAGATTGCATGTCTATCACCTGAAAGAAGGTTCTTGCGCCAATTAGATTCATCAAAAGGAACATGTCACATGTGCAATCTACGGTATTGGAAAAGAAATTAACCATTTTCATATGGGAAACATGTAAGCCATACGGGAGATTGGGAGATTTGAACCTAAGACCTCTTTCAACATTGGAAATAGAAATATCATTAGATTAGTAGTTAGTTAGGCTAATTACATACATACAATGCGTTGAGAGTAGTTTTTTTTTTTGGGTCAATCGTTGAGTGTAGTTTACTTTATGAGATTTCTAAATGAACTTTTTGAGTCAATGGATATGCAAGAGGAGAAGTATTGACTGCTAGCTAGATGTAATAGCACATTGTTTATGCTACATTTGGTTGGTAGCACATCTCTAGCAAAGGTGCATTGAACCCAGTTGTATAAAGTTGCTATAAGAAATGGGTGGCCTACTTTTCATACATACTTTTCATTTTAAAGAAGAACTTAATGTGTATAGTTAGTAGACCAAATTTATACAATGAAAATGATGTCATGACATACCAAACCTTGGCTTGTTTCAACCAGTGCACCAGCTCCTGCAGATGCAAAGTTTGCACCGTACTTGAATTGCTGATTTCCGGGTTGTAGATACGGTGGAACCAACGGCAACTCCGCATACTCAGCTGCAACATTTTAATTAAGTTTTGAGGAGCTGATTTCGGAATAAAAAATTTATTTAAGTGAGTGTCGAGTGCATATCTATAGTATACTTACCAATAAAATCCGAAATCAAACGACCGTCTGAAAATCTACCCGTTGAATTCTTGAAGAACGTTTCGCCGTAGGGCGAGTAATTCGCCCGAAAAGTAGTGTTGATGTAGTTGTTATTTCCGACATCGAAGTAGGAATCCCCGAAGAAGAAAATGGGGACATGTTTGTCTGAGAATCTAAGATGGCGGCTGCCTTGGGTTGGGGTTGGGATGACAAGGAGGACAAAGCATGCAGTAAAAACAAAGAAAAAGACTGGGAAGCTTATAATGATTGCCATTTTTGTTTGCTGGATGCAATCTTAATCTTGAAATCGAGTTTGAACTTTGGATTGTTATTTATACAGGGACATTTAGGCAGAGGACTTCATCTCTCTTCAAAAAGCAAAAGAAAAAGTCAACCACTCATCGGGTGTAAATGGTCCCAATAGAATGAATCCAGAAGAAAGTAATTGCGTGCGCCAACATTAAAATATCATTGTTTTCATCTTATATTAATTATGTATATGCTCATATATATAATAAGGGTGCCCTGAATAAATCCAGAGAAGCTGCATTTGCCTCTGTATCTTTGTGTGCATAAATTGATTTTCAGGGCAACACACAATTCAGTTGAAATTTAGTATTGGGTTGTGAAGGTGTTGGGGTTGTGAAGTTGTTATCTGAGACGTTTACCTTTCAAATTTCCAGAAGCAAATATAAATCTTATAAAATTGTATACCATGTATAATTAATTCTTCCAGAAGCAACGACCTTAGCTTGGCTGTTGGCCTACGGCGCTCAACCTAAGTAGCAAAAGACAGTTGACTTGGTAGTTGTCAACCCAGTCTGGCCTTCTGCTCCTTAGAGTTTCTAGTTGTCTGGTTATGGATGACTTCCTCGGAGAGGGTAGGGAATATTTTCCCCTAACTGAGCTACTGGGCCAGATGTCGGGTTCAGCTTTACCATTTAAGTGCCAAAGCGGGGGTATTTCTTCAGTTCAATTCGGGTTTTGAATTCGTCTGAATTTTTACCTTGCTATAGCATTTTTTTTGTTTGGCTATTTTTTATGTGGGGGGTTTGGCAGGCTCTAAACCAGTCCCGGGACCGAAGAAAATCTGCCAAAGCAGGGATTTTCTTTTTGTCTGTACTTCTTGATTCATCAATATGCATTTGTTGGCCTAATACAAAAACCAAAATATAATGTATGAGAGATCTGCTTTCTATCTTTAATTTAGAAGAGCATGTCCTCCTAAATAACTATAAAGTAAAAGCTCTCATAGCGGGGATAAGCGATGGTTTAATTCAATCCGAACCAACCGATAGAGTTGAAAACTCAAATGCAGAAAGCGATATACGCTTACCTGCACCTTATGCAATGTTTGACTACGCTCTTCAATGACTGGTCAAACGAATCGTAAAGGTATTAATAGGTGCAACAAACAACTAGTTGTCGTCTTCTATTTAATTTGACCAAATAAAATATTGAAAGGTTCAAAGTCACATGATAATTACTTCAAATGTCATGCTTTGAAAGGGACTGCAATTAAAATATGGTTACTCGTCACAATTTGGGATCTAAATGCAAAGTTTTACAAGTCTTGGAAGAGATCTTTGAGATTGTATACACCTTTCGCCTTGGAGTTGTGTACACCACCACTCCACATTTCTTGAGCCAATTGCTTGTAAACTTGTTCACTGAGATGGAAAGAGTCCCAAAACACATGTTCATTCGGATTGTCGCACAATTCATACTCCTTGACTATTCTTTTCCCTCCACAGCTAAAGACTCCCCTGAACTGCCCTGTTCCACAGCATGCTCTTTTTCCTTCCTTAAAACCTTCATAATTCACATAATTAATTAGACAAAATTCTGTTTAGTAAACCAGAATCGTTTAGGTTGGGTATACTCATCAAATCATTTTCTAAATGGGCCTAGCAGATTGGTCCTGGCCGACTACCATGGCATGGAACCCATACATTTTCACCCAAAGATGACAAAAAGAAACACATGATTTGACCACAAATGTGCTTGGAAGACTTACCATATCTAGAGGGATGTCTCATTCTCAGTCTAAGATTTCTGCTCAAGTCATAGAGTGAATATTTGAAACCCTCCAAATTGTGGCCAAGTTGAATCAGAAGTTTGGAGAGAGCTTGGTTGTGCAATTTGGCAAGTGATGAAACTTCTTTCAAGCAGCTACCATTGTTTTCTGGTTTGATTATTCTGATTCCAGGAAGACATCCCAAGGTCGGCAGGTTGATGAACCCGAATTTCCTACCCCCTGCTGCATAAATTTCCTGTCAATGGTTGAGGAATAAATATGACATGAGAGACATTCTTCTGAAAAATATTAAAACTAACAATTTTACGACATAACATGTTAGATTGGGCGTTTAAGGTGTACTTTAATGACGCTTGTCAGGTTGCCGATGACCATTCCAACATGTTGGGATTTGGAGTAGGGTGTGGGGGAATTGGTTAGATAGGGGCTGATGTAATCGTTGGTTCCGATGCCAAACAAGTAGACGGCTGTTGAAAGTGTCAATTTGGCTTCAACGTTGCCCAACTTGTGCTTGAACCATGTGTCTACCTTGTTGTAATTCCTTAGTTGTGTTTTCAGATCAATGACCTGAAATAAAAAGGGAATACATATGAAACTTTCATAAGTCTTTGCCGTACACCAGTGGCGATCTTAGTTTATTCAAATGTATGTGACTATAACATGTCTCAAACTCATTATGAACATCTTAGATGTAATGCACTATAGTATTCCGTACGTCTCAAAGTCACAAGTATGCCCATCAATGATTCACTAGAACAAAAATCTACAGTAAATGTTTGGCAACAATCATTTATGGGTCCTACATCATTCAAATTCAACATTTTTCCAAGTCAGCATAAGCACATCTGACTCATTCAATGGTAAATGACGAGGTGGTAAAATTTAGTGTGATGAGTGAGCACAAATTTTCTTAAATGAGAGGCCCGCACACGAAATCTGAAAGACAACTACGTGTCACTTTACGACTGGCTTGATACAACCAATGCACCGAAGCCTTTGAGCATTTTCTAACTTTTCATTATGGTAACATACAAGTTACATAAGATGAATGGATTCACCTTAAACAAGAAATCAAGGCAAACACCATCACATGACAATACCTAATTGGTTTCATTTCCTCACTTCACTGGCAAGGTAACTCTAATGTATATGCAAATGTAAAACATATATACACATACCGACCCTTGAAATGTCTCAACAAGAGCACCAGCTCCAGAAGATGCAAAGTTCACCCCGCCGTAATAATGTCGAAAACCGGGTTGAAGAAAGGGAGGAACCAGTGGCAGGTGAGCATACTCAGCTGCAAAGATATCATGATAATGTACAAAAATGAACTAGATAAGATCATGAGATTCCAAAATTGAGACTGGTACAACCAAGACCACCACAAAAAATCTAATGTTAGCTTAGCTAGCTATAGCTAACTAGCTAACCAAAAGTGGGATTGTACAACCAAGGACCACGCTATAAAAGATTTGCAAAATCTTACCAAAAAAGTCGGACATCAAGCGCCCGTCGGAGAATCTCCCGGTCGGGAACTTGAAGTAGGTTTCTCCATAGGGCCAGAAATTGGCCTGGTCTAGAGTTGTGGTGTTGATGTAGTTGTTGTTGCCGGCGTCTAAGAAGGAGTCTCCGAAGATGAAGAACGGTACGTCGTGCTTGTTCCGGAATTTGCTTCCGGAGCAAGGTGAGATTAGGAGTACTAATGCATGAAGGAAGAAGAAGATGAGGAGGGAGACAGAGGTTGGCCTTGTTGCCATTGTTGCAGAGTCCTTCTTTGTCATTATGTATATTGTTACATCAATGTCAAATAATACATCTGACCCCCAAAGATAATAGAAATTAAGTTTGTTTCTAGTGAATTTGAAATTTCAATCAAGTACTATAAAATCATCTTTCCTAATAATGAAAGGCAAAGTTTGGAGAAAGTCTACTCAATATGAGTTCTAGAGAATCAGGCGAGCAAAATGTGATATTAGGACCCTAGTTAATAGGCTTATTCTCTCTTTGCTCAAAATGACTAGAAAGAATGTAACCATGGCTGCAAAAGGCAATGTAATTTGACTAAAAATACTACTCCGCATTGAACTTTGAATTAGATATTGGTTTTTCTATGTTAATTGAAAGAAAATATAATTTAATTTACAGGCACTGCAAGAATATGTGCAAATAAACTTTTTAAAATGTGAGATGGGATGGATTATTTCCTTGGCGGATTGCTAGGTCTGAACGTGAAGAGTTGTACTATTTGTCCCCTACAGATTCAAGAAGTCAATAGCTCTTTTATTGCATTATTAGAAACAAACCAAACTTGGAGTTTAATCAAACAGCGGTTCATGCTGTGCTAGATTATCACTAGCTTCAAAAGTCGAAGTCGTCGGGCAACCTAGCTCATAAGGTCTTTTACAATAATTTATGGGAGTTTAATGTGTATAAATAAAATTCAGGTAATCTGAATTTGATGTTTATAATAATTTCCTGCATCAAAACTTATCTTATAACCATCATCCTTACAATGTTCATATATAAACATCATAAATAAAACTTATAAATTTAAGCATTATTTTTTTTTTCGACTAAATGTAAAAAAGTGATGTCCAATCCAGCCTAATGTGTACTTCATTCTTCCTATTAGCATTGAGAGGCATGTGGTTGGGAAGTGTTAAAAAACGTGACTTTTATTACCTTTTGGAGATGTGCATCTTGCATGTCATCATTAATATTTGACTAAATGAGTACTTAACTGCCTAATTTTTTTCCTTCTTAACATCATGGTGATTCATGTGAAATGAAGAAAGAAATCAAAAGGGGACAATGCATGTATCATTTCACTAGCTTAATCATTTTCATCAATTTTCCATTTGTCATAAACAACTGTGCGGTTGTCTGAAAACTGAATCAGATTTCCTCAAGAACAAGTCTTTGAATAAGGACTTGTTTTAATAATTGAGACACATGCACATTTGACTTTTGGAATTTTGGAGGAGCATCGTTTACTTTCACCCAAAAAAAAATACTACATAGTTTACATATTGAAATCCCACATGACCCCAAATATTAAAACAGTAGCGTAAAAGTCTGTTTTAACTTAAAATTATGACTATCATCTCCCTTTCCCATATATTCTAAAGGAGAATTTTGGGCTGATGCTGTTTTTTTTAAGTATTTTTGGCTTCTCTGCTGATACGTGCTACGATCGGAACCATTTATTCTTTTTAGTATCTAGTAATGATCATCCTACAAAAAAAAACAATTAAATTGAAGATCATTCGGGTTATTTAACAGCACCAAATATATGGGTGGCTCATTTGACGTGTAACTATATTATTCATATGTTTCATAAAGTTAGATAAACGAATGATCTCTGATTTCATTGATTTTTGGCCAATTAGCGTCCAAGGTCCCCATGGTGGCCACTCTCTAGCGATTTCACCCCTATGATAAAAAAACTCCCAATTTGACCCCTGTGGTGGGTTTTCACTAGCAAATCGCACCCAATGTCAATTTTAGTTAGTTTTTCAGTCAAACTTAGGGGTAAAATTGTCTTTTCAAATTTAAATTTTTTTAAATTTTTTTTATAAAAAAAATTTTAACATTTTTTTAAAAATTCTTTTTTTAAAACACCAACTGTTATGTGTTATGCAACTGACTGAGTTTTTGTAATGGTGGTGGGATTTCCAAATATGTTATTGGATCCAAAGGATCATAATTTAATGATCATTTTTGCATAAATTGTTTGTTGTAAATTTTTTATTTTCGGATAACATCAATCTTTTCCAATTTATTTGTGTTTGGTGTTTTAATACATAACACATCAATTGATATTAGGAAAATAGCCTTGAAGACTTCATCAAAAGAATTACTATAGTGAGTGAAAATAAGGTTAAAAAAAGGTTAAAATGAAGTTAATGAAGAAAAAAAAAATTAACAAATTTTTAAAAAATTGAAAAGACAATTTTGCCCCTAAGTTTGACTGAAAAACTAACTGAAATTGACATTGGGTGCGATTTCCTAGCGAAAACCCACCACAGGGGTCAAATTGAGAGTTTTTTTACCACAGGAGTGAAATCGCTAGTGAGTGGCCACCACAGGTGCCTTGGACGCTAATTGGCCTTGATTTTTTGCAAGGTTAGTCTTTATTAGATAATTTTTGCAGGGGTTGTAATTGTCTGCTTTAGTCCTGTAGTGTGTCTCAAGAGGTCCTGCCATGTCACAGTTTAGCTTTAGTCCCTGTGCTCTAATATGTCTCACAGAGGTCCTGTCTATGCTCTGTCACTATCTCACTCAGTACCTTGGACGCTAATTGGCCTTGATTTTTTGCAAGGTTAGTCTTTATTAGATAATAAACAAAATGAACAGTTCTGACACTTAACAGCTTAATCGATAGACATTTGGGAAAGCCAAAAATGTCTTAACACTTAATCGTGGGAAAGCCAAAAATGCTTCTTTGAAGCATTTTTGGCTGCTGCTCTGGGCAAAGCAGTCAAAAATTGTCCTATTCTATAGTACGAACTAGCTATGCACTAGCTATTGTAAAGATGACATCTTGCTAATTCAATCAATAACTAAAGGTTATAACTTAGTGACCAAGTAACCGATCTATTACAAAGTCTGTCTTGGATTGCCTATTGAATATGGACATTGAGTTCATTAAGGAGAGGATCACTTCCTATTATATTAGGATTGTCTTAATTCTACTAGTTGTTCAATTAGGACTCTTATAGGTAATTAGGACGTATTACTATGTTATGGGAGGACTAATAATGACCTAATTGTTTCCTATATAAAGAGCACAAGGTCCCTGCACACAAGAATCCTGCACACAAGCACCCTGATTACTCACAACCTTCGCCCCATAGAAGCATCACTGTGCTTGATGTGTAGAAGACCTAACTCTTCTTGCCGCCATTCACCATGAATTATGTCAAAGGTAGATACTAGATTATGCAGTACTTGATAATATTATTTGTTACTTAAGACAATTATGTTTATGTACTCATAAGCATATCAATAATGTTATCACATGTGTTTACGGCACAAACCCCCTACAATTGATGCAGAAACTGTTGACATTGAAAGTCCTCAAGAGAATGACCAAGATTTGTTAGTGCATCATGTGAAACTTAAAATAATCTCGATTGATCAAAACATGCCATATGGATTCTAGTTCTGAAAGGATAAACATACCCTTGACGGAGATTATGAACAACTACACTGTCATCTCAGATAAAGAGAGATGATAAAATCAACAACCCTCGAAAGGTCACTTAGTAGACCATCACCCACGGGAGATCTCCACGGAGATCACCTCTCCTCGAGAAGTCCTTTTGGGAGACCATTACATAGGCTTCCTCGAAGATCTCACACTCATAAGATATATTTAGTTCACTTATGACCCTTTTTGTCCCATGCAACTCACTTTGAGGGATATTTTGCCCCATGCAACTATATTTGTATTCCATCTGCCCCTTGCAACTAGGGCTGGGATCGGGCCGAGCTGGGCCGAGTTTTGGGTGAACCCGAAAAAAGCTCGTTAGAGGTCGGGCTTTAAGATTTTAGGCCCATTTGAGGGCCCAATTTAATTGTGCCGGGTCAAGTTTTGGAGGTTCGGGTTTGGGTCTGGTTCGATTAAAACCCGATCAAATTCGCCGCCTTGATTTCTGCTTAGGATCGATGGCCCTCGGATGCGCTTGAGGGCTTCAACATGCAGCGACGCTTCCGGCCAGTGCCTCACAGAACCCGTCGATGCCGCCCAATTCGACCTGTGGATGACGAGGAGCTGTTGAACGAAGACGAAGACGACGAGCTGGACGACGACGACGACGGTTGGACAACGATGGCTGGACTAAGACGACGATTGGACGACGTTCTGGACGGTGACGACGAATGGAGGTGGCGGGATGCGATTGACGATGACAACGATTTTGGTCTTTCTTGTGAGAAATAATATAGTGTTTAGGTTCTATTTTAACAGAAATGCAACCATTTTTTTAACTAATAAGATGTTGACACATGTACTCGGATTTTAACGGACACGGCGGGGATGGGGAAAATAGGGCCCGTACTTGGGCTTGAAAAAATTGGGTCGGGCCGGGTTTTTTCTATTCGGGCCGGGCTTTTAAATTACAACGGGCCCATTAAGGTTTTTTAGGCCGGGTTTCGAGTTGAGTTTTCCCATCCCTACTTGCAACTCACTTTTTGGAAATTTTTGCCCCCTTTTCCATTAACTCAACTATTTATGTTCACTTTGCTGACATGGCATGTCCACGTCAGCCAAAATTATTTTTTTTTAATTGTTTAATTTTTTTTTTTAAAAAAATCTCACATACAAACAATTTATTTGTATTCCAAATCTGTTTACCAATACAATTCATGTGGAAAACTGTATTGTTCATAGATTTGGAATATAAGCGAATTGTTTGTATGTGGGAAATTAAAAAAAATTAAAAAATTAAAATTATTGTTTCCATGGACGTAGCCTGAAAAAAGTTTTTAATTTTTTGAAAAAAAAAATATTGGATTCAAATTTTTTTTTAATAAAAAATTCTCACATACAAACAGTTCGCTTGTATTCCAAATCTACACGCTAGTACAGTTTTCCACATGAATTGTATTGGTGAACAGATTTGGAATAGAAATAAATTGTTTGTATGAAAAAAATTTATTTTTTAAAACAATTTAAAAATTATTTTTTTGGTTGATGTGGCAAAGTTAACTGATGAGTTGTAAAAGACATATGGGATACAAATTGAGTTGAAAAGGGCAAAATACCCCCAAAGTAAATTACATAAGGGAGAAACTTAGCTGCTGAAGATTCAGCAGCCAAGCATACTGAAGAATGACGTGGTGTACTCTCCAACAGACACATGGCTTTTCTTTGGTTTTAGTTGTTAACCCGGGTAAAGCCTTCAACTCAACAAAATAAATCACTTCTTCCTTATTTTATTTTGTGTTTCAGCCGGAAAAATCAACCACCAACTATGGCGGTCGGCGTCTCCACCTTCACAACGTGCATCTGCGGATCTCGAGGATGTTCAATTCAACCCCTCATTTTCTGACCCTTTCCATATAGGGGAATGTAATAAAATATACCCTTTGCATACGGGTTCTAAAAATCTGACCCCAAATAGCAAAACGTTCAAATTTTATTCCTTTTGGCACCTGAAAAGTCTGGATTGCCCTTTCATTTTGGCTGACCACGAATTTGCATCGTAAAGGGATGTTATGCGAGTCACTGTTCAGCACAGTACTAGGTGAACCAATATAAAATACTATAATACCCCTAAGTTTTGTTGTTGGTTCGCATATGAAAGCGAGGACTCCCCCCTTTCTCCAGTATTCGCGTCTCTCTATCAATCTCTCTGCCTCTCTATGTGAAGACGAAAGAGAACCCAATTCCTTCTCGCTTGGTCTTCTCCAGTCTCCCTATCCTTCTTCAACCATGGCGACAAGGCTTGCCGTTGCCTCATAAATAGAGCTCGACCTCCCTCATTCATCCTCCGAACGGCAGATCAAAGAAATCGACAACCGTGGCATCGACAGCCATGAGCACCTCCTCCGATGAATTTCACAGAGTTTGGTAATTTTTGATCTTGAGTAGTATTGGGTCATACTTCAAAATCTTATTTTGATATTTGGGTCTTTTCAATTTGAATTTTCGTGCTTGTTGTTTGTTGAGTTGGATACATGAAATGAATGTGCATAGAAAGCAAACTAGAAAGTGAGAACTTTGTTGAATCCCATTTTCTAAAAATTGAATATGGATTGTAGTATACCAAAAGCTTGGTTTGATTCGATTGCCACCGACCTGAATTCCAGTAAGTTTTATGTTGTTAGCTTTTTCTCTTAACTGCAGATGTCCATATGAATTCAAAGGGTTTCGCATACCCCAGTAAGTACAACATACGAAAAATTGTGGGACTACTCATTCTAAAAGTGGTAACGAAACATGGTCTCTACATCTTCTGATGTTGCTCTATATGTTTGGCTTTTTTGGAAACATGATTCTAACTCCAAGATATCGTGGCATTGTCTAACGCATGCTTTTCTGGAAACAGTAGAAACCGTTGTTCTTTGTCTCAGTGCGATGTTGTATGACATGGTATTTGAGTTTCTTCTCAGTTTCTTTCCCCCCTGTTGTAGAAAATAAGCAAAGGAATTGTGGGGCTTCCTTAAAATGCCTCCACAAGAAGTGCTTCCCTGACAACGTCTAATGTAATGGGTAGTCCATTGAAGGATTTACAAAGCTTACAGATGAAATTATGAGAAAGCAGAACAAGCATCAGAGCGCCAATTATGATATAGAATTGTTCTCTGGCTGAAATGAAAGCAATAATGTGAAATTGACCTTTATGGTGTGTGTGGGTGAGGGATTTTCAAGTGCCAAAAAATTTGGGTTAATTTTGTTAGCTAGAAAGCAATGCATCGACCGTATAGGTAATAGGAGTTTTGGAAATGAGAGGGATTTGTAAACGACTAGTAGATTTGTGTCTTTTGCAGGTTAGGCATAATTGTCTTATGGTCTTTTGGCTTGATATAGGTCACTTGAATGTTCTATTCTATCTCCTGCCTACTTATATGTCCCCATCTATTCGTCATTTTCGAAAGTCTTCTTTGAATATCGATGAAAAGAAAGTTGCTTTGGCTAATTGTTCGATTCATGCTTGGATTATAATTTGCAGCCTTTTGATGGAATTCTGTTTGGTGTCTGTTTATGTGTTTCTTTGCTGAAGTCTTCGTTAAAATAAATGTTCGTCGTACCTATTGCGCTGTAAAGCTCACACTTTTCCTTTCTCTTGTTTTTCAGTAAAATAAACTACATGTGAGGCTATTGTTGTGCCTGAACTCTCTTACAAAGCAGATGTTTTTTTTGTGGCGTCTTTTTGCTAAAGATCATGGTTTGCTCGCTGCCTGTTTTATTTATGTTATGTCAATATCGCACTGATATTTGGGTATGTAAAGACCCTATATGTAAATGGGCAGTGGAATGATGTGTAAACCTGTTTAGATGTGAAACTGATATGGTGGATTGTATTTGGCAGATTTCAAAAACTTTTTCTAAATGCTGAAGGTGTACATTGGTGTAAATGAAATAACAAATGCCCCCATAACGACTTTAACATTCTATTGAAATCATGCATGATATTAGCACTCCTGATGTTTTGTCATGAATACTCGTAGTTTTAAATGACAGAGAAATTACTCATTGTATATGGCACTCCTTATGTTTTATCATAAATACTCTAGTTTAAATGACAGAGAAGTTACTCATTGTATATAGTCCAAGATGAGATGGTTGTCCATATATGATTTGTATACATCGTAAATTGTATACATCTTAACTGAGGCAGTGTGATATAACGAGCATCCAATTGGCTTCTCTATTTATTGCTTGCAATTACTAGCTAGTTTGAATTATGTTATTATTGTATTAGTCCTCACTTAGTGCTGTGTAGTTCCTTAGCAGTACCATCTTAATCGTGAAACACGCCTCTAAATATAGGGACAAAACTCGCTTGAATTTGACCACACGTGAATACACTATGACTACATTAAACGTGTATTATGCTTACACTATAAGGACGCTTACACTATAAAACTAACATGGTTTCTTTGTGACCTCTTGGTCTTTGCTTGATAAGTTCACTATGACTCCACTGTAATCCTATGCTACACTATAGTGCACTACGCTTACACTATAAAACAAACATGGTTTCTTTGTGACCACTATGGTTCCTATATGCATTGATAGTTCACTATGACTCCACTGTCAATACACTATGACTACACTATACGTGCACTACGCTTACACTATAAAACAAACATGGTTTCTTTGTGACCACTATGGTTCCTATATGCATAAGTTCCTATGACTACACTATACGCACACTCGCTTACACCATAAAACTAACATGGTCTTTGTGACCACTATGGTCCTATTGCATCGACAAGTTCACTTGTTTGAATACCTATGATTACACTATACGTGCACTAGGCTTACACTATAAACCTAACATGGTGTCTTTGTGACCTCCTAAACACTATGGTTCCTATATGCATCGACAAGTACACTATGACTACACTGTTATTACACTATGACTACACTATACGTGCACTACACTTACACTATAAAACTAACATGGTTTCTTTGTGAACACTATGGTTCCTATATGCATCGACAAGTTCACTATGACCACACTTGAATACACTATGACTACACTATACGTACACTACGCTTACACTATAAAACTAACATGGTTTCTTTGTGACCACTTGGTTCCTATATGCATCGACACGTTCACTATGACTACACTATGAATACACTATGACTACACTATACGTGCACTAGGCTTACACTATAAACCTAACATGGTGTCTTTGTGACCTTCTTATTGGTTCCTATATGATCAAGTACACTATGACTACACTATACGTGCACTACACTTACACTATAAAACTAATATGGTTTCTTTGTGAACACTATGGTTCCTATATGCATCGACAAGTTCACTATGACCACAGTGTCAATACACTATGACTACGTGTACGTGCACCACGCTTACACTATAAAACTAACATGGTTTCTTTGTGACCACTATGGTTCCTATATGCATCGACAAGTTCACTATGACTACACTGTCATTACACTATGACTACACTATACGTGCACTACGCTTACACTACAAAATAAACATGGTTTCTTTGTGACCACTATGGTTCCTATATGCATCGACAAGTTCACTATGATCACACTGTCAATACACTATGACTACACTATACGTGCACTACGCTTACACTATAAAATAAACATGGTTTCTTTGTGACCACTATGGTTCCTATATGCATCGAAAAGTTCACTATGATCACATTGTCAATACACTATGACTACACTATACGTGCACTACGCTTAGGAACCATAGTGGTCACAAAGACTACACTGTGGATTTTCTGAAAGAACCACAACCACGATGCATTGTTTTCAGAGTCACATATACCCCAAGCAAGCGGATAGCATTTACTGTTTCCATCAAGGCATGTGGCGACCAGAAGATTCCCACGGTACTTTCCTGTGAGGAATGTGGCATCTACCGCAATGACAGGACGGATGTAGGAGAGAAACCCTCGAATGCACTGTCCCAGAGCCATGAAGAAATACAAGAACCGATCGTTCCCCGGCTCCATTTCAATGGCAGTTATTGTACCAGGATTCTCCTCTTCCAAAACGTAGGAGTAACTAGGCAGCATTGAATACCCTGCTTCATGAGTCCCAAAAACCTCCTCAAGAGCTGCATTTTTTGCTAACCAAGCCATCTGGTAAGATAAACTGATGCCATATTCTCTTCGGATATCATTGATTATATCAGCAGGCGTGTAAACACATTTAGGATCAACGTATTTATGCCTTATGATGCTTGCAACCGCAGATGCACTAGCATTCCGATGGTCTTTCCCCATATTTATCACATCCTTGCATGAATGTTGTTCTTTGTAGCGTCTGATAACGAATGAGGTGTTCCCAGCAGGTACTATAGCACGAACATGCCAATTGCAACGACCGGTCGCACAGATAGCCACAAACAATGAAGGCGTGGACTTTTTCATTCGAAACTCCCACTTCTCACGCATAGCTTTTAGCTGCAGACACTCTTGTAGACTTTTCTTGTCCTTGAAAATCGCCCCCAACTGAACCACAGTTTCTTCACATAAACTTGTATTTACCACAAATTGTGCGGAATTGCCTGATGACATACCAAAACTTCCACACTGGCCATCACGTGCAGCATGCTTTGCAGCCGTATCAGCTGTTATATCGTGGCTGAAGATAGGGACTTCACATTCTGGATTCACCTCTTCTTCCATAGGAGTCTCAGATACATTCTCAACATGCAAATTTTCGGGTGCAGCACTATGAAAAGATGGTTCCACAGCATCACCATTACACCTGCAACTTGTTGGAGATATGGAAAAAAAGACTGGTACCATTGATGGTCCATGATTCAGTAAACAATCCACACAGTCATCGGTGAGAACCCTTAGGTATTTAAGTGAACCAATTGATGTTGTAGCAGCATATTTAATCTCTACAGAGCTAGGTTCTGTATCTTCATTCAATAACTGCAAAGCTCTATCCTGAAATTGCTGGAAAGAGCTATTTTGTGGTATCCTTATTGCCAATTCATCCCCTCCAACATATGCTGGCCCGCTATCCCCTGTGATCCACGCACCACCATAGCAAAATACAACAGCAACCTTCTCCAACTCTAGTTTCACAATTACAAAACAACATTAGAAAATCTACATTTATATTAAGATGATGCACTAACATATGCCGTCCCTCACTTGATTCTAATATAAAGCTCATTTAAAATTCATGTCCATATCATGGGTTTTGCAAGTGTACCTGAAGTTGACATGTTAGGGCAAGCTTGGACTGACTAGTCGTTCTTTGTACCTGAGATCAAGCAAAAATGTATGAGGAAGTAATTTGGTCTTGACTGACACTGCTAGTAGATTATTAGTTCCAATATAAAAGTCACCATGTTGCTACCAGTAGCTGTACCAAACCCTCAATATCATAGCATTGTGTTTGAAAGAGAATGTGTAAATTGATACAGAAATAATGGCATACTGAAGTAAATGCAATTTAATTAAATGCCAAAAATGAAAAAGTGCTAATTTCTCCAATATTACTGTTTCCAGGAAACACAGAAATGAAGAACTGAATTGAATTGATGTAACAAATAATATTGCGACTGAAAAACCAAGAGACGGATTGTATTCTTTAATTGACATGCATGGACTTTACTAATTACCATTAAGAATTTCACCTCAGAAAAAAAAATCCTAACATATATGTAGTAAGAAATTCAACGCATGCCTCTGTCAAGAACTCTTGCACTTACTATAGAAGAAAGATACGTCAATAAGTATAACAAAGTCACTGCCAGGAGATTGTTAACAGGAAAACATGCGGAGAATTACAAAAATCTATTTGTGCAAGAAATTTAGTCACCTGAAAGATACCGTATGACTCTTCCAATCTTCTTATAAATGCCAATTGAAACAAAGCACCTGCAATGACCACACCAAAGGGAGCAAGTCCATCAGAAAAAGCTACCTTAGCAGAATATATGATAGAATGTAAAACTGCATGAAGCTTCCATCAAGTCATATAATTCATAAGTAAAAGCCTTTCCCTGCATCCCAGGTCACGCATTTAACAATTCGGTCTTACTTGCAGATTTGGCTACTGAAGTTATCATAAAGTTTTCACTGTGAAATGCTACATTAAAATAAGGAAAATTTTAGGCTGCTCACGCTGCTTGAATTGTCACTATGACTACACTGTGAATACACTATGACTACACTATACATGTACTATGCGTACACTACGGTGACATCGATCGGTTCCGTGACTTATAGTGTTCCCGAGGTTACAGAGATTTATAGTGTACGCATAGTACACTTATAGTGTAGTCATAGTGTATTCACATATAGTCATAGTGACAATTCAAGCAGCGTGAGCAGCGTAAAGTTGTCCTTTAAAAAAATCCAAAAGAATTGGCTACAATTTTGTAAATTCAGAAATATGAATGTCAAATTCAATGTGGACTTCGAATGAATTCGCCGATAACGCAAGGCTACCATACTTAGAAACAAACTTACCCAGCAACACCTTGGGCTTATATGCAACATGAGCATTCCATGTCTGCTTATCAAAAGCACAAATTGAATCTATAACACAAACCATTCCATCACGCAAAACATTCGAAAGAAGACTAGGGAGTCGAGTCCCACTTAACTCACCCTTGTTGTTTGAGAATATCTAATGAAAGGAAGTGCTTTTTTTCTTATTTGCTGCCCCAAACCACACCACATAAGATAAGAGCTGTTGTCCTAAAGTAAATAAAGAATTGCAATGATGAAGAAGGGAAGCGGTGTTGGCAAATCCAAGATGTGGTGGTGAACTGAAACCCAGAAATGAATTGAAACTATAAACTTTCTTAATGAATTGAAATACCCACAAAAATTTACATACTGGGCAGTGACTGCAATCCAGATATAGATCATAATTCAAATTCTACAAGTATAACAACCCAGATTTTGTTCATGAAAAAGACAAAATTGAAAGGAAAAAAAACTAAATCCCAGCTAAGTAGAACCCATCTCTATTCGATCGAGATCTAAACCTTTCATCAATCCAATCTACGAAATTGAAATACAATAACGAGCAGATGTAAATAACCAATCAAAACAATCATGAAAATCTGTGAAAATCATAATTCAAGCTCAGGTAAAATGCTTCTCAAATTTCTTCAAGGGTTCAGCTGAAACCTTTTCCTTTTTCATGCACTTTATTTCTCCTAACCTTTTGCTACTATGTAGCATTACACCAACGCACCCCCTAAACCTTCACAACAGGCCACACCCAAATTTCAATGTACACCCAATAGCACAGAATTCAGAAATTGAAAGACTGCAGCAACCAATTAACCCAAAAACCCAATCAATTTCGGTGGGGGAGGAGTTGCCTTAAGAGAGTTTCGTCAGCAGCTGCCCGGTTTTTTGCCTTATTCCACCGTCTTCCTCTTTCTAGCAGGCCTTCCAATCACCTCTATATCAGAAAAGACGACTTTGATGCTCTTACTGGAGAGAAGGAACACGCTGGTCCTTTCAGAAAGGAGGGAAATTTCCCTCCAAAACAAATTTGGAATGAGCAAATGAGGAGCAAGCCCCCCCATTTCAGACGATTTTGAGCTGATTTTGGAGGGGCATTCCGGTCTTTTTCAATAGATGGTTCCTTTGTAATTTTGTCAACTTTGAAAGGACTGATTCGTACTGTCAAGTGCCAAAAGGAATTTTATTTTAGTGTTTTGCTATTTGGGTCAGAATTTTAGAAGCCCTATACAAAAGGTATTTTTATTTAAAAACCCCTTCCATATTTTTTTTTTTTTTTTTTTATATAAAAAAAAAAAATTGTTTTTTTTTTTTATTTATTCTTGGTTGCCGGCCCCACCTGCTTTTTATTTTTCTTTCGAAGGAGGCCTCCTTTTCTTCTTTGGCTTCTCTTTCTTCCTCTCCCCCCTCTCTTTCTAAGCTTCAGAAAGATAAGGCCTTGAATTTGCGGACTCTTCTAACCCCCCTTCCTCTTCCAAGTTTGATTCTTTTTCCATAAATCCTTTTAGCTCCTCGAACTGAAGGTCCATCAAGCTCTTGTTCTCCCTCTTCTTTCGCCGCCTCCGCCACCGCCTGCTCGCCTTCTCCGGTGACTCTGCTACACTTTTCTGTTTTTTCTAGTTTTCAAGATCCTCCGTTACTGTGACTTCTTTCCCGGAAAGAATGGTGGAGAGCTTTGGCCGGTGGAGGACGGAGAGCCGAATCCGCAGCCGCTGCTGCCGGCGAAGCTTGTCTTGGAGCTCAATTCGTCGCTCATGGACCTCGAAAGCAGGGTCGGAATGCGTAAAAACTCCCGCTTTGCTGGTTTTCTGGTTTTTCTTCGATTTCGTGATGTGGGTTTTCTTCAATCCTTGTTGGGTTTGGCGAAATTGGTTGTTCTGTGAAGATTAGGCACTCGAACCAGAGCGATTCGTAGAGCTTCATCAATTCGTCGACTTCCAATATTGGGTTGACGGCTGAAGAAACTTCAAGAACAATTTCGGTTCTGTTTTGGTGGTGCAAAGATTTTGCCTTTGGAATGCTTTATAAACACATGGGACTTTCCTTTCCCAATCACATAATTGCCCTTGGATTTATTTTTTTGGAGGGGGGGGGGGCGCCGGCCGCCCTAGTTGGTGGTTGATTTTTCCGGCTGAAACACAAAATAAAATAAGAAGTGATTTATTTTAGGGGCTTTCTGATATTAGCCCAACAGATAACATAACTTTTATATTCAACCCATTCTTATAAACTATAAATGCACATCCTAGTAAGCATTCAAGAAAAAATATAAAAAATCCACGTCAATGAATTTAAACCCATCATTTCACAAAAAACTACAACCACTGCCATTGTAAAAAATTTCAAAATTCCCAAAACAGATTTGCGTTGACCGTTTTGGTTCTTGATGTTGGCTTTGATTACAAACCGTTTTCAATTCAATTTGAATCCAAAACGGATAGCTTAATGAAGCCAATCTCTCTGTATAAATATCATGTTGTGAAGGTAAGAGAGGGGTCGAAAAATTCTTTTGTTGGGGGGGGGGGGGGGGGGGGGGGGGAGTGGCTCGTGTGGCGGCGTGGGGGGGGAGATAAAGGTAAGGGAGCTGGCGTCTCTTCATTAGGTAGTTGCAGGGGGGAATGGTGTGAAGACAGGGACCAAATGGTATTGTCCCTTCATTAGGTACATGTACAAGGAAATTAAAAAAAACACGAATATTTCGCATAAGCAGAGTTGTGGGATCTCATCTTCTTGAAATTCACTCAAGCAAGCAGAATGCACCTTGAACAAGACATGAGAGAATTAAAAGTGCCTGTAACATAGAGAGCTTTTTCCATTTTTCTTTGCTTACCTATTCTAAAGGTTTTTTGAATGATATACCTATAAAAGAGGATGACTAAAATAGAAGGACGATTGGTTGCAAAACAAAGTTTATCCCACTTGATGTATAGGTTGAGAACAAAATACGAAATTTTCTTTACCTACTGTACAGAGTAAGAGCGAAAAAATCAAAATTTATTGTACCTATTGTGTAGAATAATAATATAAAATTCAAAATTTATCTTACCTATTGTATAGAGTAAGAACAAAAATACTAATGTTCATCATATCTACTATATAAAGTAAGAACAAATATACATATAGGTCTACCATATAGGAAGACTGATATGAAATATACATATGGCCTATCATATGGGAAGATAACAAAAAAAAACAAAGTGTAATGATTCGGTGATCCTAAATTAACACATATTAAAATATTATTCAAGAAAATTGTCTACTCTCTAATTTAATAGATCATACGATAGTGGTAATAAAACCCCAAAATCAGCTACAACATTGCTACAACCATTACCAGTTATTTAAGGGTAAAATAGGAATGTAAGATGATAGAAAATTTTTATTGAAAAAAATAATCTGACTCACTACTTCAAAAAAGGAAAGTTTGCTTACATGGAAAAGGGGTTAACATAAAAATTATAAATTTTGGGCTTTTATTAAAAGTAACAGGACTTTTGCTAAAAATGACTAATTTCAAGGGCTAAAATCACATTTCCTTTTTCTCATTTTTTTTTTGGTTTTTTCCTTTGTTGTTTTGCCTTTTTTTTTTTTGTTTGCTTTTTCTTCAGCAGCTAAGTTTCTCCCATTACATAAAGCAAAAGGGGTAATAAGTGTATTTAGTTTCATTTAATGCTCTTAACATCCATGCTAAATGAATATTCTTCCATCAACATTTATAAATAGAGCCAACCTTTATATCTCACACTCATAGGCTCTACGGTATTGATACCTATAGAAACAATTAGGCGCCTAATTGTCTTTGCGTGTTAGCAAAGGCCAGGGCAAAAGGCAAAAGAGGAGTGAGACTTCCATCGAATTTGGACCTCAGTTAGTGATGTGAAAGATTCATGATTACTAGTTGAATATTTCCACGGCCCAACCCAATAATGGCTCCAACATTTGGAACAACCTGAAGTTCGAAATGTGGACGGTCATATTCTCATAAGATGTCGTGATGATATTTAATCACTATTTGCCGACACGAAACACAGAGATTTGCATAGTAACATAAGTTTATAAACCTATAATAAGTTAAGAGTGTTACCAAAGAGAGAAGCCACCCACAAAAGAACAAAGTACAACCTAATTGGTAAACAAACCCATCAAACAACATTTGTCTCGAAATTGATTGGTCTCAAGAACAGTTAATTAGGTGCTATATAGATTTGAGAAGAACCAAATTATCCAAAATACATAGAATGGGGTCATACAATGTTTTTTCATGATCAACTTGTGGCAATGGTTAGGAAATTGTGACCATTAGTAAGTTTGGTTTCAAAACTTCGATTCTAAGAATAAATAATTGAAGAGGTTTTGCTGTCAATTCACCAATCAACTTCCACGTCCTCTACATATACAAAGCCAGTGTGCAATTGATGAAGAAGGTGTTTGTGTTGGTGTTGGTTGGAAAAGATGCCTGAAAAGCTTCTTGTTGTTAGTGATTAGCCAAGAGAAAGAAATCACGTCATGTCATCTAGAGTGGTGAACGTACAAATTGATTTTTAACTCCTCCAATGGTGTAAACTTCATTCCTCATTGTAAGCTCTTTGTAATCAATATCTATGTCACACTCCAGCGCAACCTACAAAAAACAGGAAATTCAAGGAAAGCACACATGACATTGAGATCAAAGTTCGAATCTTTTCTCTTATTTTGCCTATCAATGAAACCAGAGAAGGGATTCATATGTCAAGCCTGCGTGCAGAGTCTTGCCTAAAGAGTAACGCTTTATTTTGACGAAATTATAAGAGCTACAAACCTTGATCTTTATCGGAATCATATGAAATATCCATAGATGAGCTCCAACATCGCCTTCTATCTTCATCTGCAACGTGTTTTTTCCTGAATCGTTTTGCAATGTAGCCTCTGTAACAATCTGGCTGACATTCACGCGTGGAAACAGAACCCTTGTTTCAACAGTCACATTGCTGCTATGAGAAAGCTGAAAGAATCCGGGAACCCGAATGGTTCCCATAGGAAGTCCATCATGAAAAGCATCAAGATGTGAAGGACTATACCAGATGCCAACCTTGTTAGGATTTGTAGCATTCAGGGTCAATGTGATTACAGAGGAAAGAAACAGTGTTGAATTTGAATAGGCATCGAGCTTATACGAATCCAAGCTTACATTTTGGAGAGAAAAACTCGGCTTTTGGGGCTTCAAGATGAAGATTACGATCAATGTAGCTGCACCAAGAACGACAACTGGTAACATAACAAAGAGAAGAACAAAGATAGAACATCTTTTGAACGAAAAAACATGGAAGAGTTTTCGGCAAAATAAGTAACCCGAGTTTTGTTGTGAAACATCCATGGATGATCATCATGTTCAAGAGTATTGGCTAATTCACTATGCTATTAAGCGAGTTTGTGATTGTCAAATGGAACTACTTGTACGTGAAGGAGGAATTTGATGTCTTTCTTTTGACTGTAGCCTTCCGTTATTCCTTTTCTAGAGTGATAACAACAGGACCTTCATAAGAAAAGACGTGCTTTTCAATCAAACTTGCTTTACAAGGGGAAATGTTTATCATCATGCTACCAAATAGAGGGGCATGACTTGTCCCCTCCATCTTCATTTTGTCGACAATCAATGGCTCTCCTCGTTTTCCATGGCTCCAAAATCCATGATCATGAATTATGAGAAGTACTTACATGTCACGGGCTATGATACATTGAATATCTCGCTTCGCACTTCCTTTAATAAGCCGCGTAATATACGCCCACGGCTGTCAAATGCCTTGACGTCAAATGGAATTGATTATCATCAAAAGGTTGAGAAGGCGCCAGTTTATTAGACTAAATTCATTTGGGTTGGTGAAGTGTACTTGTTTATCCTCAAAAGTTGAGAAGGTGAGCGATGTTGGTGGGTTAGGTACAACTCCCTTTGTATTCTATCCATTAGTTAATGATCTACTAAACTAAACCAGCCCTTAAATAGGATCTCATGCCCTAAGTCACCGCCACAATTTTAGAGGTCAAATAAAAACCGACCCTGAATCACGTGAAAGACTTCCATGCACTTACTATTTATTTTTTGGGCTAATCAAATGTTGCCACATAAGCCTAGAGTGTCACATGACGATACTGGATTGGCCCCAAAAATGAATAGTGAGTGTATACAAGTCTTTCTCTTGAATCACCCTAAATCATTTACCTAATGAACACCCCACTTTCCTCCCTCCTACCTAGCTGGTCCTTGTCCTAGTTGTATGCAACCCTTTCTGCACAGAAACATGTGGCCAAAGAAAGGCCACTAAAGTCACCATGAGTAACTCTGTTCTGCCATGCTTTTGCTACCTCCTTGTGAATCCCATGGTGACTTGTCCATTTCTTCTGTGTCCAGGCACAAGCAAAGGGGGGGTCCAACTCCCCTTCTCAACTTTGGAGATAGGGATCCCCCAAAAACTAAAGTGGGGATACAAGAACCCATCACCCTTCCTTGCTAATTACTCACGACACCCACCCCGTTACAACAGAGATAACATGTGGCAAACATGCAGGAAACTCTTCACATGGCTAAGAGGCATATGATAAGCCATTGAACCTGGGGAAAACACATGTTATCATCAATACAAAAGGAATGGCCTTTTTAGTCATTCTTCTCAAAGGTCAGATGCCAAACGGATCTTCTTGTATTCACTAAAACCACCAAAAATTCAGTACAAAGAACTACCACTATTTGCGGAGGACCCAATAGTGCAATATGCAAAACTTGATGACCACACTTGTAAGAGAAAAGACCTCAATAAAATTAAGGAAGTTCACAATGATCAGGTTCAGATCCGTCATACCTCACACAATGTCATCAATACAAACATCAAGTAATTCAAGGTCTTTGGAGGTAGAAGTACATCTAATACCTATATACTCTCCATACACCATTAGCTACCGCTTAAAATACTCCCTGCGCAAGCCTGGTACATGTTCAGCAGCTTGCACTCCCACTCCAGAGAAACACTTCCTGCAACCACAAGTGAAAGAAACCGGGACCATTTTCTGAATAAACTTGGATTGAATGTAAAACAGAAAATGAAACAATGACCATGCTGACAGGAAATCAAACTCACTAACATGTAGCTTTATTTACATAAACTAGAACGAATGGAACTAGTTCGTTCAGAAATCTCCCCCCACCACTGTGGGCAGGTCATCAAAGGTCCAAAGATCCACTGGATTACAACCATCCTGAGTTGCATCTCCGCTGAAGAAGGCGTCAACCGAAGCATCCCAGCTAACATCGAGATATGGTGTCTGGAAATACTTCATCTCAAAAGCTGAGAGATCATCAGATAGCGTTTTTGGAGCATTTTCCTGAACAGGCACCAGATTATCGGAGTTTCGCTTCAGCTTCTTAGTTGGGTTAGTATCCTCCAGAAACAGTGAGTCGTCACTTTCTTCCATAACAGATGAAAGAACAGATGAGATTTCAGGGGTCTTTGAACCTTGTTCTCCCCAGCCGAAGTCAGAACAATCAAAGGAATTGCTTCCCTGATCAGAATTGAAATACAATGGACAAGTATCGGATGCAGTAGAGGATTTCACAGCAGTATCTCCATTCGCAGGGAAGGCGGACATATACCCAAAATTATTCATTGCTGGTTTCTCATCCTCAAAAGTGTCAAACCCCATAGAATTGTAGTACTCCTGGTCTGGGTGATTCACAAAGTTGAAATTCTGGTTCAGATTAGACTCGATGGCATTCAAGTTTGTCTTGGGCAGCTGTTTCTGAGGATTTGATTTGACAGAACGCTTTGCAGAAGCACGTGGGGTTTCATCAGGGAAATTAACCTTGGCTTTCTTTCCACGAATTCTGCGAGCCTCTGCATCGTAAGCCCTTGCAGCTTCTTCTGCAGTGTTGAAAGTTCCAAGCCAAACCCGAACCCCTTTCCGCGGGTCTCGGATCTCCGCAGCCCACTTCCCCCAAGGGCGCTGGCGAATTCCCCTGAACTGGTTTTTCCTCTTTCTCTTTGCAGATTTCTCAGCCTGGCCATTGAACTCCACAGGTTTCACAGTCGAGGAGCCTTCAATGATTGAAAGACGAAATATCAAACACGAGCATAAAGAAAACTTATGTATGAAATGAACCATCAATCCAAAGATATTGACAAACCATGAACGGATCTCTAAAGAAATAACCTTTAAACACACAAGATTTATCATGAAAATGAAAAACCATGAAGAAATTAACATAGATGTGAAACCTAATTAACTATCAATTCTGCAAGAAGATCTATGTTCCCAAAAATGTTATGCCATTCTAAATTATCCAAAAGGCATATCTATTCAAAAGAAAATTCAAAACCTTCAGCAACCTAACATAAGCTTTTGAGAAAAAGTTGATCCAACAAGATGTAATACAAGATGTAAATCACATAATTCATAAGAGCCCACAAAACTATTTTCATTCCATAAGATTACCTTAAAAAAAACTAAAAAAACATAAAAGACTTTCACAACATACAAATTTCATTTTCACTCACCCCCTCCTGAACAATTAATAACCAAATACTCAAGGGTTCAAAATCATACAAAATCACCAAGATCCTTCCCCACCCACCTAGCCAAATTCCCCAAAAAACAATCCAACAGATTATCATTGAGAACAATATATTTCAAAAGTAATCTGCTTAACCATAAACTCAATACTAATCAAATCAAATACAATTAATTTGTCACAAACTCCCCAGAAAAATTGCAGAAAATAAACAACAAATTATATCACCAGAACAAAAACACACATAAACATCCAAAATCAACATTTCTAACATCTACTCAGTCCTTGAACAAAAAAAAAAAAAAAAAAAAAAGACCAACACTCCACACAAGCTGTAAAAACAAACTGTAAAAAGCTCAGAAATTTACCACGAGCAGAAGAGGGCTTTCCAGCAGAGGGTTTCGAGTCCACGATTTCATCATCTTCATCAACATCGGACTCGTCCTTGAATCCCTGGAAATCGGCCTCGAAATCATCTTCTAGGCCTAGGATTTGGGGCCTACCGGGCTTGGAAAACCGCTTCCCGGAGCCAGATTTTTTCAGATCCGGCCAGAGGAACTCGGCGGTGACCCGCTGTGACCGCGGCGGCGCTATGAAGTCGGAGATAATAGCTCCTCCGCACATTTTGGTGGTTTACAGAGAACTTTGTTTTTTATGAATTACAGAGAACTTTGTGAGCTGAAAAAGGTGTTCGGAAATTGTTTTTTTTTTTTTTTTTTCAAAAAAGTTGAGATTTTTGAGAGCAAAGGGTTATTTTTCTGTTGGAGTTAAAATGAGGGGTTTAAGGTTTTTATACATTTTTTAGCGGTTGCCGATGGGAGAATTGACCTTTTTGCCCTCACTTCAGGCGGAGATTTGCAGATGCCTGCTTTGTGGAACAAACAAAAAGGGAGCAGATGAATTGTTCATTTCTTGGCATTTTATGAGTGGTTGAAACTAGTTAAATGAGGTGAAAATAATTTACCTCGAGTAACTTTCTTTACCTTGATAATGGATTATACAGAAAAGATGAGTCATTTCAATGTTACATTCCCGAATCTTATCAAGCTTTCGTTTTCAGAAAGATATATTTGGATTCTTTCAATCCAGACCTACATTTCAATTCAGATAGAATCTATTTGGATTACAGGGTTTTTTAAGTGACATCTCTTCAGATTTTTACAGATTTTTTTTCACAATTCAAATAGATTTTCACAGATCATGAAATCAGGTAGACAAGAATCTATTTAGATTTTCATAAATGTTTGCCATAGTCTTTTAATGGCTTCTGGCATACATTTTACTGTAGTGGTCAATTATTGACCATTTGAACTAGTTTGAGGCTCAGATTTAGTTCAATTTTCCCTAGAGCTGATATTATCTGTTGTGTATAATGATTGATTGCTTATATATATTTTTTTAAGCGAAACGATTGATTACATGTTCTTAGTTGAGAGATAATAATTGATTGATGTAGATTTTAAATTTTGATGACGGTTTAAATTTCGGTAGTTCAAGTTTAAAGCACTGTTTTAAAAAGCTAATCTCGAGGCAAGGTTATGAGAAAAATCCTCGAGGCTATAGAGAAAGGCTATGCTACATATATGTGGTGTAGATAAGCGTTAGATACGTTTCAGATACATCTCACTATGCCTTATATGCTTTATATAAGCTTTCAAAATAATCTCCTACTTAAGCACGTGAAAGAAGAGTAAGACTTCACTTTTTCAATTTCTTTCACTCTCTTCCTCACTTTCTCTCCCTCTCAAATCTTTGCCCAAAAATTACCGTAACTCATAAAACCTATCTTCTTTTCGCAAATAATTAAGGATGTGGAAGCAATATTTTACACCTAGGAATTGTTTTGTTGGGGATTTTATAATTTTTAGCTTAAACATGAAGGATGCATGACATTAGATGATTATTATGAATTATATTATCAATATTTGTATTATCTAGGTTTACGCCTCACTTGTCTCGTCAGACTTGCACCTCTAGACGTCAAGGCTTACGTGTTGGTAAGGCTATTACTTTATAGCCTCAAGTTACTCCTTAACGTTGTAAAACATTAGTTCAGAGATATTTTGATATCGGTAGAAATATGAATGAAAAAAAGGCATTGCTCGATTGTCTTAATGAATCTTTTAGTAGGTGCGAGGTGCGTCTTAAGCGTTAAGAAAGTATTAATGATGATCCTTTTACAAAAGGCTGGAGAGCTAGAGCTTTATTCAAAGTAATGCAGATAAGAGATAGGTTGGATTTTGGCAAAAACATAGTGCCATGTATGAATACTGCGTATCAGTTAGCCACTCACTTCACTTTATGGAGGAAATTTGCAGACTTTGTTAAATAAAAGAGCGGTGGGGTGGAGGGGGGGGGGGAGGGAAGGAAAAAAAAAAAAAAATAAAGAGATGTGGAGGGGAGTGAGTAGGTGGTGAGGGAGAGGAGGAGGGGGGTGTTTTTTTTTTTTTTTTTTATTGTAAGGGCAGAGGGGGGATTTTCCGGAAATTTTTTTTGACGTTCCGGAACAGTAAACTCTTCCCTTATATGTTAGATTTTCATTGATTATATACCCAAGTCTTTCCTAACTCTTTGATGCACGCAGATATTCAAACTTCAAACTAAATGAATGAACAAACTTTTTCAACTCTTTGGAATGACTAGCTATGCGCATATGCGACTGTCAATTTGTTTTTCATAGGTTTTTTGCCAGTATTAATTATTGGTTGAATATTTTGCCCTTTCTATGAGAAATTTTTTTTTTTTTTATATATATATATAAATCAAGTAATAACTACAAAAGTAAAGGTATGTTTAGGTAACCATACTCAAGAATCTCCTTTATCAACAGAGATAGAGAAGATGAATTTTCAAAGTTAGGTTGCAGAATTAAGTTTTTGAGGATTTTATACATTTCATGGCCGTTATGTTATACATTCAGCTAGAACATGTAGAATTCTTTGGGTACCTTACCTAACTTGCATGGTCTTCGTCCTGTGGTTTACCTTTACCCGGTTTGACTGGACACAATTGACATATGTCCTTTGATATATGCTTGATGATTTGATCAAAATTCACCTAACTTTTCTTGAAATCACGAGTTTCACAAATCAAAACCTCCATTCATTCCATAGTATAATATGTTTACTAACTCAGAGTCGGAATGACCAAAGTTTGAGTGAGCAGGAATCATAGTAAGTAAAAATAGTTTATGCTCAAAAACTACTATACCACCTTTATTATACCCAAAAATATTACCCCCATTAATTTTATTATCATATCATACTATTTTTTCAAAAAACCCACTAAAAACTCATTCTCCCAGTAAAAGCAACTGCCGTTCCCTCCAATTGGCAACCAAATTTGAAAAATCCAGTTACTCGCGTATACTGTTCCTTCAAATTGAAGGATCTATTACTTCAAATCTGAAGGATCTGTTCCTTCAAATTTGAAGAATCTGTTCCTTCAAATTTCCGGCATGCTTTTATACCACCCACTATAGCCGGCCTTTAATTAACGTCGTTAATGAGTTAAAACTCTTTTACTAATTAAATCATGTCATGTGTCAAGATAATACTATTTTGTAGTACAATTTTGTAATGTTTAACTTGTCGTAAGCTTTTTGGGTATTTTTTCTCTTAAGTAGTATCATTTTGTAAGTATCATAAGTAAAAAATGGAATGAGCGTGAATCAAAATAAAAGCACTCATATTGAAGCATTTATTAATTATCTAAAATCGGAATAAAAATTAAGTTGATTGTCATTAAACTGCTAATTTTTATGAATTGAAATGGAAATCAATTAAATTATTAAAATACCCTTAATATAAAATTTATGTTTTTTCTCAACATAAAGATGAAAAAGGCTAAAGTTTCAAAGTTTTATTTAACGATACTTATATGTGAGTATAATTAAGTTTTATTTGTTCAAAAGAAGACAAAGAACATTAGAGATAGTATGAGGTTTTTTCTTATACAGTAGTACAACTTTTTTGGCTTAGGTATAATTAAAGAAATATTAATTTCGTGGGCGTAATTCAGGTATAAAAGTTTCATTCTATGTGGAGTCAATTTTCAAGAATCACAATACCATCTCACCCCAAGGAGTCTCATTCCTTGAAAATCAGGAATGTGATTCTTGTTGTGGATCTCACCATAAATTTGATTATCATATTTTAGTAAACACAATAAATCATCTATAGCGGGAATGATTTTCTATATTTTCATTCTCACTTCTATGTACGTCATCAAAATGCACATATATATGGTATCATTATGTTTGTCCACATTCAAGTTGTTGCTATCCACCCATTAGCAAGAGATATGCCTATAGGAACCCAAAGACTGGGGTGCCCTATTAACCCGCGTAAATGATTATGTGTTTAAATTGACTTCAATATCAAGTTAAAATGAATCTCCCACCTCCTTGGCCTATTTACTTAATTACAAGCTCATTTATATTGTACACGTGTTGGTCAAATTAGAAGAATCACTGTGAAAAACATGTACAAGTCCTGTGCCCATGGTGGAATCAGCAATTGCAAAGTGCTTTGGTCACTATAGCTAGGTCGGTGGAAACCTTTTTTTGACTTCTATACAAAATTACTTTTGGTATGGTGTGACCCGTCTATCCTAGCTAAATGGTCATATTAGAAAAATACTTGGCTTCAGTCGCTGCTAGTTATTCGGCAATCAAATTTTATTATCGAAACCATTCATTTGTGTGTTATCTTTCCAAAATCTTATCTACAAAAAAATCATTCCATTAGAAATCAGTTAGTAAACCATAAAATCAATACATGACATATATATAAATGAACGATTAATATAAACTTGGCTATTATCTCAACCATCTATTCTTTTCATTCAAGTGCATAATTAAATGAATTTCACGAGAATAATTCTAATTATAAAATTTGAATATCGAACATCGAAAATAATAAGGGAAACCCCAAACCCAAGCACCAGTCCACAATACCTTCACACGATCTACTGTGGTACTTTCAAAACTTACCCAAAGTGGTCAGCATTGGTGGTATGAACTTTGAATGGGTTAAAAAGCAAATAATTTGTAGCAACGGGGAAAAGGAAGGTGCATGAACCTGAATGCACTGTGTAATCAGATGAGAAATGAAAGATAGGAAGAACTAGACGACAAGCCAACAAATTTTAAATAAACAAGTGATTGGGCCCTCCATGTTGGTGTGGGATTGAGCTGGTTCATAATCCAGCCAAGCGCCTCGCAATATTTCATACATAAGAAATCTACAACTTGTATATATATTCATAAATTTTGAACCTACTAGGCTACTATTAGAAACTTATTCCGAAAAGTTAGTTCGCAAGAGAAATATGAGGCAACTACATTCTAAAATTCCACCACTCAATGGCCTTGTTGAGCCACTCTATTAATATTAATTCGATGATAGCCTTTTCCTCCTTCTGCACCGCCAATGGCGGAGCTAGGTCTTCGAACTAGTAGGGGCCGCTCATAAGAACAAGTTATAAATAAAAAAATTTGAGAGACAATTCATAACGCTAAGAACAATCTCAAAAGTATATGTAAAGGAAACAATATAGACAACAAATTATGGAAACATCGTATATAGTCATATAAAAAAGTGTAGACATATTATTCAATTGTGGATGATATGACACCTCAAGTTTATAATGATTCAATTGAAACCTCAAAAGAATTTTTTCATGCTCACTAAAATTTACATGGTAAAACTTAACTGTAAAGCTACAAATTCGATCAGTATCAAGGAACTTGTAACCATCCCTAGGATCCAAACCCGAGCTAAAAATGAAAAGATGCACTGTAAGTTCACTAAATCTGCTTAGTGGGGGAGAAAGGAATTGTTTACTTGAAGTCTCTAAGGAATTATTTGAGTGAGGGCCATTACTACTTGTTTCAATTTTATTGGTATGCTTATAGTTTTAGTGGGAGAGGGGTTTAAAATTTTGTGGGGGCCATTACTACGCATTGTTTCAATTTTATTTGTATGCCTATAATTTTAGTGGGAGGAGTTGAAAATTTTGTGGTGGCCATGGCCACCTTTGGTCAGCTAGTAGCTCCGCCACTGCGCAGTGAGGACAAAATATACTAATATTACATGTGTGAAAGTTGTAATTTGTTTTTAAAAATATAAAAAAAAAAAGAAAAAATAGAAAGTGAAAAAAAATGAATTAATGACCTCATAGTCCATGAAATTTCTAAATATATATACAAGTTGTAGATTTCTATCATAGGAATATTTTTGTAAACTCATTTGAATCACTATTGAACCTTAATGGTACTGCCACAACTGTTTGTGTGTTTGCATGAATTATTTATGTATTGATTATTCTGTGTTAACATGAACTGTTTCTGTGCCACGCAAACTATTTCTATGTTAGCATGAACTGTTTCCGTGTGTTACACACTTGTTATAAATTATTTCTGTGAGGCACAAACAGTATATGTGCACGTGGGTTTGTTTGTTATGTTATCAAAGGTGGCTTCCAGTCAAAATTTTTATCCTACAGTAAAATTAGATAATTTATTTTATTTTTAGAGATCATTAATTTGAATTTTTTATAATGAGAAAAGATAATTTATAGAAGCCATCTGGGATAGTATGTGGGGATTATGTTTCATTATTTGGTGATGGATGGAGAGTGGACGTTTCCTACGACTTTGGTTGATATGGAGTTGTATATTTTGCCATTTTTATTAGTATTTCTTCATTGGCCGACTTGCCTGGTGACCTATCATTGCATGCATATATAGTAAAGTACTGCTGCCCCACCGAGTGCGATATCTCCTCGTTCCACACGATTTTGCAATGGATATTGGAACTATCGTCAGTTTGATTGTCTAGGCCACCATATATGAAAACACTTTTTGGTAGATACATGGTGGACATTCAGAGTTTCCTTTCATCGAAAGTGACTTAGGAACTCTCGTTATCGGGTGATCCACTCCTCCAATTTAATTGTAAGATTGAATTAAGCAAATTCAAAAAGACTTTACGACTAAAAATAAAAGACGCGAGAGTGCTGTATGAGAAACAAACAGTAGGTAATCATTACCATGTTAACTCATGTACGAAATTTACACTAGAGAACAACCATTGCTAGAATTTATTAATAGACAAACTGCATTTTACCCCAAAATTGTTCCCATGTGATCTACAATCTAAAGTGTGATTGCATACTACGCGTCCTCAAACGTGCACTACAAACAAAGAGCTTATTCTTGATCTCACTTTAATATCAACACTAGTGGGATAGATCCCAGAAGCTTACTATCAAGGGAAGAGTGATGGGGTGGAAGCATGAGCCTTGTGCTGTACACGTTTCACAATAGTCAAATTGATTGTTAACCTTCGTTTATATCACACTTGTGGGAAATTATATTTTTACACATAATATAAAATTAACATATTTAAAAAATAAATTTTAAAAAAATAATATCCAGGATATCTTAAAGACAAGGACACAACACAACACCGTACACATTTAAGATCAAGTGGGCAAGTAGATCTTTTTGTATATAGAAATTTAGAAGTTATCCACATCCCTATAGCTGTCTCCTACACAAACGAATTTGTAAATGGTTTTCATTTTCTTGGGCCGAAGGTTTCTCGAAGTTACATGACATGACAGCAATAGTCGCTTCTTATGTGTAACACCTGTGAATAATGTGACTAACATTAGAGTCGGACTAATAATTTTGGTGGAGAATTCAGTCTCGGTTGAGTCTCCCACCGCCTAGTTGCGTCGAGTAGGTCGTAGAGGTAAAGAGAAGGTCAGGGATGCTCTAATTTATGGGCATAAGCAATTGTAATTGTTAGTACACAGTACTCATAATTTTATCAATATATCTTCCGTCTTCGTAAAATTTTTTTTACTAACATTGGAGTCTAATACCACTATGTGCTGATGCGACAATCACCTAGCCAGATTAAGAATTACTCAAAATATCTACTGTATAAATCCACTATGATAATATCTCAATACCTGACCATTAAACCAAAACTAGTATTGGTATTGCACCTTATCCATATATTTTTAGTTAAACACTAATGCATTGATTTTGGTTGTCCTGATCAGATTAAAATTTGGTTAAAAACTGCCCGAGGAAAAGTAGAGTGCTCAAGTTTTGTTCTAATTTCCTAAACTGTAAAACTAGATTGAAAAACCAAAACTGGTATTGGTATTGCACATCATTCTTATTCTTTGGTTCAAAGCTTAATCATCATCTTATATTTATTCTAATCCCTTACTCTTTACTTCTTTATGGATCCCTTGTTCAAGTTGTCTTATTTTCTTAATATTTCTTTAGTTAAACTATAATACATCGATTTATGTTGTTACGAAACCAGTTTAAAAAATTGTTAGAAAAAGCCCCCAGTAAAAGTAGAACGCCCAAATACTATTCTAATTCCAAAACTGCAAAACTAGATTGAAAAACCAAAACTGGTACTGGTATTCCACATCATTCATATTCTTTAATTCATCACTTAATCGTCGTCTTATATTTATTCTAATCTCTTACCCCTTCTCTCTGGATCCCTAGTCCAATTTGTCTTTTTTTTTTTTTTGATCAAATCCAATTTGTCTTATTTTCTTAACATTTCTTTAGTTAAATATAGTACATCCAATTATGTTGTCATGACCATGTTACAAAATTGTTAGAAAGGGCTCGAGGAAAAGTAGAACGCCCAAATACTATTCTAATTCCAAAACTGCAAAACTGGACTGAAAAACCAAAACTGGTATTGGTATTACACATCATTCATATTCTTTAGTTCATTACTTAATCATCGTCTTATATTATTCTAATCTCTTACTTCTCACTTCTCTCGGGATCCCTAGTCCAATGGATAAGAATGAGATTAATTAATGACTTGTTGATCAATTAAATAACTAAAGAGTTACACTTTTTCCTTGTTCTTTTGGCGTTCAACATTGAAGGTACAGTGTGTAGTGTTAAAAACTAGAAATGCACCCAACACCCAAGCTATTTGCTTATTTTAAACTCAAGATTTCAGACTAAGGACAAATTGTGCACACAATCACATGATTAGCTTTTCCCAAAAAAACCTAGGAATGATTTTAACTCTTTAATTTGTTTTTAAACTCATCATATTACGACCATTTGCACTTCTTGAACACAAATGGCCAGGCCGAGCTGAATGATTATATTTCATGCATATCCCATACAGCAACTGTAAATCCAAATTAGATTCATCCATAAATAGGAGTCTATTAGCAGTGAGATATATAATAACTGTATCGCATATGTGGCTCACCTATTTTCTGGCATTTTATATGACAACTGGCAAGTGCGTCGAGTTTGTAACATAACACCCATCAAGAACACTAGTTCAGCTTACGACTGCCATTCTCTTTACATCCAAAAACCTGCAATTTTAAGTTAGGCCCGGAATCGATGGGCATAAAGACAAACCAAACTGAAATATCACAAAAAATTGAATGAATCACCGTGTACGCATATTTTGATGCCTTTTTCTTTGTTTCCCTTTGAGTCCTCACACACATGCAATGCAAGAAATCTTGTAGTCGAAGGAATTACCGGCATATGCATAATTCATGTCAATTTCACCTAACAGGTTTGGTCATCTTCTTTGGCAATTTAGGGAAGGTGATTTCAAATTTGGGTAATTAACACCCAATATCACTTTAGTGGACATGTACCATTAATTTCACATCTATAATCAAGAAATTAGCAATTATATCCTTGGATGACTTTCTATTATCAATTCGCAGGAAAACATCATTTCAGTTATATTTTCCATTTAAATTAGCCACATAACTAGCACATGCGAGGGCAAAATTTTCATTTTCAATTAACTTTTTCTTTTTGCAATTTTCAAAAAAAAATTTACTAATTTTTAACTCTTTTCCACTCACTATTGTAATTTTTTCGAAAAAAAGGATAGTGAGTGAAAAAAATGAAAAATTTGTCAAAAAATAATGATTGAAAAGATGAATTTGCCTTGCGTGTGCTGGTTACGTGCCCAATTTAGATAGAAAATCTGACTAAAATGGTGGTTGAATATGAATTAATAACATAAAGTCATTAGAGAAGTGCAATTGATATTTTTTTTACTAAAAAGATGAAATTAATAGTACATATCTATTATAAAAATATTAAATATTAATTGGCCAATCATATTTAAGTTTAACAGGCGGTGGTGAGTGGTGATGAAAAAGATGTATGGTACACATGGACACAGTTGACAATATTGTCTTCACCTAAGGGACAAAAGCTTGCTAGGAGAGTGACCTCAGATGGCTAGGTGGCCTGCATTTTGGCCAAGGCGGAGATAATTATGCTTTTGATATTTGATTACCAGAATCTTATTCTTCTAATAAAAATCATGTTGTGATTAGTACATGTGTCGAATTGGAAAGATCTCGAACCTGAACCAAGCATTTTACTTTTTATTATGGAAAATGATTTTAATTTTCCTGAAGCGCTTGGTGTTCCCACATTCGAAGGATGAGATAAATTCAAATTAGGATTCAAATTAGGCTAGTTAAAAAAACACTTAATACCCCATTTGCCCCCTGCAACTCACTTGGAGGGATATTTTGCCCCTCGAACTCTCTTTTGGGACATTTTGCCCCCTGCAACTCATGTTTTGGGACATTTGCCCCTTTTCCGTTAAGTTTAACTGCACAGTAACTTTTTGCTGACGTGGCATGTCCATGTCAGCAAAAAAAAATTATTTTATTAAAAATTAAATTATTTTTTTAAAATTTTAAAAAAATTTTTAATTTTTAAAATTTTTTTTTAATTTCTATTTTGGGACATTTTGCCCTTTTATCCAACTTATGATTCAGTTTGCAATTGTTGCAAAGCATTAAACAACTTATGAATTCAGATTGCAATTGAGTTGTTTAATGCTTTGCAACAATTGCAATATAAATTCATAAGTTGTCTAATGCTTTGCAACAATTGCAAATTGAATTCATAAGTTATTTAATGATTTGTACCATTTACTAAACAACCTCTGAAAAAAAAAAAACTACCGAAAAAACATAATATTAATACCCCATTTGCAATTGTTGCAACATTAAACAACTTATTTTTTAATTTTTTTGTACCAAGTTAGTTACAAAGTATTAAACAACATAAATATTTTTTTTTTTTTTTTTTATTTTTTTTGGTACCAAGTTAGTTGCAGAGGGAAAATGAGGTATTAATATTTATGTTTTTTTTTGTATTTTTTTTTATAGGTTGTTTACTAAATGATACAAACCATTAAACAACTTATGAATTCATATTGCAATTGTTGCAAAACATTAAACAACTCAATTGCAATATGAATTCATAAGTTGTTTAATGCTTTGCAACAATTGCAAACTGAATCATAAGTTGGATAAAAGGGCAAAATGTCCCAAAATAGAAATTAAAAAAATTTTAATTTTTTTAAAAAAAAATTTATAATTTTTTTAATTTTTTAAAAAAAATTAATTTTTAATAAAATAATATTTTTTTGCTGACGTGGACATGCCACGTCAGCAAAAAGTTACTGTGCAGTTAAACTTAACGGAAAGGGGCAAAATGTCCCAAAACATGAGTTGCAGGGGGCAAAATGTCCCAAAAAGAGTCAAGGGGCGAAATATCCCTTCAAGTGAGTTGCAGGGGGCAAATGGGGTATTAAGTGTTAAAAAAATTACACTCAAGTAAATTAGCTTCAATCACATTAAAATATGTGACGGGGCCGACTCGCTTTTTTCACTAGACCAACTTATGTTGGTTATGGAAAATGATTTTCACTCACCTTTAATCTTCTGTGTATATTCTTGTTTATTTTCAATCGTGGGATCTCCTTTGATGATTCAATCTAAATGCTAGAAATAAAAAGGGCTATGCATGAGGATAAAAGAGATGTGTGGTTATCAATTCTCTTTATTTTGAAGCAACAGTGTCATATAATCCAAAAAATTGGAGAGAAGTTCAAAATTGAGTGAAAAAAGAAGAAGTAATATTTACTGCTCTAATTAACTTGGTCATGCTCAAATCCACTTGTGTGGAGCTTTTTCAAATCAATGGAATTCTCTCACTGATTGCTCGTAGAGAAGGCTTTGGATCTAATTACATGGCCTGTTTGGAGGATAAGTAAGTGATGCATTTTGGGGTTTAGGATTGTCCAAATAGGTCCATACTTCATGACCATATTCTCCAGAGAACAGTCAAAACTGAAAGAAGCTTGAGTGGGCTGGACTTGATTTGATAGGGCACAGATCATCTCAGCACAAGCACAACGATGGCAGGCCATCTATCTATACATAGGCCTATCACTTGCCCAAAATCAGTTAGCCCACAAGATTCTAAAACGAGGTAATAGTAGAGTCACATTTCTCTCTAATTTGTTAGAAGACTTTTCAAATTCGAATCACTCCTCTAAACATTGGAGCATATTGCGTCTTACAAATAGTAATGCTAAAGTATGCCGAGATGGTAACAGGGCCAGCAGAGACCATAAAGTTTTCTTTTCTTTCCATGAAAATGTATACTTTTGTTGCCCCAACCAGCAGATTCGCAGAAATTAGCGGGTTAAATTATCCCCCCAAATTCAAGCCTGATTGATCCAACAAAACAACAAAATTGATCCAACAAAACAAAAACAAAAAAACAGAACCACTGAAGTGAAAAATGACTATTTTCCAGATACAACATGTGAGCCGGACCCAACCCATGCCCCCACATTACGTACTAAATCTGTCAACACACTCCACAGAAAATGGCTCTGCAATTTTTGACTACCCGCTGCTAAACTTCCAAGTTTAATAATGTGGGGAAGCTTTTAGCGTTGGCAAGCATTGATCCCTCCAATTCCAAAACGTAAAAGTCCTGCAAGTTGCATTTGCACCTTGTGAATCGAACTGCTGGCATAAACCCACGTCTGCATCTACTACTTGCTAAGCGTAGATTGGTGGGTCATGCAAACACACCAGGAAAATGCTTCTTAATTACTACGTTAGGGTTGCTAGGTAAGATTCTTAAATCAAGCCAAGATATTTACTCTTGGCTAAACCGCGCTATCATGATCCGTAGACGTAAAGAACTTTGTTAATGAGTGCCACTTCCCAGCTAAGTTGCTTTTATTGAACGGAGTAATCGCCTTGCCTTTTGCAGAAGAAAACATTCATTAAGCTGAAGGTAGATAGATCTTCTTCCTGTTAAACATTGATTAGGGACATCCATAGATGTCAAACAGAGTACAATTGCATGCTATTTCGACCTACTTAGAAGTGCTGTGAAAGGGTAATAATCATCTCTGAAAAGAAACACGCGTTTTGCCTTTTCCACTCGCAATCCAAGCTAGTGGCAATTGTTCAGATTTCAAACATCTCAACCCGTCGTCCACATTCAATCTGGTTAGTTTGCAGATTCCGGCAAATTGAAAGATGAATTGGGCCAATTTTACTGCTTCAAGAACCCCACATGATTCTTGTTCTAGTCATTGTCGCTATCTCAATATTTTTGACGACAACATCACTATTTCAATGTATGGTTTTAATGAGATCAAAATCACATTGCAGGAAACACAATCATTTCCTTCAGAATTAAACTAATCAAACAAGTTTGAGTACAATAAATATACATTACAGAGCGCCTAAAAAAAACATTCTTTTTTCATTTTACAAACTTCTTTTGATTCTTAATCTTACAACAGCAAACCAACCCAACCCAACCCCACCAGTTTTCTGGACTAGAAAACCTTTTTTCAAAAAAAAAAAAAAAAACATTCTCATTTTACATACACATAGAGGGATAACTTAAGATTTTTTGCAAAATTCCTAAAACCCAAACTAGAGAGGCTGTTGCATTGTCACAACCAAAGGGCTAGTCACAGTGTGCTTCCCATCTGACCAAGCTATTGAGCCACTCTTCACACTAGTGCTACCAGGGGATAGCTTTACTGCCCAGGCATGAACTCTCACTAGAAAATTCAACTTCTGCCCCACCCTCCTAAACTCAAGCTTCTCCGGCTCCACCGTGACGGTCATCCCGGCAGGCGGCCTAATCGTCACCTGATAGACCGATTTTGGGCTTCCAACATTCGTCACGGTCCGAATAAAATGAGTAGACATCTTGTGCTTACCATACTGCTGAAACACCACAGACAATGAGGGGTAATTTAGGTTCCCAGCATGTCCCGCCCTTTTAGCCCCATTGCAATTGGCAGCCTTCCTAGTGACCACTTGGATGTTCTTGTTTGTGTAATTGGAATTGCACAAGAAATTGACATAGTCAAAAGAACTAATGTCATAGACCAACCCAGGGTCCATTGCCTTTTGTGGGTGAACATGACCAGCTCCAAAGTCCATTACGGTGGATGTGTTGCCACTAGACTCATCCAACATGGTCTCGCCCCTGTTGTCCACGGTGTAAGCTGTGGTCATCAGGGCCGACCTAATGACAGCAGGGCTCCAATCTGGATGGGCCGCTTTCAGCAAAGCGGCCAATCCAGACACATGGGGGCAAGCCATCGACGTCCCCGAGAGTATGTTAAACTCCGTATTTCTCTTATCCGAAACAATGCCGGAAGGCCCAACTTTATCCGGCCAAGCCGCCAATATATTCAACCCGGGAGCAATCACGTCTGGCTTCAAAATCTCCGGGGACTCGGGGTTCGGCCCACGGGCCGAAAACGAAGCGACAACTGGAGCCGGCCGAATCTGGACTCGAGTCCCCTTAAACACAATGGTGGCAGTAGGCGGCGATTTGGACTTGGCGGCGGCCGTGATGTATTGCCTGATTTCGTCGCCGGTGGAGGCGCCGACTGCTGTAGCGGGTAACACGTGGCAGTCAGCTACTAGTCCTTCACCGTCGAAGACGCCATTGGCGAGTATCATACCAACCCCACCAGCTTTCTTCACCACATCACCTTTCGCAGCTCTTGAATTAATACCTCGGTCGCATACAACGATTTTTCCTCTAACTGATTGTTCATTCAAAGAACCTTCTAGACACAATGACGAGGAGTAACCGTCGCTGCCTTCGTTACCCGCGTAAACCAGCGGGTACATCCGACCCGGAGCCAGACCCGGCCCGGAATAAACGCTCATGCCGGGGATTGTCCTGCCGTTTCCCAGCTTCACATCGGCCGGAAAGTCCCGATCGATCGTTCCGGCGCCGACGGTGGTCACCCACGGAGCCACATTGGTGACGCTGAGACCTCCGGGACCGCCGTTGCCGGCGGAGGCAGAGACGAACACGCCGGCGTCCGCAGCTCCGTAGGCGCCGATCGCGATCGCGTCGAGGTGGTACGGGACGACAACACCGCCGACGCTGAGGGAGACGACATCACAGCCGTCGGCGACGGCGGCGTCGAACGCGGCTAGGATGTCGGAGTCGTAGCAGCCGGCGTTCCAGCAGACCTTGTAGGCGGCCAGTCGGGCCTTCGGGGCCATGCCAGCGGCGACGCCCTTAGCATACCCGAGGGTCGACGCCGGAAAAACGTACCTCCCGGCGGCGATGGAGGCGGTGTGCGTCCCGTGGCCGTCGGAATCCCTAGGGGACCGGTACTCCGTCGTCTCGTTCATTTTTCCGTTGGTGGACTCGTAGCCGGCGGTGAAGAATCGAGCGCCGATGAGCTTCCGGTTGCAGATGTTTGCCGGGAAATCTCTGCCGGCGATGCACTGGCCTTTCCATTTGGACGGAACCGGGCCCAGCTCGCGGTCGTGGAAGGACGGGCGCTCGGGCCAGATTCCGGTGTCGATGACTCCGATGACGAGGTCCGACCCGAAATCCGTTTCCTTGAGAAGGCCGGCCGGGTCGGTGGTGCGGAGGCCGAGGAACTCGGGGGAGCGGGTGGTGTGGAGGCGGCGGACTTGCTCGGGGATGAGGGCGGTGACGTGGCTGAAGGACTGGAGCTTCTTGGCTTGGAATGGGGAGAGCTTGACGGAGAAGCCGTGGAAGACGGTGGAGTAAGTGTGGAGGATGGTCGGCGGTGCGGCGGATTGGGAGGGGGAGAGGGAGGAGAGGGAGGAGGAGTACCAGTCTTGGTGGGTCGGGAAAATGGAGGGCTTGGAGTCGGGTCGGACTTGGACTATATAAGTGCTTGCTGGAGCATTGTGGGTATTATCAGCAGAAGAAGAAGCAGAGGATAAGCAGAGGAGGAGGCAGAGGAGAGGAAGAGTAGCCATTGGAGAGTGGGGAGTGAAGCTGTGGTTGAGCTTCAGTTACTTCAGAGAGGTGAAGGAGATTTAATGAGTTTAATAATGAAAAGTAAAAAGGGTGTGGTCAGTAGTGGTGGTGGTGGTGGTGGTGATATCATATGGATGGACCTTGGTGGAAGCTACTATTTGGTACTTGTTCATTTACTTTTTGGTTTTCCTTAGATTGAAATTTGAAATTCAATTCAATACAAGAGTGATCTGTGGACCGTACTAGTTTAGGCAGTGAGAATGAGTTGCTCAGTTGCTCATGCATGCTTGTGATTATTTTTTAGACTCATAAAGTATGAATGACTAGATTAATTAGCATGATCGTTTGAAAGTGTTAAGAATCAGTTATTCATACGCTTAATCAATCACGATCATGAAACTTATAAAGCATGAACATCCACAATCAGACTATGGCCAATGAGATGTTCATAAATCGTATATTCGTGAGACTCGTAAAATATCAACGGTCAAAATCAGCGCGGGAATGGGAGGGTGAACCTTGGCTTTGGTAACTTCTTCATTAGCTATACAGTAGAGTAATCAGCATGTTTTGTATTTTATTCTGTTGATGTTGAGTAGTTTTACCTCAAGCTTTCACTTGTTTCAAGAGAATCTTATGCAAACAGTACTTGTTTGTTTGTGGCTTAGTGGAAATGTAACGTCCTTTTATTACAGCCGAGACTTTCACTGTAAACAGTAGTTTTATGGTAAGAACCAGAGAATATCTTCTGCAAAAAAAGAAAGCATTGGGACGCATTGCTGCTGCTCAGTGCTCTGCATTCAAATGAACAAATACTATAAATAATACATACTAAATTTCATGAAATAAATCAGTAAACCTTAGACAATGTTTACATATGTAAACGAAAATAGAAGATGTGAAAGCGGTAAGTATACTGTCATCAACTGAACATGCCAAACGAACAAAGTGAGATCTTCTTCAACCGATGATTGAGACATTACCTAACACATCATCCAAAATCACTAAATAACAATGATATTTTAATCGTATATCAACCATCATAAATAATTAATAACAGAACATTAATGCGATATGAATGAGCTATGTTTCTTGTTGTTGATAAATTACATATTTATTGTTATTAAATCATTCTTTAAATTTGATCATTTGATGCTACTTGAAATAAAATATAGGAAATCATATTGTCCATCCTAAGTTTCTGTTATGCTTGTGTGTAGAATTTGGTCCGTGACATTGATCTGCTAAGTCTGACTTAGGTGTGACTTTGTATGGGAAGTTGGGATATTCAATTTGTTTATATCAATTTTTGTATTTTTATTGATTCTGTGTAGTGTCGAGTGTAGGTACTTTCTTGTCATATAAAAAAGCTGCTTCTGAGTGAAAATGGACACACGTGTTTGTGTCTCATGCTCTGTTAGTATCGATTCCTGAGACATAAAGCGCACTTTCTTCTACACATGATTCTCTGGTATTTAATAATATATGGCCACACGACTGACTTTGCTTGATTTAGATTAATAGATGATTAATGGAGTGTACCGTGTACACACGATTCACTAATTTGGCTAATGTATAATACTTTGCTATGAGATCAGCAAAAAATTTTTGTACTCTAAAGGTAAAGTTCACCAAATTAAAGTTAACATTTTTGTCTGGTTGAGCTAATTAAAGTTGCAAGCAACATATACTTCCATTAGTGTTGATAATTGTGTCACTGCAAGCAACAAGTACTTTCTTTAGTTTTGACGATATATTTGAATTATTGTTGTTGATGATTGCGTGGCTTCTCTCTAGTGGTTATGGCAAAGGACGAGTTTCTGCTGCAAGACTTTGCTGTGTAATTTACTGCTCTAGGTGTGTGCATGAATTGGCGCCACCTATATATAATAATGCCAATAATTTGATACATAGAGATGTCCCCTCTACGAAAAGGATATGGATGAAATTATTGTATATCATACTATTATTTTAAGTTAATTAGAAAGTGCAATATATGTAAAAATTATTATAAGTTTGTTATGTATTGATTTTTTAGTAACTGAGATAAAAAAAATTTAGTATATGTAAGTCTTTCTCCCCTTCCATACAACTTGTAAAGATGAGGGGGTAATTAATTGAACAATTTTTTTTTTGGTTGGCTGTTCAACTGTGGCTTGATGCTATATTTACAACATAGTTCGGTATCTATGCAGTCATATGTATTATCTCAAATAATATTTATGTTGTTCCCATAGAAAAATTAGAGTTCATATGTGGCATCTATGTGGTTCTTATAGCAACCTCATTGTACTTATGTAGTCCTCAATTCAGCAACATTTTCTACGAGCCTTTTTCTAATTAATTTTCTTAGGCAATGACGAGTTAGTTGCTAGTTCACGTTCTATGATTTATGGTTGTACTGTATGCACCAATGTCAACCAACACATGCACATTTGACTTTAGCCCTATGGCATTAGTTATTATGAGCCCAATTTAAATAGGTCATTTTTCCCTACCCTTCTCGCTTTCTTTTTTTCTTTTTGTCAACAGCTCTTTAGAGTGTGCTACTATGACCTCTTTTTGAATTTAATTATGAAATACAGGAAAAATCAACAACATTTCCCATCTCTCTTTATTAAAGTTTGTCTTGACTTGGACCAGATCGCATCCAACTAAAAATGGAGAAGAACCCAAGAACTCATGTACTTCATCATTACAGAGTTTTCATGTTAGATATTTCAAAACGTGGGCTCTATAGGGTTTGGAAAAACTCCATTAACTTCACTAATCCCAAACAGAGGGCTAATCAATCGAAAATAATTCAACAAGTATCCACCATTAACGAAATAATGTCCCCTTAACGAATGAATAATTTGCCTAAGGTGGAACCCTACTCAAAGTTGCAAGTGTGCAACCAACCACGCATGGTTGGGACAGTTGTCGATCATGATCACGATGATCTTCTATTATCATCATTGACATTTTTGTAAAACAAACAATAAAGGGAGTGGTGGTTCGTGGCCTATGCTTTGTAGAACCAAAATTTTACCACCACATATATGATGCAATCATCGTGTTTTTCAATCTTTACATATATGTGATCAGTTCTGTACCACTCCATCTTTGGTTTCCCACCTTGAAGATCCCAACCAAAACTAGCAAAGGTGGGACCAAACGGGATTGTATACAAATTGAGCCTTTGTCTGCTTTGAACCTGAAATTAATTGGGATTGTATATATATATATATATATTTTTGTTTCTTTCAAAACAACAAAAACAAAATACAAGAGTTCACAGAAAAGTACTTACATACAATGACGGATCTAGAACGAAAATTTTGAGACGTCAGCCTGTAAAGTAATTTAATTTTTTAATAATCAGAAAAATACTTATACATAACCCAAAATTAATGTCTTCATAATATGATTACAAAAATGTCCTTTTAGTAGATATGCTCTACAATTGACAACAAAAAAAAAATGCTCTACAAATTTCATCGTGAATGGTAGGATTATAATCCGTCATTGGAGTTCTTAATCCAGGATTTGCCTCAAGATTAGCTAGAACTTTATCTAACCCACTTTCTTTTGAACTTGTACTATCCGGATTAGGTTCCGCCTTACGGATTTTTTTTAATTTTTTTTTTAATAATAATATACATAAATTAATAAAGAAACAAACAAAACTATGTTACTAGATATTCAACACAACAACAACCCAATTATTTAAACAATTGATAGAAAAGTATGAAGAGAACTCAGGAGAAGAATAAACCTCCTCTTATTGTACCCTCTATTTATAGTGTTAGACTTACAAGTAGAACCTCTCTAAGTAACCCCTGAAGGTAGATGGTCACCTAGTTATTATACATTCATATCCTAGTTACTACACATTCATAATACAATTAACTAAGGAAAATGGACAGCCACCCATTATTACATTTATTTATAACACTCCCCCTTGAATGTGTAGAACTTAAGAAGTAGTCGCATCAAATCTTTGTAGGCAGTTGATGAAGTCACTGTAGTAGGCACTCAGGGGTGCGTATGTCCATAAGGGATCCATTCAGGGGTATGCTAACACTAAAACCTTGCCAAAGAAAACTCAATGGGAAAAAACCAAGGCGAAAGGAAAAGTGAGCATGCATATGTCGGTACTTAGCATCTACATGATGCAACAAGTATTCAGAGGTATGACCAACCCAACGCGGGTGCCTCATTAAAAACCTTGCCAGGCAACAAAACCCTGTGGGAAAAAGTTAACCTGTGCTAAGGGAAAAAGAGTACATTAAGGTCAAATGAGTATACTTTCGGATACTCCCCCTGAAGTCGACAAAGCTCCCCCTGAAGGATACATATGACTCCAAGAGGCAACCTCAATATGGAAGATCTTTGAGTTGACGCATCCCAATACGGTGAACTAGATTCTTGAATGTTTTTGTAGGAAGCGCCTTGGTTAACAAATCAGCCAGATTATCACTAGAACGAATTTGTTTGACTTCTACTTCGCCATTCTTCTCGAGCTCATGTGTATGGAAGAACTTTGGGGAAATGTGCTTAGTTCTATCACCTTTGATATAACCCCCTTTAATTTGTGCAACACAAGCAGCATTGTCTTCAAACAATATTGTCGGACTATCTTTAATTGGGGTGAGCCCACATGTTACTCGGATATGATGGACCATGGATCTCAGCCATATGCACTCGCGGCTTGCTTCATGTAATGCTAAAATTTCAGAGTGATTTGAAGAGGTGGCAGCAATTGTTTGTTTCACAGATCTCCATGAAATAGCAGTGTTGCCACAAGTGAAAATATATCCCGTCTGTGATCGAGCTTTATGTGGATCCGATAAGTAACCGGCATCTGCATAGCCAATAATTTCAGGCTTTGACCCTTTTGGATAGAATAATCCCATATCGACTGTTCCACGGAGATATCGCATTACATGTTTAATGCCCACCCAATGTCGTCGAGTTGGTGCAGAGCTATACCTTGCCAATAAGTTGACAGAGAAAGCAATGTCTGGTCTTGTGGAATTTGCAAGGTACATCAAAGCTCCAATTGCACTTAAATAAGGTACTTCGGGACCAAGCAATTTCTCATTTTCTCCTCGAGGACGAAATGGATCCTTCTTCACATCAAGTGATCGAACAACCATTGGGCTGCTTAAGGGATGCGCTTTGTCCATATAAAATCGTTTGAGGACTTTCTCGGTATAGGTAGATTGATGGACAAAAGTTCCATTTGGTAAATGCTCAATTTGCAAGCCGAGACAAAATTTTGTTTTTCCGAGATCTTTCATCTCAAACTCCCTCATAAGATAATGAGCTGCTTTCTTAATTTCATCTGGAGTCCCAACCAGATTTAAATCATCAACATAAACTGCGATTATAGCAAATCCGTTATTTGATCTTTTAATGAAAACGCACGGACAAATGGGGTCATTAGTATATCCCTCCTTTAGGAGATATTGACTAAGCCGATTATACCACATGCGTCCGGATTGCTTTAATCCATATAAGGAGCGCTGTAACTTAATTGAATACAAGTTACGAGGTTTAGAATTAGTTGCTCGTGGGATTTCAATTCCCTCAGGAACCCGCATATATATGTCATTATCTAATGATCCATACAAATATGCAGTGACAACATCCATTAGGCGCATCTCAAGATTTTCTGTGACCGCCAAGCTAATTAGGAAACGAAATGTAATTCCATCCATTACAGGGGAGTATGTTTCCTCGTAGTCAATTCCAGGTTTCTGTGAAAAACCTTGTGCAACGAGTCGAGCTTTATATCTGGCTATCTCATTTTTCTCATTTCGTTTCCGTACAAATACCCATTTGTATCCAATGGGTTTAACACCATTAGGCGTTTGGACTATTGGTCCAAAAACTTTTCGCTTTGTCAAGGAATTTAATTCTGCTTGGATCGCTTCTTTCCATTTTGGCCAATCGTTTCTCAGTCGACATTGTTCAACACTTTGGGGTTCAGGATCCTGATAATCTTTTTCAATATCATGAGCGATCATAAAAGCGAAGATATTATCAATAATGACTTTATTTCTATCCCAACTTTCTCCATGACTTATGGAGATCTCCTCAGATGTATGAGCCTCTTCATGGGCTATTTCCTCAACTTTCAACTGATCAGTATTTGTTGTTTCTTTTGTAGATTCCTCATGAGTGCTAGTATCTTGTGGCCTTCTTTTCCGGGGAACGGTGTCCTTTGCACCAATAGGCCTACCACGCTTAAGTCGTGGCTTTGAATCATTTATACCCTGAGATTGTCCTGCAGGAATATCGACCCGGGCCGGGGCATTTGCAGCCGGAACATGTGACTTTGTCACTTTACTTGTATCAACAAATGCATCAGGCAATTTGTTTGCTATATTTTGCAAGTGAATGATCCTTTGAACTTCAAGTTCACATTGGTTATTGCGAGGATCAAGATGAGACAATGATGTGGCATGCCAATCAATTTCACGCCGTTCAATAGATATCGGCTTTTGTTCTCCCCCTAATGGTGGGAAATTTGTCTCATCAAAATGGCAATCTGCAAAGCGGGCAGTAAATACATCACCTGTTAAAGGTTCAAGATATCTTATGATAGATGGAGAGTCAAAACCCACATAAATTCCAAGTCGTCGTTGTGGACCCATTTTCATTCTTTGTGGGGGTGGAATAGGGACATAAACAGCGTAACCAAAAATACGAAGATGAGAAATATTTGGTTCGTGCCCAAAAACAAGCTGCAAAGGCGAGTATTGGTGACAAGATGTGGGACGAAGACGAATTAAAGATGCAGCATGTAAGATAGCATGACCCCACGCAGATATAGGCAATTTGGATCTTAAAAGTAAAGGGCGAGCAATCAATTGGAGGCGCTTAACAAGTGATTCAGCTAGACCATTTTGAGTATGAGTGTGTGCAACTGAGTGTTCGACATCAATGCCTATGGACATGCAGTAATCATTAAAAACACGAGATGTAAATTCAGCAGCATTGTCAAGACGAATAGATTTAATGGGATGGTCTGGAAAATGTGCCCTTAATCTAATGATTTGAGCAAGTAGTCTAGCAAATGCAGTAGTGCGAGTAGACAATAGGCAAACATGAGACCAACGAGATGATGCATCTATTAGAACCATGAAATATCGAAAGGGTCCACACGGAGGATGGATAGGTCCACAAATATCCCCTTGTATCCGTTGTAAGAATGTAGGGGATTCATTGACAACTTTAGTGGGTGACGGTCTTATGACCAATTTTCCTTGTGAGCAGGCGACGCACGGGTAATCACATGGCAAAAGTATATCTCTGCCTTGTAATGGATGTCCATGTGATTTTTCAATAATATGACGCATCATTGATGTCCCCGGATGACCGAGCCGATCATGCCAAAGCATGAAAGGCTTTGGATCAATGAATTTCTTAGTCACCAAATTTGCTTCTATTGTTTGTATAGTTGTGTAATACAAACCAGTGGAGAAAGTGGGAAGTTTTTCTAAAACGTGCTTTTCGCATGAAACAATAGAAGTGATGCAGAGATACTCCATATTACCCATGTTCATTGTTTCAATGTGGTATCCATTCTTACGGATATCTTTGAAACTAAGTAGATTTCTTGTGGATCTACTGGAATAGAGAGCACTTTCAATGTGAATTTTAGTTCCATTGGGTAATAGGAGAGTGGCTTGTCCAGAGCCATCAATTAGAGTTGATGTCCCAGAAATGGTGTGGACATTAGCTTTGGCTAATTTGATATTCGAGAAATATTTTTTGGTCTCGAAGTATCGTATGCGTCGTACCACTGTCTGCTAAGCATAGGTCTCCACCTTCTTTTTTAGGATTTTTCAAGCAATTGTTCTTCTCCATCCTTTTGAAACAAATAAAATGCTTTGGTAAATGGAAACAAAGAAAGACCAACACATAGTAATAAAGTTCTTTATTGAATGAAACCAAAATGACGAGTGCATGATCTCTTCAGAAACTAAAGACAAACTTAAAATTTCATGTCTTGACAAAGTCTAAGACAAACTTTATTCATAAACAAAATGCATATAGATAAACTAGAATAGTTTAGTCTTCAAGGTTCTCATCTCCAACTGTGTAGTTCGTGCCACCATAATGATCTGCACGGAAGTCTGAAGCATCCAAGTGGTTCACATCCACTTTTCCATTGAAGTCAACCGAATTGACCTCCTTGCCTTTTGCTTTTGATGCTTCATACAGATCAGCAAGGTGTTTGGCAGTACGGCAAACTCTAGCATAATGTCCCTTGATGCCGCATCGATCGCAAGCCTCATCCCTCCTTTTACCATGGGCTTGGTTTTCATAAGACTCATTCCGCCTCTTGCGATTTGGCGCAGACCTCCTGTTGGAGGAGTTATGATCCTGACCACCACGATCTCTCTTGGTGTTTCGACCATTTTTGAGTTTGTTGTTGTTGCGATCATTGCCATGTCCACGGTCACGATTATTATTTCTTCGATGCTTTGCAACATAATTGGCATTTGCCTCAGGAACATGCATGGAGCCAGATGGATGAGATTCATGATTTTTCATGAGCAGCTCATTGTTTTGCTCTCAACCAGCAGGCATGAGATCAATTCAGAATATGTCTTGAATCTACGTTCCCGATATTGTTGTTGCAACACCATATTTGAAGCATGGAATGTTGAAAACGTCTTTTCCAACTTGTCTTCCTCAGAAATTTTCTCTCCACAGAGTTCCAATTGGGAAGTGATTTTGAACAATGCAGAGTTATACTCATTGACCGTTTTGAAATCTTGCAATCGCAGATGTATCCAGTCATGACATGCTTTGGGAAGCAGGACTGACTGTTGGTGGCCAAATCTTTCTTTCAGTCTTTTCCAAAGGACAGATGGATCCTTCACAGTGAGGTACTCAGACTTGAGTCCCTCATGTAAATGGTGGCGAAGAAGGATCATTGCTTTTGCTTGATCATGCAAAGATGCTTGGCTTTTTTCCACAATGGTTCCTTCGAGTTGCTTTGCTTGAAGGTGAGTTTCGGCATCAAGAACCCACGACAAGTAATTGTTGCCAGTGATGTCGAGTGGCGTAAACTCCACATTTGCGATTTTCGCCATTGTTGGGAACTACAAAGGAAGGTGTAGTATCAGGATCAAGTATCTTTGGTTCTTGATCAATGAAAACCATAATCGAGCCTTAATATATAAATCGAGAATCAAGTATCTTTGGTTCTTGATCTCTATTGTGACATGATATAATATTGATGATATACAAATTATATGTATAAGCATGAAAATGACGAGCAATGGCATAGATGAATTCAATAATAGATGAAACTCATACACTATCTTATCCGATATGTACAGATCCAATAGAATATGATAAACACATAATCATATATATGAACTAAAGGACATATCTTATAGCTTAGAATAGCATATTATACATATAGGGAAATGTATAAGCTGCTACGTGTAAAGCATATGAAAGAGATTGAAAGAAATAGGATAGGAACCATACCGAGAGCAACTCGTGCTGATAACGTGATAGAAAAGTATGAAGAGAACTCAGGAGAAGAATAAACCTCCTCTTATTGTACCCTCTATTTATAGTGTTAGACTTACAAGTAGAACCTCTCTAAGTAACCCCTGAAGGTAGATGGTCACCTAGTTATTATACATTCATATCCTAGTTACTACACATTCATAATACAATTAACTAAGGAAAATGGACAGCCACCCATTATTACATTTATTTATAACATTTTTTTTTTTTTTTTTTTTTTTTTTTTTTTATGAAGAAGGAAAAATGTTGGGGGGGGGGGGGAAAGATTGTGGGGGTTTTTTTCCCCTTTTAGGGGGCCCTGGGGCCCCCCTGTTCCCCTCTTGTTCCCCCCCCCTTTTTTTTTTTTGTCGGCCCCCCCCCCCTCTCCTGTATTCCTTTTGCTATTCCCTTTCCTTCCTCTTCTCCTCTTCTTTTCCCCTTGACATGGGGTGAAGGTGGTAGGAAGGGGGAGGAAAAGGGGTTGGTTTTTTTGGGGGGGGGGGGGCCCCCCCCCCCCCCAAATCCGGTAAAAAAACACAGGAAAACTTGACAAACTTGGGGTTGGGGCAGACTAGGTACTCTCGCCTTCCGAGAAGATGGGAAAGAGGTCGCCCGGGAGGCGCGAGAAACTCTTCGCTAAGGGAAGAATGGTGCAGAATTGCTCGTGGAAAACCCTAGCGGAGCATTTTTTTTCTTAAATTAAATATATCTTATTTTTTGGGATTCTATATGTGTTATAACTTAGGGCTGAGCTCGGGACGATTCCGCTCTTGAAATCCCCTGAAAATCGGGATTTTAGATTCTCAGGAATGGGATTGGGATTTTCTAGTGATCACGACTTTTATGATTTGAAAAGAAAAGAAGAGCAAAGAATGGAGGCGACGCTCGACTGGGTCGCCGTGTTGAAGACGGTGATGTTGGTCCACCAGCTGCTCAACGACGACAACCTGGTGTTCGGCGACGAGATAGTCTACGCGACCCGCTAGGGGACCGAACTACTCAATCTGTCGGACTTTAGGGACGAGGCTGCGGTGCGGTGGCGGCAGTTGCTGTGACGATGATGGTGGTGGGCAGAGAGCAATTTTGGTCTGTGAAATAAAGTTTGAGGTTATGTGAATTGAGAGAAAATGGTGGAATGGGGGCGCGTAGGTTTCATTTAGTCACCACATATAACACACCCAATTAAAAATTGACATATGTCATTTGGGGTTAAATTGTTAAAAATAATACGTAATAAGTTTTTTGGGTATTAGTGTTTAAAAGTAGGACTATAGTGTAATAGTTTCCAAATTATATCATACTTCTCTTTGAAAAGACAATGATAAAGGTGCAAATATATATACTCCCAAGTTCAAAACCTAAGAAGAAAAAAACTTTTTTGGAAGAGGGAAAAGAATAGTATGAAAGTTATATTGGGAAACAGGGGAATTAAAGAACATGGAGGCCCCATGAGGACATGCACACTTACGTTTGAATTAAGATGGGAAACAGAAGAGAGAGACAGGTGAAGACTGAAGTCTAAGGAAGGTGGGGCCAACTGAAACACCAGCTAGCTTGGTAAACGTTCTTAGATATGCAATTATTATTGAGAGGTTATTATGATGAGTCCAACTGTCCAAGTAAAGACTAAAGAGGGAGAGAGGCCTTCTTTCTAGGCAATTCTCTTTTCCTTTTGGCAAAGAGAACGTTTGTTTAGACTTTAAACACGATTGCAAAGAAAAAAGTAGGGATTAGATTTTTGATGGTTCTATAATGTAGCTACCATTGCAAGATTAGTATAATGCCAAAATCAAACAAAAGGAATTGTCGCTAAAAGTTAATAGATCACGTAGATAGTAGATTCATGTAATGGGACTTGCAATATACAGTGATTACAACAATTACTTAATACACGGTCATTAAGTACTATATACAGTGGACTCAAAAAGACAGCTCTCGTTCTCTCCAGAAAGCTCGACCGCCATAGACAAAAGCTTTGGGAACCAGGGACTTTCCCTGGTTCCCTCCTCCCTCAAATCCAAAATCGGGCGCCTCTCTCCCCCATATGTTGTAGAGAGTTTTGTAACACCTTGCTTTGTGCAAGGATTTGTCCCACCCTAGTTTGTCTAGGGCCTTTTCACCGGCCTTTTGGCCGGATCTGTATAGTTCTGGGTTGTTTTTGCAGGTTTGTTGGCTGGGTTTTTATTTTCTTGCAGGTTTGTTGGCTGGGATGTTGTTTTCTTGCAGATTTCTTGGCTGGTTTGGGAGTTGACTGTTCACTCAGTTTTGTTGGCCGGGTTTGGCCGAATCTGTACCATCATCCTCCCCTACCTCATGTCTAATTCTCGGATTGTTTCTGGAATTTTATCAGGTCGGCTTCCCCGGATCTGATGAAGGTTCTAGTCTCTATTTCGGGATTCTTAAATTGAGGCTTGGGTTGATGATTTTAGTGTTCGATTATGGAATTTGAGGTTTGGGTAATTGAGTGTAGTGTTCGAACATGGAGGCTTTGAAGCTGATATGGTTATTTTATCTGTTAATGGTGTCTGACTTTGTTTTGAATATGGAGATACCTTGATACTCAATCGGGTGTCGGGAGAAATTGAGTGGAATTGCCATTTCTCTTGGGTCTCTCTATGTTCACAGGCGTGGAGAAGAAATTAATGCCCGCAAAGTCTACACGGCACTGGCATTCCTAGCACAATTCAGATCGGTCTTCTGGTTCAGCTTCATTGAGCGGGGCGCAAATTCACCTTCTTTCAATCTGCTCCTTGTTCTGCGGTTTTTATTGAATGATTAATTTGCAGAAGCCTCCTAATTTAGGGGTTAATTCTTGTAATCACTTGTATGATTCCCCTTTTATTTAATGAAATCTTCTCCCGTTTGTCTCAAAAAAAGTACTATATACAGTGATTGCAACATTCTAGACTTGTAGCATTTTTCTGATATTGAAAATATAAGTACCATACCACTAAACACGATCACTAACTTTATAGAAAACAAATAGAATTCATGTTGGTTGCAACTTGAAAATACTACTACTACATACACATAATAAAGCTTTGATCCGTATATAGAGTGTTGCTGCTGGAGCGGTGCAATTGAGATGCTGAACCAGGTCCCCACTTCAACGGGGCCTCAATTTTTTTAATACATTAGTATTAGAATTTCAAAATCTATATCTATACCTATTCTGGTTTAAAAAAAAAAAAAAAACATTCTACTCCATCCATACTCTTCTCTCTTTGTTTTGGTAACTCGTAAACTTCAAACGCCAACCCAAGTCGTGTCTCCATCAATTCAAATTTAAATGTTAGTTTTGTAGCTTAATCAATTATTTTTTCTTTTCTAAATTTTGTTATAATTCTAGTTTCAAATTTATGTTTCCATTCTTAATATATTGAACGTAGAAATTAATATTATGGTTTATTTTAGAAGATTAGTTCAAGGGCCAATAAAAATTTAGATTCAGACATCCAAATTTTCACTCTAATGAGTGTTTACTAAGCAAGAGTGGGAATGGAAGTATTGGGAGTCATCCCACTCCAGGTAATTCATTTGTTTACTAAAATTTGACAATCAAATTTATGATGAGACCCATAAAAAAATTAGGAATCACATTCCTGATTTTCAAGAAATGGAATTCCTTGGTGGGAGGTAGTATTGTGATTCTTAAAAATTGATTCCACAAAAAAAAAACTTTTATGCCTAAATTACCCCCATAAATTCAATATTTTCTTCAATTGTATCCGGCCAAAAAAGTTATACCCATGTATAAGAAAAAAAATCATACTAGCTCTAATGTTCTTTCATTTTCTTACAGGCCTTTTTGAATAGTTAAAAACTTAAATTCTACAAATATTATTAAGGAAGACTTGAAACTTTAAATTTTTCACATTTATATGGACAAAAAACATTAATTTTATATTGGGGGCATTTTAGTAATTTAATTAATTTCCACTCCGATTCATGAAAATTAGTAAATAATTTAATGACCATCAACTTAATTTTCACTTTTATTCTGCACAATTAGTAAATGCTTGAATGAGTGTGTTTCATTCCGATTCTTACTCATTCCAATTCATGCTCACTCCAATTTCTACTTATTTTGATTCCGAATTAGTAAATGTGCCATAAATTTATATACGAATTAGGAGATAGCAACTTTGTGATTATAGTTTTCTTTGATAAACTATGAATAGAAATTAAAATTAAAATCTAGCATTGTCCATGGACCATGTGTGAGGTGACACAGAATAGAGGGGTATTGGACCAGTGGTTGACTTCATCTTCATGTCTTACCAACTACACTCGGCCTACTTCTTTTTGATCCGGATCCTCTATTCACAATTTGTCTACTGATCACGTGTTTGTAGACTATACGACGTCGTTTTGCGGAGAGACGAGCTGGCCACTATCATCAAAATGGACGAGTAACACCCATCGTAAAAATACTTATTACACATTTTGCCCTCTACAACTTGTTTTGAGGGAACTTTACCCCTAAAATTCTATTTGTATCTCATCTATCCCCTGCAATTCATTTTTTGAGAATTTTGCTCCCTTTTTCGTTAAGTTAACGACTTTGTATATTATTTTTAATTATTTTAAAATGATGAGCCATGTCCCTAGTGCCCATATGCATTTCTTTTATGTTTAAGTTGCTTAATAACTTATGAACAAATATTTAGCAAATAAAACATAAGCTGCATACTCAAGTTTACCACAATGAATTCCACTCTTTTGGATAGGTTGGGAGCTTTTAATAATTTTCTTTTTCGCATACTTCAATCTATGTATTTGTGAACCATTGTTGGAACTAGAGACATGGGTAAAAATTAAAAACTAAAAAACAATTAAAAAAATAAGATTATTTTTTCTAACTTGGTATGTTCACATCAGCAAAATTAACAAAAACATTTAACTTACCGAAAAAGAGGGTAAAAATTCCCAAAAATGAGTTGTATGGGGCAGAGCAGATACAAATAAAGTTGCAACAGGTAAAAATTTCCTTAAAGGAGGTAAAAAACATGACCACAGTCGATGTCGACAATCGCTTTTCATCACTCCCAATAAAAAATTCTTGCAAATTTGGGGTCGGTTTGATAATACCCTTTTATAAAAAAAAAAAAAGGCCGGAAAAAAAAAGCAGTGAAAATAAATAAGACTTATTAGCTATTTTGGTACATGAAATTATGATCAAATCCCAATTTAGTTCCCAAAAATTAAAACGTCTCACTTTACTACCATGATCATTCAACATTTAACATCGTTGAAATTGATGATGTCATTGGGGCATTTTCATCCTTTAATGAAAGTTGGCCCAAAACAAATTGGTTCGAAATTTGGGGTTTCAAACTCCCAATAGAAATTGTGGCTTGCAAATTTCGACCATAGAGAAACATTTAGAACAAATTTGAAATCGGTTCTTCAAACACGTATGGTGGATGAGTGATTTCAAAGAGGAAAACACTAATTTTAAGGGAAATTGGTTATTGGAACATGAACAAGGTAAGGTTTGAGGGCGCATAGTGGAAGGCAGTGGCTGGGTGGGAGGACCATGGCGACGGCGTAGTCGGTGGGAGGAAGTGGTTGGAGATGGCGATGTGGGGTTGGAGCTTCTTGACGATGGAGGAGGTGTCGGCGGTGGAGTTAGGTTTCATTTTGGAGTGGGAGGGCATAATGAAGAAGTGGAGGGCGGCGGAGAAGGAGTTTAGGAGGAAGGGGAGGCGGTGGTGGAGGTGGAGGTGGAGGTGGAGGTTGCTTGGGCATGTACACGGCATCGATTCATCATCGATATCATGAGGGCGGTGTGGTTTTGGGGGCGCGATTTCGGAGGAGAAAAGATGGGCGCAGAGCTTTGGGGTAGGAGATAAAGAGAGGTTGGGCAGGTGGCAGAAGATGATTGGAATTGATGGGTTATTGTGGGCCAATTTTTTGATGAAAGTACAAAAATACCCTTATGATGTCATCAATTTTAACACTGTTAAATGTTAAATTGACGACTGGTACCAAATTGAGACAAGTTTGGACGGTCAATATATCAAACTGGAACGTTTTAACTTTTGGATGCTAAACTGGAATTTAACTACAATTTCAAATACCAAAATAGGTAATAAGCCAAATAAATAATTAAGTATCTGTTAAAAAATATTTTTAAAAGTGATGCAAACATGAAACTCACTTTCATACTGGAATAAATGATATTTTTGGTATCTCCATTGATTTTATTAAAGGGAATGCGGTGGCTCTAGCTTTCCACCTCCGAAAATTTGAAAAGCACCACTATGTCTGTTTCGTTGTAAAAAAAAAAAAAGTAGAGAAGAACATAATAATCAAACAGTTTTTGCTCTATTTATTTTTTTTTCTTATTAAAAAAAACGCTTTTAGCTCCAAAAAAAAGCAATACAAGATTGGACCTTTGTCTCTTTTTCTATATTGTCCATTGGCCGACATTTAAGATGGTAATTCTTAGTTGACAATGCATTAAGGTAATATTTCCCTAAATTAACGACATAGTAAAACTATGTCAAGAAAAAGGGTAAGTGAAGATTTCCTTGATTTAAAGACAAGGTTAAAATTATGACCAAAGATTGTAATATCTCCTACTCCTTTCTATTAGCCCTAAACTAGAGTAATCAACTACCCAAATCACATCTTAATCATTGCCTTCACACCCAAGTCACCGCTTCTTACCATTATATAAACCACTTACCTTCTCCATAACAAAAAAACATACCAAAACCTAGAGCTCTAACCTACCATAATATTCACCCAAAAAATTGCCTCAAGAAGATTTTCGGGTTTTCGATTCATTGATATAATCACTACAATGGCCAAGACTGTCGAGTTTGGGATCGAAAACAATCCCAAGAGCAATGGGAAGAAGAAGGAGGGCAAAGGAAGGAGAAAGGTGGAGATGAAGAAAATAGAAGACAAGAGCAAGCGTCACGTGACCTTCTCCAAACGTAAGAAGGGCCTCTTCAACAAGGCCGGCGAGCTCAGCGTCCTGACAGGCGCAGAGATCGCTGGCATCATCGTGTCTAGCAATGGCAAGGTGTTTTCCTTTGGCAGCCCTGCCCCTGACACTGTCATTAGGCGTTACCTAGGCGTTAGCGGCGGCAGCACTGCCTCCTCACTACTGCGTAGTGGTAATGGGGAGGTAGGGGGTTACTTGGAGGCCAAGAGAAGGATGGAGGCGGAGAAGAAGAATTATGTGAATAATACAAGAGATATCAATGTTGATGGAGGAGAGGAAAGAGGAGGTGGTTGTTGGTGGGAGACGGCGGTGGGTGGTTTGGATTTGGTGGAGTTGGAGGAGTACATGAAGGCGTTGTATAAGTTGAAACAGAATGTGGATGTTAGGATGAATGAAATGATTAGGAGTAGTACTGTTGGGTGCAACTTCTCCTCACTCATGGATATGGATGTTAAGGATCAGCAATTGTTGATGTAAATTTACTAGCTGTGTACTTCTAAGTTATAAATCATCTATGCAATTCTATTATGAATATTTTCTTATTTAGTTTTTCTGGATTCCGGGTGCGTACTAAGATTGATATGTGAGAGTTGAAGCCTCCAAATCAAGATCAATAATCCAACACGACAATTTGTTAGGACAAGTAGATGATCTTGTACCGGTTTGTCCTCTATTATATACGTAACTTTTCTAATTCCTGACTTTTCTCACATCAAGTATTTAACGTGTCACACAATGCATGTTCACCATTATTTTTTGGATTGATGTTAAAAACAACCGATAAGTTCTACTTTCAAAGGTAACTGTCATTGCTTGTTCCTCAAAAATTTCATTTTGCAATAGTCTCCACTAATCAAGATGATCATTAACCAGTATAATGCTACAGTCTCAAGATGGTATGCAGGTAGTATGATCCTTCCAAGCTGATCCGCAGCTGTAGCAAAACTCGAATCTGCACCTACAGATCAAAACAGAGAAGATTAGAGCGTTTATGAATAGAAATTAGAGATGATTACAAATATAGATTCCCTAGGGATCTTAATATCGTAAATATCTAACTTTAATATTTAAACTATAGTTTATAGACTGAAGGAACAAATAATTAGATGATTACAGGAGATGCTTAATTGCTCACCTGCATGTAATGTGTAGGCAGCCTTCAGTCTTTTCCACAAAGAAACTGCACTTAGGGCATCTCCTCCACTTCTTCTGCTTTGCAAGCTCCATCACCATGATATCATTCGTCCCTCTTTCATCCATGTTCAAGTTCTGAAACTCGTGGCAATCTATTCCGTTATGCCAAGCCACCTTGCATTGCGCACAGAAAAGTCTCCGGCAATAAGGACACTCCGAAACAGTTACGAAATCTGCACCTTCATCCACCATCATAGCAGAGCAGTCCTTAAAAGGGCAGTAGAATTTCTGTGATCCCAACACCAATGCCTCACAAAGGGCAGTTTCCCACCTATCAAACACTTCTTTAGGGACAATGTCCTTGCAGGCGTGTGGCTCCAAGTCACCTTTGCACTTCACATCCGGACACTTCACCATTGAAATGTTGTCCTGCATTTGAAAGCAATTAGCAATAAGGTCCTTGACAGCATCTGAAGATGTTCAAGAAATATCGAACAATTAAATTTTGGTAAGGACTTTTTGATATTGAACCTGAATTTTAGACCCAACATATCTGCCAATGCAATCAGTGCAAAATGAGTGACTGCAGCCGCTGTTTTGGAACATTTCTCCACTGGATTTCACATCCATGCAGATCCCACAGAAGCTTTCAGAAGATTGTCCAGGTTCCTTCCGCTTCCCCTTCAAGTTTCTCATTAGGGTTTGAACTTCTTCGTCTGTTGTTGGGGTTTGAGTGGTGACTTGGGGGGTTAGTGAAGAAGATGCAATTGCAGAGGACATGAGGGCTTCTTGCAGCTGCAATCCTTCTGCATACTTCTCATCGGAGATGGGAAAAACTTCCTCTTCGTCACAGAGTGCAGAAAAGTAGAAATCATCAACCAAAAGAGTGCCGTCGGAACTTGGTGATGCTCCCTCCATTGTTCCTGAGGAGAACACACCTTTGTTCGCTTCATCTCAACTTATCTATTAGTATGCATTGAAACTTGAGAGGGATTTGGAAAGTCTCAGATTCCTAGTGCCTTGGTGATTAATTGGATTTGAAAAGAGATTAACTAGTCATCAATGAGTTTGGCTGTTGATATGATTCCTCAGTTTCCCAGAAACATTGGTATTTTGCTTGATGGGGTTCTTTGTATCTTAGTAATCTTACAGTTATAACTTAGTGTTTCGTGCTTCTGGGTTCTTTCCCCGTGGAGCTATCATTTATTACTGTTAAAATCTGAAAATAAAGATGATTTCAGGCAGGTCAAAGGCCCCGCCCATTGCCACACAATTCCAAGTCATTGAGTTGGAACATTAAGGACATGAGAATGATTCGAATTGATTCATTTCTTTACCTTTACTAAAACATTAGGAATCAACATTTAGTCTACCATACTCCAATTTAGGAATAAAACCCCCCCAAGAAGAATCCGATTTCCATTCCCGATTCCGATTCCCTCTTATAAGTAAACATGTCCTAAGAGGCAAATCCATCAATTCCTAAAGTGCAAAGGAAGGGCATTTGCACGTCCGCTATAGCATTGTGTTCACTTGCAGAGTGAAGAAGATACAGCAGAGAGTGTTGAGAAGTCAGCATAATCATAAACTTTCATTAGACGCTACATCAAGTCACTATATATGTCACATAGATCAGCTCGATTATATTACAACGACCCTTCTGAATGATGGGATTTCTTGACTATCAACCACAAGCCCTCCTAACCGAAAACAGAAATTAAAGCCAAAAAGAGGACAGAGATTTCCCACCCAAAATGAAATTGCCTACACTAACTAGTATCCGCTACTACACTTGCTTGTTTTCTAACTTTGTTCTCCCCCCATCTGTTGTGTCCATTTTACCATCAATGCAGTTGATCAGCCGAGCAAATTAACAATTTCTCACACCGGGGCGGGGAGGGAAGCAACCTCCAAATCAGAGGGCCAGAAGCAAAAGAATGCAATTATGATTTTATAGAAGCAAAACTGAATTACAGTGGCCGTGATACCGCCGAGCCTTGGGAATATCCATTTGCAACTTTCTGTGGTTTCTTCTTGAAATTGCTGATGCTACAATGTGGACATATATATTCCAGTCCATCTGTTTTTGCATAATCCTGTAAAGTCAAAACAAAAGATTATTGATGAATACAATTGAAAATCAGAACCAAACTAGAACCTGCTTATGCATTTTGTTACACGATACCTTAAAAGCACCAAGACCCTGTCTTCTGTCGCAGCCAAAATGTGCCCACTCACCACATATTCCACAATTTACCCAATCACCTGGTGCACTACTGTGGAACAGTTTCCAATCACAACATTAGCAAATACAATATTTTCAACACTGGAAAGAAAAATGGGATAAAGATTAACCTGTGACACAATAAGCAGCACTCTCCATCTACATCATCATGAGCCAACTCATATTCTAGAAGGTATGTCTCATAATGTCGTTTAAGTGTATTCCCAACACCCTGTGAAAATAACAAGCATACCCACCTGTATTAGTTGAAGAGTTGCAATCCAAGGCATCTGTCACATAAGGAATCATTGACCATTTCTCTAATCATCTTATAGCATTAAGTGAGCGTTGGAAATAAGATATTAGCATATAAATTTGGAAAAACTCAGCCAATATTCTTCTAGGAGTGAGCACCACTCTACAAGAGCATTAACTCTATGAAAAATCTTGTCCCATTTTTACATTTCATATGACATGCATTTTCCTCTCCCCAGGTAAGCCCAGAGTTGCCTTGCTACCTCTTCGAATGATGTTACAGCTTTAAGTACTTCAAAATTGATTAACAAAAGCAAAGGCACAATATATAGACTTACAGTCATTCTGTTGGTCATTGTATAATTGCGCATCTTTGAGAAGATCTGTCCTTTCCAGTTGATACCATTGCCAACATGAAAGCCTCCTCTGGTAACCACCTGACAACCATCTCACCAATTCAATAACAAATTTTACTAAATTCTATTGGTCATTTATTTGGTCACAACTTCAATCTGTGAAATCTAAATCCTAGCCAAGGAACTTCATGAGTTCACCTCTTTGTACAAGTTGTAGAGGTCAAGACGCTTTCCATTGAGAATGGCATCTGGAAACTCCATGAGCCCACTCTGAGGTATCAGTCGACTATGTCCTCGGAGAATCAGAAACTGCATTACATCCTTCAAAAATTCCTCCTGAGCAAGGGAGAAATAAAACAGTAGAAATAAGTGTTTGCCTGAAAAAGGACAGTGAAACCCCGGACACTAGTTATTACACTGGCAGTGAAAGACAACATTCAATAGAACTTCGTAATTTTTATCTGTACCATCAAACCTTTCTCCTTTTTTTTCCACAACATCCACTCTTCTACCATACCGCTGGAAAATTACATAATCTTGGCATCATTTTGGAAAAAGAAGTAAAAGAAAGATCCCACTACCACCTATTACCCCAATTTAATTTTCCCACTTTCTTTCTTTATACTTATAATGTAAACATATATATCATGTCGATTACTATTAGGACATGCATTATAAGTTATATGTAGAGAGAGAGCTGGCTTCAGTTGTATAACTACTTCAACACCTACAAACTGATTTGATGCTTTGAGCAGTACAAAAACTCACCTCTAGGCAGGAATGTATTGGGCTTCTACCACAACCATGTTTCTTTAAAGGGAGGGGATTCAAGGAAATAATTTGCTTAGCCTGTGAAGAGCTTGAGTATGATTTTCGTTGTGTTGGAGGAGTTAAACCAACAACACTGAGCTTTGCTGGAGGCAGAGGAGGCAGAATAGCCTTAACCTGGCTTCCATCATGCCCATTTACCTCAGAAATTCTAGAAAAGGGTGTCAATTTAGGACGACGAACATGAGGAATGGGCCTCATTGCAGCTATTTTCAATCTTTGCCTGGCTACAACTGTAGGTGTGCTAACCCCATTCATTGCTCCACCTTCTTTAGTATCTTCATCTGTCTTAGAAGCAGCTACTCTTGGAAGCCCCTGCTGGTAATGAGAACCCTTGCTTGTCCCCAGGCTTGGTAGAGACCTTTTCCTACTAGGAGGAGGTGGTCTCAACCAAGTTGGAGGGCTGCTCAGTATGGAGTCATTTGATTCATTATCTTTCTCCCAACTCGAAGAGAAAAAAAGAAGGCGCTCGGAATCATCCCTTTCAAAAGAAGCTACAGGTAATCCCTGAACGCTGGCAATGCCAAGTGCAACTAAAGTATGATAAGTAACGTCAGGTGCAAGCTGCCTCAAAACCTGAAATTGTACCCACAGAAAATACAACAGTTAGATAAAATATTGGGAAAAGGGCGTCATGGTTATTCAACCTAGACAGAAAAAACACTAAAGATCCGAGCCCATAATATAAATTGGTTTTTCTTAGAATGCTCTTTGATTAAGCCTAGGGATCTCCATTTTCACAAGGTTTATTTCGGTCTTCATAAATTTGATCACAATGGGTAGGTTAGTGGCACACCAATTCTTCCACACTCTTACACTTTTACCAGAAAAAATAGATGACAATCTAGAAAAGACCAACGCAGAGGAGGGAGTAGGCACAAACCTGTGAAGCCCATGCAGGAACCTTCATGCTAACTTCAAATACTGTAGCCCCACATGCAATTGATGCAGACTTCCGTGGTTCAGATAGAGGCATTTTGTTTCCCTCGTCGTTCGGCAGTGCACGTACTACTTGACTCTCTTCAATAATTTCATTCTTTATGTGATTCTCCAAGAGCTGGGAATAAACAGGTCACAAGATGTAAGAACTGAAAAATTCCTGATACAAGAAATTTTCCAGACAAGTCCTTTAGGATTACCTGATCATCAAAGCATGTTTGTGCACTCCCTGACACAAGAAGTGATATGTGCGCAGAACTACAGGTTGATACATCACATCGCATAGTGACGACACCACGAGAAAAGGTCCCAGCCTGAAGAGGCGGTGGAGGAGCACTAATCACATTAAAAAAGGATTTATTCATTAACATATTTCACTCTAGGGCATAACTGCTCAAGAAATCCTCTGTCAAAAAAAGAAAGATTAACAGGCAGTATCAAAGTTCACTGTACTATTGAAAATGTTTAGGCTGCAGAGTTGCACTAATGTCAATGCCCACTTTCTCTTAAAAACAGAATAGGCTTCTATTTCGAACAAAACCAAAAGCATGCTTTCTCAACATGAAGGTTTATCATTTACACCCATAAGATGAATCCAACAACAATAGAGGAGCATTCAACACATACATCAAATACAGACAGTATCCAACATACCTAAACTTTCCATGAAGCTTGCTTGCACGCATCTGGAGTAGCATAAACAATAAATGAAGGAAATTAGAACTTGATGTACCTTGGTGACGATATTAAAGGTAGTAGATAAACCCAACACAGTGAGTTTTGAATAGATGAAAATTAACCAAGCTGTGAAGGCAGTACTAATACTCTTTTCTCACCAAGTTAAATTGGTCAAACTAAAGTATTTTCTAGCTGGGAGGAAAGAAAAAAACTTCTCCAACAGAGAGTTTCAGGAAAATGAAACACAAATAGATTAGGCGTAATAACACTTACTTCGATGTTCAAGAGGGCATTGAGACCATCCTCCAAAGGTTCTAATACGCTTGAATCCTGAAAATAAGTCAGCCCGTAAATTATCCCATAAAACTAGGGATGAGGTGAACCGTGTTCATATCTACAAATGCGTTATTATGTAAAGAAGAAGTATTTAGAAGAGGTACATTTGAGCTTACAATTGAGGACGGCTCTCCACAAACAAGAAACCTCAAGATAACATCATCATCGTGTATCTTTATCGCAGGAAGGGTACCCAATGAACCTTCTTCATCTTCCTCCATATCTACCTCAGGGAGCTCAACATCGATTTTCAAAGGATCACCAAGAAGGCATGGGCCCAGCTCAGGCCTAGATTTATGTCTGTTGGCAGAAACGTCCTGATTGTTTTGTACACAGTAAAGCCTAAATGAAGCATATGCAAGTTGGAAAGCATCCCATGTATGAGTCGATGAACTGCAATGCACAAAATTGCAACTATTCAGTGTTGATATAGAGTGCGAAATAAGATCTATCAATTAATGTCGATCATGCATATCGCATAATGCTTACAATCCAATTTTATGGCAGTAAGTGTCTGTATTGAAGCTAACCAGACATTAACCAATTTATTAAATCAATTGTCATCAGTGCACACGTATATATGAGCCCATCATAACCTTTAAGCGACAATCCTATCCCTGTAACAGATCCAAGAAGATAACTAAACGTACGTGCTGGGGAAAAAAAAATAATTAAAGACAAGTACCTCTTCACCACTGACAGCAATGCATGTCGAAAGTGGCAAGCAGCATAAGAAGAAAATTCACTTTTCCAATATATGACATAAGGAATTCCCTGCAGATGAAACAAAAATACTCAACAATTTTCAACAAAACTAAGCAGAATAACAGGCTGGTAGTTCTGAAAAACAGTTCCAAACCGAAACTAGCCACTTCTCAGTCTCGGTAACTCCTGGAAGAATACTTAATAGTCCTTACTAAGATTACCTTAGAGTGAAGAGCCAATGCCAAATTTTCACCATTTGGAACCTCCAAATAGACCTGCATGTGCATACAAAGTGAAGTTGGGTCCCCACACAAATAAACTATACGCGCACATAACATAGAAAGGAAAAACACATGAACCAAACTGGGGAACGAACTGCATGCAGAGTGCCACAACACAGGAAATAATGCAATCCATTCCTCGCTCACAAGATATTTCAAAATTACCAATTCCCTGATTTTTCCACACCTCGTCAAATGACTCACCCAGAGTTAAAAGAATGGCAGAATTTAGAATGCAATTGATAATAGGAGCATTGATCATACACGCACAACAATCAAGTATAGGACTTTGCCATATTAAGATAGTGAATACATACAGTTGTAGGCAATGTGCCATCAAAGATCTCAGATATTGCTTCTGCAGTCAACAAATCAACATCTTCCCACACAAGAGAGCCAACTTCACTATTCCCAAGCTGTTCTCCTTGCAAGTATACAAGATTTGGCTTATACGATTCAAGCGTTTTACAAAAATCCTCTTTTCTAGGATTGGTCAGAGTTTGAACCTGCATTGAAAGAGTCATGGAAACAAGGAAGTACGGAATAAGCTACGAACAAGAACATCATATTCAATATTCAGAAGAGAATGCTAGTAGCAGATTTTCACCTCCAAACGCCCGGAAGACACTAACTCCGGAAATGGGTACCTGAGCTTATCATCTGCAGTATCCTTACTACAATTATCTTCATAAACATTCCCACAAGTGACTACAAGCAGATTACAAGTGTGTTTTGAAGCTCCCTGAGAATGAAACATTATTCCCCAACAAAGCCGCCCAGAGAGTTGCAAAAGCAAAGAAGCTCAAGCTCCACACAGACGAATTAAAACCCGGACACCATCACATCTCCAAGGGGTTATCAACACTGCGAGCAAACATCAACTTCAACCCAACTGAGATTCCAATCACCCCAAACTTATCAAATTCCCAACTTCATTCATCTTCTAGCAAAGATTCAAAGAAAGATAACCAAATCTACCAAGACGGATCAGAATCCCTCCTCAACTCTCAGAACCAAGATTTTCCCAACAAACACTTCAGGATTAAAAAGTCCCAGTAACAAGATCCAGGACCCAAGCCACCAAAATAAACCCTATCTGAGAAGGAAGAAGAACCTACAATGGAGAATATGAGCAAAAGCAACCAACTTTGGCATCCTACTCAAGCAAAATTGGGAAAAAGTCGTCGAATTTCAGCCCAAGAACTGCTCAAATTGAAAATTCAACAAAGACCCAAATGAGAAAAGCTGAAGAAATCGACGAACCCGGCAAAAGAACAATGGAAAAATCACAAAAACTCACCGACCCAGATGACGAATTCGAAGAACTCGAACAACCCAGATGAAGAAATCAGAGAAAACCGACGACCCAAGTGAGTCCTTTAGCTTCTACAATCACAAAAAAGCACAAAATAGACGAGTAAAGTATGAAAAGAGAACCCTAGGCCCGTAAAATCCAAATCCCCAAAAAGAAATTCGCATAAAAAAAACAAGCAACTTCTAATAGGAGATTTAATTTATTTATCTCTTTCCTTCTGTCTAATTGTAATCCAATCTAATCCACCACACACCCAAAATAAAATCAAAATGTTCACACAGTCACCAAAATTTTAACAAAATTTCAAAAGTAATTAATATTCGCATTTGTTAACTAGGTGGGTGTGTCAGAAAAATGCATTCAACCTCCAAAGGTCAAACACAACCAAAAAACACCAATTCGTTGACGACTAAACTGAAAGCCTCTTTTTTTTTGACGAACTTGATTAACGTTAAACTGTCCAAGGTTGTAACTTTCGAAGAAATCGAACAAAACCCAACACGAGGAGCAGTAAATTTCAAGTCCAACAGAGATTTTCGTTAAAGACTTTTTCTTTTTATTATTATTACCCAACAAGATTGCTTTTGTTGTGGTCGTAGTTTAAAGCGATAATCAAAGAAAGCCCAGGATTTCTTTACTATATTTGTTTATCTTTTGTTTTTCGGATTTGGTTTGATTTTCGTGTTGGGTTTTTTTCATAAATCTTTTCGTTTTTCTTTGATTCCTTTGAGGTTTGATTGGGTGCGTGCATGAGGCCCCCTCATGATCTTTGTTTCACCGGGAGCTTTGATCAAGCTCATACCATTTTCCCAGTCTCCATCAACGTCTTGCTCCCACGTGCGGGCGCGTGAAAGCATACGCAATGGCGCCAAAGTGAACAATAAACAACTCGATTAGTTTTGTATCCTAACTCCAACCTTAACAAGTAAATCTTTTCTATATACATACAAGTGCAAGTGGATGAGACATTAGGCACATTAACTTAAATTAACTAAGTTATAAGTTTCTTTCAACAAATCAGATAGGGGTAAATAAATTAGGATTATCATTTTGGGTGGATTTAGTTTAGAAATCTCTCGTTCGGTAAATGCTATGTGTTAGAAATTTCTATTAAAATATCTTCACAATTACTCAAAATTCTACTGAAATTTTTAAGCGTGTTCGGACTCCACATCCGAAAATCTTTTGGACATTGAGATCCACTCAAATACAAATGAGAATACATATCCTACCATTTGTCACGAGAGCTATTAAGCATCCACTATCAATACTTTTGGTGCCAAATGCACAAGGGAGATATCAAAGTCGAAAGGGTACGCTATCTAGATTAAATTATTCATGTAGCTAGGCACATTAGCTAAACAAATTACTAGATGGTAGCAGTTACTTGCTTCAAGAGCTGTCCTAAATTAGTTACTGGGACGTTCTTACACACATAAATTATTGAGCAAACCAAACATTGGAAATATGAACCTGTGGGAACATGTCATGAACAGGGTAGGATCCTTCCTGAACCACATATCCATTCTTCACAAACGTACACTACTGATTCACTGTTCCACCTAACACAACATGTATGCAGTGAATTAATTAATTTGTTGAATCTTACGTAGTTTGAAACTTTTCGCTCACAACAAATACAATTGCACAATCGCAATCCTGTGATAGGCGATGGTATAACGATCCTTCACTATTTGTTACCAATTTGTGTGTTGAAATATAATATGTAATTAACTAACTATTAGGATTTTCTTTTTTAGAATGATTGATTGATTGTGATTGTTTTCTAGCTTGTTTAGACTTTTTTGTTTTTTTTTTGCCAATACACCTCTACTGAAGAGGAGGCGGTCAGGCGAGGCTGCACAAGCCCACCCACTCCCAGGTCTTGTGCACTCTCAGAGCATCTCCACCGGGACGTCCGATTCTTTCGATCGGACGCGGAATCGGGGAAAGAGCAAAAGCCACCTCCACCGGTGCCAAATCGCCAGCGGAATCGGACAGGTTTGGGGGCGATGTCACGTTCGAGTTCGTCGATCGCTGTCGGACGAGACTGTGGTCTCGGACGCAGTCTTCCAACAAAGGCCACTCGGGCAGCTGACAAACCCAGATTTTTTTTTAAAAAAAATTGTAAGTGCGTGCTGACGTCAGCACGCACTAGCGCCGAGGGTTGTGGGCCGTTAGATTGATCTACCGAGCAGATCTGGACCGTTAATTTGGGGGTCATTTTGTAATTGTTTTATTTTTTGGGTTTGTTTTGTAAATTTGATTTGGGGTAATTTTATCATTTTTGGGGCTGTTTTGCAATTATTTTTTGGGTTGCTTTGTAATTATTTTTTAAAAACATTTTAGAAAAATACCCTAAATTTTATTTTTCCTATAAATACCACAATATTTCTAATATACTATAATAAAAAATTAAACACTACAAGAAAAAATTTAACACATAAACAAAATGCAATACTTGCCCTCTAAATTGCCCTCCAAATTGCCTTTGTAATTGCCTTTGTTGGGTGGAAGCGACAAAGGCAATTTGTTGGCCTCCAAATGAGCAATTTGATGGGCTTTAGACCTAAGGCAATTCACCCAACTTGGGTGGAGCGTGGCTTGGCTATGCCCTTCCACCTTCGTCCCCGGAGGTATGGATACCGATATTTACTCTCGTTCCGACATTTATTCAGGTCAAGTATTTTGACTTGAGACGAGCAGGTTCAGGACTCCAGTGTACTATTTCGGGCCGACCCGTCCTAGATCCTGACCTAACCTTTGATGCCCCCACTTGGTTCACGTAACTGGACTCAGCAGCTTGTTTAGACTTGTATTGCCTCCATGAGAGAAGACTGATGATGAATTTATTCCAAAATATTATTTTCAACTTGGTATCATAGCTAGGTTAGAAAGCATAGGTGCCGTCGCAAAGTTCCAAATTATGGTATGCTGAAAAATTAGAAAACTGATGCTATCCACAGAAGATGGTGGGATGCCGAAAAATCAAGAATCCACATAAGGTGGTGCTATGCTGAAAAATCAACAATATGATGATATCCACTTGAAGTTACCGATGTAGATTAGTTGCACACTGTGGCGAATGTCAACAGGGTCGGCCGACCCCGTAAAGTTGAGAAAACCCTCATTGAAGTAAAATTTTGACCCCGTAGGAAACCATGATTGTCGTTTTAAGAGGATAAATAATAAAATGTGTTCATATTTAACAAGATTAATTAGGTGGTTTTGGTACTCGTATATTTGATTGTACACCTAAGTTCGACCCACATGGGTGTGCAGCCATTTTCTTCCTTTCTCTAGGCCTACAAAAACTTTATATTTATGAATTTTTTATGTTTACTTTTGCTTTCAAAAACACTTGTGGACAAATTACAATTACGTACACTGTGGTTTGAATCAAGTTTCAAAATGATATATGTACTTTTTTTCTTGCATTTCAGTACCATGTACTTTTAAAATCCTGCAAACTTTGTTCTGCTGTTACTTGATTGTTAGTTTTTTAGTTAAATGATGATGTGGACACTATGGTACCCATCAGTTTATTTTTCCAACATGTGTTTTCAAGGGTAAATTTGTCTTTTATTTAATTAAAATCTAAAATAAATTATTAAAAATTACCGGAATCACCCCCCACACCATTGTCACCATTCTCACTTTTCTCATCCTCCATGAAAGCGAACTACTAAGACCTACCCAACCAAGACAGAAACCATCACCCCCACTAAAATGCTCATCGATCTCAACTTTACTGATATCAAATTTCTTGATCTCTATTTCTCCATTGTGGGTAAATTACAATTACGTACACTGTGGTTTAGATCAAGTTTCAAAATAATATATGTACTTTTTTTCTTGCATTTCAGTATCATGTACTTTTAAAATCCTGTGTTTGTTAGTTTTTTAGTAAATGATGATGTGGACACTATGGTACCCATCAGTTTATTTTTCCAACATGTGTTTTGAAGGGTAAATTTGTCTTTTATTTAATTAAAATCTAAAATAAATTATTAAAAATTACCGGAATCACCCCCACACCATTGTCACCATCCTCACTTTTCTCATCCTCCATGAAAGCGAACTACTGAGACCTACCCAACCAAGACAGAAACCATCCCCCCCACTAAAATGCTCATCGATCTCAACTTTACTGATATCAAATTTCTTAATCTCTATTTCTCCATCAAGCGTGCCGCCGTAGTCTTCACCCTCAATGTATGGCCAGAACATGTCCGACATAATTCCATTGCAAAAGATAAGCAAACTGGCCCATAATAATTAAACAAAAATAATAAGTTTACCCTTGAAAACATATTGAGGAAGAATGAACTAGTGGGTCCCATAGTGTACGCGTCATCATTTAAGTGAACCACTAACAATCAAGTAACGGTAGAACAAGTTAGCAAAATTTTGAAAGTATATGCCACTGAAATGCAAGAAAAAAATACATTTATCATTTCAAAACTTGACTCAAACCACATGATACATAATTTTAATTTACTCAACTTTTATTTTGATCAAAAATCTTTGAGTTCTTCTGTCCGTCCTTCCTATTTCTTGTGCTACTCTTTTTTTGATCAATCCTTTTGCAATATATCCAATAAAAGCTAAACAAGTGAATGTGTTATTTTAGAGAATTCAAAAATAGAAATTGTACAAAATTTATATATAATAATTGTGTCATAATGCAATGTAAGAATCAATTTTTTTAATCTTTTGTATGTTGACCCCTTGAGAAAAATGGGCTGAATCCAGCACTGGTTGCATGTGTGCTACACATGAAGATGAGTGTCGAAATAATATCTCACATTGAAGAGAAACACAACTAATATAAAATTAATAATAAAGTATTTATACATCTAATATCATCCAAACTTTTTAAAAAATAAAAAAAATATGAATAAATAATTAAATTAAAAATAATATCGATAAATTGATGGTGGAGTACGCTCGATAACATATCTACCATTGGACAAATCTGCCCTTTTACCAAAAAAGTTGAAATCTATGCTGGCAAATGGCAAAAGAACTAAGTTTGCCTATTCTAAATAAAGTAGAATTTCATGTTTTTTTTTAAAAAAAAAAATTCTTGCATTTTACGATATTATAACATGATCGGAACCGTTCATTTTATAACTCATCTATTAAGGATTATTTTCTCAAAAAATCAATTAAATCGGAGATCATTTAATTATGGGGTTCTTACCAAAAAATCCTAAAAAAATAAAGTGGTACCAAAAAACCTACCTCACTTTTTTTCTTACAAAAAAAATTATATTATTACAATTTAGTCCTATTTTCCCGAGGCAATTATCCATTTTATCTGGGCACTTATTAATTGCATTTTACCGGGGCACTTATTCAAAGTCACCAAACCCAATCGTCTGAAACCCCAATGGACTAAATGGTTAAGAATAAAATGTAATGAGTTTTTTGAGTATTATGTTATTAAAATAGGACTAAATAGGCATTTTCTCTTTGATTATCTAACCGCATAAAACAATTGAACGATATAATTACATGATCAAACGAGTCATCAATACGTTTTGGTATATTTAAATAACCAAATGATCTTCGATTTGATTGATTTTTTGAGACAATGATCTTTACTAGATAATTTTCAGAATAAACGAGTCGATTATAGTATAACATTATAAAATTGGGAAAATAAAAGAAATAGAGTAGGAGCTCCTAAATTGTTGTTGTTATTGCAGCCTCCAATAACACTTTTCCTTTTGTTATTGAAACAGACAAATATCTGAACTCCCAATTTTAGAGTAGGCAAGCTATGTTCATGGCAAAATATCTAAACTCCAAAATTGTTGTTGTTATTGCAGCCTCCAATAACACTTTTCCATTTGTTATTGAAACAGACAAATGAAGAAAGGGATACCCCAGGAAGGACACTTTTTACATATCTCGGAATAGGAAGAGCTCCAAATCAAGAAACTCCTCCCAGGATAACAAAAACTCATCCTTATCTTTTAGATGTTAATTAACTGAGATATTTATCAGCTAATGAACTTTTTGAGCTGGAAAACTCATGAAACAAAGAATCGACATGGGTAACATTAAGAGACATTAAGAACAAAGTATACATTTGGGGCTAAATTGCAAATATTATTTTTCCTTGACGTGGGATTTGTTCATGTTGCAGATATGCATCTTCTAAGACATTTTTGTGAGAGTAGTCACGCCTACTATTAGTACTGGCGGTGTTGGTGCAACGATTTAGCCCGCGCCGATACGATGCTATCATTTTTTTGGTAGAAGCCTCTAATTCGTTCATGTCATCAATCACAATCTGTCTGTTCCTGCACTCTATGCTGCAGAATCCCAAATCACCTCTGCAATCAAACAATGGATTTCCAAATTATATCAGGAATTATAGTATAAGAATATGTGCATAATGTAAACTACTAAGATTCTTGTGATGTTAAGTACTAGTAACTCAAACGGTCAGGAAATGATTTCGGCACTCCATTTTTTCCTGCACAGTTGTCTATTTCTAACATTTGGATTTTGGAATGAATAAAGCAAAGGACCATCAAGGGACAAAAACTAACTGGGTTGTGCAAAACAGAAAAAGTGTGTGTGAAAATCACTTCGCAGAATATTTACTCAGCATCAAGGTCATTAGTTCGATATTGGATTTTGGATTTAATTACCTGTACATGTAGACTTCTTTATCAAGGCTTAACCCTTTGTTGCATAAGTGACATGTTTTAAGATAGCAAGAGAACTCAAGTGAGCTGCAGATTGTGGGTTGACTAAATCTTAATGCAGATTTCACAATGATTTTTGACTTATTCCCTTGTGAGATCTGTGCAAGGATTCCCAGCCCAACAGCCGCCACTGAGCCGCCCTTGTCCCCGCCGCCATGACCACCGGAGCTGGTTTCACCATTGAGGCCAATCAGTTTGAAGCCGCTCTTGAACTTGGAAAGCATTGTTTGTTTGTGGGAAATTAGAGAGAAAAGGAAGTGGAGAGAGTTATTGTGAAGTTATAGACCAGAATTTAGATATTTAAAGGCACCAAGCATAGCTAGCTCCTCTTGTCCATATCCACTCGCAGATTTATATGTAATTTTTAAAGACAACACATGTACATTCTGCTTACTTTAATTTGTTGCTAAATCATGGACCACGTGTTGCCATCTGCTTGCTCCTATTTTTACCGCGTCAATTGCACTTTCGCTGAACGACTTGCTTTGAATTGGTGTGGAGAGTCACCGGTTATTATTAGCCGTTCGAGTTTGAATCAAGGTAATTGACATGTATTTGTCAAGAATCAAACTACGCTAAATGCAAGTAACGGAGTGGTGCATTCCCTTTCAAGGTTAAATCAAGTCATGATGGAAGGGAAATGGGGTGTTGAAGTTGAACAGTGTCATTATCATTGTTTGTTGTTTAATCATGACTTAGTTTGGATGACCACATCCGCTTTATGAATCTCCAATATCGAACTCACAAATAGTATGTACTGTATAGTGAATGAAGTGATGTGTTTCCCTATAGGGTTAAAACAGGATAAAACATGGGGTTTTGAAGTTTGAAAGTGGAAAGCATTTCACTACCTTGGGTTTTGTTTTGGTCCTACCATAGAAGAAGAGGGAACCTTTATTTTGATTCAACATCAACAAGAGAAACGTGTTAATCGTGAAATTAAATGTGCGGAGGCAGTTTTCACTTTAATTATTTGTCCCCCACTATGAATGGAGAAGACAATTGCACGAAAGAGTTTGGTATCGTAAGAGCATTTCCACCCGTAAGGGCGAGGGCGAGGGGTGAGGACGAAAGGTGAAAGGGAGTGTTTCTTTTCGCCCTCGGGCGCTGAATAGTGTTTAGCCCTCGCCACTATTCGCCAACGCAGCTTCCACCCATGGAAGGCGAGGGCGAGGGTGAAACACTATTCAACCTTACCTCTTCACTACCTTCCTCCGCTCCTTCTTCTCCGGAGCCGACTCCGATTCCGACGACATTGACACTGCCATCGTGAAATTGGACCGAGGAATCGACCAACAACAAAAACATACACAAAGCTTTCACCTTTTCTTCCTCTTTCCCACCCTTTCTCAACAACCAAACACAGATAAGAATAAAATCCAATACACAAAATCCCAAATTCAAAACAAAATTACCACAAAAACAAATCACGTCCCCAATTCTCCCCATTGTCCAAAGCGTCAGACTTTGACTCAATCCAATCAATTCAAAGAGACCCCATAAGCACAATAACGAATAAAAAAATCATTAGCCTATTAGAAATTGAAATTCTGTGCACACCCAAAATAATCAAAATTGCTTGGGGAGGAATTGGGCATGCAACGGTGCGGCAACCCGGAAGGAGATCGTGGCAGAGGCGATGGCGGAGCAGAGCGAGGAGATGGTTGGGGTTTTCATGGATGCGAATCAGATTTGAAAGAGCGTTCTTGTGGATATCATGGGCGGGACCTGGACGTGATGTCACCTCCGACATCATCGGTCGTGGGCACATGCACGGGCTATCCTTGCCCTCCGCCGTTTCGCCTTCCTTTTTTTATTTATTTATTTATTTTTTTATGTGGTGGAGGCTGGGTTTCGTCGTGCGCAAGCAATCCCACGGGATCACCTTCGGTTTTGCCTTTGCGGTGGAACTGCTCTAACTAAAGAACTAAAATTATGAGTTTTTCTTTGGGCATGACCAAATTGACTCATTGTGAAGAGTTGTACATTGTACACTTCTTTTGTGATTGTATTGGCAGCTAAGCTCTCTGTTGTTTCAAAATTGGTAATGAATCTCTTCTCCTTATATCTCCCATAAGTTTTTTTTTCCAAGGAAAATGCTAAAGACATACAAAATTTATACATAGTTTAAATACACAATAATATGACATTATATTTTTTTTGGAGAAGAATATGACATTATATTTAACCAATCAATATTGAGTAGCCTGGCCCACCCTTCTCACTTTTCTCTTTTTTAGGCTTGGGATCTTCTGTCCCCAATTTATATGTCCATTTCTGTCCCCTCCACTGGTTTTTTGACATATGGCAGATCATTTGATACTTCCTAACTCCAGTTCTAACTCTAGTATCTTTTTTTATTTTCCTGATATAAAAAATAAATAAATAGGAAAGGAATTAAACTCATGCGTTTCAGCCACTCATCGCCGCCCAGCTAAAGCCAGCATCCGTCGTCCCTTCCTCCGCCTTCTACCACATCTGAAAAGTCAATCTAAACCCCATTGAAGCCAAAGAAGATAGACAGATGCTCATGTTGATCTCTTTTGTTTGGGTACAGGTGCTGAAATTGCTTCATCGTTTCCCTCAAGACCTCTGCTGATTAAGAAATTTTTTCAAACTGAAATCGATGATGGGCAATACTTGATCTTCATTGTAATTTTCAATAGAGATGAATCCTCAGCTGATCTGAAGAGTCTTTTAAAGTGATTGATGATGGGCAATTGGAAATCACTGAGTTGAGTTTTTCAAAGGTAAACTCTGATTTTCTCTTGCGGAGGGATTCAGGTGTTTTGGTTTTGTGGAAGAATGAAAGGCGGAAGAGGGTCCATTCCATTTGAATTGTTAAAAGCTCAGTTTTGATATTCATCCAAGGTTGATTTGTTTTTATTCAATTATTTTTTCAGATAATAATTTTTTATTCTTTTATAAGGGATAACGGAGTTAGAATTGAAGTTAATATGTATGTATTAGATGATGTGACATGTGTCAAAACGCCAATGGAGGGACATAGAGGGACATACAAATTGGGGACAAAAGATCCTCAGCCTCTTTTTTATACTATGTCATATCACTGTTATCTAAATTATGTATATATTTCATGTGTCTCTAATAATACCACTATTTTTTCGATGGAGACCGCTCTCCAATAAAACAAGTAGCAGTAAAACCAAACACAGTGATCATTCAGAGATTTCAATACAACTGGGCCTAAACACGAGAATTTGTAGTTGTGTCAATCAATTTCGAGTTCTCAACTGCATGCTGGAGAATCAATTGCTTTTGCAATTTGATTCCGAATAATTTGAAGGGATTTTTTATTATTCACACCCATCATTTTTTTTTCCTTTTGAGTCTCATCTTTCTCCACATAATACTATATTTTTATCCTTAAAATTTTCAAAATTACCCACACACTATAGAGAAAATTTCATAAGAACTTAATAGGTCTATTTTCAAACTCAAACATTGTTTTCTTAAACTTGAAAATTAAAATAAAATTTAAAGACAAACAACTACTTCGCCGACGGAAAGCCCTCGCCACTAACCTCGCCACCCTCCCTGTATCTTTCTTGATTTCGGTGAAAGCCTATGAAAAAAGTATGTGTCTAACTATATTAAGTTTTTTTTTTTAAAAAAAAATTATCTTTCGTTTAAAGGTAATTTGGGATTTTTTTAATGATATTAATATAGTGTTGTGTGGGCGAGAAAAATAATTGGGTGGATATAATCTCTCTAATTGGAATTAGCTTGAAAAGGGTAAAACTTAGTAGGTTTATCCCGAATATAAAGAATACCATACAAAGATGTGACATATACATGTGGGATAGTGGACCGATGTTTTAGTATCCTATTGAATTGAAGAATAATCAAAACTCAGGCCGGCGTTATTAGCTAGCTTGAAGATCTTTGGTAGTTATCTCCAGCATCAAAGAATACGAAACTTCGACCCTTACTGTATCTAGATTCGATTCAAAGCCATCTGGGACCAGTTATTAGGTGCATCATTCATGTATATGTAAGCTTGATGATGCATGCATGTAATGTCATTAAGACCAAAACTTGGCACATGCAAGAAAGAAAGCATATTAGGGTACCAGCCTACCACTGACACACCCCAATTCAGGGAATGAGATCCAATATTCACCACATCAATCAGTGTTTGCCCCAATTAAGGGGTGGCAATCGTGATTCCACATTTTTATATGTATAATTGATTTATTCTAAATTATAAGGCGTATTATACAATATTATAATTTCTTTATGGTGTACACCTGTGTAATATTTTCACATAACAAAATATCTATGTTTGGCAGTGATTTTTACACTTCTATTTTCTTCTTCTACACTTTTCTATTATTCTCTCTTGATTTTCTTTTGATTATTCAATCTCAAAACTAAGAGAAAGTTTAGAGTGCATAGGAGAAAAAAAGAACGTTGTGGAAACCAAATTTTTCTCAAACTCTAGCAAAGTCACAAATTAAGACTCCAACTTTTTAAACCTCAATTTCTAAGATACCAAAACCCTAGTATAAATACTCACCATAGCTTCCCATCCCTACTAAAACCATTCACATATACAAAAATTTCCTGTATTTATTCGTCGTGATTAAGCTTCTTCAATCTTGAACATGGCCAAGGTTCCTTTAACCCCGTCACTTCTTCTCAGGTTTGGGATCGCATTGCTTCGTTCATGATTGATTTTCAACTTGGGAAGCCCTCTGTAATAAAGAAAACATGCTATGATAACCTATGTTGTGAACTATGGCATATAATTTTGTTTATGATTGCAGTAGGCGATGGTATAACGTCGCGGCAGAGAGTAGTGCCAGAGTGCACAAGGCAACGACAATGGTGAGAACTGCAACAACCGAATCGGGAGGTACCACTGTTAACAATGTAGGAAGTTACCATGGGGAGGAGAAGCAAGCGTTTTGGATGAGAGACCCAAAGACAGGGAACTGGATTCCAGAGACTCACTTTGGGGAGATTGATGTTGCAGAGCTGAGGGAGAAGCTCCTCCCCAACCCCAACAACAAATACAAACTTTAGATCTACCATATAAACCCTAGTGGATCACTAAGAGAGATGACTTTTACTTGCAAAACAAGATTACAAGCATATTTGATTCTTACGCTATAAGAATGTATGAAGGGAATGCCATCTTCATTCATTCTCTTTTGGACTTCCTCATTTATCTTCATCATACTGGTAATGTTGCTTAATGATCATAACCGTCTACGTTCTAAGTCACCTTCATCATCTCTGGCAATGATTCTTATGATAATCATATGCATTGGTCTCATCAAATATCTGAAGTTTACTTATGTACCCCTTTTCGATGGGTTTCAATTTCTGTTCTATAAATATATAATCACTGTAGGTCCTATACCTAAACAAGACAGGTTTGACAATAAAATCAAACCCCCTTGAAAGAAAAAACATTGATGGACGGGGGGATGTAATCATGTAAGTGCAAGTAAACTTTCAACAACATAACCAATAACTTTGAAAAGCTTGACACCTGAAGAATGTGAATCTACTGGTACAAACTAAACAAAAATTGACCCTTGGTCAGTCACACTTGACATACATGAATATCATCATATATTCTCTGAGAGGGGAGGGAGGATTTAAGAAGACGCATGTTTCTATCTAGGAAATAATCCATATTCTTCAATGGTTACAAGTATAGCTGAATAAGCTCATCGCTGACCACTGAAGGAGTCAGTACACCCAGATCTGTGAAAAGGAGAGTAAGATATTGCGGAGGAGTATAGTCACGGGCAGACGTTTCAACCTCAACCTTGGATGGGATAGGTACCCCAAAATCAATAGGGCGCAAAGCAGGGGCCATGTCTTTTTGGTCCAATGGATAAAGGCGGGCAAACTGGAAAACAACAAATCAAATATGTAATGTTTTATTTAACTAATGAACTAGATATTGATGTATGGAAATAGACAAATGCCTCCATATAAGTGGAGATTGCAATTCCGATTCTCATGTCTTAAAGATATTTTAACTCTATGATGGGGCTACTTACATGACATGCAACACGGCCAAATAGCAAGCTACATTTCATGCCAGGTCATTCACTATAATGTATTCAGATGTATGCTTGCTAAACTATTGCCAAATACAAGAAAGAAACTGCCCAGGCTAAAGACATGATGATGCAATATGACTTCCTTCACTAGATATAGAACACAATTTTGCATACCTTGTAGCTTTCAGCAGCCACATAAACTGGTTTGTTCATGCCGTGTGCCACCAGGGCAATTTGAAATGTTCCCATCATATTGATAATACCTCCGCTTTCAACCACTCCGTCTGCCCCAACAAGTACCATGTCAACTTCATCCATGGAATATGCCACTGCCGAGTCTATTAGGAGTTTCACAGGAACATCAAGCTTGGCCAGCTCATTTGATAAGCGTAATCCTGTTCTGTCCGGTCTTCCCTCTGCAGTTTCAATCATCAGGATTGAATCATATAGCAGTCAATTAAAACGGGAACCAATAATAAGGAAAATATTTCATACTAATGCCACCTGTTACGGACAAATAACTTAAGCGGAAAGAGATATTTTCCAACATACAACAAGAACAACCTTATTAGTTTACTGTCTGGTGGACCTCTTAGTGATGTAAATTATAAACATACTAAAGATCCAATATCAATCTAACCCATATAAGAGATACAACAAAGATAGAGATTCTATTTATATTATCATTTCCATCTTACTCTAGCTTATGATTATTATTTTTTTTAGCTTAGATACTCTAGCTTATATACACTACCATTATAACTGTATAATAAGAAGAAAACCTGTGCAGAAAACTCGAAAGAGTTTATTGCTCTGTGCTGCAGTCTTCAACACTTCAAAAACAACTCTGGAGAAACCATGAACCAAGATGGTGCAACCATCAAATATGAAGTCTTGACTGAGGACAGCAATTATTTTGCGGGCCTGTCAAACAACACAAACTAGGAGTAAATAAACAGGAGATGACACAGTAGTTAGAGTTAACCTGGAAGATTGTCCTTAGGTCCTGTACCTTAGTAGATATCTCCCCAAACTTTTCTGCACGTTCAATCAAACGGGACTTAGCTGAGTTCAAGTCCTCATACGTCAAGGCCGAAGTTCTAGTGACATATCGTATAAACAGGTCGCACCCAGCAGTCAAAGAAATAGACGTCTTGTCCCATGACTGAAGCACACAATGGATAAATCACTAATTTGAACTATGGAACAAATAACTTGACTCAACAACAGAATACTTCATGCCAGCTGCATGATTCCCGAAATTAAGTTCAGAAGTACGTCGGGAAACCAATCAAAGAACAGAAACACAATCTAGACAATAGAGAAGCACCTTCAGTATATCAGTAACCACACATGAAAAACACACAAATGAGTTGAGTTATAATTCACAAAAACCGAAGCTTAACGCACCATTCATATTCACCTGGTAAGTTTTCATAGCCTAAAAATGTAACAATACAATTCACAACAGCGTTTTGTAATTAAGCCTCCCAAAGAGCAAATTTACAATTACCCTAATTCCAAACAAATTTACGCTAAATTTCGATATCCATGTGACTTTGAAAATGTAATTTCAACAAACAATTCAACTGAAATTGCAGAGAAATGAAGCGAATAGAGTAATGAGCTTACTTTAAGAGAATCCGAAGCCTTCTTGAGCTCAATTTCGAGCTCCATCATCGTGTTGGCCTCGCTGGACCGAATCACAGACGCCAAGGCCCGAATCGCCGCCACGGCCTCCGCCAAATCGGGCTGCTTCCGCCAGTTATTGAACTCCTCGATGACGCTAAAAGGCTTGCCGGGATCGGAGCCCGTCTTCGCTTCAACCTCGGCTCCGATTGGGCCCTGGTCGTCGGGGTTGCGGCCCACGGCGGCCTGGGCCTGGGCCAGCCAGTCGCTGGTGACGACGCCGTGGTGCGCCGCGCGGGTCTGGTAGTAGGCGGAGATGTTAGGGTTAGGGCTTTGCAAGGCATCGGCCATGGCTGAGGATTGCGGCGGTGGGGAGGAGAGGGTGAGCGAGTCGGGTTTGGTGGCAGCGGCGTCGTTTTGGGCGTTGTCCTGCCTGTCGAGAATGAAGGAGGCTGATCTCCACCACATTTATGCGCCTACGTGGTGGTCGTCTCGTCGCTTCTCAGGAAAATAGGTCAGCAAATAAAAGGCGTTTTCGCCGGGAAATTGATTTGTGATTAATAGATTCTGGTGAGTTTAATTAATCACTTATCCTACGGGACCCTAGTATGTATTATTAGGGCATGCTTATCAAGTTAAACCTAAACGACGGCGGCTCAAGTAAAGGAATCATCATGTCATAGTTTTAGACTTGTCATTGCAGTTGTGTAGTTGTTATAGCTTCCTGACTTGTCTTTGCAGTTGTGTAGTTGTAGTTGTTATGATATGTTGTGAGAGAAAGGTTGATAGTCCATCTCATAAATATTAAGTAAAGGAATCATCATGTAATAATTATTGTGTATGAAAATCTATTTAGTATTGTAAAGTGAGTAATAGTCTACTATGCATACATTCATCTCTTCCCTATAAAAGGATATGAGTCTTGCAAGAGTATGGCTGACAATTATGACCCAGTGTATTAACCTGGCCCAAACCCACATACTAACGGCCCAATAACAAAACAGGTCAAAGTAGGTTGATCCATTAGTAACCCATTAAAAAAAGGGTTGGATTGGGTCAATCCATGGGTAACCCATAAACCCATCACTCATTCACTCTAACCCTAATACACTTCGTTTTCGCGGCCTCACTCAATCTCTCTCACTGCCTCACTCTTTCGTTTCCGCAAACCCTCCGCCGTTAGTCGTCTGGCTCTGAATTCTCCAATTCCACCGCCATGAGCGACGCCGGATATCTTCACGGCCGCACCGACTACGAAGATGATGAAGATTATGGAGGCGATGAAGATGGCGTCGACAACAACGAAGACGATGATGAGCTGAAGAAGCCGCATCGGAAAGCTACCGTGAGGGTCTCGTCTTCCTCTTCTAAATTCAAGAACCTGTCCACTCCTATCGACGACGAAGTGAACCCCGCCGCACCAAAACGCCTCCGACCAATGCAACAGAGGAAATTTAATGAGGTATATTTATTTCAAATTTCCGATCGGTTCCGCCTTATGGGTTTTTCGATTTCCGTTCAAATTTTGAAGTTTCGATTGTGTAGATGCATGCATTATAGAGAAAACCCAGTGTTTGGTTTGACTGGTTTTTTGCATTGTTTGTGTTAAAATTGGAGAAAAGAGATCCAATTTGTAAGAGGGTTCCGTCCATTGAATTGAAAGAAATACCGTTGTTAGCTATTAAGTTCAACATGCTTACCAATGTAGTTAGTTGTATTAGGCTCAACAAAATGTTCAAAATAAGCAAGTATCAATGTCCAAATGTTTTATAGTATAGAATACAAATCTATAAATTTCAAGATTATCTCTAGTCCAAGTTCCAAAACACTTACAACTAATTACCCAGCATGTGATTCCGTGATCTGAAATTCTGGGCCTTACCTGACTGCATGTTATTTGAGATCTTACAATATAGAATACAAATCTATAAATTTCAGTTAATATAGTTTGTTAAGTTCATGATCATGAATTTTATTTAATCCAGGAGCACCTAATATATATTTTCAGCTGATCTGGTTGCTTTTCTTTATCAGATGGATATCGAAGAAGATACATTTTCAGCTGCAATCGTAGATGACTCAGCTGCAAGTGACCTAACTGAGTATATAGAAGAAGGCCCTTCAAGTCAAAAGTCTCCTTCAGTGCAAGAGTCTCTTTCAATTCGAAAGTCTCCTTCAGTGTGAAATTCGAAAGTCCTCTTCAATGCAAAAGTCTCCTTCAATGCGAAAGTCAAGGGGTATTTTGATTGGTAAAATCGTCATCGCAAATCAAAGGTATGGAATTTTTTTGTCATTCTCCCTATTGGTGTGGATGGTAAAGAACATGTTGGATGTAAAAATTATGGGACAAGATATCAGATTGATTGTGGAACTAATAATTTGTTGAAACACATGAAAAAGTGTGTCAAAAAGAAGTTGTCACCTTCTGGTGTCGTCTCTACAGAGTTTAATCTAGATATCTTTAGGGGTTTGTTGGTTGAGGCCATTATAAAGCATGATTTGCCTTTTAGTTTTGTTGAGTACAAAGGCATTAGGGCTTTATTTTCTTAAATTTCTCGAGATATCAAGCTTCCCTCTAGTTAAGAAGTATGTGTTGAAAATATTCAAAGATGAAAGACAAAGACTTCAAAATTGGATAAGTTCAATTAAGGGTAAAATTTGCTTGACTTCTGACTTATGGACATCTGTAACCACTGATGGATATCTTACCCTTACAACACATTTTGTTGATCAAGAGTGGAAATTGCATAAAAGGATTTTAAGTTCTCTTCCATATACTGGACTTGCTCTATCTGAAAAAATCAATTAGTTACTGGTTGAGTGGAGGATTGAGAAGAATTTAATTTCTGTTACTCTTGATAATGCTAGTGCTAATGATACCTTTGTTGACAAGTTGATGATTCAACTGAACTTTAGAAATTTACTCTTAATGAAGGGTAAATTCTTCCATATACGATGTTGTGCTCACATCTTGAACTTGATAGTTCAAGATGGACTTAAGGAAATTGATCCTTCAATTATAAAAATTCGTGAGTGCATCAAGTATATTAAGGCATTTGAAGGAAGAACTTACTGCCCTGTAAGAACTTACTTCAGACATTTTTGACTTGAACCTTAATGATAGCTTAGGACAATCCTTGAACACTATTGGTCTTGAATCTCGTCACTAATCAAGGTATGCCTATGAACTTTGTGGGTTAGATTCATGTGCTTAAGCTAGGTCTGTTTCAAAACAGAGGACCCATAGATGAGGTAAATTAATTATTACCTAAAATAGTTTTGCTCTTGTAGTGGTAATTTCTTTACATGCAGAAAGTTGGTGATCCTTATCTGGGATGGCACTGTAGAATGTAATGTGGGCTGAATCCTGAATATTAGCATCATATTGGTGATCCTTCGGCTGCAATCTGTCTTGATTTAGAGTTTACTCTCTTGATAATGATTTATGTGTGTTAAGTACTTTTTCCATAAGTTACTCTGTTGGTTTGACTCCCAACTGATTATTATTGCAATTGCTTCTGTTCAGGATGTTTTGATTTCTCTAGAAAAAGCTTTATGAAGATGTTGAAGACGATGTTGATGATGCCTCGAAGATGAAGACGAAGATGATGTTTTTTGTTGAATGTTACTCCATGATGTTGAATGTTACTTCATGAGACCCAAGAAAGAGTCTCGAAGTTATTGGTCAAAATGTATCTATTATTTTTTTGTTGAATGTTACTCCATGGTGGTGTTATATATGGTAAAATTATATATATTTTTTTACCTAATTATTGTAAATTTATTGCATAAGTTAAACTTTCAAACGGGTTAAACAGATTGGGTCAGGTTAACCCAGTAAATAAATGGATTGGGTTGAGTTGACCCATTAACTTAAATGGGTTGGGTCAAGTTGACCCATTAAAAAATGGATTATGCTTACTCCAATCCAAAGCCAATCGAACCCCCCAATTGCCACCTCAAGAGTAAGAGCAAGAAAATTTTCAATTCTCTCTTCTTCTCTTCCTCTATTCTCTATAATTCTCATCTCCGTGCAATTTCTGTAAGAGTAAGAGGTTGAATAAATATATTTAGTTATTTATGCTAAACTACCTAGTTTATAACATGATGCATATTTTCTTCTTTTTAGAGTACTTTTCAAATAGAATTATCGTATCTTCATGGCTAGTACTAGTAACAACATCAACCTTAACATGGATGGAGTGTTGGAATAATATCTAAAAATCAAGATATTCTCTAGAATTACATGAGACAATTAAGAACAAGAATACTAACAACTGTATGATCAACCATCACAATTACTTTAATAAAAAAAACTTACAAGTAGAAATGAGTTAATCAGGATGTAGGGGATTATAGATCCTACTCATTGCTAACCGGAAATGCTCAAGAACACTTCAATAGGGCTTGTGTTTTCAACAATAGAATACTGTGTTAGATTGAGCAGGGACCATCAATCAGGATTGGCCTTGCCATATAGCCTGGGACGTGGCCGAGACATGCCTCACGCCGGAAAGACCCCAAAATTTTGATTTGTGTTATATAGGATAGTAGATCAATGTAGCGTGTTTTTGGTTGCAGAAAGGGTGATGGACGACAGAGAACGGGGGTGCATAGGGAGCAATCTGAGCTTCCATTACTTAATTTTTTTTCTTGTTGTTTTATCTTTTTTTTTTCGCTTATCTTGTGTTGCGTTGAAGATGATTTTGTTGCCCTCTTTGATATTTTTCTTTCTCATAGATTTATACTTTGGTTTATCTGCTAATCATCAATGCTTTCTGATTCAGTTCCTTTCATCTTTGATGGAAAATCTTGGGGTAGTTTTCGAGTTGGGCCATGGATGATTCGGAAGGAGATTCATGATGATTGATTTTTGGTGGCTGGGTCATGGGTGATGCGTAGAGGTGTGGCGTGTGGAAATGATCTATTATTTACTAATGTACAAATATTTTTAAAAATGATATAGAGGGACGATATCTTTGTGGTTAATGACTTTTGCATCAATATTTATGCATTAAATTTTCCCACCCTTAGGGCCCCTTTTTTTCCTTGCATTGGGCCACCAAAATGCTCGGGCCGGCCCTGCCATCAATATATAGTTTTTTGTCTCAAAGAGCCGACCTATCACAACACTCAATAAAACACTAATTGGCTCTTAACAATGACTCCTTATTGCGATTGTTTTGACCATTTAGAGGTGTAAAACTGAAGAGGTAAACTAAACCTAAAGCAAACAGAACTTCTTATTATGTCCATTACTTGCGTACCAAGGCAACGGATCTTTTGATATGTATTCTTACATGAAGTTCTCTTCTATTCCTGAATCCTCCATCCAAACCTTGACAGTTTGTATAAAAATAGGGCAAATACAATTACATACCTTGTGGTTTGGGTCAAATTTTAAAATGATATATGTATTTTTTTTCTTGCATTTCAGTACCTTATATATACTTGCAAAATCTTGCAACTTACTATGCCGTTACTCGACTCTTAGTTTTTCCGTTTAATGATGACGTGCAAATTGTGGGACCAACCAGTTTATTATTCCCTCATGTGTTTTCAAGGGTAAAATTTTCTTTTTATTTAACTAAAATATAAAATAAAATTTTAAAAACTACCAGAATCACCCCCACCACCGTCACCGTCCTCACTCTTCTCATGCACCAGGAAAGCTAAGCATCGAAACCTACTCAACCACGACGGAAACGAAAACCATCACCCCCACTGAAATGCTCATCGATCTCAACTTTACAGATATCAAATTTCTTGATCCCTACTTATCCATCAAGTGCCGTCGCAATCTCCATCCTCGCCGTATGGCCAGAACATATCCGACAAAATTCGATTGCAAAAGATAAGCAAACTGACTAGCAATATTTAAATAAAAAGATCAATTTACCCTTGAAAACGCATTAGCGAAGAATGAACTGGTGGGTCCCACAATGTCCACGATATCTTTTAACTAGAAAAAGTTACGGTCAAGTAACTGCATAACAAGTTTGCAAGATTTTGAAAGTATATGGTACTGAAATGCAAGAAAAAAAAGTACAGGTATCATTTCGAAATTTGACCAAAAGCACAGAGTACGTAATTGTAATTTGCCCATAAAAATAAATATTACAATTGTGTCACTGTAGAGCATCCACATGGTGTAGCCACACCTTGGGTTTAGTGATGGCTTGTGTTGAGTGAAGCAAGTCAAAACTTGTCCACTTGAAAGAGAATAAGGGGCCATCTGGTAACATTTTTGCAGGGCATTTTCGTAGTTTGTACCTAGAAAATAAAAATGATAAAACAAGTCTGGCATTTCTGATATTTGAAAACGTGTTTGGTAGTATAACAGTAAAATATTTTTAGAAAATAAATACAATGAAAATGTGTTCAGTAAAAACATATAAAAAAATACGATTAACATATAAAAATATTTTCACCTTCTCTCCTCATTCACTTTTTTTCATCTTCCGCTTCTTTTCTCTGCTCCACTTTTTTCTAGGGGTGGCATTTTAATACCATCTACCAAATACCTCCCGTACCATACCGATTGGTATGGTATAATTTCAGTATAATTACTGTTTGGTACGGTACATGGTATTGAATACCTATACCGAGTACCAATTATATATATATATATATATATATATATATATATATATATATATATTATATATATATATTTTAATAACATATATATAATGCATATTCTACCCTAATATTACAAGGAATGTACAAGGAACGTGAAGAACTAGAGAAATGTAAGTATTTAAAGTTTTAAAAGAATAGTTTTTATCCTACCCTAATATCATTTCATATTCTAATGATATCTTTTTATATGTAGCTATGTAAACAATGAGGCTTTCTTCAAGCCAACTTGGAAGTTCAAATGCATCTGCCGCGCCGCATATATAGAGCCTTGAAATATGGTGTCCTTACTATTTTTTTCCATTAAAAAAACTCTTGATTATGTTTTATTTTATTTGATATTATTGCATTTGAATTTGAAGTTGAACTATGTAATTTGTTATTTAGATGTTGGGTTGTAAAACTATGATACTTTTTGAAAGTTTTAGTACATTGAACATGGTGGATTGATAATATTGGCTTTGAATTTAATTTTGTAAAATATATAAATAGATAGTTTGGTATTGTACCAATAACAAACACTACCATACCGTACAAAAACTTTGGTATACCGAACTTTTGTACGGTATTGATAGTCGTTTTGTAGAAATACCCTTAGTACGGTTGGTATATGATAGTGGGGGTTTGGTATGGTATACCTACCATACTCACCCCTACTTTTTTTCTCCCCACTTCTCTTCTCCAGAACCACCAGAATGGCCCACTTCTCCCCATTTATCAGTGCCACCACCACCACTAGAGTTATACCCTTGTCTCCCACTGAATTTATCTCCTCCCCTGTGATTGTGGATGTTTTCATGAATTTCATATTTTTCTCTCAAAGTAAAAAATTCAGCACCTTACAATTTGACTAAGTCCAGAATTCTCCCAAATTTTTTCAGTCTCTATTTTCTTCACCCCTCGAACTCTTCATCGCCCTTCATCGCCTTCATCCCCTTTAGTCTTCTGCTGGACAAATCGTGACTACTCGCCATACTTGGATCCTTGAATCTCAGGTCTATGTCTCTGGCTCTATCTGCCCGCCCGCAATGTCATTGCCAACCTTACCCAGCCCAATTCGACGACGTCGTCCTCCCTCCGTCGCGTGCGATGGTCCCACGATGATACCAGTGGTTGTGGTTGTGGTTTCCGGTTGGTGGTGCTAGCTTTCCGATCGTCAATTATAGCTTTTCGGTCAGTGTTGTTGGTTTCCGATCAGTGGTGTAGTTTCTGGTGGGTGGTCGTTCTTGGGTGCAACTGGGTTTGATGGTGGTTGGGTCAAATTGAGTTAAGTTGGATTGAGCGAATATGATGAAAACATCAATGTGGTGTTTTCAGATTTTTAGTGTAAATTTGGAGAATGAGAATGGAAAGAATTCTTCACGTTCCCCAAGGTGTTTTCACCGTGTTTTCGCCCCCAACCACTGAATGCATATTTCAATGGAATTGGATATGCAAAATGAAAATAGAGCTTGGAAAATGATACCGAACGCCCCCTAAGATTCACAATCAACAATAGTGTTTTGCTCAAAATTTTGGTTTTCCATTTAAGAATGGGTTACTAGCTAAGTAATATAATTAAGTGGTTGTCTCATTAGTTATACTGATTACTAACCAATTAATTAAACTCATTAACACGAAAACAAAAGTTCATGCTACCAAATGTTGGATCAAAAGGGTAGTTTTGGTGATGAACACAATAAACACCACCAAGGACACCATAATCCCAAAACACTTATCAAACCACACGAAGTTGATGGGAAATTTGTTCCGCCCTACCTCCTCCGTACTTGGTGTGCTGAGCCCTTGAGGGATACGCAGGCCCTTCAGTACTCTCAGGATGCACGATGGGTAGTTAACATCCACAAGGTATTCAAGCTTCTTGGTCTTCCAACCGTTTTATTATTCAAGCAGTTTTGTTGCAATTTTTTCCTCTACTTGATGCAAGCGGGATGCCGATCTCAGATTATTCTCTTGGAGCTTGTACTAAAGGATTGTTTGTAACTTGTTGCTTGATTAATAAGATCGCTTTGTCAGTGGCAGACTTAGGATTTTTTTTTTCTATATGGGGGCTTCACAAAAGTAAAATATAAGTTCAAACTTCCAAAACTTGAACTTTGATAGTATATATGTAGTTAATACATTTATGCATGCCCTCTATGGGGTTCACAGTTATTGAAAGTGTTTTTCCCCAAATCTACAACCAAGTTGTCATCCATTGATCTTCCATTCGATTGCGCAATCTATTTTTATGAAAGTTCATTCTTGAGAAAACTCTTTATGTACAAAAACAGTTGACAATTGGAAGTAATAGTGCCAATGTTATGAGCAAATAGACCACTGTGATATACTATAGGCTTTCTTGTCTCAACTAGTTTCTTTGCTACATTATAAACCACTAACATTTATAAATTTGTGGGAGCTTGAATATATCATCAAAGCCTAATACATAAGAAAAAAACACAAGTGAGTGGGGTCTTGAGGCCCCTCTCCTCCCACATAGGTCCGCCAATGCTCTATGTCATTGTAAAAAAAAAAAGTGTCTTCATAAATAATATGAAACATACTATGAATGATAAATTGACAATTCAGTATGGTTCGAACCATGACGCCTCATAAGAGTCGGACTCCATTTCAAATCTTGTTTCGTTTAATGCATTCAATATAATTTTTGTCTTTAATATGTTGGTCCGTGCTGTAGTCCATGTTGAAAAGTTCTCTTTGTGTATGCTGTACATATGTAGTTTTGTCATTGCTTAGTTAGGCTTATTCTACAATATTTGTATGTAAAAATGGTGGAGAGTTGTTGGTATACTTGCATATTATATAGACATCCATGGACCTGATAATTGTGCAATGATCATCAAGCATTCTTTTTCCTCACATTTAGATTACATTACTCTATATATGTGATGTTGGTGATTACATAGTTGTTCATGCGCAAGTGTTAAAGGTAAATAAGATTTAGTACTCTACCGACATATATACAAGCATATTAAAAAAGCTGACATACAAGATGCGATCCAACATTTAGGAATAAAGCGTCTTTTTTTTGCGCTTCAAGTTCGAACATAAATCTCTTCATTAATTCAGTCTTTGTTTTTCCAAGAATTGAAGGAAAATTAAAAAGGGAAGTGATTTCAACACCCTACTGTAAAATATTGAGTATTTATCCGTTAGTTGTTTGCATAAGAAGTAATGACTAGGCAATAGAGTTTGTATAAGGATTGGTGTTAACACTTCCATATGTATTCGACTACTATTGTGAAAGGTTATTATAATCGGATTAACTTGTTATTGGCTTATCAAGTAAGTGTTTTGGTTGCATAGTAATAGGTTAACTACCAAAACCCTTTAGCTATATATAGTCCGGTCCCTGCTCATTCAGAAGTATCTTCTCTCGCTTTCGTTTAGCACCTGCCCTATTGTGTGTTAAGAGAGATATTTCGTTCTGCAGTGAGTAGAAGATCTTCGACTTCTTCATTCAATCATGTCTTCCTGGTATGAGTCTTGGCGTGTGTTCTTAGTTGCTGCTTGCTGTGTTATGTATATGCTGTTTTGCTGCTATTAGTTGATCGTGTAATCCTATGTTTACTTGTCTATAAAGTGTAATAATTCTTACAGTTGGTATCAGAGCATGATGAGTGACTTAGGGTTCAGATTATCTGGATATTTTGTTGACCACAGATCATGCTCAACTTATCGTTTAATAAACTAGTCATGCATGTTTTCTGTTTACATATTTATGCTGTAAATATATATGCATAAAGTCTTGTTATCTGTTATTTTGCTTCCGCATATTGTTTATGATTCTGGGACACTTACATGTTTAACAAATAACAAAACTGAACTTTTCATAAAGACTAGATTATTAATACTCATTCTTGCTGAACACTCTGCAAGTTTACTTTTGGTTGAATATGAGGATTAATCTGTTTTTTCTAGTCTTTTGGTACTAATATTTTATGCAGATGAGATTAAACCTATTCAAAGTCTAAAGTTTTATGTGTATCTGTTAATCTGTAATCAATTGTTGATTCATATCGAAACTGATCACATAGAAAATTATAAGTTTTGGTCCATATTGACTGTGATTAAGATTTATAAAATCTGCTATATCATATTGTAACAGATATAGCTTATAAAATTGATTGTGATAGATAACTAATAGATAACTTTACCAAAGTAAGTTAATCTGTGAAATTACCTATCCATTTAGTAATCAAACAACTCAGTTCATGATTACCTGCATGATAAGTAATTTCCCAAAGGATCTAGTACTTTCAGGTATGTTTAAATGAATTGGTGTATGGGGTAATATGGAGTCTTTTAGTTATAGTTTTCATCTGCCTAAAGGTGTTGAAGATTTATAATTACCTGATTTGCAATTATAGCTGTACAACTTAAGTTGATAATTCTTGAATCTGCCTAAAGGTGTTTTAGAGTTATAGAAATTCAAGTTTTCTGGAAAATCTGTTGATCTATTTTCTGGAAATTTTCCTGATACAACATTATATGCAGTATACTAATGTTTACTATGAATTAACAGCTGAGAAATCAACTGCTATGCCTGTGATTACCATTGAGACACTCACTGGTACTAACTTCAAGAGGTGGAAGTCTGACATTGAATACTACCTGGGGCATGAGGACTATGATCTGTGTCTGAGAAAGGATGAACCTGAGTACCAGCAGAGGGAGCATCTGAGGCTGAAGAAAGGAAATATGAAGCCTGGCAGAAAGCCAATCGGATGGCACTAGCAACAATGAAGAAGCACATGACAGATAATGTGCGAGGAGGAATTCCAAACCATGAGAAGGCTAAAGATTCTTGGCTGAGTTGCAGACAAGTATAAAGAGTCTGACAAAGCTCAGACAAGTGAACTCCTTGACAAGCTGCGTACCATAACCTTCAGTGGTAGTGGAAGTGTCAGGGAACACATTATGAAAATGTTTGATGTAGCTCAGAAGCTGAAAGACCTGGAGGTCCCAATTCCTGATGAACTCCTTGTTGTGATGGTCTTCAGCTCTTTACCTTCTTCTTATGGACATTTGGAAGTCAGCTACAATACTCAGAAGGAAAAGTGGACAGTTGATGATCTGATTGCAAATTGTGTACTGGAACAGAATAGGCAGAAGAAGGACAAGGGTAAGCAGGCCATGACTGAGGTGTCTGCAAACCTGGTACATGAAGGGAAATGGAAAAAGAAGGGCAAAAACAACTACAAAGGCAAGTTCCCAAGGAAAGGAGGTAGTTCTAACTCTGATTCTGGTTCTGTGATGTCTGACAAACATGCTAATCACTCCAAAGGAACGAACTCTTCTCTGAAAGCTGTTAAAACTGAAATTGTGAAAACCTGTTTTCATTGCAAAAAACCGGGCCATGTTAGGAAGGATTGTGTGGAGTTTAAAGCTTGGCTAGAAAAGAAGGGTAAGATAACTAATGTTTTTGTGTCTGAACTGTTTTTAATTGATGTACCTAAAGATTCTTGGTGGTTTGATTCTGGATGTTCTGCTCACATCACAAACTCCTTGCAGGGCTTAATCAAACAAACGAAAAGAAGTAGGGGCAGCTACAACATTTTCGTTGGCAATGGATCCAAAGTTTCAGGAGAGTCAGGAGGGAGCGTCAGACTCAAGCTAGCTAGTGGTTTTGTTTTAGAATTAAAAGAAGTTTTATATGTACCTTCCATTAGAAGGAATTTGTTTTCTGCTTCAAAGTTAGTTAAACAAGGTTTTGGTTTTAGTACAGAAGACAATGATGCTGTACGAATTTTTAAGAAAAATAAAGAGGATCCATTGTTTGGTTACTGTTTTCCTGTCGATGATTTATATCAGTTGCAATGTTCTTATGATATTAACTGTCTTCATATCGATTCTATCAAGAACAAAGCCCTAAATGAAGACTCTTCCATGCTCTGGCATAGAAGATTAGGGCATATATCAAGAGAAAGAATGATGCAGTTAATTAAAAACAATGCACTGGAACCACTTGATTTTTCTGATTTTACAAATTGTGTTGACTGTTTTAAAGGGAAAACTGACAAACATAAGAAAAATAGGTTCCACCAGAAGCCAAAGCCTCTTAGAAATCATTCATACTGATGTGTGTGGTCCGTTTCCAACGAAAACAATTTGTGGTAATTCATATTTTGTAACATTCATTGATGACTTTTCAAGATATGCTTATGTTTACCTTATATCTGAAAAATCGGCAGTGTTGAATTGCTTCAAAATTTTCCAAACTGAAGTTGAAAAACAGCTTGAAAAGAAGATAAAAATTGTTCGTTCTGATAGGGGTGGTGAGTATTATGGCAGGTATACTGAATCAGGTCAACAGAAGGGTCCATTTGCCCTATACCTTCAAGAACAAGGCATAGTTGTCAGTACACAACTCCTGGAATCCAAGCAAAACGGTGTTGCTGAGAGAAGAAACAGAAGCTTGAAAGACATGATCGAAGCATGTTTGCAAGATCCAAGCTTCCTATCTTTCTTTGGGGAGAAGCTCTTAAAACTGCAACCTACATACAGAATAGGGTACCAAGCAAAGCTGTGGATGCAATCCGTATGAGACTTGGACAGGAAGGCTAGTCTAAATCATCTAAGATATGGGGTTGTAAAGCTGAAGCTAGGCTATATAACCCTAATGAGAAAAAGCTGGACTCGAGGACAACAAGCTGCTACTTCATTGGCTATTCAGAGAAATCAAAAGGCTTCAAATTCTATGGAACCAATTGCCAACTCGCATTGTTGAAACACACAATGCAAGGTTCATAGAAGATGAAACATGCTCTGAAGGAGAAACTAATCAGAGGATTTGAAGAAGAGTTCACTGAGAGTTCTTGAGAGAAGGAACATGAACTCCTCGATACACTACACCTGAAGAACCAGAGCTGTACCAGAAACAATCAGCACTTCATTAACCCCAAAGAAGCTGACAATGTGCAAATTGTCCAAGATACTGATCAGAGCATGATCAGGAGAGAGCCACTCAGCAATTAGATCCAAATCAAGAGAATCAAGAAGTCAGCTGTGACTTTATGATTCCTACATGAAGACTCTGAAGGGGATATTGATGATGACCGACCACATATGCTAAAGCTATGAAGAGCCTCAATCTGCTCTTTGGAATTCAGCTATGGTAGAAGAACTGAGTTCAATGTCTAAGAACTCAGTTGGACCTTAGTCCAAATACACCAAACATCAAACCTATTGGGTGTAAATGGGTCTATAAAACCAAAAGGGACTCAGGGGCAGATAGAGAGGAAAAGCGGACTGGTAGCAAAGGGCTTACTAGAGGGAAGGTTTTGACTATACTGAGACATTTTCACCTGTTTCTTCTAAGGATTCTATGCGGTTAATCATGGCCTTGACAGCTCATTTCGATTTAGAGCTACACCAGATGGATGTAAGACCGCTTTCCTCAATGGAGACCTACAGGAGGAGATCTACATGCATCAGCCTCTTGGATTTGTGAAAGGGGGAAGGAAGATGCTGAAGCCAACAAGCCATATATGGACTGAAGCAAGCTAAGGCAGTGGCATCTGAAATTTGATGAAACAATACAGAAGCTGGCTTTGAAGTTAACAAGTTGGATGAGTGCGTGTACTTGAAGGTAAAAGGTTCTCATTTTATCTTCCTGGTACTATATGTTGATGATATTTTATTGGCTAGTCGAGTCTCAACTACTGCACAACACCAAAACCATGCTGTCTAACAGTTTTGAAATGAAAGATATGGGGGAAGCACACTCGTTTTGGGAATTGAGATAATCAGAGAAGAAGAAGAGAATGTTAGGCCTGTCTCAGAAGGCATACATTGAGAAAATGTGAGAAGTCTCATGTCAAACTGAATGGCGTTGAGGCTCCTATATTGAAAGGTGAGAAGCTAACTAAAGAGATGTGCCCTACAACAGACCTACAGAAAGAGGAAATGCAGAAGAAACCGTATGCATCCTTAGTTGGGAGTCTCATGTATGCTCAGGTATGCACTAGACCAGATATTGCATTCATAGTGAGCTTGCTTGGGAGATTTCAATCAAATCCAGGCATGGCTCATTGGAAAGCAGCAAGGAAAGTTCTCAGATTTCTGCAGGGAACAAAAGACAGTATGCTGACATATAGGCATGTTGATAACTTGGAGTTAGTGGCATATTCTGATCTGATATGGCTGGCTGCAAATAGACAGAAAGTCGACTGGAGGATATGTTTTCTGTAGCTGGTGGAGCAGTATCATGGAAGAGTGCAAAGAGACAACTATAGCAACATCGACGATGGAAGTGAGTTTATTGCATGTTTTGAGGCTACAAAACAAGCTGTGTGGCTGAAGAATTGTATTTCTGAGCTGAAGATTGTGTATCGATTCAGAGGCCTATCACATTATACTGTGATAATCAAGCAGCAGTATTCTTCTCAAAGAATAACAAGAGGACAGCTTCTTCAAGGTTGATGGATGTGAAATACTTTCTGGTCAGAGAAAAGAAAGGATGGATTGATTTCAGTTGTTCATATTGGGACTGATAATATGGTGGCTGATCTTTGACAAAGGCTATTACACTCCAGTTCAAGAAACATCAGAAGAGTATGGGAATTTTTGCATCATTTGATCTGCTTCATCAGTGGGAGCAGTAATTCCCAGTTTGTCCTTTAAGGTTGGATTTCATTTAAGTTTACTGATAAACATTATGTATCAGTTTCAGCATTCCTTACAACTATGTTTTGGTTAATTCATTATTTTGATATCTGCTGCATTCTGTTGTTGATATCAGTTATAATGAATCAGTATTTTGCTTTGCGAGAAACGATTTTGTATTCATTCTTTTGCTTACTGGTATCAGTTTTGATAATAACAAGAGTGATTTCTTTTGAAATCAAGTCCTGGACCGAAATGTGGGAGTAGATGTATAGTGCATCTTCTTTATTACAATAGCTTGTCAGCAACATTGTATTGCTTGTTTATTTGTATGTGATCATAGTGGAAATAGCACATAACTTGTATCAGTGCTAAGGCTTTCTATGGTTCTAGGAAGTTCAAGTTTGACAGTTGTGTTTTTGGAAAATTGATCCTTACATTAAGATGAACTCTGTGATCACTTTTGCTTTAGTTGTTAGCTTCTGCACTTCATGCTAACGTGTTGAATACTCAAGTGGGAGAATGTAAAAATTGAGTATTATCCGTTAGTTGTTGATAAGAAGTAATGACTAGGAATAGAGTTTGTATAAGGATTGGTGTTAACACTTCCATATGTATTCGATACTATTGTGAAAGGTTATTATAATCGGATTAACTTGTTATTGGCTTATCAAGTAAGTGTTTTGGTTGCATAGTAATAGGTTAACTACCAAAACCCTTTAGCTATATATAGTCCGGTCCCTGCTCATTCAGAAGTATCTTCTCTCGCTTTCGTTTAGCACCTGCCCTATTGTGTGTAAGAGAGATATTCGTTCTGCAGTGAGTAGAAGACTCGACTTCTTCATTCAATCATGTCTTCTGGTATGAGTCTTGGCGTGTGTCTTAGTTGCTGCTTGCTGTGTTATGTATATGCTGTTTTGCTGCTATAGTTGATCGTGTAATCCTATGTTACTTGTCTATAAAGTGTAATAATTCTTACACCTACATGAAGAGAAAATGGTGTCTGGTTATTCCAAATTGAAAAACTCAGATAATACATCCTCTATGTTCACAGTCTACGATTGATCAGACCGTACACAACAAGAATGCCGACGACGAGGCTATGATCGACAAACGGCTCGACCACCATTGTCAAAACATCGTCTCCGAGAACTACTCCACATGCTGATTGCTTTCTCTTCACCTCTGCAACTGGTCTTCCAAGGTTGTCTAGTATCTTGAAGGATGACTTGCTGCTCAAGCTTTCTATTCTGTACTGCTGTGGTTGATCTTCGTCGAACCCTGCAATAACCTTGGAAAGCAACCTTTCTCTAAACAATCTAAAACTTTCTCTAACTAGAAAACCAGGCTTTTCCGAGTTGATCTTTTTACCTATGGATCTGTATCCTTCCCAAGAGCCTAGCAATTTGAATTTCTGGATAAGAAACGAACAATTAACAAGTCAGTCTAGTGATGCAGAGTTAATAACATGTAGGTGTACTAACTAGCAACTATTGAACCTTCATAGTTAAAGAACGACAATAGCAAAGGCAATAGAGGATCATAACGACCTTTCTGAGTATTGTGAATACGATATTGCCTTTCAAATCCATGAGATAAACTTCTTCTCTGCCTTTGGAATCATAGTTATCTACACGATACACGATTTTACCATTCGAATCAAAGATGGTACATCCATGACCATTCCCTATGAGCGATTTCATCCAAATCGTGAATGTTTCTTGTTTCGAAGTCAAGTATTCAGCAGGGGAAGAGGAAACTGGTTCTTGGGGGTGAACCTTCATCACAAAGAAGTTGGTAATTTTTTTTTTTTTTGAAATGAAGCTGATTGCGGTATTCAGCACCAACTAAGATGTTATTTAAGCTTGAAACCATACGCGTGTACTAGTGATGCTACAGTCAAAAGTGACCAAGAAAAACCAATAAACCATGAAGAAAAAATAAAATATGTATATATTAATTAATTACACCACCAAATGTTCTTAGTTTGGATTGAGATGACAATGCTGTTTTCAGTTTGAAGACATACATGATTAGAGATTAATTGAAAAGGTTCTAAAGTTCAAATTTTATAATCTCCTCTGTTCTATTACTCAACTTGTTCTTAGGTATTTCTAAAAAGCACTCAAAAAGGGCAATTTAAAACCATTTTTAATACCCAATTGGCTTTAAAAATAAGGTGATTAATATGATTCTTATCACTAATTAGTCATTGCTTGCCCTATGTCATCTTGGGATTTCACTGTAGATCTATGGAGTTCAAGTCATCAGCTCACCTACCAAATGCAAACTATGCCCTGTATTTGACATTGCATACATATGCGAGTATGTTTCCAATTCAGTTCAACATTTGTTGGTTTATCTGCTCATTGTTTTACTAAGCTACATTGATAAGCTCACAATATGTTGATTTAGAAATCTTCAACCTTATTTTCCTCAGTTGTGAAATACTTTAACCTTCAACCTTTAACATATACATAGATAAGTTCACCATATGTTGGTTGATACTAGTACTTTTGCTCTGAATCTTTGATCATGACATTCACTTTTTTGCACATAAAAGCAGAAGCATATTGACAGTGCTGTGAAATACTTTAACCTTCAACCTTTAACATATACATTGATAAGTTCACCATATGTTGGTTGATACTAGTACTTCTGAATCTTTGATCATGACATTCACTTTTTTGCACATAAAAGCAGAAGCATATTGACAGTGCCTTGGGGGAGTTAGGTTGGAAATAATCACTAGAATTTCACAGCTAACTGGTTGGATTAATTCCCTGTAATTTTCACATTTTTGTACGCATTTGGATGCCTGCAGGTACATGACAAAAAATGTCCCTCTAAAATGAGATTGCGCTGAATTGGTGGGCAACTTATTTAAGGCATATACATTCAAAGAAAAACGCTACATTAAATTAAATGATTAGGCATGTGGAATTGGACTACTTGTGAGACCATTTAAACAAGCTTTATTATCAGAAATTCATTCAATATAAATGACGTTCTTATTAACAATATATTGACACTTGGTGATTTAGCAAAGAACGCATGTCAGAAAAGAAACTTCCTAGGAAAGAACTAACTTTGTGCTTTTCTCTTTAATCTTAAAAATACAGAGGATGCATAATCTCTGCAATCTTCATACGTAGGGCACATTTCATCGAGAATCTTTGTGGATGTAAACTGAGCATTGATCTTGTGTGGGAATTGACTAAGCAAGCAATAATTTCCAATACATCCTGACCTCTGCAATTTTGGTTAGTTTGATGATGTACTTGGCATTTGCAATATTCTTTTGTAAATTATTTGGCAGGTACTTTTTGACAGGACTGAACATTAATGTTCTTTCAGATTTGTTTAAGTTTTAACTCTTTTGATTGTCATTGTTTAGCTAATTCCTTCAATAGGATAAGCATAATCTAGGAAATCGCTTGGTTGCAGAGTTTTCTGCAGATTAAACACAATTTTTTAATTGCTTGGTGTTCTTGCATGCAATAGTTCTGTGTCAATTATGGCTCGTTTAACCATTGATTCCTCTGGTTCATTTCAGCTCCAGCAATAATATATGGTTATATCTTTCTCTAGGAGCAGGACCACCTATTTTAAGGTTATCTTTGGAGAAGCATGCTGCTTCCTCCTCAATATTCAATAACAAGATTAATCTTAAGAGTGCGTGAAACCTAATAAACCCAATAAATTAAAGACTAAGATAAGATATGGACAAACACTAGAAAACTGTATAAAATATGCAGCATGAAAGGTTATTTGATTGCTTGGAGAGTAGCTTATGATTAATATGATCTTGCTTTAGTTAGCTGTTAAGTGTTAATTAGCCACTAATTCTGCTTGCAATGAACTATTAATAGGTTTTTTTTTTTTCCAAAGAACTATTACTAGGTTGACTTTCATATGCTTGCTGGATTTACAAGAAAAACCGAAAAGATAAGAACTTTCTTTTAAGAACTTGAAAGGAGTACGAACAACCTTCTAACAGTCAACTCAGTTATTAAAAATTCAACACGATGCGTTCTACAGTAGAATATAGAAATGCAAGCATTATCTATTTTAAGAAGCCTTGGAGTTGCAACTTGCAAAATTCAGCATATTTTGAGTACGTGCTTAGATGGGCACGACTTTGGATTCAGCATGTTATTCACCCGTTTTGTTCTTTGTACTCCTGTTTGGTGTCATGCTAAATTATTATCAATATATTTCCCTTAATAAAAAAAGAAGAAGCCTTTGCTTCTTATTGTTGAGACTGAACTTGGCCTGCAGTGCGTTTCCTTGGGCCATGAGCATTCTGTTTATATTGGGCCTTAGTCCACCTTTACTTACAGTAGAAAAGTAGCCTAGTAACCTACGAAAATATTTGGGGAATTGGCAAAAATAGGCTCATAGCCAAATTCATTTGCCAAAATGTTGGGTCAGCCAATTTTGTGCTGAAACTAGGCAAAACGTTTGCCTAATTGCAAAGGAGAAGCCCCTTCACAATTCCCTTTTTCCGTCCTACAAACCTCTTTCCGTTCTTGCCGCCGTCGCTAATTTTTCGGCCACTTTCTCCGTTCGGAACCACCTGGACTAGCTTCCCAACGTCCCCAAGTACACTCCCACAAAGTTTCAACCCCAAATCCCAAGCATTTTGCCGCCGGCGAACGAAAACATTTTGCTCTGTTTTTTTGCCAAAAACCGTCCGACAAACCTCCCTCCGTTCTCCCTTTTCCGGCCATAGATCGACAACAACCCGAACTACAAAAAGTTCCCGCTCGACCTCAAGAATATATCCCCAAAATAACAGAGCCAAAGGCAGCGTGGAACGCCGCCGGTGAAACCAAACGCAAAACTGAGCCGCTGGAGTTCTCGCCGCCGTCGCTAATTTTCCGGCCACTTTCTCCATTCGGAAAACCTGGACTAGCTTTCCAACATCCACGAGCACACTCCCACGAAGTTTCAACCCCAAATTCTAAGCGGTTTGCCGCCGGCGAACGAAAACGTTTTGATCTGTTTTTTGCCAAAAACCGTCCTACAAACCTCCCTCCGTTCTACGTTTTCCGGTCACCGATTGACAACAACCCCAACTACAAAAAGTTCCCTCCCCACCTCAAGAATATATCCCCAAAGTTTCAACCCCAAATTCCCAGCGGTTTGCCACCGGCAAATGAAAACGTCTTCGGTGGAGTTCAGAGAATAAGCAGAGGGACTATGAGGCACTATGGGTGCACTATGAGGGACTATTAGGCACTATGGGTGCACTATGAGGAACTATGAAGGCGTTGATGAATTACAACGATTCTGTACTCGAAAGACTATGAGGCACTATGGGTGCACTATGAGGCATTATGGGGGCACTATGGCCACACTATAACCCCCCAGGGATTTAATTGCAAAGTTACTGTAGCATTTTGTCTAGTGAAGAACTAACCGCTGCCCGCTGCCTATTTTGGCAAATGGATTTGACTATGAGCCTATTTTTGCCAATTCCCCAAAATATTTAAGAAATTATCTAGAATGTCAATTTGAGAGGAGCCACATTCCATTCTGTCAATGGGCAGCTGGCCATTTTATGGTTGCCAAAAACACTGTAGCTTTTTTGCAAAGATGTCCCTGTTATATAAAGCCTTGATATGAGCCATTGTACCCTCATTGTATTCTTGCAGTACCAAAACTCAATATGCACAAATCTCTCTCTCTCTCTCTCTCTCTCTCTCTCTCTCTCTCTCTCTCTCTCTCTCTCTCTCTCTCTCTCTCTCTCTCTATGAAAATGCGACCTATACAAAATCGGAGCGTGATTTCCCTTTGTCAAGTTTCCGATCTTTGATGACATAGTGGTTTCCCTAACAAAACCCTCTTCTTAAAAAGTAAACAGCCCCAAAATTGCAATCTTTAAATTTCAAGAGTTGGATTTTGATGTATTGATTCGTTGCATATAGTCCTAGAGTCTTTCTCTGCACCGGACCCCTTAAGGAACGGACAACGTGATCTGACGGCTGACACCCACGGTCCGAAGCGGTCAGTTCCTTAAGGGTCCGACAGAGAGAATATGCGTATAGTCCTATTATAGTACCCTTTCTCATTATAGTATCATGATAGTACCTCTAAAGTACTCTCTGCACGAAAATTTCCAGATTCATGGCTTCCCATGACCACCACTGCCGTCACCACCCAAATCATCACAAACCCTCTTCAATCCACCATGGAAACAACGGATTAGGGAGTTTTACATATGCAACGAATCAATTCATCAAAAAACAAAATAAAAATAATGTTAATTAAATTGAAATTCATCAAAATCCAAATCTTGAAATTTAGGAATTGCAATTTTGATGTTGTTTAATTTTTTATGGAGAAGAAGAGGATTTTGATGGCAAATCACTCCGGCAAAGAGAAATCACGATTTGGTATTTTCTATTGAGTTCGGTAATGAGGGTAGAGGAAGAAAGAGAAAGAGCGAGGGGAGAAGGAGAATTTTTTTTTTTTTTTTTCCAGATTGTGCTATGGGGGTACTATGAGGGGGGTACTACGGTTGTTTTCATGTCTTTATACACGAAGGGGCATCTCTGCAAGATTCGAACAGTAATTTGGCTACTTACAGAATTGCCCGATGTCTGCTGCCAAAATGGAACACAAACCCCTCAAGTTGACAATATAGATATAATTTCCCAAAATTTTTATACTTTACAATAGAAAAGGTGTTCATCCATTATAAGTTGATTAAGCATTCGACTCCTATTTATCATTTGAGCATCTCCAGTTGTGCTGTAGTCATGAGTGTAAAACCAGTTGTATTTTACAACTCGCCAGAATATACAAATTTAGTTGTAGATTTGCAACACAATAATTTTGCAACCCAACATCCGAATAATAAAGTACAAAGTTTAAATTCAAATGCAACCGAGATAATCTCAACTAAAATAAACAACTCAAGAGATCTTTTGATGTAAAATAAATAGTGAGTAGGTATTTAGTGTTTTATATATATATATATATATATATATATATATATATAATATTATGCATACTATTCGGTACTTGGTATATCATGATATTGCAATAACCCTACCATGCACCGTATCGAAAACTTAACTGTGCATTTATCGAATTTATACCAAACCAAAGTGTACCGATCGGTATGATTCATCTTGTTTCAGTAACGGTTAGAAAATTTCACCCTTAACAGTAGATATGGGCAAAAAAAGCTCACACCAAAGGAGAGTCCACAATCAACTGGGCTGGGACAGACTATGAGCGACTAGGTCGGGTCGACGCCAGGTCCAAGTGGCCGTTGGTGCCAAATGAGCCTCATAGAAGTGCGGCTTCGATCTTGCGACAATGGCTACAACGAGTTGGTGAAAGTGACAACAAGGAGTAGAAGAAAGACAAACAACGACAGTGAGGGCTGATACAGGACGGCGAACGAACAAGAAGGTGAGGCAAAAGAGAGGGAAAACGGGCGATTGTGTTACGACAAGGATGGATTACATGGAGGGAAATGGTGAACAAAGGGGAGGGATCGATCAAAACTCGGCAACACAAAATAGGGCCCCCACTTCAAATGGGACCCCCAAAATTTTTCTGTTTATTTTAAAAATTATTTATATAAAGAGAAATGTTTAATGCCTTTATTAGAAAGAAAAAAAAAAAAGAATAAAAGTTTTCTAGTGAAGTTTTGAAGTTGGCCATTATCGAAATCATTATTATTATTATTATTATTATTATTATTATTATATAGAAGATCAGAAATCATTATTAAGATGTTGATTTTTGTCGTCTACTATCTTTGTTTATTTTAAATCCAATTTCAAAGTTTTCTATCGTTACTGCACTGTAAAAATAGTTGTTAGTTTTTTCTAAAGATTGATTAAAAAGGTTTGATTAAAATTTTGCAAAGGGGTTCCCATATTGTCAGCCACACCTAGGGATGGCAACGGAGCGGGTTGGGGATGAGGATGACAATACCATCCCCGCCCCCGTCCCCATCCCCTATTTGTATGATTCGGGGATTCCCCATCCCCATCCCCGCCTGGGAGCACTCTCCCATCCCCGCCCCCATTCCCATGTTTTTTTTTTATTTTCATATAAGTAAAATTAACAAAAGAAAAACTTCATCATCTCAATCTTTGAAGATTAAAAGAAATTTGAAGAAGAAGAGGCAACCGCATGTAAAAATAGAAGAAGTTTTCAATTACCCTATGTTTGGATGAAGAAATTTCTAATTTCTTAGAATTTTAAAATGATGAGATTTAAATCTCCATCAATTAAAATTCCATCAATTCTAAATTCTCTTGTTTGGATGAAAAAATTATTAATTCATAGAAATTTGAAAAGTGATAGAAGTGGTGAATTCCATTGTTTGGATACATTTAAGAATTTCAACTCAACAAATAAAAAGTGATGTCAAATCAATGATGAATCGAAACAAAGAAAAGAAGGTACTGCTATTGCACATATACAATAGCAAAAGCAACCACATGTTTCTCTGAACTATCATGCCCTTTCTACTCGTTTCCATCAAGCACAAAGGATAATATTAAAATAAACCCCCACATTGCCCACGCCAGCACAACTAACAACCCCAATTTTCTCGAAGCACAACATCGTCCTCTCTATAACCAAGAAATCAAACAAAGTTCTTTCGTTGTTGACACCGTCCAGACGATCGTATCTACACAATCCCAAATTCATTCTTTCCTTTGGCCAAATTCATCAAACCCATACTTTATTTTGGCCAAATTCATCAAACCCATTCGTGAAATATTATAATCTTGATTGAACAAGATCTAGTTTGAAGAGATTTTGAAGAAACCATGAACTGTGGTGTATAAAGAGCAAGCTACAGCCAGCAACGACACAGCAAAAGAGAAGAGGGAGAGAAATTATGCTTTGGCATACATGGAAAAGAAATTTCCCATCAGCGAAGGAAATTACAAAATGACGACCCTTCTGAGAGAAATTCAACTCGGAAATTGGACTCTCCAAATTCCTCGATAGTTTTCTCGCGCCAATTCGTGATTTCCAGGACTCAATTAGCCAAACGCCGAAATCCTGAATTTCTAGATATAAATTCCGACTTTTTTTGAAATGCCGGCATATTTTGACGCATCCAAACACACGGTTAGGTTTTGTTTTGTAGTTAGATTATAGTAAAACTAATCTTTTATATTAATATTTATTAGGATAAAATAATATATATTTATTTATTAATAATTATTATATAATATCATGGCGAGTTCAGGGATGGGGTTGATAATATCATCCCCGCCCCATCCCCACCGGAGAATTTTACTTTTCGGGGACGGGGATCCTCGTTCACTGTTGCACTGGGGATTTTCCCCCTGTTTGGGGCAGGTCCCCCCACACCTCTGCTTGGGGGCAGGCGCGCACTTGCTCGTTGCTCAGGCACAATCTATTACTCTATTATTTCCATTTCATCTTTTCACCTTATCGAACAATATTACTGCAGGGAGAAAGAATCTCAATTATCAACCAATTATACTAATAAAAATCTATATGATTATAGCTAAGAAATTGATACCAAATCAATAATTGGTTAACATAATCTAGACAAAGCTAGTATAAAAATGATTCAAACTTGAAAAATTTAGAAATATTGAATAAAAAAATACATTGCTTCACCAAGAAAATAACAAAGAATTTTGGTACGTTGAGTATGAATGTCAATGAGCCGCTGACGCGCTTTTGTTATTCAAATCCATTCGGACAGCGAACAATTACTTATGCAGATAAGGACCGAAATTACCCAATTGCACACAGTTGTCAGCCAAGGTCATAACGTAATACACAAACAAAATCTATGTCCCTACTGAGGACACCATCGGTATTTCACTCTCCAAAATCGGCTCTGACTCGCTGGAGTGACGTCGTTTCGTGCTCCCGAGGAGAAAAATTAATAATTTCCTGGATCAATATTCTGAGAAAAATTGTTTCGCAACCACGTTAATAGGAGCGTTCTCTATCTCTGCCACAAGAAAAAAAAATTGAAATTAAATAAAACATTTACTCAATGCGCCAATCAATCAATCTGAAATTCAATTCGAATTGGTTTTTCGTGATATAAATATTTCGAATTTTTTCTCCAGATTGCTGCTGGTGTTCAATGTGGGGCATTGATTTGCAGAGAATCGACATTTGCGATTTTCCGGGAAAACGCGAATTGAATTGGGGAAGAATCGATTTCTGGGCCTTTTCAAGCCCAACTACTGCGCCGTCCCTGTCATTTTCGTTGGAAGCTTTCGGTTTGTCACGGATTCTTGGAGGGCACGTGGCGGGAATCTACACGGTGCCCGCTTTTGGGTCCAAAGATCTGATGAGGGGTTCTTTTTCACATTAACTTGAATCGCAAGGTAAAATTTTTTTCATTCGAATTTGAACCCAGAAAGACAAAAAAGACTGGTTCTTTTGGATTCTTTGTTGTTTGGTAGCAGACTTTGTGTTGTGTGTATTTCGATGTTGTGGTTGTTTTTGAACGTTGGGTTGGTTTTTGCATATGGGTTTGAGTTGGAACGCATAAAGAAGCGTGCTTTAATCTCAAAGGTAGTGGTTGAGGAAGTGTTTTGGGGTTTTGAGCTTCTGGGTTTTCTGAATCCAGTGTGGTTTGTGGTTTTTTTTGTTTTGTAATTTGAGCTGTTATCTGGGTTTTTTTTTTTCTTTTGAGAATCTTGGTTTATTAGTTTTGAATTGTGTTTGAAGTAGGATATTGGTTTGCTAATTTGAATTTGAGATGAACCCAAGTAATGCTTTGTGTTTTTTTGGGGTTTCATGCCAGGTTCTGTTACAGAAGTCACTTCTTGAATTTGAAAAAGAGAGCCAGGAGCTGCCTTAGGACTTTCAGAAATTGCTGCGGATGGATGATTGATGAGTAAAGAGTAAATGCGCTTAGTGTTTTGGTTTTCTTGTTGATAGCAGAGGTTAGAAGATTTGGTTTTTTCATTTTGGTATTGTTTGGAGAGGCTGTTAGTTGGGGTGAGTTGGTCAAGGTTGCTATCTAGCATTTGGCTTGTGAAGAATAGCAAATGAGCAGGGCAGCAGAATCGTTTGTCGATGGCTGCGCCCAACAAGATATTCTGTCATTTCATTTCCATGGTGAAATCATGGATTCCATGGAAATCAGAGCCAACTAATGTTTCAAGGGATTTTTGGATGCCTGATCATAGCTGTAGGGTATGTTATGAGTGTGATGCACAGTTCACTGTATTTAACCGTAAACACCACTGTCGACTTTGTGGACGAGTTTTCTGTGCCAAATGTACAGAGAACTCAATTCCTGCCCCTTCTGGTGACCCAAGGACACAGGAAGAGTGGGACAAGATTCGTGTATGCAATTTTTGTTACAAACAGCGAGAACAAGGGATAGCTACTCCTGATAATGGAATCCTTATTGCCAACATAGATCTTAGTTCCTCGCCATCAGAAACAAGTTTTGTTAGCTTTAAGTCATGTGGAACTGCTAGCAGTAGTAGCTATACTATTAACTCAATGTCATACCCAGCTGGGCCTTATCAAGGAATTCAACATGGTTCTGGTCTCAGCCCCTGTCAATCATCTCTAACGGAAACTAGCACAGAAAAGCAAAGCAAATTTGCATCATGGAGGAACAATGATTTTGTTTCCGATATGTCTCCAAACCAATTTGACACTGCAACTACCAGGTTCATGTCTCTTCTGTGCTTCATGTTGGATCCACACTAGGACTTTAAACATGTTTAAACCTTGGTTTACGTCACTTTCATCTTGAATTTTTTTTTTCCTTTTCAATTGTGAACTGCATTCAAACTTGAATTTAACATTGAAGTTAAATGCTGTTATTCAAGCTTGGAAAGCGGCTACTGATGGCTTGTTCATTGTTTGGCATCAGGAGTGAGGATGATGATCTTGAGTATGGTGAATATCAGCAAGATACGAAGAATGAAGTCACTGACTACTATAATCACATCGAGTTTGATGAGATGAGCACTGATGATGCATCACATAAAGTGCATCTTGATAATGAGAACATTGATGCGAAAAACTTAAGCAACTCCTCGTTACTTCCCAGTTTTGACTCACATACATCGGAGGAACTCCCGCAGCTCGAAAAAAAAGATCATGAGCATGATACTGGAGATGAATGTGAGGCATCTCCGTCATTGTATTCAGGGGATGTTGATACAGAACCTGTGGATTTTGAGAACAATGGACTTCTGTGGCTCCCCCCTGAACCTGAAGACGAAGAAGATGAAAGAGAAACTGTTCTGCTTGATGATGAAGATGATGGTAATGCTACAGGAGAGTGGGGGCGTTTACATGCATCAAGTAGTTTTGGAAGTGCGGAGTATCGCAGTAGGGATCGGTCAGGTGAGGAGCACAAGAAGGCCATGAAGAATGTGGTGGATGGGCACTTTAGGGCTTTGGTAGCTCAGCTACTGCAGGTTGATAACCTTCCTATCGGCCAGGAAGGAGAAACAGAAGGTTGGTTGGATATCATTACGTCTCTGTCTTGGGAGGCTGCTACTCTATTAAAGCCAGATACGAGCCAGGGTGGAGGGATGGACCCAGGTGGTTATGTCAAAATAAAGTGTATAGCTTCTGGATCTCGCTTTGATAGGTAAATGGTGCATTATGATTTATTCGATATGCCATGTAACTGCACATCATTATATTTAGTGGCTTGGTTGTGTGCACAATTAACTAAAAAACACAGGTAAAAAAAGAAGACGGAATAGACTAGTACAAATTACGAAAACATAGTTATCATCTTTACAATAACAAAAAGAAAAACGCCAATAATCATTACGAAGAAAATTGTTTACTTGAAGCTATAGGTGACCTTGATGCTTTCATATGAGTGCAAGATTAATCGGTCTGTACTTAATTCAATTTGAGTGAAAGGAGTTATATCTTATATTTTTACTGAATGTTGTTAGTAGTGTAACATATTTAAAACGAGTTAAACTGCGATGTTCTGACATACAACACCTTCTAGTTTGTGTTTATATACCTGCTATATTATCTAGGTTATTCCTACTTAGATTGTAGTTTTGAATTTTTCATTTTCTTCTCATTATTAAGACAAAGAAAACCCTGCACTGAAATAAAAGTGCTAGTATTTATTATAGTTAATGTGTGGAGGTTTTATAGCGCCAGTGGTATGAACTTGACTGTTGATCTCCCAGTCTGAATAAAAAAATAAAGAATATTGTTTGTGAGAGTTGATTGTTTTCTAAGGTTTTGATTGCTTCTGTTTCAGTATGGTGGTCAAAGGAGTGGTGTGTAGGAAAAATGTCGCTCATAGACGAATGACATCCAAAATAGAGAAACCTCGATTTATGATCCTTGGTGGCGCTCTTGAGTACCAGCGGGTTTCTAATCTATTGTCAAGTTTTGATACTCTATTGCAGCAGGTCGTTATTTCAAGCACAATCAAAACTGCATTTATTTTCTGAATTACCAAAAATTGTTCATCTTATACTCTTATTCCTTTATCTAGGAGATGGATCACTTAAAGATGGCAGTAGCAAAGATTGATGCTCACCACCCTGATGTCCTTCTGGTAGAAAAATCAGTTTCTCGCCATGCTCAGGAATATCTTCTTGCAAAGGACATATCACTTGTTCTAAATATCAAGAGGCCACTTTTGGAGCGCATAGCTCGCTGCACAGGTGCTCAAATAGTGCCGTCAATTGATCATCTAACATCACAAAAATTGGGCTACTGTGATCTGTTTCATGTGGAAAAGTTCCTGGAAGATCTTGGCTCTGCTGGCCAGGGGGGTAAAAAACTGGTGAAGACATTGATGTATTTTGAAGGCTGCCCAAAGCCATTGGGTTGTACTGTAAGTCCTCAAAACAAACATATTGTGGGATAATTGATTATTTTTAACAACTGCAATTAGGTAAAAAGTTTAAAGACTATAAACGTAGCAGCAGGGGTTGTACGCTTCCATTGTTCGTGGGGAGTTATTTTTGTACAGATCACTTTTCCAACCTCCCAAAAATATAGTCCTTGGCTACTCCTAGCTACGCCTGTTTATAGAGAGGGTTTTAATTTAACACTAATTTTTAACCTAGTATAGTACTGTAATACTGCAATGCTATGAAGTATTCATTTAGCCATCTTGTCTATGTCATTCCAGATTTTGCTTAGAGGTGCTAACGGGGATGAGTTAAAGAAAGTGAAGCATGTGGTTCAGTATGGGATTTTCGCAGCATATCACTTGGCTTTAGAGACATCTTTCCTAGCTGATGAAGGAGCCTCTCTTCCAGATCTCCCATTTAGCTCTCCAATTACTGTGGCGCTTCCTGATAAACCATCAAGCATTGAGAGGTCCATTTCAACAGTACCTGGTTTTGGTGTTGCTGCCAATGGACAGTCTCTGGGAGCTCAATCTCTCAATGAAGCGCGAAGATCCAACAGTGTCCCAGTTTCAGAGTTGGACTCAGCAATAAACAGCATACAACCTTGTATACTAAGTGGTCGTAACTCTCTACCAACTCGTACCGCTTCAAGTTTCACCAATTCTGCTGCTTTGTGCTCTGCTCCATTGGGAACCGCCTCAGATTCTTGTCGAAATAAGCCTTCTACTTTTTATATTGATGATCAAAATGAGATGCGTTTTAAAGAATCTTCAGTGGTGGAAACTACGTCATCCAAATGTGGCTCTGATGTCATGTCTACTCATCTCCCTGTCAATAGCACACGGTCTTTAGAGGCTTTGGGACAAGGTATCTTGTCAAACATCCAATATGATGAAAGTGTAGATGCCGAGGGAAATCAACTAGGTGTTGCAGATAATTCATTGCTTCATCAAGATGGTAAAACCCATGATGAGGACCCACAACCTATGAATGAAGAGTTTCCTCCATCACCTTCTGACCATCAGAGCATTTTGGTTTCCTTGTCATCTCGGTGTGTGTGGAAGGGGACTGTCTGTGAGAGATCACATCTGTTTCGAATCAAATACTATGGAAGTTTTGATAAACCATTAGGACGGTTTTTACGAGACCATTTATTTGATCAGGTGAGTTATTTTTTAAGTTTTACTTCTCTCATTTCATAGGAATTTGCAACAGAACTTGAAACTGAAACGCTTAACCATATGTCAGAGTTATCAATGCCGTTCATGCGAGATGCCATCAGAAGCACATGTTCACTGTTATACTCATCGACAGGGTACACTCACTATATCCGTTAAGAAGCTTCCAGAAATTCTCCTACCTGGTGAAAAGGAAGGAAGGATCTGGATGTGGCACAGATGCTTGAGGTGTCCAAGGATCAACGGATTTCCTCCGGCTACTCGAAGAATAGTGATGTCTGATGCTGCATGGGGTTTATCGTTTGGGAAATTTTTGGAACTTAGTTTTTCAAACCATGCAGCTGCAAGCAGGGTGGCGAGCTGTGGCCATTCTTTACATAGAGATTGTCTTCGTTTCTATGGGTAGTTTCTCTGTCTCACAGAACTTGCATTTGATTGATATGATATTTTTTGCCCCTCGTCCGTTGGTTTGACTGTGTCTCTGTTGGTTCTGCTTAGTCATTTGGATGATTTGAAGGACACACTTTTGTCATCTTTCTCTAAATTTTAATTATATGTTGAAACCACTACATCATGGACATTCAACTTCAAGTAGTCACCCATGTGACATGCCAAAACTAATATGTCGGTGGAATAAGAATTCTGTGTGGATGCCACGCACACTCTTTCTATCTCTCTGAATGTGTTTATTCTTGCAGATTTGGGAAAATGGTTGCTTGCTTTCGGTATGCATCTATTGATGTTCATTCTGTATATCTTCCACCTGCCAAACTAGACTTCAATTATGAGAAGCAGGAATGGATACAGAAAGAAACAGATGAGGTACACTGATCCCCTATTTGTCTATTTAGAATTGGATTGCATTCTTGCTTTATGTCATTGATTTGTTTCTGGTTGTCATAGGTTGTAGACCGGGCAGAGCTTCTTTTTTCTGAAGTACTTAATGCTCTTCGTCAAATTGCGGAGAAAAGATCTGGTTCAGGGCCACATAGTGGCGCAGTAACACCTGAATCAAGACACCAACTTGTGGAACTGGAAGGAATGCTACAAAAGGAGAAGGTGGAGTTTGAGGTGAGGCCTTCCATTAGTCATGTGCCATTTCCAGCCTTAATTAGAAAATTTTGTTCACTAAAAAATTTATGCCTGGCTGTTTGATGTATGCAGACATATTTTCAGTGCACAATAATGTGGATGAACTTGTGATAATCACTTTATTGATAGAGTTCCTTCTTTTACCCCTTCGGATACATGCTCCCTTAATGTAAAATGAGTACAGAAAGATCTTTGATTGTCTCAAAATTCTTATCGCTATAATTGAGAATCTTGTTAATTTATATATTAGATATTAATTTACACCTGTGTGACTTTCTTGGCTAGTATGAGATTCCAACCAGTCTTTGTGTATTAAATCATTTCTCTGTTCTGATCATTGACTTATCATGTTTTTCTTGACATCCTTTTAGGAATTGCTCCAAAAGAATTTGAACAGGGAAGCAAAAAAGGGTCAACCTGTTGTTGACATTCTGGAGATCAATCGGCTGCGAAGGCAGCTGCTTTTCCAATCTTATATGTGGGACCATCGGTTGGTTTATGCAGCTAGTTTAGATAAGAACAGCCTTAATGGTGGTTTGAACAGATCAAGTGCAGAGGAGGGCAAACCTGTCATTAAGGATGAAAAGGTTGCTGATGCGGATGCAGCAATAAAGCCAGGAAAAGGTTATAACAGTTGTGATTCCTTTCTTGTGGATGCAGTGCTTAACAAAGGAATTGACCATGGGGGGGACATTGTTAGCACTGCCCATGTTGACACAGCTGATAAAGTGAGAGATATCGGCAAAGATTCAAATAATGAAAATGAAGATCAAACCACCTGTTCTCAGTCTGACCTTTTGAAACCAAGGACAGGTGTTCGTAGGACCCTCTCTGATGGGCAGTTTCCTGTTATGGATTTGTCAGATACCCTTGACACTGCATGGACCGGTGAAAATCAGTGTGGGAATGGAATAGCAAAGGAAAACATGTCTGCGGTTCCTGTTGTAGCCATAGCAGATTCAACTGCCTCTCCTGTGAAGGAGGGATTAAATTTAGACCATGAAGCAGAAGACCAGAACTGTCCCAAGGTTTCCCATTCTGCTTCTCCCGCATTATCTACCAAGGGGTCTGAGAATCTGGAAGACTCTGTAAGCTGGTTAAAAATGCCCTTTTTAAACTTCTACCGTGGGTTCAATAGGAATTTTTTATCTGCTAGTGAGAAGTTTGATACACTTGGCGAATATAATCCAGTCTATGTCTCATCCTTTCGGGAGTTGGAACTTGAAGGTGGGGCTAGGCTGCTTCTGCCTGTGGGTGTTAATGATACTGTTGTCCCTGTATATGATGATGAACCCACAAGCCTTATATCTTATGCCCTTGAATCATCAGACTATCATGCTCAATTAAGTGATGAGGGGGAAAGAGCAAAAGACAGCGCAGATTCTAGTTTCTATGATTCATTAGGTACGCAGTCGCACCATTTTGATGACGATACAGCATCTGAGCCTAATCGAAGCTTCGGGTCTACTGAAGACAGCAGTTTGTCCATGTCAGGATCTCGTAACTCTCTTGGTTTGGATCCTCTTTCTTATACAAAGGCTTTGCATGCAAGAGTTTCTTTTGGAGATGATGGTCCACTTGGTAAGGTCAAATACTCTGTTACATGCTACTATGCAAAGCGTTTCGAAGCCTTAAGGAAGATTTGTTGTCCTTCTGAGCTTGACTATGTAAGATCCCTTAGTCGTTGTAAAAGATGGGGAGCTCAAGGGGGCAAGAGTAATGCGTTTTTTGCTAAAAGCATGGATGACCGGTTTATCATCAAAGGAGTCAGCAAGACGGAGCTGGAATCTTTCATAAAGTTTGCTCCTGGATACTTCAAGTACTTATCCGAAGCAATTGGCACAAGAAGTCCAACATGCCTGGCAAAGATTCTGGGGATATATCAGGTACACTTACATTTAGGTTAACCTCTAAATCTTTCAACTATTATAGTCAGATTCACCTGACAAGAGGTAACATTTTTTTTTTTTCTGAAATAATGACCCATTTATCTTGCCGCACCAGCTACATTGTTTGTCTTGAGACTGACTCTTTCTGTGGTTGGATTTGTATTGCAAGGTTACATCAAAACATCTTAAAGGAGGGAAAGAAACAAAGACAGATGTTTTGGTTATGGAGAATCTTATGTTTGGAAGGAATGTGACACGCCTATATGATCTCAAAGGATCATCACGGTCTCGTTACAATCCTGATTCCAATGGGACTTTGCTAGATCAGAACTTGATTGAAGCAATGCCAACATGTCCCATATTTGTCGGAAACAAGGCAAAACGTTTGTTGGAGAGAGCTGTCTGGAATGATACTGCTTTTCTTGCTGTAAGTTCTATCTCAAGCCTTGTATGAGCATATGTTGATTGGGGGATCTTGTATTCCTATGTATTGTACACTAAAAGTGGATTAATTTTACCCATTCTAATATTTCATTACCTTTGCTGATGTAGTCAATTGACGTAATGGATTATTCATTACTGGTTGGGCTGGATGAAGAGAAGCATGAGTTAGTTCTTGGAATCATTGATTTTATGAGGCAGTATACGTGGGATAAGCACCTTGAAACATGGGTTAAAGCTTCAGGCATCCTCGGCGGGCCAAAGAACGCTTCTCCAACTGTAGTTTCACCAAAGCAGTACAAGAAAAGGTTCAGGAAAGCAATGACAACCTATTTCCTGATGGTTCCAGATCAGTGGTCTCCTCCATCTATTGTTCCTAGTACATCCCATTCTGATCTTGGTGAAGATGCGCACGGAGGTAATTCGGTTGAATGACACTGTGCGTCCACCACATGTACATTTACGCATGTGATTCAGAAGTCGACCCTGCCACATATATTGATTTTCCTTGATTCATTTACTTTTCCATTTTTGATATCCCAATTCTTTTGTATAGTAGTGTCATTTTGCATATTTTTTCTTTTACATGGGAAAATTAATGATTATTTTGTTAGAAGATGCAGAAGAAGGCTGTAGAAGCCATGGAAATTTTGGTCGGGGGTATAGTATTGGATGACCTCTCCATAAAATCCTTGTGTAGGAATATAGTTCTTGATGTACATTTAGCATACAACAGATATATTCAGTGAAAGTCATTTAGCCTTGTGCATCTGTAAAATATATTGATGTTCAAGTTGGTCTCTGTTGGTGTGTTGGTGCTTATTTTCTGTCTTGTGTATTTCTAGTTTCAACTCATGACCAAGACCAGTCATGACTGCCAACTCTTTTGGTTCACAGAATCATATTCCCGGGAATAATATTCCTATGCATTTTCCCGGGGGAATGAAATTCAAAATTCATTTTCCATGTTTGGATAAATCAAGGAATCATGCTTGGGAAACAATAATTTTTTCCATTCCCATGTTTGGTGCATCAAGTAATAGGAATCATTATTTGTTAACATTCTCAATAATACTCTTGTAATTATTTTAAATTAAAGAGTGTCTAAATGATAATATGTGTAATTTTTAAATTTTTATGAAGATATTTTTTTTCCAAAAAGTTTTGATTCATTGGAAAGAAAATCTATTCCCATAGGTGTAGGTGGGAATAAGATTCTCTCATTCATGGGAATTCTAAACCCCTTTTATTCCCCTCATATTCCCATTCATTCCATTACCAAACATTGGCAATGCAATTTTATTCTCATTCCCAACTCCCAATTCCATGAACCAAACGTGTCATAAAAGTAAAAGGCACATGCAGTGCAGATAGGCCAGTGGACCTGCTGTTTCGGTACAATAGAGTTCATATCTTTGACATAAATAAGCAGGCAGTTTTTGTCAAAGGTCATGATCAAAGAACACAAAAAGGAAAATTGCAATAGGGTACAACTTCATATTAATACGAATGCAATAGATGTTTATTTGAGTCTATATCCTACTGCAATTGTATTATTAACTGCGAATTTGTACCATTATAAATAAATCTTGATGTCTACATGCAATTGCTTCCTGAATGCAAACCAGATCAGTCAAATGACTCAAATGACCCATGAGCAGCATTTGGATGAAAGTAATTTTTCCTTGGTAAGTTTGATGAAATAAAGAGTCATTTGACTGAAAAGGTATCAAACATAGTGCAAGCAAAGGCATCAAACATAGTGCAAAAAGGACTGGAAATTTGGCCATTTACATTCTGAAAAAGGTTCCGCTGAGACATTGCAATTCTGCATGATATTCGATTCTATGATTGAAGAATGATCGTTTTATATATGTTACATTATTGTAGCGACGTTATTGTAGAACCATTTGTACGTTTGGGACAGGTGAGGTGAGCTGATTAGCGCAGAGTGTTGAAGCCATTGCAGTTTTTCCTGTCTTCTTGCAGAAAAACAGCACCTTTATGCTCAGCAGGCCTCAATTCATTGTCTGTAACAAAATTAATCCACTTCTGTTGGAGAAGATCAAAGATCTCTGCGTCTCTGCTGAAGTTGTGCAAAACCAACAAATAATCAGATGCTAATCAAGGATTAGGCGAGATTAGATTCATAATAAATGTCACAAATATGCAAGTGTCTCTCCTTGGTCCCAAAAATAGAGTGGACCTACACTTCCGGGACCTCCGCCCACTCCCATGTATTACAAGGAAATAAAAGATTAATTAGATATGATTAGGTACCTGGGTTGAAAAGCTGTTCTTGGATTCTGTTGATGATATCTAGGACCCTCATCAAAACCTTCACAAATTATCTCCCCTCTGTCATCTTTGTAGCAGATTATTCCATTGGACCAATCCTCAAAAACCTGCACAGGAAACCCATCAAAGATTCAAACATCAGTAAAAAATGTTTGTTAACCAAATCCCAGTTTGATTTGACAACTTGGTGACTTTGAAGAGGTTAAAAAAGAGTACTGACCTCTTCTCTCAAGGAGGATCTGATCTGGACTGCAGAGCTTTTAATCTTGATTGGAAGTTGACTATTTTTAAGCTTCAAACCTCTGATGAAAGACTTTTCCAATGGACCAGATTTTTGGGTTGAGATGCAAGCAGGGGAAAAGCAACAGGTTGCAGCCATTGATCTCAGTGGCACAAAGAAGAAAGAATGCTGGTCCTCCTTTAACTTGTCGAAGTTGTGGTACAAAAAAAGATCAGCAAGTCTGAAGTTTAACTCGACTCAAACTGAGATTGGATCAGCGTATGATCAATTATGGAACACAAATAAGGAGGAAAAGATAGGATCAAGATGAAGTACTTGTATTGTTGGTGGGGCAATGGCTAAACCAAGATATGGAATGATGCATTGCTCTAGTTTTGCAGGATGATCAAAGTATAAAGATATAAAAAATTCAATTATTGATGTGTAATGTCTTATCATGGTGCATAACATAATTATAAGTACTAATGCAGAAATGTAGGGCCCACATTGCTTATCTTCTAACTGTTGCAGTTGAAACCCAAGTTGCTTTTATTGAGATATTCGTATTTGAAGAATAGGATTCTAAATCGGAGAGTTATAGAAATAATACAGAATAATACAGAGTTTAGAAGTAAGTTGATATATTCCTATAATATTGATGTCTTTTAAGATATAAATGTTACACCTTATGAGCTCTTTTTAAATGGTTAAGTTCAGGATAATATTAGTGATAATGGACTACAGTGGGGGTGTTTAATATTTTGTATAGATGATTTTCTTAGAGTAATTCTGAAAGTGAACAAGTCCAATTGTGTCACTTGCATATGAAGATTCACTAACTAAGAAAATGAGTGCAAAGTTGACACTCGAATGGATGCAAGTAGTGTCTCCCATGAGATTAACAGAGAATGTAATCACTCTTCAGGTTTTTTTTTGTTCATCCAAAAGTTTTTTTAAAAAAATCCCTATAAATAGGGCGATGGAGAAAATTTTGTAAGAAAGAGTGATGCTGCAAAAGTTGTTTGATTTGTATGTCTACTGACTAAAATAAATTATCCTAATTATTTAAAATTTGTAATCGGTGCAATTGCTTGTAATTTGTAACTTGCTTAAGTATTGGCTCTTCAGCAAGACTTATTCTACCAACAACTTTCTAAAAAAGAATTTTCCATCAATCAATATCAAGGGCTTATAGAACATAATCTAATTCTTTATATTCTTTTATATATATAGTTGTTTGAGGCAATGTGTTCCAAGTAGACTTACCACCATCACCATTTGCACTTACGTGGCTTGGAAAGAAGACTATGGATCAGCAAAACTAGAATATTTTCAATGGGAAGAATATGGGAGTTTTCAAATGAGAATTTAGCTAGTTATGGCTATGGAGCAACTGTGTTGGTGTTTTACCATGTGACATTTCTATTATGAACCATTAGTGTAAAACAAAATTGCGTATTATTCTTGAGGGGCGTTACTCCGGTGGGTTCCCTTAACAATATCGTACAAGTACCTATCGTATTTACTTATTATAGTTGTCATTCTAGTAGCATAGCATGTGTATAGTATAACAATAGTAGTCTTGTTTCACTAGCAAGGGTGACGTTCTGCCCTGAGTTCCAAACTAAAGTCAATTCTTAACTAGAAAGAAAGAAGAACAAAAAACGAAATCAGAATTTAGGGGCGTTTGAACATTGGTGGTGAAATTGCGTACCATGAAATTTTGTTGGAATTTCAATATAGTAGTGATTAAAGCATCACCGTTTCTCTTCATTTTTCTCCTTTGGGTGTTATCCAATGTTTCCTATTATTTAGCATCTTGGCTTTATGGGTTCAAATGGATGTAATGTAAGTACATTCACTATATTAAAAGTTGTACTATCTAATTTTAAGTGTTTTGCTTGTTTTGCAGTTGAAAATTGGGTAAGTCAAATGTTCAGGCAATTCTATGGTACACACAACTAGCAAGTTTAACGAATCAAACAAGTCCAGGTGGTTCATTTTGCTTGTCGTGCAAGTTTCGTTCCATTTGTACACTTCATAGGTAGCTTTTGACTTCATTCAATTACTGAAGATTTTAGCCTCCATATGAACTTGAGGCCTCAAAACTGAAGGAAAAATTTGGGGTAGCATATCTTCCTTCCCCAAATTGCCTATCATATTATGTGACCCTCTAGTATAGACACATGGCACATAACTAATTATATTCTTTAAGGAAATTGTTATTCTTACTCCAACTTTTTTAAAATGCACTTCACTTTCTCTTTAATTTTTATACATAGATGGAGTGCATAATAAAAAAGTGGAGTGCCAATAGCATTTCCCTTATTTAATATCACTTAACCTCAGTTAATCCTATTTAACCCTATTTAACTAGGGCCCAGCACAGTCTGGGACAGTCGGGATCCGGTTAGTCCTGGTACTGATCCCAATGAGCTAAAATGGTTAGGGAAGATCCGGGATAGAGGCTTGTCTTGTAAAAATAAGTATCAAATAACTGTTTGCCGTGGTCAGCAAGGAATGGACAGATTAGGGAGTTCTGTATGCTTTAGGATTAGTTAACTACTTCTATGTGTTTTAGACCTCTAATTGGTAAAACCGGATGCAATAAGGAGTCCTTGTTATGAGCTAATTAGAGTCTCATTGAAGTTGTAATAGGAGAACACTTTGAGACTAAAGCTATATATTGAAAGGTCCCTGCTCACACTGATGATGTTCTCTTCTGTGATCATGAGCCCTATTGATGTGTTCTTGAACTTATTGATCAGCTGTGAGTAGATGATCTACAATCCTTTGTATCCGAACTCTGTCATGTCTTCTTGTAAGTATTAGTTCTTTAGATAAGTTGTATTTAGCATTGATGTTGTTGCTGATGTTCTAGTTCATGATTGTCTTCTGTAACTCTGGAGAATAGCTTGACTGTATAGAGGTTATCTAACATGTCCCGGTTAATCTGTCCCATTCGGAAGTAGGACAAACCGGTCCAGTACCATGCTATTACGATTTGATTCCAGCCACAACCTTTCGACCAATTTGCAGGTTTGAGGTGTTGTAGTCCATGAACACGGTCAAACAGAAAACCCAACTGCCTTTTGCAAATCAATTTTTGCAAATTTCAACTAAAGCCCATTTCGATTTTCACTCAATTCCATCAAATTAAGCAACTTTATCAGCATGGGTTCGAATCAGAATCGTGATTTTTCCTTTAGTGCTTACCTGCGAGATTTTTGGTTGTCATCAGATCCAAGCTAGAGAGCGGCGGTTGAGGGTGGATCGCGCTTGAAGATATTGAGGCGGAGTTAACTAGGCTGCCACCAGAGAACAAGCTTATATGCAACCTTGTACAAGGTCGAAGATCCAGATTTGAGACAGATCACAATATTCGCAATCTTCACATACAACATCCAATTCAAAACTTGCTTGGTCTTCCAGATTGTAGCCGGAACGAAGCATAAGCTTGTCATTGCAGATTTGGCGATGGAGCAACAAATGAGAAGATTGGGCGATGAAGAATCTTTCTTTCTCGCAGAGTTGCAAAGAGAACGAAAAAGAACAAGGAACAATAAGAAGAAGAGAGAGGAAGAGTTTTTTGGGGCTTTGGGGCTTTTTGTTTTTCGATGAGAAGGGCTTTGGGCTTTGAGCTTTGAGGCCAAGACAAAATGCATGAACATATTTGATCTGCTGCTACAGTCACGGGACAAACGGACATGGCAGTTTTGGGCGGAACTGGTACTGTCCTGTTTTCAACCGGTTTAGGATCGGTTCGGGACAAAAAACACTTGTCCTAAACTGTCCGGTATATTTTCAGAACGGTTTCGGAAAGGTCCGAGACTGCCTAACGATTTCGGGACTTTTACCCAGCCCTATATTTAACCCAGTTTTTAACCCCCGTTAACTCCTCATCGTCTCCTTTTTTTTTTTTTTTTTTTTTTGCACAATCTCATCTTCTTCCTTCCCTCTGCCACTGCCATCATCAACTCTAACTTCCCTCCACTCTCGTCATCTCCTCTCTACCTATTCTTAACTGTTTTGGACCCAAGCTTGTTCCTGAATTTGTCATCTCCTCTCTACCTATTCTTAACTGTTTTGGACCCAAGCTTGTTCCTCAATTTAAACACAATGGGATAGGCAATATGGAGAGAGAAGATTCACTGCCCAAATTTTGTTGGATGGAGAATTTTAGGGGTTGTGACATAGCTCTTTTCCTTTTCATTGAAGGAATGATGTATCTAGCCATTTGATTAGTGTTTTCTTTTTTAGGAAAACTAATAAAAAGTCCTTAGATTAAAATCCTTAGTATAATAAATCCCTACTTCTTCTAATGTTTTTATTAAGCCCTCATATTTTTTATTTTGAATTTTTTATTTCGCTTATTTGACTTTAAAATCGACCATCCCCACCTCACTCGCCAAAATTCTCCATCCGCACATCGACCTCCATTCTCCAATTTCTTCAATTTTGCTTATTTATCTGCACCACAGGGCCAAGCTCGTCGGTCGTCGGTCGTCATCGCTCGCCCCATCGGCCCTCCTCATCGCTCGTCGCTCGCCGCTTGCTACCCTCTCTCCGCCTTTCGCTGCCTCTCGCTGTCGTCGTCGCGATGGTGACCATTCCGGCACCGAACTTGACCCCAATGGTCAGAGCGCTGGTTGAAACGTTTTCTCTGTGAATTGCAGCAGCAAGCACAAACATACATCAAAATCAATTGTTTCCAATTACTTTAATTCCCATATTTCTTTGAAAACCAATGAGTGGGTTAAGGGAATTGCAATACTTTTTAGAATGTAATCATGCCTTTGAATATGAGTGGGTTAAGGGAATTGCAATTGTTAATTTCTTAGATTGCAATTGTCAGTTTTGAGACTAAAATGTCTAAAAAATGAAGACCTATTCTGAAATAATAATTGACAATTGCAGTTTATCTAAAACATGTGAAGAGAGCATTAATTGCAGTGTACTGTAATTGTTGTTCATGCCGAAGGCTTGGATCCAATTACAGTATATTGTGGTTTAAAATTGAAAACCCGATATAACAGATAAATGATAAGTTGTGGAATTGAAAAAAGCATCTGATTGGTTGAACAAGGGTTTGGGGGCTTAAAACTATGCACATTTTTAGTTGGAATTTTATAAAACTATAAAGTAGTGTATAGGGGCTTAAAAATTAATACCCCTTTTTTTTTGTGGAGAAAGACTATGTTGTTGAACGCATTGGTTGTAGCTCACTCATTCTTAAAAAATATATAATTTAGACAATACTTGACCCGAACGTAGCCAAATCAATGTGTTGAGTCCCTGATGACATCTTCCTCTGAAAACGTTTTATTAGATTAACTTCATCTTACCGACACCTGAAAATTAATCATGAATTTAAGTACACAAATGACTCTTTTCAGTTTGGTCAATTAACATTGAATATCCCTGTGGTGGATATGCACTATCAATTCCATTGTGGTAAAAAAAAAAAACTATTAATTGTACTCCATGATGGCTTTCTATTATCAATTCGCACCTAAGATTTTCAGTTAAATTTTCTATCCAAATTAGTACATGCGAGGGTAAAATCATTTTTGGTGCAAATTTTTAACCATTTTTCACTCACTATTGTAATCTTTTGTGATAAAATATGCATGACTATTTCCATATTAACACACCAATTACATTAATGAATTACAAACAATTTCATGTTAGCCAAAATAAAAAAAAGCTAAAAAAAACTAAAATATTATCGCAAAAGGGTTAAAAAATTACAATAGTGGGTAAAAAATGAGCAAAATAAAATTACAATAGTGGATGAACAAGGGTAACAAATTTGTAAAAAAAAAAAATTAATTGAGAAAAGAGGATTTTGCCCTCTCACATGCTAATAAGGTGCCATATTTGGACGGAAATTCTAATTGAAATGATGTTTGGGTGCAAATTGATAATAGAAAACCACGAGGATACAATTCATAATTTTTTTACTACATGGATGAAATTGATAGTGCATTTTCATCACATGAATATTCAGTGTTAAGTGACCTTTCAGTTTCTATACTGCAGAGTAAACAATTGCATTGATAAACTTAAAACGTTATTTATTGTACAAATATGACTCTATATGGTTTGGTTTGTATTGATGTCAATTGGGTACAATATATCCATGTTGCATTGATCAACATAAAACGTTATCTATTGTACAAATGTGACTCTATATGGTTTGTTTGTATTGATGTCAATTGGGTACAATATATAGGTAGCTAGGTTAATGCTGTGAACATTCTGGTTCTCTAACATCTAACTATAGCATATACTCAACTAGATCTACATATAGCATAAATCTATACATAGCATCTTCTCAACTATATCATCAATACATCCATCAAACACTATCGATACAATATCAAACATATCAAAATGCCCGGAGAGACGGCATTGCCGGAACATAAACCACACATGCTAGTATTCCTTTTTCCCGGTCAAGGTCACATAAACCCAATGGTCGAAATTGGGTACAATATATAGGTAGCTAGGTTAATGCTGTGAACATGCTGGTTCTCTAACATCTAAATATAGCATATACTCAACTAGATCTACATATAGCATAAATCTATACATAGCATCTTCTCAACTATATCATCAATACATCCATCAAACACTATCGATACAATATCAAACATATCAAAATGCCCGGAGAGACGGCATTGCCGGAACATAAACCACACATGCTAGTATTCCTTTTTCCCGGTCAAGGTCACATAAACCCAATGGTCGAATTCTCCAAAAGCGTAGCCGCTAGGGGTGTTAAGGTCACATTGGTGACCACCACCAGCTGCCGGTACTCCATAAATCTCACTAATGACCGCCACCACAACCGGAGGAGGAGCCGCCTACCACTTCCAATCTCAGCCTCGAAATGGTCTCCGATGGATGCGAACAAGGTCAACCCCAAGCCCTTGACGAATATTTAGACCGGTTAAGAAATGCAACTACACAAAGTTTAGCCAACCTCATAGTCCAAATCCAAAACAACAGCAATGCTCATGTTCTCAAGTTCGTAGTCTATGATTCGGCAATGCCGTGGGCTCTAGATGTAGCGCGGCAACACGGTCTACAAGGAGCGTCATTTTTCACGCAATCATGTGCGGTTAATGCCCTCTATCACCACTTCCATCAAGGAAATTTCAAGATTCCACTATCACCGAGTGGTGATAGACCGTCTGACCCGTCCGCGGCAGGAAGACCAAAAATAGTACTGCCGTCGTTACCACCAATAGAGTTGAAAGATCTGCCATCTTTTCTCTATAATGTTAGCCATGCATCTTCAGCGGCCTCAGCGTACTCAAAGTTTCTCCTTGACTTTGTCATCTGTCAATTCTCCAATATCCACCAAGCAAAATGGATCCTTTTTAACACTTTCGATGAGTTGGAAAATGATGTAAGTCCAGTATACTCCTACAATTTCGCATTCACCAATCATGCATACAACGTCTACTTTTAGACATTGACCGTCAAGTATGTCAATTTTTCTGTTAAAATCGATAATGTATAGCTCTTCTAAGGAACTCAAAGGTGGGCTGCAAATTGAGACATCATATATTAGTCAAAGTAAAAAAGTAAATTGTCATGAGAGCAATACAAGAGTTAACCATATACTTTTACGGCGGCTACAATAATTAAGTTTTATTGCTAATTGATCAATGTGATTCTATTTTAGGTGGTGAAATGGATGGAAAGCCAAGAGTGGCCGGTGAAGACAATAGGACCAACAATTCCACCAACGTTGGAAGCAGATGAGATGAACAAAGACTTGAAAAATTGGTTAGACCCCAAGAAACCAGGCTCAGTTGTTTATGTATCCTTTGGAAGCGCTGCCTCTTGGGGAAAGGAGCAAATGGAGGAACTTGCATTGGGCCTAAAGAACTCCAACCACAACTTCTTGTGGGTAGTCAGAGACTCAGAAAAAGAAAAGCTCCCCACCAATTTCATAGAGGAGATTGAGAAGGCAGGCGGTCTTGTTGTGAGCTGGTGCCTTCAGCTGCAGGTTTTATCCCACGAGGCTGTCGGATGCTTCATTACTCACTGCGGATGGAACTCGACGCTGGAGGCACTGAGCTTGGGAGTGCCAATGGTGGCAATGCCGCAGTTTTCTGATCAGATCACGAATGCCAAGTTTGTGATGGATGTGTGGAAGGTGGGAGTGAGGGTGAAGGTGGATGAGGGGAAAGGGCTTGTCACAAGAGAAGAGATAGCTAGTTGTATTGGGGAGGTCATGGGATTGGACGATGTTAGAAAGAGTTCACTGAGGTGGAAGGAATTGGCTATAGGGGCAATCCATCAAGGGGGAAGCTCTTATGAAAACATTGACGAAATTGTGGCACAACTCTCCTTGATGTGAATATGAACCCCATGGACTAAATGGAGAAATATCAACATTGTTGTCCATTCATATCATAGCATACTGATTTTTCTACTGAGTAGCTATTATTATATGATTTTACTTTAAACTATTAAATGGGAGGTAAAGATACAAATTCGGGCATTTTGATTTTCTTTCTTTCACGTTGTTTGTAGAGTTAACTGGCCTATTTGATGAATACATAACTTTTATCCTTGGTATTTTTGGACTATCTTTATGGATTTAGCTTTTATTCTTGTGAGTTTGGGTATATATTTTTAGATTGGTCAAAATTACGACTTTTATATCTTTGTAGTTTTGTCCAAATCTTATTTTGGTTTATTTATTTCATTGTGGGGATGTAACTTTGTGCAAGTGTAAAACACCTCCCACATTGCCTTCACGTGCTAAAGCACACAGATCAATCCGAATAGGCCAAATCTATCCTTGGTGTTCCACTTCTTGGCATTCATGTAACTAACCAAAAGTCCTTGCAATGTACCAAATACAAGTTCTTCCTACCCACCAATTGCTATCAGAAGCTTTCCTTTACATCCTTCTTTACACTAGGTTACAAGGCCCAACCAACCGCCTTTATAAACCTAAACAGACAAAAGAAAAGAGCAATCTAGTAACCTGGAATGAGACACCAAGAATCCTTCGAAGCATGTGAAAATCGTACTGTAAAAACAAAACACACTTACATACAAGAAGCTTCGCAACAAGAATACCACCAAATAAACAATAATTTCTTGGCCAGTTTTCTCTGTTCACGCTTGGGACTCATCATGAGTGGCCATCTCTCTTCTTTTTATGAGGTACTCTTTCGTCCCCTTCTGTTTAAGTACGACCAAAATGTCACTGTAGTTGCACCAGTTCTAAAGCTTTGAAGACAGAGCTACCCATGTGACTCAAATTTTCCCAAACATCACTTTTTAAGCAGTCAATGCACTTTTCCATTGCTGCAAATTTGCTTCTCTTCTCAGTCGTTTTCTTGTGAAAAGCCAAGTGTTTCATTGTACCCATATGGTGGAGGTAGACAAATCACTTGTCGAAGTTACCCAAAAGCCGTGACTCCACAAGAGAAGCATAACCCACTAGCCTCCATGGATCTCACAAGCCCCAGATGCTTTCAAGCTCCATCTTTTATCTCCTCTAGTGGGGTAAAGCTCCCACATTTGGTTGCTATTTGGATTTTGTTTGTTGTCTGCTCTAATGGGTTTTCTAATTTCAATTAGTTGTGGTTGGTTTTGGTTAGTGTCTGCTCAAATGTGTTTTAATCAGTTTCTGTTGTTTTGGGTGTTTTTGATTCAGGAATCGCCATTGGAGGCCACCCCAAACTTCTATGGAAGAACCAAAACCAACCCATTTGCAGACACCTTCCCTGACCCACTATGCAAGCTCAATCTCAAAGAAACCTCTGAATTTGTGAAGTCATTCCCAGTGCCTAGTAATGGCTGCTTAGAAACCAACAGAGGCGTGAGCTCAATTACACAAAGGAGAGTTGAAGCTCCTCCCACACCAGGAAGGCCTGTTTTCAGCTTCAGTGTTGGGAATTTTCCGAGAAAAAACTTTCCTTCAAAGTGGGATGATGCAGAAAAATGGCTCATAAGTTCTTCTTGCCATGACTCTCCTGCTCATACCTTTAAGCCCTCAAATGAGTCTGCCAAGATAGTCACTAATGGCAAACAATGTGACAACTTTAAGCAACAACAATTGGAGCTTTTTCCTGAAAAATCAAGGGTTACAGACGAAAAGGTGTCGAAAATGGTCTCAAGCTTTCAAAGATGTGCCTCCTTGAACAATCATAGCACTACCAGAGCTTTCAATGGGGATATGCTTTTAAAAGGTAAAACCTTTATTTGAACTTTTATGGGGCTTTTCGAAGTTTGATTATATTCTCAACTTTTGTATGCTTTGTGATTATGTCTTTGGTTTGAGAACAGAATTCAGATATTAAACAATGTGGAATGTCTTTTTGCAAGAGGCTTTGATCTTGTAGCAAAAATTTGACTGTTACATTGGAATTGCATTACTTGAATTCATATTTTCGATTTGGACATAGAGTTGTGAGTGCAAGATTGTATGACCCTTATGGATTGAGTTTGTTTTCAACACCTGTAATTCGAGTTTTGTTTTTGCAGACAAGTTTGTGGACGATATAGAACCGATCTTGCCCAATTCCAGGTACTTGGAGCCAACTAAGGAAGGCTTTCTATTCGGAAACTCTGCCTGTGAAGCCATGAAAGATGCAGGCACACAAGAGGTTCATCATGTACAACACCGAGATGCTGGGACGGAGATGACTCCTCTTGGCAGTTCAACAACTTCAAGGTGCCACACACCGCTCAAGTGTGCATCACCTGCACGCCATAACACGCCTCAGAATAGGTCGGGGCCATTGTCTTTGGGGTACTCTAGCAGCACCAATAACACCATTGACATTGCGCAGTTGCAGGAGTCCCTTGGGACACAATATGATTCAGGTACATCGAATTGGAACTCGAGGGAAGAGGAGGAAGTGGAGATATCAAAGAGCTTGAGACATTTTGAAACAGACAATGGGTTCCGAGAAAGTATTTCTGAATCCAGATCTGCTGCATGGGAAGAGGACGAAAACAACAAATGCTGCCTAAGGTAATTGGATTCCTAAGCTAGACCACATTTTGTCTGAGACGGCAATTGTGATTTTAATTATGTTTTAAATGTGCAGGTATCAGAGGGAAGAAGCAAAAATTCAAGCCTGGGTCAACCTCCAAAGTGCAAAAGCAGAAGCTCAGTCAAGGAAGCTTGAGGTACTTAAACCGCCCTTTTGTTTTACTTTTAGTGTGTTTTTACGCTAGCAGGTTTTTGCTATTTTACCGAATTGTTGTTTCTGCATGGTAATGGAAATGCACGCATTGTGAACATGAGATATAAACTTCACTAATGATGTTTGTAATTATTGCTGTTTTTATGTTATGACACGTTCTATGAAGATAGAATATAATTTTGCATCCAAAGTTTACCACAGTCCGTGATTGAAAAGAAAAATTATCATTCAACACAATATTTACTGAGACGATTATTTCATTCGTAGAACACTTTTCCTGTTTTGTCATCAAACGCTTTAGTTTGTTAGTTTGGTGTTATCTCTTTGATTAGGTATGTTGTCTCTCTTATTTTAACGTCCTTATCTATTCGAGAAGTTCTCTGTAGTATACTATTTAGAGCATGATCAAAGTGGCTGCATAGTCAAACCGCAATGCTCGGAACTATATTTTAGTGATTCTGGTGGGAATGCTTCATAGAGCTTATTGTTGGCTTCCTACTTCTTGAGCCACCCGTCGCTCTAGGACACCAATCTTGTTGTTTACTTGCCTGGACCACCTCTATTCAAGTGTCTTTTTGATATAATATAGTTTCGTACCAAACTCTTAAACACAATAAGAATGCTAGAAGTCATCATTTTCACATTTTAATACTTTCAAACCCATGTGAAGTACCAGCATTTAGAGAATCCATGGGGAATTGGAGTATTTAATTAATTTGGAAGCTTGGTTTTTTTGTTCTTAATGAATAAATTAATTGTTAGTGACGGAACTACTTTGAGATAACCCCATCCACAAGCGATGCTTTGACACTTTTGCTGATGCATATCATTTTGGTTTATAGGTGAAAATACAGAAGATGAGATCAAATCTGGAGGAAAAGTTGATGAAGAGGATGGCAATTGTGCGCCGAAAAGCTGAGGAATGGAGAGCGACCGCGAGGCAGCAACACTCGGAACAGATTCACAAGGCCACCAACCAAGCACAGAAGATGATAAGTAGGCATAACCCGCATTTTTCCGGTCACATTTATTGCGGTTGCTTTCCTTGCAATAATCATTAACCAATCATGAAAAGAAAAATATGTTCGTTGCTGTGTAATTCTAGTCTCATATGAACCCAGAACTGCTTATTTTTCACCAAAGGAAATCGAAATTAAAATGTGCCATTCACTCAATATTTTTCACCAAACTGGGCCTTAAGAGGTTCACGGAAGCCATTGGATTTCAACCTATGAATAATATACCTAAGATAAAATTAAGGGATAATAAACCTCCATTAACTTTGCAATTGGATGGCCTACAGGTCAAATTTAAGAAGCACATCCGTATCTGTAAACTCTGCAGAAAAATATTACATGTGCTAGGGTACTGAATTTAGCAAGCATCTCTGAAGCCTGCAAAGGCGAACTGTGAAAGTAGCTCTGCTCTGTACTTTCTCTATTATTTTCTTATCCCAGCATCTGAAAGAAACCTACAGTGTCCTTATGTTGGTAGTTAGAACTTGGGGCCTCTTTCTCTATTATTTTCTTATCCCAGCATCTGAAAGAAACCTACAGTGTCCTTATGTTGGTAGTTAGAACTTGGGGCCTCCCTATCTCTGAAGGAGTGATGAAACTGTGACATGTGGTCAAGAAATTCAAAACCTGCTTATGGAAGGAACAATACTCATTGCCTTCAGAGCATTTCCACTCATAGGTGAGGGTGCAAGGGCAAGTTTTTTGCCCCAAGGGTGGGTACTATTCATGTGGGACTCATTCGAATTGCTCCTGCCTTTTATTTTTCGTTCCACCCACGAGGGCAGGAGCAAGGAGCGATCACTATTCACCAAAATAAAAAAAATAAAAAATAAAAAAGATAAATAATTAAGACTTATATAATTCATTGACATCCAATAAAAAAATACATCAACTTTTATTTAAAATCTCAAACAAACCATTACATAAAATTAAAACCAAAATAATAATCGATACTGTTTATACCATGCCCCACCCTTGACACATAGGATCCACAACCAAAGCGCCGCATGGCGCCTCGTAGGTCCCTTACGCCACATGGCAAGACAACCTAATACCTCATGGGTAATTCCGTGAGTCCCACAAGCACGTTTTACGAGATACGTGGCCCCCACACGAAACGCCGTACGACGGCCCAAACACACCCCGTAGAACCGCCTCGCGGCGGGCTCCGCATAGAACCGCTAACCTCGCTCATACGACAAGCGGTGGGCCCTACACGAGGGCCCAAAGCCACAAAGATAAAACTATGAAGGTGCACTCTATCCCACATCGGATAAAAGAATGTATGATCCCTTCACCTCCTCTATAAAAGGGAGTCTACCCCCAAGGGTCAAAGGTAATGAATCTTGACTAATCACTTGACTATTTACTACCACAGTAACTCTTTCTGACTTAAGCATCGGAGCCCATTCGGCCGGTACCACACCGGTGCTCCGAGCTTAACACTCGGACCATTTTACAGGTTATTCAAAGAAGCTCCAGCCTTCCGAGAAGACGCCTCAAACACCTTGCTTCCCCGAAACAACTTCAAACTCGCACCCAACGTGGAAGCCCCCCGCTTCCACGTCCCCTTTACTGTGACGTGTCAAGGTCCCCAGATTTTGACACCAACAGTTTGGCGCCGTCTGTGGGAAGCCAACTACTTCCCCCGTGTTTTACCACTCTTCTAAGACAATGTCAACGTCCAATCTTCCCCCGAATCCGAAGAGGACCACCAGAGACCTCCTCAACCCTCGTACCGAGGAAGGTCGCCAACGCGACCGCGAGGAAGTTGATGAACCTGCGGCTGAGAGCTCCCATGTAGCCGAGGCTTCACAAGCCGAGGGAACTCAGCGAGAGAGGGCCCATAAACCTTCTCGAATTAGTATGATGGCTCGAATGGAGGAGCTTGCCAAGACCCTCGAGGCCACCAACAAGCACAACGCCGAGCTCACCCACGTCAACCGAGTCATACACGATACGTATAGGAGTTCTACGGACGAGCTCATTGCAGCCAGGCGCGAATTGCAAAGGATGAGGGAACAGATCGTGGAGCAGCGAAATGGAGCAGCACAAACCCCCCCCCCCCCCCCCCCCAACGAACGCCTGAAACTCCAGAATTCCCGACTCCAGGTCCCATAGCCCCTGCTATTGGCACTTCCCGAGCCGCGGAAGCCCTCCAAGCTCGCCCTCTCAGGCTCCCATTAGGCATCCGAGACCTTCTAACTCCTCCCCAATCCTCGACGGACCAATATTCCTAGCCCGCAATGATAACGGAGTCCCGGTCGTCTATACCGACGCCCGCAATCGCATCAATGACAACATACGTCAAAAGGCTAAGGGGAAAGTCCACTATGTCTCCGAGGACATAAATCCCGAAGGGCTTGGCCCCCCGCCGAAACCCACTCCCGCAATCGCTGCGAGGGACGAGTATGAAGCCGAGTCTTGCCCACGCAGCTTGGACCCGAGGCTAGGCGCCCGCCCTTACTGGAACGACCGTTGCTTGCCCCGCGAGCAGCGGTTAGACCATCGGCGGCAGTAGCCAACCGTCAAAACTTCCCAGGCGCGGAGGAAATCCGTAAACTCCAAGAGCAAATCGAGAAGCTTGCAGCGGCCCAACAGATGGCGGGGTCAGCCGTTCCCTTACCAAGACGAGGACCATACACCGCGCGCATCCTCGACTTCGCTAGCATGATGCAAGATGCCGATACCAAGCCCTTGCGGGTAGGGACTTACTCTGGAAAACCCGGTGAAGACCTAACCGCTCATATACTCAGCTTCAGATCGGCGGTTTACTTCCGCGCCCCTCTGCGATGAAGTCCAATGCCTCTTCTTCCCCAGTACCCTCTCGGGAGCAGCGCTGAATTGGTTCTTCAACTCGAGCCAGGAAGCATTGATAGCATGATGCAAATGGAACAAGCCTTCATCAACCAACACCGAAGCCAAAGTACAAGCTTCTACACCAGCAACGACTTGAATCTCGTCACCCAAGCGGAAGGAGAAACCCTTCGGAGCTATGTCGGTCGGTTCAACTATGAGTACGGCCGATGCTATGAAGCCGATGACAAAACAGCGGTCCAAGCCTTCCGGTCTGGGCTTCGAAAGGGCGAGCTCAAGTACCTGATCAGCATGTCCCGATACAACAACGTATCCTACAATGATTTGATGGAGTTAGCAAACGATCACGCTCAGGCCGAGTTTCGGAACAATGATGGTGAAGTAGAGCCGGAGCCCGCGGCTCCCGCTCCAAGGCAAACGGCAGCCGGTGCCGGAGGCTCCCAAGCATCCGCTGCTCCTACCATTGAGTACGCCAAAGGATATCAAAGGTCTCAACCTTACTCGCCACCAACGTCAAAGCCCCATACCTTCTTCAGCAACAAGCGAAAAGATGTGAGCCCTCACAAGAGCTTCGGCAAGAAGGGACGGAATGATGCTCGACCGGTCTTCCAAACTTACCAAGCGCCGGCATTACCACAACCGCCACCACCCCAAAGGAATGCAGAGCCCGGTCGCCCCCGGCGAGCGCCCTACGAGCCAAGGTTCAATACTTACGCAGCGCTCAATTCGTCTTATGAGTCTGTCCTCCTAAGGGCAGGGGACTTGATTCCGCAGCCCCGAGCCCGGAAACCAGGCCCCAGAGATAGAGAAAACACCGGAAAGTTTTGTAGGTATCATGAGAGCAACACCCACAACACGGACGATTGTTCAGTCCTCCGTGATCACGTGGAAGGCCTAATCCGAGAGGGAAAGCTAGGAGAATTCTTAAATGGACGTCCGGCGCCTGCTCCACACCAACCTGCCCTTCGGCAAATCCACATGATCAGCGGCGGACCTACCATTGGGGGAAGCTCGAACCGGACCAGGAAAGACTACCTCCGTAAAACCCAACCTAGGGCTGAGGTCATGTCTTTAGGCCTTCGCGCACCCAAATTTCAAAAGCGAGGATGGGAGCCCATCACCTTCTCAGAAGAGGAAGGCCGGGATATCATTGGCCCCCATGATGACCCCCTTGTCATTAAAGCCGATATCTCTAACTTCAATGTTGCTCGCATACTCATCGACACAGGCAGCTCGGTGAATATCATCTTTAAAGCCGCTTTCGATGAACTGAATGTGTCGGAGCAGTACATCAACCGCGATACCGCAACCCTCGTAAGTTTTTCAGGGGATGTTGTCCGTCCCTTGGGGAGCGTCTACCTTTCGATGGCGGTAGGGACTTACCCAAGGCAACTCAAATTCACCGTTACCTTCGTGATTTGTGACTGCCCCACGGCTTACAACGTTATCTTGGGTCGACCCGCGCTTTGTGAAATGGACGCGGCAATACATCCTCGCATGCTCCTGATGAAGTTCCCCACTCCCAATGGCACCGGAAGCGTCCGAGGAGACCAATACGCCGCCCGTAGTTGTTACAACGCCGCAATTTCAAAGGGAAAGGCCCAGATCCGCAAAGAAACGTATTCGGTCAGTGGATCGGCTCCGACACCTCCCGAAGGCCACGCTCTCACGAGCCGACCTGAAGATCCCCGAGACGAGAAGGAGACTCCCCAGGCCCAGCCGACGGAAGACTTAGAATTGGTACCGGTATCGACTCAATTTCCGGATCGACAGGTACAGATTGGAGCCAATCTCCCCCCGGTCATCCGAAAATCCCTCATAAAGTTTTTAAAAGACAATGCCGAGGTGTTCGCTTGGTCGTACAGTGATATGCCCGGCATATCCACCGACGTCATAAGCCATCGCCTAAGCATCGACCCGAAAGCAAGACCAATCCAGCAAAAGCGTCGAAAATTTGATGGCGAGCGCTACGAAGCAATGAAGGCAGAGGTTGACAAGCTAGCAGACATTGGCTTCATCCGTGAAGCAATCTATCCGACTTGGGTCGCCAACCCCGTTGTCGTACCCAAGTCCAAAGGAAAGTGGCGAATGTGCGTGGACTTCACTAATCTCAATCAAGCCTGCCCCAAAGATAGCTTCCCGCTGCCGCAGATTGATCAACTCATCGACGCCACGGCCGGGCACGAACTACTTAGCTTCATGGATGCATACTCCGGCTACAATCAAATCTTCATGGACCCAAGTGACCAGGAGTACACCGCCTTCATCACTGATCGGGGACTCTACTGTTACAAAGTTATGCCTTTCGGCCTCAAGAACGCCGGAGCCACATACCAGAGGCTAGTGAACTCTATCTTCTCCGACCTCATCGGAAAGACCATGGAAGTGTATGTCGATGACATGCTCGTCAAAAGTAAGACCGCAGCCTCCCACGTCGACAACCTTTCCGCAATGTTTTCCCAGCTCAAGCTTTACAACATGAGACTTAACCCAGCAAAATGCGCCTTCGGAGTAGGCTCGGGAAAATTCTTGGGTTTCATGATAAGCCAGAGAGGTATCGAGGCCAACCCCGAGAAGATTCAAGCCCTCTTAGATATGAAGACGCCTAGGACACAGAAGGACATTCAGAGCCTCAACGGCCGAGTCGCGGCCTTGTCCTGTTTCATCTCTAAAGCCACGGACAGGTGTCACCCTTTCTTCCAAGCTCTGAAGGCCGGACAGAAGAACATTACTTGGACTCCCGAGTGTGAAGCTGCCTTCAACGGACTCAAAGAGTACATGGGTAAAGCTCCGGTTTTAGCCAAGCCAGAGGCCGGCGACACACTTCAACTATACTTGTCTGTCTCTGCCACAGCCGTGTCTTCCGTCCTAATCAAGAATGTCGACCGAGTCGAACACCCGGTCTACTACACAAGCAAATCTATGACGGACCCTGAACGGCGATACCCGGCCATTGAACAGCTAGCCCTCGCCCTCATCTCTTCGGCTAGGAAGCTTCGGCCCTATTTTCAGTCGCACTCGATCCAAGTATTGACCAACCAACCTTTGCGCCAAGTGCTTCAGAAGCCAGAGACCTCCGGGCGACTGGTAAAATGGTCCGTGGAGTTGAGCGAATTTGACATTTCCTTCAAGCCCAGGGCGGCAGAGAAAGGCCAAGCAATTGCGGACTTCGTCTCAGAGTTCACCCCAACCCCTTCCGAGCCGATCCTCGTCGAAATACCTGATGAAATGACTGCCAGAGCTTCAACAAGCACACCCGACGTCTCCCGTTGGAAACTCTATGTGGATGGCTCCGCCAATCAAGGGGGGTGTGGGGCTGGGCTCGTGATCATCTCACCGGATCGCCAAACTTATGAATATGCCCTACGCTTCGCCTTCAAGACATCTAATAATGGCGCGGAATATGAAGCTTTGCTCGCTGGCCTCCGCCTCGCTCAAGAGTTAGGTGCAGATGATTTACAAGTTTTTAGTGACTCCCAGTTGGTTGTGAACCAAGTCACCGAAAACTTTACCGCTAAGGACCCCTCCATGGCTGCGTACCTAGCTCAAGTCATATACCACCGCAACAAATTTTCCAAGTTCGAGATCACCCAAATCCCACGCTCGGAGAATAGTCATGCAGACGCCTTATCACGCTTGGCCTCGGCTCTCACCGAGCCCGCAAAGCGAGAGATTCCGGTTGAAGTGTTGCAAACCCCAAGTTCCCTCTCCCTTTGCGTATTCAACATTCAACCAGAGGAAGGATGGATGCAGCCATACCGGGCATATCTCACCGACGGGACCCTGCCAACCGATCCATTAGAAGCTCGGAGGCTTCGTCACAAGGCTGCCCGTTACACCATCATTCAAGGAAAGCTCTACAAGCGCGGCTTCTCCACACCTTGCCTTCGTTGCCTCACAACCAGCGAAGGTTCAAGGGTGCTCCGAGAGGTCCACGAAGGTGTCTGCGAGAACCATTCTGGTGCTCGCTCCCTTGCTTTCAAGGTCATACGACAAGGGTATTACTGGCCTACTGTTCATTCGGATGCCCAATCCCTTGTCCGAAAGTGTGAGAAATGCCAGCGATTCGCCACTGTCCCCCATTTGCCAGCTGAACCTTTAACGCCCATGGTCAGTCCCTGGCCATTTGCTCAGTGGGGACTTGATCTAATTGGACCTCTGCCCCTCAGTAGGGGAAAGGTCAAGTTCGCGGTTGTGGCAGTCGACTACTTCACCAAGTGGGTGGAAGCCGAGGCTCTCTCGACCATCACAACGGCCAAGATCCAAAGCTTCGTCTGGCGCCATATTGTCACTCGGTTTGGAGTCCCTAATGTCATCATTACTGACAACGGAAAGCAATTCGATTGCAAGCCCTTCCGGGCCTTCTGCAAAAAGTTCGGCATCAAGCTTTTCTTTTCGTCCCCTGCCCATCCTCAGTCGAATGGCCAAGTGGAAGCAATCAACAAAATCATCAAGCATACTCTGAAGACCAAGCTCGATGAAGCAAAGGGAGCTTGGGTAGATATCTTTCATGAGGTACTATGGTCCTATCGCACCACCTTCCGCACCTCCACTGACGAGACCCCATTCTCACTAGCTTACGGCAGCGAAGCAGTTGTCCCAATCGAGACGAAGGAACCAACGGCTCGCGTCGAAGCCTACGATGCGGACCAAAATGAGCAAAGCTTAGCCGTTAGCTTGGACTTGATCGAAGAACACCGCGAGAAAGCTCACATGAGGAACCTTGCCTACAAGCAGCGGGTGACTCGATACTACGACTCTCGTGTCCGTCCTCGATCCTTCAAAGTCGGGGACTGGGTACTCAGAAAGGTATCACTCGCGACCAAGGACCCAAGAGAAGGAACGCTCGGGCCCAACTGGGAAGGACCTTATGAAGTCATCAGGATCTGCCGTAAAGGAACCTACACCCTTCGCAACACCAAAGGCAAAGTTCTTGGACATCCATGGAATGCTGACCATTTAAAGTACTTTTACAAGTAACTTGAATTTCCAACTTATAACAGCCCTGGCGGCTAACCTTCACCTATTTTTATCATTCCCATTATGTAATCTTTTGTCTCGACCCCCGGGCCAGAGCTCCCATCTATGTACTATCATTTCGCCTCCCGAGGCTAACTTTAATGGCAGGCCCAAGCGGCCGAATTTTATCTTAAAAAAGTACTGTACATTCTACTTGCTAGGCATTTTATTTACTATGTGCGAAGCGTCGGGTACGCAGTCGTTAGCCGAGGCTTACCGACATCTAGGGACCAATCGAGGGTCCCCCCGCGCCCCCCGCCCCCTGTTTCGCTGGTTGACTAGTGTCGCCCCCTCTCCCCCGCCGCTCGTCGGTGCGTCTTCCGCGTCGTTAACCGAGGCTTACCGACATCTAGGGACCAATCGAGGGTCCCCACGAACCTTCGGCCCCTAGTTGCTCAATATTAGACAATTGGCTCCATCTCCAGAGCCAATCGTCGAAGCGTCGGATACGCAGTCGTTAGCCGAGGCTTACCGACATCTAGGGACCAATCGAGGGCCCCACGAACCTTCGGCCCCTAGTTGCTCAATATTAGACAATTGGCTCCATCCCCAGAGCCAATCGTCGAAGCGTCGGATACGCAGCCGTTAGCCGAGGCTTGCCGACATCTAGGGACCAATCGAGGGTCCCCACGAACCTTCGGCCCCTAGTTGCTCAGGATTAGACAATTGGCTCCATCTCCAGAGCCAATCGTCGAAGCGTCGGATACGCAGTCGTTAGCCGAGGCTTACCGACATCTAGGGACCAATCGAGGGTCCCCACGAACCTTCGGCCCCTAGTTGCTCAATATTAGACAATTGGCTCCATCTCCAGAGCCAATCGTCGAAGCGTCGGATACGCAGTCGTTAGCCGAGGCTTACCGACATCTAGGGACCAATCGAGGGCCCCACGAACCTTCGGCCCCTAGTTGCTCAATATTAGACAATTGGCTCCATCCCCAGAGCCAATCGTCGAAGCGTCGGATACGCAGTCGTTAGCCGAGGCTTGCCGACATCTAGGGACCAATCGAGGGTCCCCACGAACCTTCGGCCCCTAGTTGTTCATTATTAGACAATTGGCTTCATCTCCAGAGCCAGTCGTCGAGACACCTGATACACATTATTAACCGAGGCTTCCCGAAGCCTCGAGATCAATCGAGGGTCCCACGAAGCCTCGGCACCTATTTGATCATTACCCAGACCGATTGGCCTCACCTCTAGAGCCGATCGTCGAAGCGTCGGATGAGTAATCCCAAAAAAAAAAAAAAAAAAAAAAAACCGAGGCTTCCCGACGTCGGAAGACCAACTGATGGACTCAACAAACCCCCGGCACCTGTTTCTTTGTTTCGGATAACTCGAGCGACGTCGAGCAACCGCCCAACTATTCGAAGGCAGAATAGTTATTTGACAAAACTTCGAAGTCATTCAAAAGCAAACACTCAAGCAAATTATTATTACAGTACGGCAAATAGGCCAGAAGCCTTCACAAGTTCGAAATAAAAATATGCTGCTACGTTCAAGCAATCATTATTACAAGACAACAAATAAGGCCGGAGCCTTCAAATGTTCGAATGAAAACAGAATGAAAACAAGGCAGTAAAGGCAGGCTTGGAGTCCTCGCTGTCAGCGATTCGGTGGAGGCGTAGGGACGATCTTCGCATCGAGCACCAGCTTCTCCCGAAGCTGAAGTTGATTTTCTTCCCAGGGTTGGACGCCAGGATCCAATGCTTGTATTCGCTGAGATGCATCTGCTCAACATTAGAAGAATGCACCATCTGGGTCAGCTGAGCCGTAGCATCATCCTTCGCTTCCCGCAGCTTGTCCGATTCATCCCTCAGCTTCTCCAACTCAGCCTGGCAAAGCTCGGCTTCCTCCCGAAGCCTCACCAGCTCGGCCTCCCGCGCTCCCGCCTCCACCCTCCGATGCTCAGCCTCGGCATCCCACTTCCTCTTCTCGTTCCTCGCGCATCTCGCTGGCTCCGGGACTTCTGGATGTCTTCGGATAGCTTCTGATGCGCCTCCTTCAGACTGCGAAGCTCCGCCTCTTTCTCCTCACTACCACCAGCGGTCCTCAGCCCCTCCACTTCAGCTTTGAGGTTATCAACCTCATTTTGAAGAACCTTCACTGAAGCCATGGCATCCTGGAAGATCTTCTTGCTCCTAGCGTTGGCGCGGAACATTTCCCCAGCCAGCTGCATGCTAAGTGTTAGCAAAATACTAGAACGAATATAAATGAACAAGAGCAACAGGCACTTACCCATCCTCCAAGCTCCGGCAGGTAGTCCGGAGGCAGACTATCCGAGTCCCTCGGTATGACGTCGACAAACTCCCGGAGCGATGACCGCTGACCTCTGAGAAGGGCCGACTGTGAGTCCACCAAGGATCGAGGGATGGCCAGAGAAACATTCGTGTCGTCCGCATCTGTGCCTGGACCATGCAAGGCCCCAGTAGGCTCATCCTCCTGCACAAAGGGGGCCGGCGGGGCCACCATTAGGGCCTCCCAGTTTGGCTCGTCCCCTTACGCGACGTGGGAGGCCAAGGCCCAGCCTCTCCCTCGTTGCACTCATAGCCTGGGCCTGCTTCAGGACGGCAAGCTTTCCCTTGGACAGCTGAGATGGGGTCCCTCCGTCCCCAACGCCGCTAGCCGAGGACTTTGCCTCCCTCGCCTTCTTCATGGCCTCCTTTCTCCTCCGAAGGGCGGCCTCCACCTCGCCGCTTACCGGCGCATCCTCCTCGTCAGAACCCACATCCACCACTAAATGATCCCTCTCTGGTTCAGACTCTTGGGTAACGGCAGCCTTCAATCGTTTGGATTGCCTCGCCTTCTTTGAAGCCTCGGCGGAAAGTTCGGGAGAAACCCTCTTCCTTTTTTCAGCCTCGGCAGCCGATGGTTCGAGCACAGGATCAGACCCGCCCCGTACCAGGCGCCGAAGCCTCGGGGCAGGCTCAACGGCACTCTCATCCTCCGCACTTACTACCCGTGTCGTCTTTGGGAGCCCTGCAAGATCGACTCTCTCAACTGGTTGGTCACAATTGAAATTAGTCAAAAGAGAATGCATCTTTGAAGCAACGGACGAATACTCACCCATTATCAATCTGCAGCTGGCAAAATTCTCCTTCGTACAAAGGACCCTCACACTCCAGTCCCTCTCTGACAGCAGCAAGATCTTCCGGATCTGCTCGATCTCTGGCACTTCCAGATCCTCGCCGTCGTACTTAGCACCTCCTGCGAGGAAATATAGCTAGTTAGTCAGTGCTAGTCAAAATAAAATAAAATAAAATAAAATAAAAATAATACAAGTACGAAGCAGCTATGAACATAACCCCACCCGCTGGGACCTCCCTAAACTCTGTCCTAAGCCTTTTGCTTGGGGGAGGTTGGCCCTCCCAGTCCCCGGATACGAAGAAGTATCGGTCTTTCCAGACCTTGTTACTCGTCTCCACTCCGCTAATGAACCGGCTGTCCCCAGCGGATCCCTCCGGTGCTTGCCCCTTCTTTGGCGCCTTAAAAACTTCCCCCTTGCGGCCGCAGCCTGTTTGGCGGCCTCAAGCTCAGCTTTTCTACGGGCAGCCTCTCGCCTCCTCAATTCCTTCTTCCCCCCTGGCACCGCCTTCCCATCCACATCTCTTGTTATGTTCCTCTTTCGGCCCCCAATGTCAAAATCCGACGCCCTGGAAACCGAGGCTTGGAAGATTACGCTTCCTCTGTTCTGAGCGTTCCTCATCAGCTTCCATATGTATCGGATCTGATTTTGGGAGGGCGGAGCACCGTACTGTTGAACCCACAGCACATAACACGCTAGCAACCGTTGCCAACAGTGCATGCCAAACTGGCCGATGGCAAAATCCGCCCGAGCCATGAACTCTTGAATCCAGGGGTGTAGCGGTAGCCGTAGGCCGTACTTAAAAGACTCGGCCCAGACCAACGTTTCACCAGGGACTTTAGACTTGGAAAGTTTCTCCCCAGGCTCAGGTATCCACACCGAACTGACTCAGGGATATTGTATTTTCTTATCAGCTCGGCCAACCCATCTTCAGTTAATTTATTCCGAAGCTTCGGACTATCGCAAAACAAGCCCGGAAATGCACTCTTTGCCCTCCCTTTACTCCCCTCTGCCACAGTCAAGGGTATCGCCACTGCCGCGGCCACAGTCACACCATCCCCCCCTTCCTCTTCATCATCATCATCATCTTCCGCTTCAGAAACTTCCTCTTCACTGGAACTCACCACCCTCGGCTGCTCAACCTCAGCCTCTTCACCACTTCTAACTTCCATTGCCGGACTCACTTCACCCCGGCTCCGCCTCACCACGTCCTCTGAAACTAACAGCATGCTCCGGTATTGATACTTGGGATGATCCATGAACTCTTGATGCTGGCCCGTTCTAAGGGTGCAATCCCCCTCTTCCAAATCGGTATATTGAAACCCCGTCTCTGGGGCAAGTATGGCCTTGGTCCGCTGCTGATGCATCAACGGCTCAAACTCTTCTTCAGCAACAAAGGGGCTAGCCTCGGCTCTACCCATCTTGCTCCTAACCGGGCTCAGCATCGCCCGCGTCGGAGTACCCATCACGGCTCGAGGCCGAGACTCCAGCAGAGGAGCAATTGGCGACAAAGCCAACGGAGTCATCTCCGAAGCCTCGGGTGTTATAGCTGCCGCAGGCGGATTCTGAGGAGTTGATGAAGAGGTAGCGAATCCACCCCCGTACGATTGGTTGCTGACGTTCTGACTATCACTCCGGCCCGACATCTACAAACACACATGTAGATGCAGGCTATGTATCAGGCGTCGGATTTCAAACCTCCCCACACGTAAGCCTCGGCCAAACCGTCCCCGCCCCCAAACAACTATATAGTATATATATTCAATAATATATACATACACACATATATATATATATATATATATATATATATATATATTTATTTATGAAAAATAAAAGTCAAATTACCTTAAATACCCTTGTGTAAGTACGCCGCCGTACACTGTTTGCCAGAAAATCGCTCCGCCGCAGGAAACTTTCGCCGGGAATCGCTCTCAATCTCTCTCAATCGCTCTCAAGAGTGAAAAAATGCAAATGAGACAAAATGAATCCTTCTTCCCCTTCTTATACCGCGATAAAAAACCGTTGAGTTTCTCGAGGCTGTGCATGTGCGCCACGTGGGTGCATCTTAGCCATCCGTTATTCAATGCACGGCCAGATTCGTGCCACGTGTCGCCATCTCTGCAACTCGCAGCACCGAGCGATGACTGCCACGTGTCCTTCTAAATCTTCCAAAACTCCCATGTTCGAAGTCTCGGCCACCAATCGAGGGTCCCCACGAAGCCTCGACCATCTCATCCGGGCTCGACCCTCGATCCAACGCGCCCTCGCGCCCCATCGCTGAAGCGTCGGCTAACACAGCCCGGGCTCTACGTGCCGAGGCTTGCCGACGTCTAGCAACCAATCGAGGGTCCCCACCAAGCCTCGGCCATCTCATCCGGGCCCAACCCTCGACCCAACGCGCCCTCGCGCCCCAACGCTGAAGCGTCGGCCAACACAGCCCGGGCTCTACTTGCCGAGGCTTGCCGACGTCTAGCAACCTATCGAGGGTCCCCATCAAGCCTCGGCTACCTCAGCCGGGCTCGACCCTCGATCAAACGCGCCCTCGCGCTCCAACGCTGAAGCGTCGGCCAACACAGCCCGGGCTCTACGTGCCGAGGCTTGCCGACGTCTAGCAACCAATCGAGGGTCCCCACCAAGCCTCGACTACCTCAGCCGGGCTCGACCCTCGATCAAACGCGCCCTCGCGCTCCAACGCTGAAGTGTCGGTCAACACAGCCCGGGCTCTACGTGCCGAGGCTTGCCGACGTCTAGCAACCAATCGAGGGTCCCCACCAAGCCTCGGCCATCTCATCCGGGCCCAACCCTCGACCCAACGCGCCCTCGCGCCCCAACGCTGAAGCGTCAGCCAACACAGCCCGGGCTCTACTTGCCGAGGCTTGCCGACGTCTAGCAACCTATCGAGGGTCCCCACCAAGCCTCGGCTACCTCATCCGGGCTCGACCCTCGATCCAACGCGCCCTCGCGCCCCATCGCTGAAGCGTCGGCCAACACAGCCCGGGCTCTACGTGCCGAGGCTTGCCGACGTCTAGCAACCAATCGAGGGTCCCCACCAAGCCTCGGCTACCTCAGCCGGGCTCAACCCTCGACCCAACGCGCCCTCGCGCTGCAACGCTGAAGCGTCGGCCAACACAGCCGGGGCTCTACGTGTCGAGGCTTGCCGACGTCTAGCAACCAATCGAGGGTCCCCACCAAGCCTCGGCCATCTCATCCGGGCTCAAACCTCGACCCAACACGCCCTCGCGCCCCAACGCTGAAGCGTCGACCAACACAGCCCGGGCTCTACTTGCCGAGGCTTGCCGACGTCTAGCAACCAATTGAGGGTCCCCACGAAGCCTCGGCTACCTCCGCCGGGCTCGACCCTCGATCCAACGCGCCCTCGCGCCCCATCGCTGAAGCGTCGGCCAACACAGCCCGGGCTCTACGTGCCGAGGCTTGCCGACGTCTAGCAACCAATCGAGGGTCCCCACCAAGCCTCGGCTACCTCAGCCGGGCTCGACCCTCGATCAAACGCGCCCTCGCGCTCCAACGCTGAAGCGTCGGCCAACACAGCCCGGGCCCTATGTGCTGAGGCTTGCCGACGCCTAGCAACCGGCCGGAGGTCCCCACGAAGCTTCGGCCCCCGTCGGCCCCTTTCCGGACCCTCTTCCCTACCACCGATGCTCTAGCCTTGGCACCTGCCAAGGAATCCCAAAATTTCCTACCTAAGGACACCCCTTCCTTTTTCTTCGTAAAACCCCACCTACAAGATTCGCACTTCTCGCCCGCGGACTTGGGGGACTCCTACCCCACATGCGTTCCAACCATTAGGCGCTTGGTTGCAATATGTGTCTAGCATGGGAAACTTTACAAGTCCCCGACCAAGAGTGCGCCCCTTAGTCGAGAACTTGGGGGACTTCTGTTTATACCATGCCCCACCCTTGACACATAGGATCCACAACCAAAGCGCCGCATGGCGCCTCGTAGGTCCCTTACGCCACATGGCAAGACAACCTAATACCTCATGGGTAATTCCGTGAGTCCCACAAGCACGTTTTACGAGATACGTGGCCCCCACACGAAACGCCGTACGACGGCCCAAACACACCCCGTAGAACCGCCTCGCGGCGGGCTCCGCATAGAACCGCTAACCTCGCTCATACGACAAGCGGTGGGCCCTACACGAGGGCCCAAAGCCACAAAGATAAAACTATGAAGGTGCACTCTATCCCACATCGGATAAAAGAATGTATGATCCCTTCACCTCCTCTAAAGGGGAGGAGGGGGGGCAAGGGGCAAGGGGTATGGGGTTTTGTTTTTTGTTTTTTTTTTTCTTTTTTTTTTCTCTTTCTGTTTTTGTCGCCCGAGCCCCTCCGGCCCGTACCCCGCCCCGGCCCTGCTTCCCGAGCCTTTCACTTCGTTTTTTTTTGTAATTTGCAGCCCCCCCCCTCCCCCCCCGCGCCCCCCCCCCCCCCCCTCCCCACCCCCACCTCCACCCCCCCCCGCCGCGCGCCCCCCCCCCCCCCCCCCCCCCTTTCCTTCCGCGTCTCGGCCCCCCGGTTTTTACACCAACCGATACAATCCAACTTATTCTTCATTATCATTAATCCAAGGTTGCTCTGGGTAGTACGGGGTTTCATGACTTCCGCCAGCGCTTGACTCTCCACCTAGCTCGGGATCATCAACGGGAAACAATTCTCTCCTCATGACGTCCCTACGTTTTGCCTTCTAATATTTGGCGGTTAGGGGAGAAAACTTGGATGTATCCATTGACATAGTTTGAAAATCTTGCCTAGCTTGATTATCCTTGGCAATTTTATCCATTGATATAGTTTGAAAATCTTGCGTAGCTTGATTATCCTTGGCAATTTTATCCAGTCTTTGTTGGAGTTCCGCCTTTCTGTCCGCTTCTCTTGCCCTGTTCTCTTGAATGGAAATTGCACCTTGCTGTACAATTTGCTCAAAGAATCTTGTTGTCTCAGTGGGAGTTTTCTTCCTTGCCGCTCTTGCTTCCTTGGCCGCTTTTCTCCCTTGAGGCCTTGTTATCCAAATGGGGGGTGTCATCATCAGATAAATTCTCCGAAACTGGGGAATCTTCATCAGGCGTGTCTTCTGGGGTGTGCATAACGACCGGTGTATTTGCCACAAGTTTAAAGCGATGGCTATACTTCACAATATCCCATAAATGATGGTTGGTGAAATTCTTAGTGGTTGGTACCTTGGCTTTGTAAAACGCTTGTATGGCATCTTGCTACCAAAAAAAAAATCATGCAAACTTAAGCAAATATATAAAGATAAATAAATTTTTTTATATAAATGACAAGGATAAAAAATTACCAAAGCTTGTGCATTTGAACCACTTGGTGGTACAATGCTGTGTGCTTCTTTAATAGCATACCGCCAAGCATTGAAATGTATGACCAAACGTTTCCAATGAGTTTGAATACCTACTAGTGTGCAGGATGTTCTGCCACACCGCTTGTCGAATTCCTCCGTGATCTTAGTCCATAATGAATCTACCTTTACCTTATTGCCGGTGATTGGATCATGACAAGTTACCCACCAGGCTTCACACAAATGGATGTTTTCCTCCTTTGTCCAAGTCACGGAATCGGGTGCCGACATTTTGTAACTAAAAGATTCACACAAATGAAAGATAGATATAAGAGGGAGAGAGAATTTCTGAAGAATTGTTGTGGTAAATGCAAAAATCTGATTGGGTATTTATAGAAAATTTACAATTTTTTCAATTTTTTTCCTATAATTTTTCGGAATTTTTTGGCTGAATAAACCTTGGCCGTCCGATCTGGAGATCGACGGCCAGGAAGAGGCCACGTGGCACGCGCTAAAAAGCCTGCCGTTTATAGCCGTTGGTGCTGACGTCAGCAAAAGGAGCCGTTGCTTTCAAACGGTCGGATTCCTCCGACTTTTCACGCGCGCGTCTGGCGCGTGTAATACACGCGCCAGCATTAAAAAAAATAAAACGCGTCCGAGTGGGCGCTGACGTCATGGCTGACGTCACCTGCACCAGCGCCCATCGCCGAACAGTACTGGGGCGAGAAACCGCCCCTCTGCCCTTGCCCCAGCGCCCCTCCCTCTGTGAACAGTGGCCGCCCCGCCCCTCTGTGGTGGAAATGGCTTTTTGGCTGGAGGGGCGATTTTCGGCGGGCCACCACATGTTTTTCGCTCCTTTGCACCCGCCTTTGTTGGCGCGGTGGAAACGCTCTCAAAGCCTTGGCCGAGCATATGTTACTCTGAACAATACTCTATGCAGGACTATTCTTATTTAACATACAAACTTCATAAACTAAAATGCACTCGGCATACAATTTGTGCTGATATCTCAAACTAATAAAGCACTCCACATCTCCCCAACACTTCTTGCTGGAACTTGGGACCTACTTATCTATTTAGAAATTGGCTAAATTGAACATGTTTCAACAATTTCTATCCAAAATATGCGGACGACTTTTTGTTTTCTAGGTGATCACAAATTTTCTTATCTATGGACTGTAATGTACTACTACGGTACTATATGTGTACTTTAAAGTAAAGTACTATAGTTCTATTATGCATAGTACTCATAGTCCATGTATAATTCGGTATATAGGTATATTATAGTACCCTAGTAGTCGCGTAGTACACATGTAGTATTGTCGTAGTTCAATTGAGCTCCTCCCCTTTCTCTCTCTAAAAACCCAATTATATCTTCTATAGTGGGATTGGCGGTGATAGAGATGTCTCGATCGGCTGAGGATTGTTGGAGGCGGATATTCATAATTGGATAATTCAAACATTGGTGGCTTTCTAGGTTTTATTGTCAGGAGGCATGATAATCCACCTCTTCTTCTTCTTCTTCCTCAAATCCTTGTTGGACTGTAAATTTTAGGTCTCTCGGACTTCAAATTCCAAAAAAATCCACCTCTTCGTCTTCTTCCCCAAATCCATCTTGTTTTTTCCTCAAGACTTATTGTAGATTGGCTATAGTAATATTCAATTCAACTCATTTTACCAATTTGGTTTAATCCAAAATACCATACAAATATACACTTTTGATTGTTCTGATCCAATTTGTGATTTGGTGTTTTTGCACAAATGGATTTTGCAAATTTGAAGTAAAAGTCACGGTGTCGGAACAAATCAGAGATTGGGTCTAGGACGGAGTCGGCGAGGTCAAAGATGAAGTGGAGAAGGAGGGGGGCAGATATGCAAATAATGAGAAGATCTGAAAATTCTAAATAGTATTTTGCTTATGGTGGAATTGTACGATGCTGCCCACATATAAGTAGAAATTGTTTAAAAATGCTTAATTTAGCCAATTTCCCTTATAAATTTTTTTTTGGGTTTTTATCTAAAATAGGCCAACCGGCCTAAATCTATTCCAAAATAGGCAAGGGGCAGCGGGCTGTTCTTCAGTAGGCAAAATACTACAGTAACTTTGCAATTCAATCCCTGGGGTTATAGTGCGGCCATAGTGCCTCATAGTGCACCCGTAGTGCCTCATAGTCTCTCATAGTGCACCCATAGTGCCTCATAGTCCCTCATAGTGCCTCATAGTCTTTCGGATACAGAATCGTTGTAATTTATCAGCGCGTTCATAGTCCCTCATAGTGCACCCATAGTGCCTCATAGTCCCTAATAGTGCACCCATAGTGCCTCATAGTCCCTTTGCTTCTTCTCCGAACTCCACCGAAGACGTTTTCGTTTGCTGGTGGCAAACCGCTGGGAATTTGGGGTTGAAACTTTGGGGATATATTCTTGAGGTCGAGAGAGAACTTTTTGTAGTTGGGGTCGTTGTCAATTGGTAACCGGAAAACATAGAACGGAGGGAGGTTTGTCGGACGGTTTTTGGCAAAAAAAAAAACATATCAAAACGTTTTCGTTCGCCGGCGGCAAACCGCTTGGAATTTGGGGTTGAAACTTCGTGGGAGTGTGCTCGTGGATGTTGGGAAGCTAGTCCAAGTTTTCCGAACGGAGAAAGTGGCTGGAAAATTAGCGACGGCGGCGAGAAATCCGGCGGCTTAGTTTTGCGTTTGGTTTCACCGGCGGCTTTCCACGCTGTCTTTGGCTCTGAAATTTTGGGAATATATTCTTGAGGTTGAGAGGGAACTTTTTGTAGTTCGGGTCGTTGTCGATCTATGGCTGGAAAAGAGAGAACGGAGGGAGGTTTGTCGGACGGTTTTTGGCAAAAAACAGAGAAAAAAGTTTTCGTTCGCTGGAGGCAAACCGCTTGGGATTTGGGGTTGAAACTTAGTGGGAGTGTACTCGGGGATGTTGGGAAGCTATTCCAGGTGGTTCCGAACGGTGGCTGGAAAATTAGCGACGGCGGCGAGAACGGAAAGAGGTTTGTCGGATGGTGAGCTTCTCCTCCGCCGTTTCTTCTCTATAAAAATCAAATTGTGAAGGGACTTCTCCTTTGCAATTAGGCAATCCTTTTGCCTAGTTTCAGAACAAATTTCCCTGACCATAGATTTTAGAATAGATTTAGGCCGGTTGGCCTATTTTAGATAAAAACTCTTCTTTTTTTCGGGTTACAAGGAGGCAAGAGCCCAAACAAAGGAAGGACACGGCCTAAGCCACAACAGCCCGCTACTGGGCTTTACCCTGACGGTCAGCTAAAACAATTGGCTCTAATTCCACAGACATAGTCTCCAGCAAGTGAACCCCAATCTCCAAAGTATGAGCCCAGTTGGCTAGCCAATCCGCCGCACTATTAGCTTCCGGATACACGTAAACTAGTCGATGGTCCCACTATTAGAAATTTGGATTGATGAGTTAAACATGTTATCATCAAGATACTCAAGATCAGCTTACGAAAGTTACATGCTCATTTACGTCTAAAAACTTACTTAATATCGCGAACATCATTGCCGCGAATATCCCAAACCAATCCGAGCATTCTTCATCTTAAACCTTGCATTTTTCTTTTCTTGTTGGAACTTGAAACGTACCTAGCTATAAAGATCCTCATAATTTCTTTACGTACACAAGAAGGCCAATACGCTCATGTCTTATTTGACCAACCATTTCAAACTTCTGCTTTGCTTTCACTCTTCACAGAAGGTTGATGGCTCTTTTAAAGTTTGCTTGGGGAAGGTTTTCGGTCTAAAATTGTATTGGTGGAGGTATTTGTTGGACCACATGGGATCCATTACTACAGTCTGACCAAAGATTACCACCATACAGAACCTCTTAATGGTAGCCATTAGTATACTCCACCATGAATGTTGCAGAAAACAACCCATGTGCAAAACCCTAAAATGGTGATGTTTTAATAATGAATAATTATGTAGTTAAAACGGTGATGTTTTAAGCAAAAGCTATACTTAGCTCTTAACTTTAGGGACCAATAAACATTTTGACTACCGAAAATGGCAATGTTTTAACATTGAATAATTGTGTGGCGACCAAGGTTTAAAGTTTCGGTTTCGGTTTCGGTTGAAATTTCGATCGCCAAAATTTATGGAAATTTCGGAAAAAGTTTCGATTTCGATGGAAATTTCGGTAAAAAAAAAAAAAAAAGACGAAAAACATGCTAGAACACCTATAAATTAATATCTCTACTTTCTATAGGCTCTAAAATCAACAAATAATGCAATTTTAACACTTAAGCTATGCAACATTGTCCATATGGATTAACTTTTATATACATAAGGGAGGAATGCGTGTTTTGCATTTCACTAAGCTGTCAATTAACATAATATCTTAAATATTATTGAGGAATACTTAAGGTAAGTCTCATGAAACATACAATAATCATTACATTAACATTATAATATATTATAAGAGTTGTAAGGAATATAATACATCAGAATTACACATACTATAAAACTATTACGACGAGGCTGATCTTTACTTCTTGATATATTATCTTGGAACTGGTGATATTGCTCCCATGACATTTGGTAGTAGGCGGAGTGAATGTAATATTCAACATGCATGTAAGAAAGCCAAAAGATCTATCTATGTAAAGCATACCTATTGGTTTGAGCTTGATAATTGACGGAGGAGTGGAGGTGGCAGGGAGTAGTAAATCATAAAGTACAAAGCCTATTGTTTGTTTGTATGATAGATGATGAAGGTAGAGAGAAGTAAAACATAAAGTAAGAAGCCTATTGTTTGTTTGTTAGCTTAATAATTGATGGTGAAGGTGGTAGAGAGAAGCTATGTAAATAAAACATCTTCACCAAAGCCTACATCAAAGTTTCACAGAAATTGTACCGAAATTTCCATCATATTTCCGAAATTTCATCGAAATCGAAACCGAAAAATAATTATTATAATTATCGAAGTTTTGTTTTTTTTTTTGTTTTTTGAAGGGGCCCCCGTTTCAAATTTTGGTGCTCCTAAATTCCCAAAATTTCGGGGTTTCGGTCGAAATTTTGAACCTTGGTAGCGACCAAATGGTCTAGCAGTACTTTCGGGTAATTTTTCTTCCCAATATTGGAAGAAGTTTCATGTTCAAATCTCACCTCGTTTCATAGTATTTTTTTTATTAAAAAAAAAAAGAATAATTGAATCATCTCTAAACCCTAGCCGCTCTCACCCAAAAAACCTCCTAAAAAATAATTCTTCATCGCCGATGGTCCCTTGCTTTGCTTGGGGTTGGCTGGCCACCTTTTCCTGCCTTCTCCCTTTCCATCCGAGTTGTTGAATCATCCGAGGTGTCCAAGTTATCAAGTTGTTGAGTTTGGTTCCTTTGAGTTGTCATCATCTGTCACATCTCGGGACCGACTCCGCCGTAGCACGATATTGTCCGCTTTGGGCACCATCCTCTCTGGCCGTCACGGTTTTGTTTCTGGGAACTCACGAGCAACTTCCCAGTAGGTCACCCATCCTAGGATTGCCCTAGGCTCAACTCGCTTAACTTTGAAGTTCTTATAACTCCGAAGCCGGTGAGCTCCCAAAAGGCCTCGTACTAGATGAAGATGGGCATGTACATATAAGGCACATCACCCCCTCTCCGTTGGTCGATGTGGGATCTTAGATCATCATTGCCGGTGATCTTGGATGGTTTTTGTTCGTGATCGCTCACTGTATCTGATACCATGGTCAAGTTTATGAGTTGCTGTTCACGAAATTTGGCTTTGTTCGTCTGATTATAACTGCAATCCGGTGTGCCATCTTCTTTTCTTTTTCTTTATTTAATAGTTTGAATAAGGAAGGTCAGGGGTTCTTCGTGTTTATGGTGTTTTGTTTCTTCCCCTAGTGGGTCAAGTGTCAAGTTGCCAGTTGGGATGTTAGGTTCTCGAGTTAGATACATAATTGCAATCAGCATACGAGCGCATTGTGATTATTGTTATGATTGTACTCTTGCTTTCATCAATGTAGCTTGCTTCTCGTAGAGAAAATAAATAAATAAATAATAATACGTATAGTTTACTTTTGCCTCTCTTTGACATTATTCAGTGCATTACATTCAAATTTATCAATATGAACCATTCATATTGTAAATTACTCCTTTAACACTGCATTTGCAAAAAATCAATTGAACTGATGATCATTTGACGTGTGACCAAATAAATCCTAAACTTCACGATTTAGACTAAATAATCCTAAATGCTCTCTTAACGATGTAGGTGGCAGTTATGTTTTTCATAAGGAATCGATTTTTATAGACATGATTTTCAATTGATGATTTATGATGTGAACAATTCATATGAAGACATTTATATTTTTAATATTGACTAATGATGAAGAGGGGGCATGAGTTCTTTCCCCCAGTAGGAAGCCAAGCAAAATTCAAACTCTTGAGCCTTGGCTTTGAAAGCAAAGTGCCAAGTCGAGTAGATACTTTTATGATTGTACCCAAACATGTCCTTCATAAAGATGAAGGTTTTATAAAGTCTTAACACACAAGGTTCATCTCTATTGGTTATGTCTACTTTGCTCGTCCTGAATGATCTGAAAGGTCAAAATGGGAGGCCTTTCTAGTCGCGGAACTTGTCCATGAATGACTTATGGAAGTCTGTCAGGCGGGTGACGATAGCTGGGATTTTATCCTCTTGAGGCAATATTGTGCACCTAAAATGCCAGGTGCCCGGAACCTGTTGCAGTGCAAAGGAATGGAAACAACACTTCAGTTTAGATTAGAACTCTCTAAAGACAAAAGGCAAAACTAGAGGTGAAGTGATCAGTTACAGAATCTTCATTAACAAAATGAAGGATTTACCAACTCTGACTTTTATTTTAATTATAAGCGGTCGTATTCAATCACCAGCCTTAGCAGTTAGCACACTCAAATTTTTTTATATTCCACTGTTATGCATGAGATTCAATTATCATAATTGATCAGAATCATAGGGAAACAAATAGTATTCCATGACCACTCGACTTCCTTTAAAACAGTACCATAACTAAATAAGACTAACCTGCCCAAAACCGGAACCAGGAACAACAACAATTCCTGTGGCATTGAGAAGGTGGCGACAATAGAACGCATCTGGGGCAGTCTTTGCAGCCTCAGCTGCTTTGATTGCCTTTTGTGGCAGGTCTATACGGGGAAAGAGATACATTGCTCCCTCTGCTCTGTTGCATGTTACACCCTCTAAGTTGTTCAGCGCATCTTCTAATGTCTGTGGGAAAAGAAATGACAGATACTCAGTCAGGGTATTAGATAGCAGAAAATAATGTCATGCTCTTGTCTTTACTATTTTACTATTAAGTACTAACCTTTGCACGCCTTTTTAAGGATGTCAAAATTCCATCTTTCTCTGCAAAATACAATTCGTAGGATTCATCCCCAACCTGCAATGAGCCAAGAAACTTCATCAGTTGGAAAAAAGTTCAATTCATATGATAACATGCAAGAACAAACTTATTCCATCAATTGAAGATCAAGATAGTTCGCAGATCCCTGGCCCTGCTTAACAGAGTTCAGATTGTTTCATGAATTAAGGATTCAAATTCCAACGAGCTCAAAAAGCTTTGAAACTATCACAAGTGACAGCCACTGGTTTCAAATTAGAAGGTGCCTTAGCGCATTCTCTGACATTTCAATCCAAGAACTTACAGTCATACTCATAACTTGCTAGATCCTACTTTAAGATCAATTGAGGCATATTCAATTCTCAATCCTAAATCCAAATTTGAATTTCAATGGGAAGTGGAATGCAACATTATTTGAAGAGAGTAAAATAACCTTTGGTGGACTCATGACTAGGCTTGCAAGAATTTGACCAGAGATATTCGAGCAAAGATTTACAGATGCCATTTTGTATATTTGCTCCCTCACATCAGCACTGATTCCAGTGACCTCCATGTAGCCACCTCTTTTTCCACACTCCCCATAGTACCCTGGATCGAGAAAAGAAACAATGATAAATTGTTTCCAGTTCGTTGATTTCCATGAAGTACACTCTTGTCACCATCACAAACATAGTGATCGACCAAATTACCTTTAGAGACTGACTGAAATGATACAAGGGAAATATCCTTCTCTCCATATCCCATAGCCCGAGATACCTTCTTGAATGAATGAAACTCTTTATCAGGGACATATATATTCTCTTGATATACCTGTACAAAGTTCATAAAATACATTACACAATGGAGTAGCTACAGAAGATCCCAGATGTATTTAGCAATGCTCCAACGTTGTTGCAAAGTGATTAAAGTTAATCGTCCAAAAAACAATTCACCTACCTCATCTGCCAGCAAAACAAGCCCTTCTTTCTTGCAGAATTCCACAATCTGCCGCTGGTTGTCTTCAGCAAGCACCTGCAGACAAGGTACAGAACAATGATAATTCTGAAATTAACCAAAGCTTCTGTTCCAAATTTCCCAATAGAAACCCTTTAAGAGGATAAGTTTTCTGGTTATCTCACCTGCCCAGTTGGGTTGCCTGGATTTATAACCACCAAGGCCCTTACGTTGATACCCTTCGACCTAGCATCCTCCAATTGCTTCTTCAACTCACAGGTTTCCAATCCCCACCCTGATGCCTCGTCAAGATAGTAAGGAACCTGCATACACCAGACAACAGGGTTGAATTATACAACAGAGAATCTCTTACAACTTCTAGTGTACAGTCTGTAACATCATTGTTTTATAAATGACCAGACAACTAGCTAATCAGTTCAATCTAAGCTTGATTGTTAACCAATAAAAAATCAGTGATTGGGTATACACACAAAACAATTGAATTTGTCAACTTTAAGAATCGGAATGAAGATCTTAATATCCAGACGTACTAGTGTGCCACCATGGAGGGCAATTGAAGCAGAGTACAAAGGGTATTGAGGAATGGGACAAAAAATCCCATCCTTCTCCGAACTTATCAGCAATTGCATCATCATATGGACCTGGAAAGATAGGAATGGACATGATGTGTCATGTATGATGGACAGGGCAGCTTCATATATTCAGGGACATTGCGATACAACAAAAGTTGAACAGAATGATAATAAGGAGATACCGCAGGGCTTGCACCATCTGTTAAAAAGATATCATTTGGATCAGCAGAATATCCATCACGAGCTTCAATTCCAGCAGCAATTGTATCACGTAGCCCCCTGATACCCTGACTGTGACTGTAAGCGCCAGTTGCTCTTCCAGGAATTTGATCTAGAATCTGCCATGCCCTTTCTATTGCATCCGCACTGAAACAGATTTAAATATACCCTAAAAAAGATAAGGTTTAACTTCTAATAAGTCAATTCTATGAATTCTTAATCTTGACTTACGACAGCTAAATCTTTTATATCTCCTACGGTGTACATTCGAATAGTATAATTGCATCATAACTTTGTTCTGTTGCCAGACCAGTTACACCACTCACAATATCTTCATAACGATTTTAATCAAAGTCATCTACGAATCAGCTATGTAGATTGTGTATAGTTTTCCTTACCTGAACAAACCCTGTGTTTCGCTTTTGTCCAAGATGGCTGGATGGTCACATAGTGCAAGAACCTAACACAAAGAATATAACGTCAGAATCCCATAAGATGTTATAACAGTACCAATATTTATCGTGCAGTCCAACAAACCAACCTCTCGGAAATAAGTTATCGGTTGCTGACCAAGAGACTGAGGATTTCCGATATTGCAGTAAAGTATCTGCATAACATATAACGTTGGTGAGCAACTAATCTGGCAATGCCTTCAAAACTATACAAAGGAGACTGAAAACACACCTCATCAAAGGGATGAGAGCCTGGATTAGTCACTAACTCTTCTTGTAACCTCTGTTACACAAGGAGATAACGAATGAGATTAAGGTTAAAAAATAAAGAGAGAGAAATACTTCACCAAGATTCAGTCATAAATATCTATATCATGTAATGTACCTGAGCAAGGGTGACAATTTCACCTCTGACAGCATATTCACATTTCAAAACCTGAAAAACAAATAAACTTAGTAGTTAGTGTAGACATTGAAATATGTCGACAGTGAGGACTATAAGTGAACAGTGATCTGGCAAAAAGATGAAATTAAAGACGCAAATTTGAGTATTTGACATGAGAAACAAAAAACTAGAGGAACAAACCAATTATTCACTTATCAAACTCCAAGAAACAAATCAAATTAATCCAAACTGAATTACTCAAATATGAGTGATGAGTTGGATGAATTTGCCAAGAGTTCAATATACAAAATACTCAAGTCTCAAGTCTCAAGTAGTAGTAGAGTCAGTGACTAAAAATAATCGGAGCATAAATCCCAAGAGACAAAATAACGAACAAATCAAAGCAACCCAGATGCAGAAACATCAAAATCAAGCACCTTTGACCTTCTACACAGGCCATAAAGCAATCAATCAAACAGTGAACTAAGCGCCACAAGTAGACACAAAAACACAAATTAATCAGCTGAAAAAACAGCAAAAAAGAACCAAATAACAAAAACCCATCTCCGAAAACAGCAAAAATAAGCAATCAAACATTGAACTAAGCACCAAACCCCCATCAAAAGGAGACACAAGAACTCAAACCGATCAACTGAGAAACATCAAACACAATCAAATAACAGAAACCCCAACTCAGAAAGAAGCTCAAACCTTAATATTGACAGTAAACTAAAGATCAATCAGCTAAACAAACAGCAAGAAACAATCAAAACAACAAAAAACCAACTCAGGAAAGAAGCTCAAACCTTAGGATTGATGTTCTGGAGAGTGACAGGAAGCTTGGAACCAGCTTGGTCAGCCATGGGAGAACCAGAAGAAGAAGAAGCAGGGAAATCTACAACGTGGGTCGAGGAGGACAAGAGACGGGAGTGAGAAGAAAACAAGGAACTGGGCTGATGGGGACGGTGAGGACGAGTCTGATTTTGCTGCAGCGATTGGACGAGAAGGCTTCTGAGGACTTTCCTGCCGCTTGCGAATCTCCGCATCCTAAACACACAGATTTATACTCGTGTTTTGATTGTGATCTCAGATGTGATGCCGAAAAGGGGCAAGTAAAATCTGGGGTGGGCACGAAATTCAAAGCCGCCCCTTGGTTTTGTTTACTTGTCCACGCTTCTATGCGAATCGCCCGCGGAACATGACCACATGGTTATATTACTCTTCTGTAACTTTCTGTATCTTTTTTACATGGTTGGTTGGTCTCCCTTTTTTTTTTAACTTTCCTTTTGGACCCCTTGTGGATAGGGATGAATTTCCAGATGTGGCTGACTTTTGGTTTAGGGCAGGGGTATTATGGGGAATTTGGACAGGGACAAGGACAACATCTGTGTTAGACAGCTTTTGTAACAAGTTGCCTACACCCAAGTACAGAAACTAGAGAAAGAGTTTGACCACACAAAAAAAAAAACCAGAGAAAGAGATGAAACTCTTTTACCAAGTAATGAAAATACCCAATAACTTTGTTCAACCTAAAAAGAGAAGTTACCTAATTACTTCAATGAGTGTCCTGCAAGAAATTGAACAATTGTAATGTCCAGAGTAAAAAACTAATTTTTGTATGAATTCGTAACTAGTATTTTTTATGTTTCTTATAAGGAAGGTGGATAAAAAAAAAGTTCTTTTTTTTTTATTTTATTTTTTTATTTTTTTATTATTATTTTTTTTTTTTTTTTTTTTTTTTATTTTTTTTTATTTTTGTTTATACTTTTTTTTTCTTAATTTTTTTTTTTATTTTTTTTTTTTGTTTTTTTCTGTGCTTATTGTGTAATTCGACTACAACGAGAGCGAACAATGGATCACACCACCCCCTATACCCACGTTTATAGAACTGGTAAAAAAGTGAGAGTCAATGAGCAGGGGTCAAAGGGGGAAATAAGAAATAATACAAATTAAAAGGGTGAATTTGGTGGATCTAAGATCGAGAATCGTGTTCATACCATAAAAACCACCACTTACCTAGACCTGGGAAGTCATTGTGATCGTTTGGGATTCAATGAGAAAGCCTTCTCGTTGCATCGAGAAGTTCAGCCACGGTTTCACCTGCCTATTATCTTCTTTCTTCCAGTCCAAGTTTAAGGCTGTAAAGAAATTGCATACAGTAGAAAACAAAAATTCAAGATAAACATGTACATGTGTGCTGACTCCTGACTTGGGGAATGCCCTACACAAAGAAAACACGAATGTACTGGAGACTATTTTCTATTCATGCTTAATCAGAACTTTTCATGTATATTCAATTTTGATGGGGAAAGAACGAAGGGAGTAAAGGGGGGACATACACAAACTGTCATGGATTTGTTTCATACATGCTACCAACTGTATTGTTATAAAGAAAAGAAGAGAAAACCGAAAATATCAAAAAGAAAAAGAAAAAAAAGCACTCTTTCTAGACAAAATGAATATCTGAACGTATGAATGTAAGCTGTATTCTAGATTTCTTGGATCACAATGCTGAATCGAAGGTCACAGCGGTTGCCGGCAACCAATCATCGCCTTGGATGAATGACCCTACAGTGAACTTGTCTGCCTCATCTGCTGTAAGCTTAGGCTTATAGCCAGTCCACTGAACTCTTTGATCAATGTTTGCTCCTTTCCCATCGTTTAGGTACTCTGCATAAAATATGGTTTTGGGGGGTGGAAGATTTTGAACCCATTCAATCCATCCCAATGGGTTCAAGAATTCCCCGATGTTGGATTGCATGACCACTGTAGTTGAAAACTCCTTCCAAGGCCTCCCTAGGTATGTTTTTGCTGTGAGATTACCCTTGTAAGCTGAAATTTCGCACTTTTGGATTGAAATGCCAGTGTTCTGATTTAAGTCCTTTTTCCCTTGGGCTGTGATTGTGTCGAACTGGTTTTCCATGGGCTGCCTAGGCATGATGTTGCATTTTTGAAACACCACAGCTGCATTGCCGAAAATGAAGTCTATTGTACCTGTGATGTCACAATTGCGGTAGAATTGCCGGTTTGAGTGCGCATAGAGAGTGTCTTGGTAGCCAACAAACGAGCATTGGTAGAACACAGAGAGGTCTGAGCCAGAGCGGAGTGCCACTGCCTGGTGATTTTCTGGTCCTGCGGTGTTGATGAATCCCATGTCCTTCGCAAAGAAGCCTTTTCCCGCAACAGCTGGTAATTCAATATGTTATCACTGTCAGAACCCATATACATTGAGTTTATATATATAAAGCTTGAATGCTATAAAATCTACAGCAATTTGAATCAAAATGCCAAGGCACTGTATAAGGGAATGTGAATGAAACGAGGCAAAAAATCCTAAATATTTGACATGTTTTCAGGTCAATCGTTCTATGATCTAAATTTGTAAAGAAATCAAGCGGGATTGTTGATTTTAATGACAGAATCAGCAAAAGCCTACTTCGCGTAATTACTTCCATACAAAAGTTCCTCAGTTTTTCAGAACATAAGGAAAAGTTAAGTACTAATGCAGCATGAGTTCATGAGATACAAAATCAGCTGATCCACCACATGCATCAGCAAGATAGGCAATTTCCAGGTCAAGTAGGCCTATTCTAACTTACGCAGTACATTAAACATGGAAACAAACAATGGGTCCACAAGATGAATTACAAGCAATATACAAAGCATAAACGAGACAAGCACATGGTGGTGTGGGTGCATGTGACCGTCCGCACACCACCAAGATATACAGTCCCAATTTATTAGTATTGAAATCAACATTGATCTTTTCATCAGAAAGGAAAAAATCAGTAAAAACAGTAGAAGAGGATGTAGAAGTTTTTAAGTGGGAGTACCATATCACAGTTAACATGAAGATACGTAAACCATGTGCCTGGTTTCCAGTTGACCCTAACAGTATCACCAAACTCAGAAAGCAAGTTGATCTGGTTTCTTTCCTAAAGAATTCACATGGCACATTTCCACATTGAAAATTATCTACCCGAGAACTCAATGATATCGTCACATTACCAGTAAATAAACAGAGTACCACTGATACATCTATCTGATGATCTATCTCCCTGGGTGGGTGTTTCTCCTACTGGCACTCCTATTCCTCTATCAAAAAACGCAAATGAAACTAATCGAATCGAAAACAATGACAGAACCAATCAACAAAAATTGAAGGTGGTGGCTAAGAAATCGTACCGAAAGTGGCTGTGGCGAAGGTTGGGGTGCCACCCACAAAGCTCAAATTGCCAGAAACAATCGTATCAGCCTGGCCATCTCCGTACATCATCACATTCCACTTGCTCTTGTCCATCAACACATTCTCCAAATAAGTCCCCTTTTTCACATAAATCACAGTCCTGTTCAAGCTCTTCTTGGGCACTTTATCAACGCATTCTTGGATGGTTTTGCAGTGCCCAGTCCCATCTTGGGCAACAACGAAATTCGGCGTTGGATTATCCGCCAGAAGCCGCCTATCCCCGGTGCTGACCCAACCCGGAAAACCCATCTCCGAACCTCCAAACCCGAGCAGCCTCCGGTGAACAGGAACGTTCAAATTGGCCAAGACGCTCAGAATTTTGGCCACAATGGCCAAACTGTTGCTGCTGAACTGAGTCGAGTTCTGTATCCCATTCTCGAACAGCGGAGCCAAAGTCGAGTTTAGATCTCGAAGACCGTCCAGACAAGCCTCTTGGTCGGTTAAGGTAGCGCTCAACCACGTCTTCAGGTTGTTGATTTTCGATACTGACAACAATTGACCTCCTTTCTTCACATTCGTTTCGGACAACGTGTCGTTGAGCCGGTCAGCCACATCTTCAAACAACTCTTGGCAAATGTTGAGAGTCTTGTTCAGCATCGTGTCATTACGACCGACCTTGTCTCTGTATTTCCCGACAAGCGCAGGAAGCTTCTGGGCCTCGTCAATGGCGACTTGCAGAGAGAGCTTGAAAATGGCTATTGGGTCGGTGGTGTTTGACTTCTCCGCCGCGGAGATGCTCGAGAAACACGAATCTGGGTACTGGGTCGCGTCGCAAACAGCCTTTAGAGAGGTGGCGGGAGTCAACTGAGGCGTCGGGGTGGTGTTCAGCGGCGGCGGTGATGAGCTGTTTCGGCTGCGGACCACCACTCCCACGACGGCGCCGATGATCGCCGCCACCAGGACAACCGCGGACACCGTGATGATGATGATGCGCTTCCGGGTCTTCCGCTTGAAGGCCTGCTCTTCGAGCTCGTCGACTTTTCCGTAGCCCTTGAAGGACTTCATGGAGTCCATTGAAAAGTGTTCGATGAAATTCCTGGAGCTCTCCTCTCTGTGAGAGAGTGAATTTAGGGGATTTTAGATGGTTGTGATTGAAGATTTGGGATACTTTTGGACAAGTGTTCGATGTGTCTTCCTTTTATAAAACACTGGCAATATACATATAGAAAGGAAAGAATCAGTCTCTTTCCCTCTCATTGATGCGTCTTTGTTAAGTTTTCAAGTGAGTTTAGTTGGTTGGGACCATGTCTTTTTATATAATAAACAACGAAATCTGCTCTAATTACCTGTGAAAACATCCTAATTCCTATACCAGCCTATGATTCGATCACCACGGGGGAGTTGAAAATGTACTCATTGTAATCAAATGTTTGTTTATTTGATGGTAATTTATTAATACACATATATGGACTTCTATTACACATAAAATGTACCTAATCCATATCACCCTGCAGTTCAAACACCCCATCAAATTATTCAGGGATATTTACTTATTAGAAAGGGGACATTAGAAGAAAAAGAATTATTTGGATTTTCTGTTTCATACATGTGTTTACTTATTTTCTCGGGAATTAAGAAATAAATGAGTCTCATCTTAAAGTCTTAATCTCTCCCGTAACTCAGTTTCCAATTCAATATAACCAAGTGCAAGAAATCACTCTAGCAATGTGCATAGAGCAACACTTCCAAGTTACTTTTAAGTGTAAAGTTTGGTACAACTTTTTTCCTTATCAAATATGAATACAAAACTTATGATACGATTTAGGATATTTCTCATGCGTTACGGCATAAGATAGGTGCATAATGCATTACAATATGAGAATTCGATACTTACCGTTCTTTTATTTTAAGTTAAAAATAATTATTGGTCCTCATTTCAAGCCCATAAGGTTCATTCCAAGAAAGAAAGATCATCCAAATTGCTTTCAGTTGACAAGCATATGCCAGACGCGATATAGTACCGGTATTAGTGGAGGTAATGTACATACATTAGATTGATATGGATCCAGCTGTATATCCAAATCTCAATCAATAGATTCAATACCATAAAATTGAATCATCACCTTCAATTGTGGACATAGTTTAGCTCATTCTTTCTTCTTTTTTTGGGTCAAACTCATTTCTTTAGTTGTTTACACAGCAAGAAAGATTTAAACGCGGCTATTTCAATTACTCGTCCTTGTATAAACCAACCCATATAAACAACTCACCAGCTATATAAAAACCAATCAATGGATTCTGAAAGAACAATTTTTGGCTGCTATAGCTTGAGCAGCCAAGGCTGCTCAAGCCCCCATTTCACACTTCTCGTAAATTGTTTTCATGATGAACCGTTCACTTTATTCATTAACATGTCAAGATCATTCCTACAAAATTTCAATCAAAACGGAGATCGTTTGGTTATCTAACTGTATGAACTATATGAACGGTATAATTAGGCATTAAACGAACCGTCGATATGTTTTACAAAGTTAGATAACCAAATTATCTCCGTTTTGATTGAAATTTTGTAGTAATGATCTTGATATGTTAATGAATAAAGTGAAGGTTCCATCATTGAAAACAATTTACAGAAAGTGTGAAAATGGGGGGCTTAGAGCCAAGGTCAACTATAGCAGCCAAAAATTGTTCATTCTGAAATGGGTGCTTCTGTTTTGCTGTCCCAAAAGACCAAGTTTGTTTTCTTGATTGCTTGTGTCTAAGGCTACAAGCAAACCGAGTGAACCCTAATTTGAAAAACATTCTTCGTTCATTCCCATGTACCACAATATCCATATAAATCATTGTACGAAGAAGATTAAAGAAAGTGGGGTCTTTCAGATAGAGGTATAATTGCATATAATAGAGCATTCATACTATATGTGCAAGATGTTTCGCATTGTGCTAAAAGGCAGAGGTTGTAACTTGTATCAATGTTCTGATAATGAATCGATGATATACCTGTACGTTAAGTTATGAAAAAAGTCATAGACAACCATATCAAAAATTGAGAGGGATCCAAAAACTAAAGTTCATTCCAACAATATATCAAAAAGAAATATTGTATTTACTTGTATGTACTTTTCAAGAAAGAATATTGTTTATACTATATATGCCTTTCAAATCAGTGCATATATGTAACATGTACATCCGTTTTGTTATTGACATTGTAGGGACAATAGAACTCTTTAAAGTATGACCATTTCAGCTCGTATCAACAACAAGACAGTTGTTTTGTGAGGCTCTAATGACCATTTCAGCTCATATCAACAACAAGACAGTTGTTTTGTTTTGTGAGGCTCTAATGCATTCTTCATTTTCATAATGAGTATTGGGAAGCCGATTCTGTGGTGACATCCTCCTCTCCAAGTTTCAACATCTTAATGTGACAATCTAAAGTGAAGTTCCTCTGTGTTGCCACGTGGAACCACAAACATATGATGTTAGCACTCATCAAATTAATTGGTCGTTTTCATTGGATAATTTGGACTTGGTCATCTTCAATTTTGTTGATCTGGCTTGTGGGGAGGATGGATAGTGGCATCTTTAGTGATATAAAGCAATTCCATGTGCTGATGCGAAAGGCCATTACATTATGTGAACGCCGGCAATTGCGCCACTAGGACCTGAAGGCCCAGTGAATTTCATATTTTTCTATAGGAACTTTTCACATTCACAAATTGTTTTATGTATTATTTTCTATGATCTTAAATTACAAGAAAAGATAGACCTACACGGCCAAAAGCCCCAAAATAAAACACAGCTCAGATTGTACTACAAGAACGCTGCTGAAACTCGAAAGAGAAAGACTTGGTTTCTGATAGAGATGGAGGCAGCTTTTAAATAGGCACACCATACATGCACTAGAACTTCTGGACTGTCTCTTAAGAGTGGTCACAATTTGAGTGTCATCCGAGCTCGTTTTGAACATTTTATGAATAGGAAAATGTTAGGTTCAATTTTGTACCTTGGGCGCATGAAGGTTGCAACCATTGTAAGTCATTCTGTAATCCCATTTAACTGGCCGTACAAGCTATGCTTTAAAAAGGAAGGGAAAAAACGACAAGGGCTGCTTTGATTACATTTTCACACTTTCAATTGACGTGTATCAAGATGAATATTTGATTTTATTGATTATACAAATTAGATTATCATTGCCTCAAATCCGAGATTGTTTAGTTATAAACTTTAAAAAACACATGAACGGTACAATTAGTCGTAAACAGTTGTCTACATGTTATATAAATATAAATAACGAAACATTATCGACTTTGAGTGACTTTTACAAAAATGATCATATTTGTATAATCAATAAAATAAATAATTTTTTATCATAATACACGTCAATCGAAAAGCGTGAAAAATATAATCAAAACAGAAAAAAAAATGTCTGGGAAAAAACGGTGACAAAAATTACATAAGTAAAATGCTTTCCCATTATAAGCCGTTCATGATACACAAAGGTACCAACAGCTCTATACCTTAACCTTTTGTTTTCAGGTAAAAAAAAAGGAACGGTAGCTAATTAACGTATTGGAAGCTACACTGAAATAACAAAAGATATTGTTGGCAACTATTTCCCATTCAATTGCGAGAGAAAAATCAAATGTTTCAATTTTTGGAAGATTTCCTTCCACAGACCCTTCCAAAACCTTGAGACGTGAAAATGGGCTTCTGCAGATATTCCCATTTTGTGCTTTCATGAGTTCACCAGAAATATAAAGTCCAGCCCATCCGAAAACTAGTTGGGCTAGAGGCATCACATGACTACAAAGGCCTCGCTTCTTCTCGATATATCACACAACTTTGCACAACGTACATAATTTTGTGGCAAGAAGAAGATGCTCTTATTAACCAATGGGATACTTCAAGTGATACGACAATACATATCAAGGCCGGGATATCAACGCACTCAACCAACACCAGCTGCTTAGCTAGAATTACAAGAATGAATAAACTCCCACAAAACATGCTTGATTTACTTTTTACAGACCAAGAGAAAATGGAAAACCAGTGGCACGCAACCAACTCCCACCAGCAATGAAGCTCCCTGGTGTGTAGGCCTGAGCTTCTGTGGCACTTGTAATTACCTTATACCCCTTCCACTTCACCCTATTAGAAGTCCCAGCACCAGCCCCAGTGTTAGAGTACTCTCCATAAAACAACGTGTCGAGTGCAAAAGTGCCACTCCACTCAAACCACCCAGCAGGGTCAATCACATTTGAGATCGTCGATTGCATAACCACAGTCCTAGAATACTCTTTCCATGGCCTTCCCAAGTACGTTTTGAAGCTACCTATTACGGCTTGGAGGTCGGAAGTGGCGCCAATTCTTGACTTTTGGATCACAATGCCGGTGTTTTGGTTTGGGTCGGTTCTGCCCTGTGCTGTGACCATGTTTTTCTGGCCCGAACCGGGTCTTCTTGCGTGGATGTCACAGTCTTGTAGCACGACGGCTGCATTGCCAAAGATGAAATCGACTGTTCCTGCTACGAGACAGTTTATGAAGAATTGGCGGTTGGAGTGCACATAGAGGGAGTCTTGGTAGGCAAGAATGTCCACGCGGTAGAATGCTGAGAGATCGGATCCGACTCGTAGGGCCACGGCTTGGTGCTTAGCTGAGCCAGCTGTGTTTTGGAAGGTTATGTCGCGGGCTAGAAATTTTTCTCCAACTGCAGCTGCAACGATAAAAACTCACACGTACGTGCCAAATTTCAAAGCAGGATAATTCTTCAAATGATAGTTTGAAAACATAACATTATTGCAATAGATTCTAAACGTTCATTTATGCAAAATTGACGGTATCCATGGCTCATTCAATCTTGAGCTACAAGATGATGTGCAAGTACAGAATCTATCAACATGGATGAGTTGTTTCCTGCTGATTTATACCCACTTTATTCTTCATCTTTTATTCGTTGCTTCCAAGAAAGGCCTTTTCCTTACTAGTAATTTATGGTTTATAATTGTTCTGTCAAAGATGGGGACAGCAAAATATAAATACAGTCCATAATGACTCAGCTACAAAACAAGCCACCGGCTTAAATAAGAACATGGGGGTGGCCAGGCCTAAAACCCCACCCATAGATCGTGCTTTTTCCTGCAAATCTGCTTTGAAAAATTCAAAAGAATCCAACATCTAAAGTTTGAAAGAAATTGAGTTTCAATTTCAAAATCAATTGACAATGGAGGAGTAGCTTAATCCTTTTACGAATATCACCAAAGCCCATTGACTCGCCAATGTGAGACTTTTACCACACTATATTTTCAACATGCCCCCTCATGAGTGAGAGTCGGCCGTTACATTAACATGTGAGCAATCTTGCTCTGACGCCATGAAGGAAATTGATGTTCCACCCTAAACAATTGACACATACCACTAAAGTTCATTCACTAACCAATATGAGACTTTTATCACACCAAGTTATCTGACAATCTATAGTACAAAATTATATTTATTATTAAAACTTAATATGAAGTTTGAGACTAATTTTTGAAAATTTTTAAGTACGAAAAATGAAGGGAAGGTGAAAGGTGGCTCACGAAAATTAGTGGTGACTCATGGTGTAACATGGCTTTGTGTTGATGTCAACACGAAACAGAGACAGCTTGAGTGAATAGTCAAAGATTAGGCCCTAAATTTCAGAAACAGGGTGTCGGTGAGTGGCTTCATCAGCTTGAGTATCATAAATTTGGGCTAAAATTCACCATGATTAAAGGAAGCAAAATAGAATAAAAACAGACTAGGAAGCATCCTACTTGAATATGCGAACAGAAAAGAGGGAACAAAAGCAAAGAGCATGTAAAGTCATGAAATGAAATGCATGCTAGTTTTAAAGAGAAAGTGACACTAGGGGTCTAGCTGTAAACCACACAAACGTAAGGACACATTTCACACTACAAAGATCTATTTGGATAATACTAACGCCCAACAAGTAGAAATGAATTTAGACGAGAAAGACACATTGTAATACAGTAACAGTTAGAATTTACCATTCTTGTGTTTTTACGTGATTTTTGAATGTGCCATACATGTCCTTATATGCACGTGGTTATATTTTTTATTGATAACTCTGCAAATGAGGCAGCTGTAATTTTCCATGATAATGCAGAAAATTCAAAAGGAACAGACAATCAGGACTGTCATCTTTCGTGGGTCACCAATAGTATAGTCAGATTTGTATGATACGAGTATCAAAAATGCAGTGCAAGATAGCACAGAGAAGATAAAATCATCCCAAAGTTGAAGACTTTTCCAAAAGCAAGGCCATGTGCTTGTTTATTGCAATCAAAGTTTACTGATGAAAACTCAACCAAAAGATATAACTTTGGCAGCCAGAGTTTTATTCTATGTTCCAAAAGCACAAATAAATCCATTTTTCTTCGGTTCCGTTTTGGGTTTAAAACTAAAAAAATTTTTGTTATAAAAATATATTTATGTAGGCATTTAACTTATTTTAAGCCTACCTTTTCAAGATAAAAAATGTTCGGTTTCCGAACAAATATCCCAAAAAACAAACAAAAACAGAGCCAATGAAAGGTTAACTAGCTGGACGACATGACAAAACGTTAGTCTAAAACGTGCAGTGTATCCATTTCCTGATTTCCATAAAATCACATATCTCAAGGACTACTATTCTAACAAACTAATTGATATAGTATTGGAGACCATGACAATTTATTTGAAAACAAGTACAATGTAATACCGGACCACACTCTGTCAGTGTCACCCACTTGGCTCACTATACTAACTACTAGGCTAACTACATTTTCAGGTTCACCAGTACACTGTACATGGAACCCACAGACAACACAAAAACCAAAAGTTTACCATCAATAACAATCCACAATATTTCTTGAAGAAAACCAAAACAGAAAAGTAAGCAAAAACAGAAGGTAAAAGGAATTTAAAATCATAAGTTCAGAAACTTTGAAAATTGAACTTACCAACTGTGGCAGAATTGAACGTTGTGCTGCCATCCACCACATTTCTACTTGCCGTTATGATGGTGCTGGTCCTACCATCTCCCAAGAACATGATGTTGGTCTTTTTCTTGGGCACGTCCACATTTTCTCTATACACCCCTGCCTTGATTCTAATCACATATCTAGTGCTGCTCTTCTCTGGGGCGGCCGCCACGGCCTCGGACACTGTCTTGTAGTTTCCGCTGCCGTCGGCCGCCACCACCACATTCGGTGTCACGGTAGACGACTGCAATAGTCGTCTGTCCGCCACCGACAGCCACTCCGGCCACTCCTTGTCATCCGCCACATCCTCCCTGAGCTTTCGGTTCCCATTAATTTTGCTCTCGTTGGCAATGTCGTCATCCGTCATGTTCTTGATCATCGCGAGCGCATTACTACATAGTTTCTCCACATATTTCTGTAACAAAAAATTTTAAAATAAAAAATACAGAACCATAGCGCCTAAATATCAATGTGAACAATGATTATAACTAATAAGTGAAATGTCAGAATTTGAGACCATATATTATATCTACCTCGCCTTTTTCCAACACTTTTCTGACTTTTTTATCAGCGTCATCATGAGAGAATCCATCAAGGCAAGTTTCTTGGTTGGTAATGGCGGAGCTGATCAAAGTTTTGAGGTCATCAGCGTGTTGGGCCAAGGACTTCTTGTTAGGATATTGATGGAGATCGGCGATAGCCGTGTGGAGCTCGTCTAGAGTTTCGTCAATGGTTTCAAGGCAGTCGTGGAGGGCGGTCTTCTCCCGTTTGGTGAGCTGCTTTGCTCGGGATTTGATCAGCTTCTTGACGGTGAAGTAGTTGTGCTCGACGGCGGTCAAGGTGATGTTGATGGAGAGTTCGATGACGTCTTTTTGGCTAGAGACCTTTTTGGCTGCGGCGGGGGCGGCGGCGAGGGTGGAGAAGCATAAGTCGGGGTATAAGGTGGAGGAGCATGAGGATTTGAGTATGGCGTGTGAGGCCGCGAGGGCCTCACTGTCACCGGAGTTGCTGCTCTTGCGCGAGCGGACTCCGGTGGCAATGCCGATGACTGCTCCTACTAGGAGGATTGTGGCAAAAAGGGATATGAAGAGCTTCTTCTTGTTTGTTTTGGCTAGAATTTCTTTGAATTTGGCCATTTTTGGTGGTGTGGGGATTTGGGAAGAGAAAGGAATGGGTGTGGTTGAGTTGGGAAATGAAGGGGGTTATTTATGTACAAAAGAGTGAAGTGAGCGGTGGTAGCTTAGCTATTGTTAATTGGCCACATACAGCTAAGCTTGTGTTAGAATTTTGTGTTTATCATTGTCCCTACTAGTGCCACATATTGATTCAACTATTTTCCACATTTTATTTTCGGTTCTTGTTCTTTACTTAAAATCCAATTGAACGAAAGTGCAGTATGTGGCATACTTGGAGTGATTGTAACACTTTTACATAGTTAAGCATTGGATTTTTATCGTCACTTATGATAGTAACTCCGAAGAATTTCTCACCTTATCACAAATGATTGTACGTAAACAATTATCATATATGATTAACTATTATGTATATTGCAAGAAATTCTGCCAAATATATATAGCCAAACCGTGATTGTGGTTCGTAATAACATTAGCAACAAAATTGACTTCTCTGAATATATGTTTGCAAGTGACACTTTCAAATAGAAAATCCAAATAACAAATATCTTAAGTAATGGTTTCGAGAGTCCAGGGAGTACCATAGTTATTGCGAATGCAGTCAATAATAAGATTGAAATCACCTTCAATGAAAAGATGAGAACAATTATTTTGACGAGCAAATAGAAGGGCATTACGGAAGAGCTTCCACAATTAAAACGGTAACTAAACCAGTACGCCTAGCTCCAGCAAGAAGAGGAGTTCTGACTTCACTCTTGACGACAAAACCTGCAGCCGCTCCGGTAACATTAACCGAGCCGTCCAAATTAACTTGTGTGGTTAATCAACAAATGTGGAGCATTTTTTATGTTTAGCAATATTCTTTCAAGGAATATTGGCCATGTGAAAAACTGGCCAGTAACGGCTTTTTAATTTTAAATTGTTTAATTTGTTTAATTTGTTTTGAACACTACGGTTTAAGAACAAGCAAAAAAGATGAGGAAAGAACAATGGCGGTGAATGAGTCAACTGACAGACGAAAGGAGGTCGTCCCACTTGCAAAAAATGAAGGAATAATCTTGTTTCTCTTTTTCCTCATTCACTGCAACTTTTTGTCTTTTATCCGTTAATAGCCTTATCCATAAAGTTATCTGTAGCACTCTACGCTTTCGTTCCGGTAAGCGAGCACAAAAAAAAATGGATGAAAAAACTTTCAACAAACAAAACTCAAAATGCAACAAAAGCTACAGGTATGAATTTCAGTTGGTAGTAGTTGAAGTTTCGGAACAATTGGTACCAGAATGTGGCACCACAATTTTTTACTCCTCAGGATCCCCACAATTTTGAAAGTACACCTGTCATTATAAGTAAATTTAACATAATTTGATGAGGATTTGACTGACAGGAGTAATTTGGAATTAAAAATTAAAACATCTAACTTCTAGTATGAGACACATGAAATAAAATGAAACAAGCGATAAAGGCTATAGCTAAAAAAACCTATGTTTTATTTCTTTTAATTTTGTGAGTTCTGCATGTGTTACTTGGCATTCATAATGTATTCAAGTTCTAATGATCGTTTGTGAAAAAAAAGTGGAAGTGTCTGTAGACATCAAATAATAAAATTTTCGTGTCTACCATGTGTTATGCAAATCTTACGGTAACAATCGGTGAATACTCATGTCATGCCTAGCTACTACATTGGAAAATTCCTGTTCGATCTTTTAGTTTGTGAACAATTGGGAATTTGCTACTTTTGAGCTTTTTCTTTCTCTTTTTTTTATCCTGTTTTGATCAAGCATAAATCGGCAATAGTTGAGGACAACTAAAGCCATTTTCTATCAATGATTTGCGATTTATTTAGTTCTTTTAAAGCAAAGGTCCAGATGCTAAAGAGAATATTAGAGATAAATTAGAGATGCCAGTGGCTATGTATGGGTCCCTCTATTGGCTGTCCTTTGAATGCTTTGACCTTTAGCTATATTTGCCACAAGAGATGAAAATGAGAATGACCATGAAAAAAGATAAATGAATGATGGTTCATTATCTTTATCTTTATCTACACCTCATTTTATGCATGGTTCCAAAATAAATATAAACGACAAAGGAAGCACATGCATTTTAGCTACGCACGCTCATGTGTCCCTTCAATTGAATTACAAATTACAATAGTGATTCACATCACCAAAATTGCAATATAAACACCGGTGGTAACAAATTTGGACGTAGTTAAATTAGCTATAATATTTCTCACGTGCAATTTAGATTTAATTATTTATCTTAGCAATTTTGGGAAACGTCTCCTTATTTGTACTCTTTTTTTTGGTTGTTTTTTTTTTTTTTTTTTTTTTTTTTTTTTTTTTTTTTTTTTTTTTTAAGTCTTACATTTTTTTTTTTGTGTGCATTGTAAATGTAGAGGTTTTGGTAGGGAAGTGTGTTAAAGTGGAGAACTGTGTGGGTTGGTGTGTTGGTGTTTGTGTTGGGTTTTTATGGTGGGGGGATGGTGGTATGGTAATGTTTGTTATTGTGAGTAGGGGGTGGGGTTATGGGTGGGGGTATGGGTGGGGGGGAGGGAGGAAGAGAGGGGGGGGTAGGGGGAGGGGGGGAAGGGGCAAGGGCCTCTGCCAAACGAGCCCTTTAAGTCTTACATATTGTAAATGTAGGCTCTAAATGAGGTCAGAATAAGTGTCGTTGTACAGAGTTCACATTGACATCCAATCAAACTACTGTTTATATTAAAACTTCGTCTATATGTTTCATGCATGCATGTGTTTAATTTCTAAAGCTAATTAAAGCGTGCTCCGCTTTTTACATCCAAATTCAAATTCTTTATCTAAAAATTTAAATTGACTTAGACTATCTCTCGCAACCGACATATGTATAGTTGATCACATTAAACTTTGTTATATTATTAACACAAGAGGAAGACTTGCAAGACACCCGCTTTAACCTGTGAGAATTAAAAAATCGTTTAACTTGAATCATCATCACAAATCACGCATGACCCCACGAAACTTTTCCTTTTAGTTATAGCTAAACACAATAATACTCTTTTAATGCTCAAAGAAACACACGATGTTGAAGCCAAATTGCGAAAGGCTGTCGGTAGCTTCTTGGAAACCAAATAAAAAAAAAAAAAAATTGCTCAAAACACGTTTAGGCCTTAACCTGATTGCAACTTCCAACAGCTAAAAATAAAGGGCTGTTCTGAAAATTAAATTGGAAAAAAGACATATATATTTTGCTAATCAATTTCAGAAAAATACGGATGTATGTGAACATCGTACAAATACATCTGATGTATAATGACAGTTAGTATAGTCTGTCAGATCTTGCATTTGGATTCAGCTGCCAGAAGAAAACTATTAATATATAGGACAGGTAGGTAGCCCATATTGTTCGGATGTGGGAAATCCATTGTTTTTCGTTCTTTAATTCTGATCAAAAAGCGAAATGGAAGGTAATTAATAACAAATTTAGCCCAGTGGGTGCTTGAAAAATCTAGACCTGTCTGCAAAAGGAGAATATATGAGAAAAATTGTATATGTTAAACTGGAAAGCGGAACAAGTTGGCCTACTAGAGAATCTATTTGATGAATCTATTTGATGATCAGCAGCACTGCTACTTTGTTATTAGGATAACAATAAGCTATCTTTAGCCATAAGAGCATGTCCACCGTGGAGGGCGATTCATGGGGCGATCGGGGTTTTTGGATTGCAGGCAAGGGCTTGAGGTCGCCAGCGTGGAGAAATCAGTCCGATCGATCGGACGCTCGGGCGAAGGCGAAGGCAAAGGCAGAAATCGACCGCGCCCGCGACTGCGTTTTCGGCCTTTGCTGACGTCAGTGATGATGTCAACTCCCACTACCGTTTTCTTTTTTTAAAAAAAAAAAATTTTGGTTGGGCTAATCTGGACCGTTAGATTAAAAAAGCCCACAAATCTTGGCCGTTGATTTGAGGGTCATTTTGTAATTGTTTTTTTTTTTGGGTTTGTTTTGTAATTTTGAATTGATTTGGGGGCTGATCTGGGCCGTTGCTTTCAATGCTTGGCCAGATCTGGGCTGTTTCTTTATCCACCTCTCACGCCATTTACGGGGTTGTATTGGATTAGGAATTTAACAGAATTTAAAAGAATTGAGAATCTCAGTATTTAATGGAAGTTTGAGGGATTTATGGGGAATTCACCTAGACTTTGACTGGGATTTTTAAGGATTTTGTTAGAATTCTTATTATGAATTTGATGGAATTGGAAGGAATTTGATGACAGTTTTTAAACTTTAATAGGCTTTTTAATTAGTTCATTTCCTACACAAAATTGTCATTCTCATAAGAGTAGTACGAATAAACATCAAAGCATCGTGAAAGTCATTGACACAAATCACATAGACAACCTATTCACTAAAGACAACCAAATATGTTCATCATCAATTGAGAAGTTGGAAACTCTGCCATTGGTCTTGGATCATGGTGCCCATGTTGCCTAGGAGAATAGTAAGCAGGACTCCACGGAGATTCCATTTCGTTATACCTCTAACTCATTGGTTGCTGGGGTCGCTGGGGTTGCCCTGATCCAATATGAGGTATCTTGAGATGATGCAAGTTATACTAAGCAGCTGACCTGTGACTATGTAGGGCCCCCTCCAGGCTCATTGGACTGAAAAGCTGCTCAGATATATGCATATCATCAACCGGATTACTAAAGGGGGACTCGGGATGCTGCCTCCGAAAATTAGAGCCATCATTTAAATGATTCAGAGCATCAACATACCTCCTCTCATTATCCCTTTCATTACCATTATAGTGTGATGAAACATTCTGGTCAGGATGTGAGCACAAAAAGATCCTGAGCCAAGTGAAACAATCACCAGACCCCAACTTATCATTTTCTTCCATCATGTTAGTCACATCATCGTCATTCACAACAGAATATGGCTTGTATTGCCATGGTCAATAACATAACCACTTCATTATATTCATTCTCCATATTCTCATCTTCTCTTTCTTCCTCAATTTGATGGGACTCCTATTTCTCTCCCAACTTCTTCTCCCTTCATTTCCCCTTCCTAAAATATAAAGCCAATAACATAGTAATTAGAAAAGAGACAAAACATTCAATAAGAAAAGCAAATATCATCCACAACTAACACACACTAAGAGCACATACTAATTCATATACACAATTGAAGTTAAGATGTCTATATTTTTAAAGCACCTATTAGATGCAAACATGAGAAGGAGCAACTCAAACACAGGGCCGGCCCTGAGGGGAGCGGGGCGAGACGGTCTTCTCAGGCCCCCGCAGGAAAAGGGCCCCCATAAAAAAAATTATATATGTTTTATATATAATATATAAATAGTTGTAGGCCCTTTAATATATGTTAGAAGCTTCCTGGTGTAGTGGTAAGTTGTTTTGTATGTTACTTTCATGACCCAAGTTCAATTCTTTTTGGGGCCATTTTCTAGTGTTTTTTTGTTTTTTCAAACTTTCCTTTTTTCAGGGCTTTTTTCTTTTCCTTTTTCACTAAGTTATTCATTTTCCCAAATTAAGTAGATTTCCTTTTACAACTAAGGTATTCAAAATTATATATGTTATATATTTGCATTAGGTTATGATTTGTGGTTACGGTTATAAATTGGGTTTGAGTTGACTATTATTGTGAGTGGTGTAGTACAAAGAAGGGGTCGAAGAAAAACAAAGAGTTGTAAGAAGAAGACGAAATAAGTTTTGGATAGGAGGATTTTGTACTACAATTCAAACTAGAAAATTGGGACATAGACTTTGACGAATGAAATGGGTGGTGGCTTTCGAACATCCGTCCAATGACTTGACTTGGGAGTTTTTAACTTTATCACAACTGGCTTTGAACGTACTCTACTCGCTTGTCTGTTTCTTTCTTGTGTGGAGGGCTTTATATTTGGAAGGAGAGGAGAATTGTTTGGGTATCATGTCGTTAAAGATCACAAGAATATTTGAGGGTTTTGTGCTACAATTCAAACTAGAAAATTAGGATGGGTGGTAGCTTTCTAACATCCATCCAATGACTTGACTTGGGAGTTATCAACTTTATCATAGCTGGCTTTGAACATACTCTACTAGCTTGTTTGTTTCTTTCTTGTGTGGAGGGCTTTATATTTGGAAGGAGAGGAGAATTCTTTGGGTATCATGTCGTTAAAGATCACAAGAATATTTGAGGGTTTTGTGCTACAATTCAAACTAGAAAATTAGGACATAGACTTTGACGAATGAAATGGGTGGTGGCCTTCTAACATCCGTCCAATGGCTTGACTTGGGAGTTATCAACTTTATCACAGCTGACTTTGAACGTAGTCTACTTGCTTGTCTGTTTATTTCTTGTGTGGAGGGCTTTATATTTGGAAGGAGAGGAGAATTCTTTGGGTATCATGTCGTTAAAGATCACAATAATATTTGCTTACATGAGCTTATCCAAGGCACGCTAGTTATCACTATATCGGCGGTCATTATCTCTTCATTTTTTTGGATGAAGCGGTGCACAAGCTAACGTCAAGATGGAATCTAAAGTGTTCTACAAGGTGTTATATATGGTGTTTTACATACAGTTGTACAAAGTGTTCTATAAGGTGTTATACATGGTGTTCTTAGGGCCGGCCTTGAGGCAAGCGGGGCGAGACGATAGTCTCGGGCCCCCGAAAAAAAAATTATATATGTTATATATGCAACAACAACAATAATAACAACAAAGCCTTTTCCCAATAGTTGTAAGTCTTGTAATTTACATTGAAAGTTTTGTTAGCGTCAAAATCTGGAGACTTTGACACGTCACAGTAGAGAGGACGTGGAAGCAGGGGCTCCCACGTTGGGTGTGAGTTTTGATGTGGCTTCGGGGAAGCCGGGTGCGTGAGGCGTCTTCTAGAAAGGGTGGACTCTTTCCTTGACCTACAAGAAAGCCAAGGGTTAAGCTCGGAGCACCGGTGTGGTGCCGGCCGAAGAGGCTCCGATGCTTAAGTTAGTAGGTGACTGTGGTAAATAGTATATGTGAATAGTGTAGATTAGTTACCTTTGACCCTTAGGGGTAGACTCTCTTTTATAGAGGTGGTGAAGTGATTTCATTCTCCTTTTATTCGATGTGGGATAGGATGTACCTTCGTAGTGTTTCTCTTGTGACTTTGGGCCTTTGTGTAGGGCCCACCGCTTATCGTACAAAGGAGATTAGCGGTTCCATGTGGAGACCATTGCGAGGTGATTCCACGGGGTGTACTCGGTTGACCGCGTGACATTTTGTGTGGGGGCCACGAACCTCGTAAAACGTGCGCATGGGACTCATGGGATTACCCATGGGGTATTAGGTTGTCCCTGTCATGTGGCGTTTGGGGCCCACAAGGGGTTAGGTTGCTTTTCGCTATGTGGCGCTTGGTTGTGGACCCTATGTGTCAGGGGTGGGGCATGGTATAAACAAGTTTCATGGTGTATGTCACTTTCATGACCCAAGTTTGAATCTTTTTGGGGCAGTTTTCTAGTGTTTTTTTTTTTTCTTTCAAACTTTCTATTTTCAGGGCCCTTTTTCTTTCAATGTTCACTAAGGTATTTTTCCCAAACTAAGTAGGTTTCCTTTTACAACTAGACTATGTGGATTTAATAATTAAATTTGCATCTAAAAACGCAAGGCGAACAAGATTTGAAAATGTATAGCTTTTTTTCTTTTATTGTATTCATTTCTGTAAAGCAGAAAAAAAAATTATGAAGTAGCAAATGATTTTTATATTATTTTATGGTAACATACAATGAATGAAGAGTCCAAAACATTTAAGGCCCCATTTTGAGAGTTCGTCTTGGGCCACCGAATTCTCAGGGCCGGCCCTGATATGGGGGGAGGCGGGGTGGTGGTGGGGGTTGGTTGTTTTTTTTTACTTTTTTCTCTCTGATATAATATGGGGGGGGTTGAGTTATTTTTTTTTTTTTTTTTTTTTTTTCATGTAAAGGAAGCTAAGTTAAATGACCATGCGGCCAGAAACAAACGCAACAAAATTGCAGAACAACAACCAATCGCACAAAAAAACAAACTTGCACAAATCGCACAACAACAAACTTGTGGGAAATCTAGTCGGTTCAACCAAGAAAGTAAAAGCACAACCAATCGCCTCGCGTCCTTCCCATTAGGTTAGGGTTTTCATAACCTCCCACACTGGCCCAATTTTAAAGCCGCTTGGCAAAGAAAAGAAGCGGTTTCAAAGGCAATCGCCCGGTTGTTCGCCAATGAAGAAACACCAGATTACGGGAAAAAAATATAGTCCACGTATTTCCAGAACAATACCAAACAACGATCATATACCAAGAACCAATTTCCAGTTCACTATAGAATACAAAATCAAGCTAGAATGAATGCAAATATTGACAATCAATACCTTCACGAGAGGGCTGGATGCAACCTGCCGCTTGGCACCGTGGGGAAGGGAGAATTACAAAGGGCTGAAAGTTTCTATGGAGAAGGTGAGAATTGTAAAGGCTCTTGATATTTATACCTCTGACCCTAAATTCCATCCAAATCCTTCAAATTCTCAATTCTATCAAAACCAAAAACTTTTTTAATACACTGAGAATTGAAAGAGGTGATTTAAAATCTCAATTGAATACACCAAGAATTGAATAGAATCACTTAAAATCTCAATTGAATACAATGTGACTTTTATAAACTCATTTAAAATCCTAATTGAATACACTGTGATTTCCGAATTCTTTTAAATTCCCAATCCAATACACCCATGTTAGACCTCTTGATGACTCTCTGATCTTTTTACCATCTCATTGGTAAAGATTTTTATTTTTTTTTAAAAGAAGAAATTAATTTTGTTTAATCTACCTCTAAATTCCATTGCTGAGATGATCTTAGGTGGTGGCATAAGTAAGGGTTATAAATCTAGTTATTTTGCAGTTTGTGGCTACAATTTCACACAATCCATGCATTCGCTACCTTGATTTCAGAAATGAGTTATTCCATAGTATTCAAAGCACAATTAGCCAGAGAGCATCTTCTCCGAACTTTGAAAATCAACAAAACATAGCATTGAACTTAATTTTCTATCTTAAAGAATGCATGGTATTGATGGCGTACAAACACAGAAAGGAAACACATATTCTTCTTCTCTACTTTTATGCTGTTATATACTTTTTTCAAATAATACATCATTTTTGGTAAACAATAATAAACACATGTTTTCTTGGCTGCAATCAATGACACTCTAAGAGCGAAAAGAATTATAAGATATTCAGCTTTGAAATTTTAAATCTAGAATTATAGTGTGATTTCTTGTGATTGATCAGTTTGCTCTGAGTTCACGTTGGGGCCAGAACCTCAACTTCACCGTGTTTATTTAGATAAACAATGATCTAGAATATTGCAATGCTAATTGAAAAAAGTTTACTTTGATAAACATCCAGTCGCCGATGCACATAAATTTGCTAACTATAGTGACTTCGTCTCCTTGGTATGGTTTCAAATTAAATTCTGCGACTTCTTTTATACCACACATGTTTGCTCACCAAATTTGAAACATTTATCTCATACGCATGATATATTTTTTTTTTTTGCTTTTGCTTATTGTTTTTTACCTGCTACTTTTTTTATAAAGGTCGAAATGGAAGGGTTGTGGTGTTTGTGTGTTTGTTTTGTGTTTTGCTTTGTTTTTTTTTTTTTTTGTTTTGTTTTGTGGTTGTGTTTTGGGGCGATTTTTTTTTGTGCTAATAAACATTCTGTCAAAACTATTTTGGATTATCCAAAATCAGTTTTAGGTGTTTGGTAAACATTTTTAGGAAAGTGCTGTGAGATGTATATAATGACCAAAACAGACATGTTCTTGAATATAATTTTTTTTTTTATAATCTTTGTACAATCATCAAGTTTTATTTTTTTAAAAATATAATTTCATATAATAGTTCCTATTTTGAAACACAAAATCATACAAATTTTATATGTTACAAATTTTTTATACTACCATCAATTTGCACAAAAAATCAACACAAAATTAACAATTCTTCAACAAAACTTTATTAATTTTTTATGCTGATATTTGATAATATATAAATTTGTATGTATAGGGAAATATTAATACAAGAAAACCAAAAAAAATTTAAACAACTCAAAAAAATAAAAATCTAAAAAATAAAATTAAAAAAACTCAACAAAAACAAAACGGTGCGTTGCACCTGCAATTTCAGTTCCGGCAGGTTCCGGCCTCGAGTCGGCGGCGGTGCCGCGCGCCCAGTCGTCGTCGTCATCTGGGAGTTGTCGTCGGCCGTCGTCGTCTTTGTCGTAGCTCCCGGCGTCGACTGCAGGGAGTTGTCGTTGGGCGCTCATCATTAGGCCATCGACGGCGACGGGAATTGGGACGGCGAGGATTGGAAGTCGGCTGGGTTCTCGGATTTCGGAGACGGCGAGGGGTTCTGGAATTTCGGCGACGACAACGGTTTGGATGTAGGCGACGGCGTGGGGTTCGGGTTCGGCGATGGGGACGGAGTGGGCGTTCGGGTTCGGCGATGGTGATGGCGACGGCGTGGGGTCCTGGGCGTTCGACGACTGGGTTGGAGGCCGACTGGATTGGGGGACATTTCAAGTAAATTGAAATGTTCTTGAGGGTTAAAATTGGAAAAAAAAAATGTATTAAGAATTTCAGAAATACCCAGCGTGTCCCAAATGAAATCACTTTCGCGAAAGCTACCCCTGCCTTTTGGAAATCAGCTTTCGCGAAAGTCATTTGGCCTCGAAAAGTGATTTCGTTGGGGTTTACCAAACGCCTTTTCGGGCGAAAACTTTCGCGAAATCACTTTCGCGCCGAAGGGGGGGTGTGTAGGGGGGGGGGGGGCGTGGGGGGGGGGGGGGGGGGGGGGGGTGGGCGTGGTGGTCGTGTGGATGCTATTTGTGTTGTTTTTTTTTTTTTTCTATTCTTTTTTCTTTTTTGTTTTTTTTTTTGTTTTTTGTTTATTTTTTTTTTTTGTTTTTTTTTTTTTTTTTTTTTTTTTTTTTTTTTTTTTTTGGTGTTGTGGGGGGGTGCCCCTTTTTCGTGTGGGCTGCCCCCTGTGTAAATGGGCTGCCCCGTCTTCTTCTTCTTCCTCCCACCCCTCACTTCAAGTTCTTCTTCCTCTTCGGACCCACCGCCCGCATATTCGCCCTCGTCACCTCCTCCTACTTCGTCGTCACCAAGTGGCTCAAGCAGGTCCTAAAGCACGACGCCGTCACCAAGACCCCAGTCCTCAGCCCCTTCGAATTCGCCGATTGAGATGACGTCGTCGCCACCTTCTTTGTGTGAGAGACCCATTTTCCGAATCTAACACCACAATAATCCCCGTCACTCATTCACACAACAAAACAAGCAAACTATAAAGCAACCATAAGCTTTGCAACAAAGCTAAAAAAGATTACCAACGCCTCTGCATAGTTTAATCTCCGAAAACCTCTGCTTCTTGTGCTCTGCAAATCGAATTGACCCAAAAACAACTCAGTTCATCAAAACCATCGAAACTTCATCATAATCGTTACAGAGCAATCTACCAAACAATTGAACCAAAACCCCCTAAAACAGAATTCCAAAAAGCCATGATCTTTCATCATTAATTAATTGTTGTTACTCTTAAGTGATCAAAATCCACACAATTTAACAGCACGAGGAGCTAAAATCAATCAAACCAGTTATAAAAATTGGAACTTTTTGTTCAAATCGAAGCAAGTGAAATTGATAGATTAATACCATGGTCGAGAAGAAATGTGGCGGAGCTAGATATTCGCAAGAGGTTTGCGGAGAGCTTGCAGTACTAGCGCTCGTAGCCTTCGAAGACCTCACTCATCTCGAGACAACGCGCTTCAGGACCTCCTTGAGCCACTTGGTGACAACGAAGTCGGAGGAGGTAACGAGGGCGAATATGCGAGCGGTGGGTCAGAAGAGTAGGAAGAATTTGACGCGAGGGGTGGGAGGAAAAAGATGATGATGTGGCAGCCCATTTTGACATGTGGCAGTCCACATCCGCAAGTGGGACCCACCTACAATGCCACATTAGCATAATTAACAGAAATGTAACGGATTGGCCAACTATGAACATAAATTAAGTTTGAGGTGTCAAAATATGTCAAATTGGAGTTAGGGGTGTTAAGAGCATCTCCAAGAGATTCCACAAATATGAGTCTACAAATTCATGTTTATGGACCTATGTGGCACTTTGTAAACCAAAAATTGTGAAGTGAAAATTTTTTTTTTTCCAAGAAACTCTTCAAATTTTGGTTTACAAATGCCAAGAAAGCAATAAAAAATGAAAGAATCATTAAAAAAATATTTGAAGAGTGGGTTTACAAAGTTTCAAGTTTAAAGAGTGGGTGTGTAAAGTCTCTTTTTTTTTTTTTGGACAACGTTTGTAAAGTCTCTTGGAGATGATTTTTGGGTGTTTTCGCTTATGTGGCTCTATAATATGAGTTCCAATTTAGTTTTGAAGGGTTTGTTAGAGATGTCTAAAAGTGAGTTACATTTGTCATTTGAAGTATTATGCGGAGGCCCATTTGATCCCAGAAAAGAATCTGAAGCCCATGTGCCTGCCCGGTAGAATGGCGCCATCTATAACCATCATAAACGCCATGTCGTACACTTGCGACGATCACCTTCTTTATTTCCCGAAGCAGCGGGTAACACAATCGGGTCGGGTTAAGAAACCTCGTTTAAACCCTTAAAACCCTTTTATCGTCTCCGAACGGCGCCGTTGCAGCTCAAGCAAACTGCAAAAGCACGTTATTGCCGTTTTGGTGCGAAATTCCAATTAGGTTTGTAAACAAAGAAAGCAGTAGCAGAGATTAGCAGCAGCTCCTCAGAAGCAAGTAAGTTTGTTTGATAAAAATTGAATTTCTGATTCTTAGTAATAGTATGTTTAATTTTGCTTTTTCATTGTCTATTTGAATATTTAGCATGAATGCTGTTGAAATTGTCTGACTTGATTGGGTTTGGTGTTTTGGGTTATTTTTGTGACAATTGTTTTATAGTAGGAAGCTGTTGAAATTTGTGTTATGGTGTCTTTTGGGTCTAAAGCATTGCCATTGAGGCGGCTAGGAAGCACAATGGGTGAAGAGGATAAGTCACACAAGCAGAATCGAAAGAAAATGGGTATGAGCCGAAAGGGCGATAAACAAGATCGTTCCTTTGATGCCAAGGATAGCAGAAAGGGGTCAGGGCGGGGCTCGAATCGTCAAGGCGATTCGGAGGCACAGGATAGCAGAAAGGGGTCAGGGCGGTGCTCGAATCGTCAAGGCAATTCGGAGGCACAAACATCGGTTGTTAGGTATTACATTGTGCGCTTTTTTCTATGATGGGTTTTTGAGAATGGTGGTAAAGTTGTGAACTTTTTGCATTTTAGTGATTTGGGGTGCCTGTTGTAGGAAACCGGTTGATCCCAAGACGACGAAGTACTTTTTGGAGATTGCGAACCTGTTCGAGAGTAATGGGGTCGATATGGAGGAGCGGTCGGTTGTATGTGCTAATGCCCTTGAGGAAGCTAGAGGGAAAGAATTTGAGCTGGCAACTGATTATATCATAAGCCACACTATGCAGACTCTCCTTGAGGGCTGTGATCTTGAGTCCCTTTGTGCTTTCCTCCGAAACTGTGCAAAGGACTTCCCTTTGATTGCAATGGATCGAGCTGGTTCTCATGTAGCTGAGACTGCGATAAAGGCTTTGTCTAAGCATCTTCAGGAAAATGAGGATTATTCTGCTATCGAAGACACTCTAAAAGCAGTATGCAAGGTACCAATTGGTTATATTCTTTGTTACAAAAAGTGGCTTGAGTCAAATGTGTCCAACATTTGTCATTTGTTGCCAGTTCTAATTCCGTCTCTATCATTTTAAACCATACAACATTCAGATAATTGATTGAATTTAGGTACAAGTTATGGATGCTAATTGTTCAATTTAGTGATGAGAAATTTCCAATTTCTTTTTTATTTCACTTTATTAGCTCTAGAACAATAACAGAAATGTTTATATATAATATTAAAGGCTTATGTAAATTAAGAATTTTTTATTACTTTAAATTTATAATACTTATACTTGTCTCTTGTTAGGTGATTGTCAAGAATCCTGGTGATCTGATGTGTGATTGCTATGGATCTCATGTTCTCAGAAGTCTTCTTTCTCTTTTCAAAGGAGTACCATTTGATCCTTCTGAGTTTCGTCGGACAAAGTCTTCTTCAGCCCTTGCAGAGCGACTGAATTTCAAGGCATCTCAGGCGGAAGCAGATATTTCTCAAGATTCTGTACAGGGATTCCCACGTTTACTTGACTTTCTTGTTTCGGGGATGTTAAAGTGTATCCAAAACAATATTAAGACCCTGCAAGTTGATCAGTACAGCAGTTTGGTTCTGCAGGCATGTTCTAACACACTGTCCTACTACTTTTATTATATTTTTATGTGTTCCTTTCAGTCCTAATATCTGACGACTTATTCATTAGTAAACATGATATAGTGCTAATGCCAGTTTTATTGATAGTATGATTAAAATGGCTGTTTAATTGGTAATATAGTATTGACTACTGCAGAAGTCGATTTTGAATATATGGTTCCGATTGCCATTTGCAATGTTTGCTAGCATCTGGTGAGTTTTAGGCAATCCGCGTGGGAGTATACTTTCAAAGTATGTGAAAAAACTAATATCTACAGTATACTCTACTATGTGCTCAGTGGGCTCTTTCCCCTTTATTTTTATAGAAATGGGAGGGGCAATTTTTATTTTCATCTAAGCATTTCTTGTATTGAGTTCCTTGATGTGAGTTGTAACTATTTCACAGATGAGATTGGTGAGGCATAATTCTTTTATAATCTAAAACTTCGTCAGGTGCATGTTTAGGGATTTTGCTGCATCAAATTTTGTCAACATCCTCTTAGCATTTGTTCCTTTGCAATATTCTTTCATGGTTTGTATCGGTGGTTAATTGTGCCTAGTTTTGTTCTTTGCTTGGCAGAGTGCTTTGAAGTTGTTAGCAGGAGATGAAGAAAAGCTGTTGGAAATCATTCCGGTTGTTATTGGAAGTACCAGAAAAGATATTTTAGAAGGAGATTCCATCAAAACGACTAAAGTGAGAGATATTTTACTTCTGATGAAAGAAACAGCATTTAGCCATCTAATGGAGGTAGAGAGTTTATTCATAAGGCTAACCCTTGACAATATTTATACCTGTGTAAAGTTTTACAGGCAATGCCTTTATAAATTATCAATCCAATAAAAATTGGTGTTCTTCATAGTCAGTTATTGACATCAACAAAATACTATCAATTTAATAGCCCACTATGTCCAAAATTAATATAGGTATAGTCTGAAATTTGCTCTTTCCAAAAGTGATAACTTCTTGGAAATATATGTTTTGTGGGATGGTTATCCAACATTTACAGTTAAGTGTACTTTGGTCAGTCTAATTAGAATAATATTTTCACTCTATATTTCGTAGCTGCCCCATAGTTATGCTGTTCTAACTGGCAAGACAGCTTCCAGTCTCTCCCCGAAAAGAACAAGAAACAAGATAAAACGGACCAAATCTGCAAAAGGGAAAGACTGATGCAAAGCTCACAGATTAACATCTCGTTAACTTGTGCTTGTGCTATCTTTTTCTCCTTGAATGTAGCTTTTTTTTAAAAAAATTTTATTAGTTATACTTTCTGATTTCTGAAGAATGCAGGTTGTATTGGAAGTGGCTCCTGAAGTCTTGTACAATGAAATGTTCACCAAAATCTTTAGGAACTCATTATTTGAGCTCTCATCTCATCATTGTGGGAACTTTGTTATTCAAGCACTGATTTCTCATGCAAGGCATCAAGATCAAGTATGTTTTGTGGCAATGCTGCTTTTTTATTCTAGCTCCTTATCATGCTTCACCGCCCTCTTGAACATCACTTCATATTAGTCTCTTCCATTTACTACTCCATGCTGCTTTCACTTTTACAGTTGTATCTACTCTGGCATTTTTATTTCACAAGAATACATTGCCTTTAAATCACCCAGCAAAAATTGGTATTTAATCTTTATAATACCTTATTGTTTATTTGTCTATTAGATGGAGGTGATGTGGGATGAACTAGGTTCAAAATTCAAAGATCTTCTGAAAACGGGAAAGTCGGGAGTTATTGCTTCTCTGATTTCTGCAAGTCAAAGACTTCATGCTTATGAACTTAAGGTTGATTTATTTGTACCCTAGTATTATTTATTTTTAAAAAAAAAATTCTGCCAAAATTGTATGTTCAAATACAACTTCACGATAGTTACGTTTCCATTTCTTGTTTGACAGTGTTGTCAGACCCTTGCTACAGCAGTACATTCAAGCAATGAGTCCCCGACATGCATTGTTCCCCGGATACTTTTTCTTGACAGCTACTTCTACTGTGAAGACAAGTCTAATTGGATTTGGCCAAGTGGTGCAAAGATGTATGTGATGGGTTCTTTGATTCTACAAGGAGTTTTTCGATTTAAAAGTGTATGTACCCTTTCTCTTTCTTCTTCTAAAACCAGAGCCCCCAACTTATCATATTGGGTGTTACGATGTATAGTTGGTAGCTAGGGGTTCACTTAGCATATTGTGATGCCCATTAAAATGTCATCACTTTTCCACTGTTCATTTTCCTTCTCTCCATTTTTGATGAAATGAAATCACATCCCCATTTCCTCTTTTCTCTCTGATTAAATGTCTCTTTCCATTAATGGGATGTTTCTTTTGAACTATTCCATCTCAAGGAAATTCTACTGAGCTTGGTGATCACATTTGTGTTCATATATATATGCTCGGTAGGACATTCAGGAAACAAATTAATGCTATTATAATTGAAGCACATTCACTTAATGGGTTCTGCATTGCAGTCTTGTATTTGCTGATACTGATCTTCTGTATATTGCATTTCACTTCACAGGAATTTATACAGCCTTTTATCACAAGTATCACATCCATGAATGCTGATAATATCCTCGAAGTTGCTAAAGATCCTGGAGGTGCTCGTGTAATTGAAGCTTTTCTAAGTTCAGATGCTTCTGCTAAACTGAAGCGCCGATTGATCATGAGGTATGCTTTGTAACGTGGATTATAAACATGCATAGCTTGTAGAACTATCAGGATGTCCATATAAGGCTAGTAAGACATGGTTTAATTGGATCTTCTGTTTCAAACTTTGAAGGCTTCGTGGACATTTCGCAGAGCTTTCATTGCAATCATCTGGTTCTTTTACTGTTGAAAAGTGTTTTACTGTGGGTAACATCTCACTCAGAGAGGCCATAGTTACAGAATTGTTAACTGTGCAAAGTGAACTTTGGAATACGAGGCAAGGCCCTCATCTCATGAGGAAACTAGATGTTGATGGGTAAGCTCTTGGCTATGTTCCTTTTCAGAATTCCAGATTTGAATGTGCTCCATTGTTATTAAATATCTGTCAATCTTTTTCTCTGTTAAGTGTGAAGGAAAGCTTGTCCTTCTATTGGAAGAGTTCACCAAAGTAACCAAATAGTTGGTCATCTTTTGACCACAATTAATTGACAAAACTACAAATAATCATTGGGGTTTTGTTAGGACTTGGATTTTGCAGTGTGTAACCCTTGTGTGAATGACAGGTTTGCTGCTAGACCTGATCACTGGAGGTCCAGGCAAGAATCAAAAGAATCAATTGTCAATGAATTTTATTCTACATTTGGCTCCAGTGAAACCAAGCCGTCAAACACCAGCAACTTTCTTTCTGACAATTCTAAGAACATATCACTACCAAATAAAGTAAAGAAGATGAGAGAAGAAATTTCACATCTCGAGCCATCTCCTGCACCATTTTTGAGTACAAAAAGCTTCAAACGCAAACCAGCGAAGACAGAAGAGAGCAGCAAGAAGTTTGCAAGAACATCAAAGGTTGAGGATGTTTCTAAAGTGAAGAATAAGAAGTCAAAGGATATAGTTTCAGACGAGGGACGGACAAAGAAAGAAAAGAAACGGCACGGAAAGGATGATTTGCCGAAGTCCCCTAAGAAGTTGAAGACATGATGGTGTGGATTACTTCGCTTCTCTCTCATTTTTTGTAACTGCTATCCGGCGATGAAAAGGGGATCACACAATTGAAGAGGGGAAATACTAAACGAAACTTCAAAGAAGACAAAGCTTACCAAAAGTAGGACGAAAGTTCATAGTATGATAAACTTCTCTCTCATTTTGTTTGCTCTTAGGCTTCTGATGTTCAAATTTTGTAGTACAGTTTATAACTGAATCGGAGAATATCATGCCAGAGGAAAGTGCTTATTTGTGTTTTGTTGTTGTTACTGTTAGCTCTTGTTCAAGCTGAGGTTAAGTTATATGCTAACAGAATGATATTGGTGAGTATATAATATATGTTTAATGTACATTCAAGAAAACTTTTGATAATTATAATTGCATTAAAAAATGAACAAATTGCAAGGGAAACACATGCGAAGCTGAGATACCGTTCCACGGAGGTCTGCTTATTTTTGTTCTGTGTTACTGTAATTCCTCTCCTAGAGACATGTGATTGTGAAGCACGGGACCCTCCGTGCAACCTGCGCATAAGGGCTCTTCCCGATTGACTGCAAATCTTTGAGGGCACGTGCAGTTGAACCCGTGTTTGATGCTCCGGATGTCAGCGGACGAGCTTCTACTGTTGCTCCATTAGGCCCTGCTGATAGTAGTATAATGCAAAGTGCAAGAGCCAGAACAACCAGAATCTTACACCAGACCTTCATATTGCCTCTGCGGTCGTATGGATTCTGCTTCGTGAGCACAGATTATGAACTTTATTGTGTGTAGTACTAGTCCTTTATTTATACCTTAAGGAAAAACAGCATCAAACGTAACACATGAGCCCACTAGAATGATGTACTAAAAACTATGTCCAAACTGTACATGTTCACATACTCTTTGTTAATGTCATTTTCGGAACCTGAAAACTTCAACGGTTTGTATGACAATATTGTTATTGCGTATTATGACTAGGCAGTTTTGGACGTATCAATTTGATAACGTGAATTGACAGCTGCTGGGAAGCTTATTGTAATCTTTCGGATGAACAAGAAGTTCAAATTAATGTCTAAATCTGTTGGCTCTTTGAGCTCTGCATAACTATTTTATCAAACCAAGCTCTCACTTCTTTTGTTCTGCTCATTAAAAATTCCATTAGATTAAGAGTTGTAGTGCTGGTTGTTTTTGCTCCCATCTATGGACTTAAGTCTTACATGTGCAACCAGAAAATTTGTTCTGCACTTCCGCTTTCAGCTATCTTTTGAAGAACTTGTAGCTTACTTTATAACTCAGTTAGAGAATCTATGAGTTGACCGGAAAGTTCTTGGTTCTGTTTGTTATGTCTTCTGTTCAAGTTGATATTATTAAGGTACAAGCCTTCTGTAACAGTGAAAATATTCTGCAATGTCTTTGCATATCAAGAGGGTTTAACTTATAATAAACGCTTGAAAGCCGAGCTGACATCTTTAGATAGCTAAACTGTAATTCATTAAAAAAAGTTACCAATACAAGTAGCATGGGAAGTGAGGTACAACTCTAAAACTGTAAAATTGTCTAGGAAGTAAGTAGAGAAAACAAGATAATATCGATAACTGCTTAGTTTGGTTCGCTACTTCCTCTCCTAGCCAGCTTCTCGAGTAGGGAGATGTAGTGGATACGTGTACCATGTAAAGGACAAGCCAACTTGCTTATAAGGGTTCTTACTGGCAGCTTCCTGCAAATCTATAAGGGCTTGTGCAATTAAGCCCTGTTTGATGTACTGGTATTTGGTGAACGGGCATCTGCTGTTGCTCTATTATGCCTTGCAGATCATATAATGCAGAGTGCAAAAGCCAGAACAGTCAGAACTCTACACCAGGTCTTCATATTCCCAAACCAAAGAAGAGAGTTATGAAGTTTATGAAGTGCAGACCTTGATTTATAATATCAGTTTGGTACTATTGGAATAATTTGCTAAAACCGCTGTGCAACTCTGAGCTGTATATGTTTACAGATTGACATTGCTGAGTGTATACATGCAAGAAAGCTATATAATTAGATTTATTTTCATAAGCTGAAATGAGAATCTTATAAAAACTGAAATTGCATTACAAATTGTACTAATTGGAAGGGAAACACATGCGGAGCGTGATACCAGCTCTACGATTTAATCACTCGAAACTAGACAATGTCAATATCTGCTTATCTTGGTTCTGTAACATATTCTTTCTTCTCCTAGTCCTAGAGACCAGGACCCTCCGTGCAACCTGCTCATAAGGGTTCTTTCCTGTCGCCTGCAAGTTTCTGAGGTCATTTATAGTTGAAGCAATGTTTGATGCTCCGGTTGTCATCAAAGGAGCTTCTACTGTTGCTCCATTATGCCCAGCTGATAGATGCAAAAAGCGAGAGCCAGAACAACCAGAATTTTACACCAATCCCTTATTGCCTCCATGGTCGTATGAATCCGCATAGCGAATGCAGATTATGAACTTTATGGCTTTGATGTGTAGTACTTGATTTATGCCTAAGAAAGGAATAAAGAGAATCGAATATATTTTGGGTCCATTGCAATCATATACTAAACTCTATCTAACTGTGAACTGTACATATGCTCACACTCCTTGTTAGTATCATTTATGGGGAGCTGAAACTATAGCGTTAGTATCATATAGTTAACTGCCTATAATTGACTGGACAGTTTTTAAATCTTAATGATTTACTAGCATTAATTGATAGCTTTGGGGAAGCACTGTATGAACATGAAGTTGGAATGTCTAAAATCTGTTGGCTGCTTGAGCTCTGCATAGCTATTGTATCAAACCACTCAAAGCTGGCACTTCATGTGTGGTGCTCTTTCGGAAATTTTTTGGATCTTATTGAAGCACTGTGTATTCTTTTTAGATTAAGAGTTGTACGGGTTGTTTTTGCTCTTCATCTAGTGGGACTCATCACTTACGTGCACCCGGATATATATGTCCTTCTATTTATATAATTCATATCCCCACTTGGACCCAAAATGACAACCAAAATCCTACACCACATTTCATATCGCCTCTGTATATGCCCTTCTCTTTAACAAGAAGGTTGCAAAACTGTACCTGCATAACAAATTGTTAGGAAGGAATGACAAACAAATCAAGCTAATTTGTTTTTGCATTTCCTCTGGCAGCCATCTTTTGCAATTTGTAGCAAATTTTACAACCGAACAGTTCATATTCTACATTAAAGTTCATAGTTCTGTTCTGTTGTTTGTCTCGTTGTTCAAGTTGATGTTGTTAGTATAGGCCTGCTATAATAGAATGACATTGTTCTTTTCATACATTCAAGGAATTACTTACGAAGAAATTTACTTTCCAAGCCAAGTGGACATCTTTAGCTTTGCAAAACTGTAATTGCATTACAAATGGTACCAAAGCAAGATGTAGCTCTAAATTGCAAAATACTTCAATGTCTTGAAGTACTTATTCTGGTTCACTGTATCGGCTCCAAGCCAGCTTATGGGGGATTTGATGGATATTTGTTAACTGGCAAACCTTAAGGACCAGCCGCCCTGCTTATAAGGTTGTCCTGGCTGCCTGAAAATCTTTGAGGGCTTGTGCAGAAAAAGCCGTGTTTGATGCACGGGGAAGTTAGTGAACGGGCATGTACAGTTGCTCCATTAGGCCCAGCAAGTGCAATAGCCAGAAATGTTACAACTCTACACCAGGTCTTCATATCCGAAAACAAAAGAAGATGAGTATGAACTTTATGAGGTGCAGTCCTTAATTTATACCTAAATTTGTGTTGGAAAACCAGTGAAAAAAGAGAATCAAATATCGGTTTGATCGTATGGAATCATTTGCTAAAAACGCTGGGCAACTCTGAGCAGTGCATGTGCTTAAACTCTTGTTAACGTTGCTTTGGGAAGGTAAAACCATCAGGGGTTGGTTTGCAACTGTTGTTAATTCTGTATTAATGACTAGGCCAATTTGGATCTTATCTGTATGTGGAGTCTACAGCTGTTTGGGACTATTTCAGCAACTTCCCTATAAATTTCGGACAAATTTGACTGAGATATATAGAGAACCATGCATGCCAGTAACCCGAGAAAATAAGGTGCGTGGTTAACACATTAAAATAGGATATGTTGTCAAGTCTACATATCGTGTGTTGTTTCTGCTCTCTATATCATTATTTGAATTGATTACCACAACTTGAAACCAAGCTTATTCAAACTGATTAAAATTTCTGTGAAAATGCCTCAGCATCTTGTGCTTGACTATTGGGGACTCACTCACACCGGGAGTCCTAGATCAACCAAAATTGCTGTTTGAAAACTAGCAGAATCAAATAAAAAATTGGTGACATTGGTTGGAATCATGAGCTAAAACTCTGTGCCGTACATGTGCTTAAACTCTTTGTTAATGTTTTGGGAAGTTAAAAGGGTCAGTATCATTTGGGTACTTACGTATCACTGACTAGGCAGTTTAACCTATCTTTGGTAACTGGAGTTAATTAACAGCTGCTGGGACTGTTATATTTGGAATCAATGAAGTTTGAAAGTCTTAATCTATAGGCTCCTTGAGCACTACATACCTGGCATTGGACCAAACCACTCAAAGATGGTTCTTCTTTTTTTGTGCTCTTTCCGGAATTTCTTGGATCTTGTGGAACTCTCTATATTCTTTTTAGATCATAAGTTGTAGTGCCTGCTTTTGCTCCCCATCTGGGGGGACTTTATGCGCAATCGGATACAGCCCAATCTCCTTAAAACCCAATGTATTCTTTCTCATCTACCCTTGAAGCGTGATTAAATTTTACTTTGGTACTACTTCACATTGAAAGATCGCCATGTTTTGCATTTGGTCCCAAGGCGACGACAATGAAGCATTCACAAAATCGACCAGCATTGTTGGAGAAGTGGTTAAGCCAAGTTTGATCAATTGTGTGAAGCGCATAGTCATGAATTAGAAGAAAAATAGATCAGATTTCAATTCATCCAATGCAACTAAAAAATGGTGTAGAAAGAAAACTTTGATTGAGTAAAACTAAGTTTTGTGAAGAGATGTTGGAGAACGGTTAGCAGCTAAGCTAACTAATGCCTATTACAACTTTTAACTAATATGCTGGTGCAAAAATGAGGCAATCATTTGCAAATATTAAGTCCGAGATAAGAATTCCATCCAATGTACGACTTGGAAGTATCAACCAAAGCACAAAGATATCTGAAATTATTCCGTATGTACCATTCAAGAAGACTACAAATTTACACTCAAACCTTGGGTTCATCTAACAAAACCTAAGGCACCAAAATTGTAACTGCAAAACAAATGGTCCACTATGCGAAACAAATTAAACTAGCTAGAGAGATTGTGACATGCTGTTATGGTTCTGTACTTGCTCTACCTGCCACAACTTTTGGAGGATCAAACCTGGAAAAACAAAACATAGCAATGATTGAGGTTAATCATCGGCCGAAATCTTCAAAAATTATGATGAAACATCTTAAAGTAGCAGTATTAGCATAGGAGAAGTGGTTACTTTACTTGTTCTGTATGGGATTGGAAATGCTTGGTGGAATCCTTCTAAAGCTTGAGCCAACTTGCTTTCTTGGGTTCTTCTTGTTTGCCTCCAAATCCTTGATTTCTTGTGATGAAGCTGTTTTTGAAGAAGCTACTTTAAAAGACGTTTCTTCTAAAGAGGCTGCTTTTGCAAAGGCAAAATTTAATGGACGAGCTCCTGCTGTTAGTACTCCATTAGGCCATGCTGACAGCATGGAAATTGCAAGAGCAAAAGCAGCAAGAATTCTCAGGCAAGTAGTCTTCATATTTTCTGCTTAAGATTGTGAGATATTTGATGGTTTAGTGTTTGATTTATATACCAAAATTTATGTCTTGTGAAAAAATTGGTAAAAATCCCAATTGGGATCTGATATCAGTGGGATCATGTGCTTCAAAGTTTGACTGCTGTATCTGTATGCAGAAACTCTGACGTGCAGATTTTAGTGAAAAGGATGGTGTTTGCATTCTTCTTGTTGTGATTGAGATCATGTGATGAGGCACGTGATTTTAATATTAATAGTAATGATGTTTTGGGAAGCTAAAAGCGGTTGTCTAATATAATGTTGGAAAGTGATTATGCAGAGTTTGGATCTTGAAGAATATGATAATTTAAGGTGGAGAAAACATGTGTTTCTGAGTCAAGTGAACCGAACACAGAGGAGTTTGATTTTGAAGGGTCTCCATCTGCGCCTTGATGGCACAAAGAGTACAAACAAGAAAAGCTGCTGGCACCGCTTTTGTACTCTTTAGAGAAACTCTTGGATCTTGTGGCACTTTTCTTTTGCAAGCCTAGTCTTTAAAGTTCTACATTGCAACAACGTATGAAATAAGTCAATTGTTCTAACGTTTAAACGTGAATAGTGTAAAATTATAACAGCGGCTTGATCCACTTCAAATTGGAAACAATGTTGCACATTCGAGTGCTTCCCTCTAAACACAAACTCCAAGGAACAATAATTCCTGCCCAGAACTTCTTTTGATCTTCACTGGTAGAGTATATACCTCCATCTCAATCCTTTCTACTCATAGTAGACGAAGTTTATCTTTAATTATTAACTCAAGAAATGCAACTTCGCCACATTTACTTGATAATATTGAGATCAATTAACCATTTGATATATAATCTTAACTACATTCTATTGGAGAATAAGGGCCCGTTTGATATTGTGTTGAAAGTTGACTGTTTTTGAATGTTTGTAGTGGAAGAAAGTTATTGGATATCGTTTGAATCTGATCGACAGCAACAAGAATTGGTGTAATTTGGGGTATTATACTTCTGGGAAAGATGAATGTCAGAGATTTTGGAGCAATTTTCCCGCAACTTCCCTCCCTCAGATTTGTTTTTCTCCCGCCCAGATTTGTATGGGTTTTTACTGGGGTAAATTAGCTTAATTTATTATTTAATGTATAAATTGTACAGCTTCAATTACTGTGAGCCCCAATATTTTTGGGTTGCCAAAGTAAACTGAGACTGAAATAGAGTGGCAGAAGGAAAATTGAGACAATTGCAGTTACATGAAGCAAATTGAGACTGAAATAGAGTGGCAGAAGGCATTTGGATAAATGAGTGTAATTTTATTTCATTTCATGTAGGACACGCTGGGCATTTACAAAATTCTTAATGAAACTCTTTTTTTTTTTTTTTTCTTCAAGTTGAGCCTACTCCCAACATTTTAATTTACAAAAACGAACCCTAAAACCAGCCGACCTCCATCCTCATCTCATCAGCCGATCCATATCTGTGCTCGGCGAACGCAACCCAGAAGAGATCAGACCTTGCCGTCGCCGAACGACCAAACCCATTTTTGTGCTCGTTGAATGCAACCCAGAGGAGGTCAGAACTTGGCGTCGTCACTCATGAACCTGATTCCTGAAGGTAAATATGATTTTCGTACTGCTCTAGTTAATGCTGTATTTCCATTGCTCCTGATTTGAGATAAGCATCACCACGAAAGGAGATGACAGGGTTGTCTTTTGATGGGGTTGTTAGTTCTTGATAATTCTGACAGGGTTGTTTGTTGATGGATGTAATAGGTTGATAGGGTTATCAGATGCATCAAAATCATCGTAAGTAAATCTAAAAATATGCAAAACTGGTCCGACTTTTCAATTTGTGACCTTCATATCTGCTTTCAAATTCGGAGTATGTGAATAGGCTGTAGGAAAGTAATAGGGTGTAGGAGTGAATGTTTGAAAATTTTACAAATGATACTGATATGAATTTACAATGATGCTGATATGCTGAGGAAAATAATCTGTAAAGAGGTTTGAGAGAAGCGATTGGTTAGTGTTTTTCTTTAAGAGGTTTGAGAGTGTACAGAACAAAGAAAAAGACAGTGTCGAAAACAGGGAAGTCAAATTCGTATCGTACGGAGAGAGGTGTTTTGTTGGGTGGAGTGTCGTGTATTTATACGGCAAAGCTCAAGTTGTTTTTTTTTCCTTCACTTTTGATGATGATATAAAACTGAGATTGGTTAGTGTTCGTCAAGTCAATTTTTTTTGGTGGAATCTATTCAAAGGCTTGCCAAAGTAGATGGTGAAGAACCAAAGAAAGTTTTGGTATCTGTACTTGTGGAGTGTTATAAACCCTTTCCTTAGGATTCTTGATCATCATATTAATAAACTTCTTTTGGAACTGCATACGTTTTGAGTTTTAACCACTCGTTCTTGTGTTTAAGTTAATATATACAGTTTTTGTGTGTAAGTTTGATGCATCTGATAATTTGTTAAGTGGGTATTGCTGAAGCTTTATGGTAAAAGTTTAGTGCCTTTCATATGTCTATCTGTTGATTGAGCAATGCGTTCTGTGATTGGTAATGAAGCATTGTATATGCTATTCTCCAGTAACTTACTAGTAAAGCCTTGCTGTGTTTGTTCACATTGATAATTCATGAAGCATTGGTAATTCATAAGATTAATTGTTGACATTTTTGTTTGCAAAATGCAGAAAAACAAGGATTATGCAAAGTTCCAAACTTCGGGAATTAGTCTAGAGATGGAAGAGAAGTATGATCTTATGTTTTCGAACACCCTAGCCACTGGTAGGTATGCATGGGCTCCTTCATCTGGTGTACTTCCAGTTGAAATTGCGGATGAGGAGGATGCACCTGAAGGTTATGGTGATACGGATTCAGTGCCTCTTGAAACCACTGAAGCTCCAATAAATGTTGGAGAAAGAGGAAAAATGAGAACTAGTCAAGGAAAAGGGGAAGGGAAGAAAGGTAAAGTGAGTTGTGAGGAGAAATTAAGCAATCAAATTGACAGACTAATTGAAGTGGTTGAGAGTCGAGCATCTCAAGGCAGTAGAGGGGTACAAGGAACTAGTATTGGTGAAGTGATGAAAGATGTTGCAAATTTACCGGGAATGGTGCGTGGTAGCGAGTTGTGGTGGTTCACATCTTCATTATTTATAGTTAAAGAGAAGCGAGAGATGTATCTTGCTATGGAAGATTCTGACTTGAAGTTTGATTTTATTAAGTATGAGTTTTATCATAAGTAGAAATAAGCTAGGTATGGGTTGTGTTATGCTCTTTTGTTGTATGACTGTTTAAATAAGCTCTTTGACATTCGCAGATTGTTATATTTAAGGATCATTTGAATGTTTTGTTTCAATTAAAGGTGGAAGAATGTTTAAATAATTTCATTAACAGTTTTTGTTAGATTATGGATAATTGAGATGACGAAGAAGAGATCAACCAAATTAGAGTTCTTACTGCTCGTCTTATTGAACTTTATTATATGAAATATATTCATAAAACACTTTGTTTGATTGACTCGCACACATGCTACATTTGGTTGACCCAAGTACTAGAATGAAATGAAACTTGCGCATATAATATGTTTAGGATGAACACAAATGTCTTTCTTTCATTATGTGATGAGTTGCAAAATACGTATGGGTTAAAGAATTATAGGAATATGTGTGTTGATGAGATGTTGGGAATGTTTTTGTTCACCTTGGGCCATGGAGGTGGAAATAGGTTGACAGCTGATCGCTTTCAACATTCCGGCGAGACAGTGAGTAGATATTTTAGTGTCCTGTTAGATGTCGTATGTCATCTGCCTGTGGATGTCATTAAACCTTTGGATAATGAGTTTAACAGCACTCCCGGTGAGATTGAAAGAGATTCAAGATATATGACTCATTTTAAGGTAACTATAACTAATATAGTTTTTCATTATCATTAAATTACCATGTAATTCATATTTAATTTCAAATTTGCCTTGTTATATTTTATAAGATTGTATTGGTGCTATAGATGGTGTTCATGTGCAAGCTACAATATTTCCTTTAGATCAAATACCTTATATTGGTAGGAAGGGGATACGAACTCAAAATGTAATGGCCGCTTGCAATTTCGATATGCAATTTATATTTGCATGTGTATGATGGGAAGGCACTGTCGATGATGCAAGGATAATTTAATCGGTCTTACAAAATGAAACAATGAATTTTCCTACACCTCCAACTGGTAAATTATAGTCAGGGAAAGAAAATTATTTATATAACTTAAGCTGTTACATTTCCAATAAAATCATAATCAACCTTATATAATTTTTTTATTCAGGAAAATATTACTTAGTGTATGTTGGATTCCAGCAAATGAGAGGGTACTTAGGACCATATAAAGGCGAGAGATATTATCTTCCGGAATTTCGTAGAAGTGTTCAACCAACATGTTACAAATAGGTATTCAATCATGCGCACTCTTCTCTTAGAAGTGTTATTGAACGCACATTTGGAATATGGAAAAAAAGATGTAGTATTTTACGTGACATGCCTAATTATCTATTTGTGAAAACAAGTGAAAATTATTATTGCAACAATGGCACTCCCTAATTATATAAGAAGACATGGTGATCGTCATTTTGATGAAATTGAAGATGAGAATGACATTTAAGGTGAATAAAATGAGAGGGAGGTTGATGCCCAACAAGAAGATAGTCAAGGTGCACAAGAAATTGAGGCTTTGAGAAATAACATTGCCGCAAGTTTAATGAGTTCTGTAACATAGGAAATTTGTATGATTATGTATTTCAAAATATTTCTATGATTATGTATTTCAATTTTTCTTGTTGGCAATATTATGACAATTTTATTAGAATAGTTATTCAAGAATATGTCTGTTTTAGTCATTATATACATCTCACAGCACTTTCCTAAAAATGTTTAGCAAACACTGAAAATTGATTATTGTGATCCAAAGCAGCTTTGACAGAATGTTTACCAAATGCCAAATTGATTATCCCGAAAGCTGATTTCGCGAAAGCACAACAATGTCAAACTAGCACTAAGTGTCTGACATCAAAAAAGTAATAAGAAGATAAAAGTTTATATGTGCGATGGTCTATCACTAATATTACCTAAAGCCCCACATACGGCAGATGCTAAAGTTAGAAGCAATATCGATAATGTTAGATGTGGGTTACGTTGGGCCAGAAAGTTTAACACATTCAAATTACTTAGTTACAAAGCGATGGTACCGAGACTGGTTTCAAATTACTTAGTGTGGTTTTGTTTAGTAATAGGGTTATATATATATAAAAGAGGTTCAAAGGACATACCATTTTCAAAAACACATTTCTTGGCCATTGAATCGGCAACTTTTTGTAGGACCCATTGATAATGGATTCAATCTAACGGTCAAGAAAGGGTGTTTTGAAAATAGTGTGTTATATATAAAAAAATAAGGAGAGGAACACAGCCCTTAACCTATATATATATATATATATATATATATATATATATATATATCATATATATATATATATATATATATATATACTATAGCAAGTTAAAAATTTAGACAGACTGAAAATCTGAACTGGACCGAAGAAAAAACCCTTTCTTCCATGTATGTGGGAAGCTTCTTCTTGTACTTGTAATTTTGTTTTGACTCTCTTCAAAAGAAGATAAAACACTTAAATTGGTTTTTCTGAATTCAGAGGAGTTATTTACAAGAAAGTAGAAACCAACCAACCAAAAAAGCAAACGCGTCCCATGTCGACGGGGTTCGTTTACAGAAATACCCCTCAAAAGCAGCCCACCTCCATTTGCAAAGCCAGCATCCAGCGGTCAAAATAGTCATTTGCCCCGAACCGGGATGAGGTGTGGTCCTATATATCCTGTGAAAAAGAAAGGGGTGGGTGTGGCGACTGCTGACTCAACAATTAACGCCCCGAAATAAAAGCATCGTTATAAATTGGAAACCCGCAGAGGAGACGACGTCGTTTAAACAGCTTTCAGCTGCAATTTCGCAGAGAAATCAGCCCTCAATTCGTCTTCGTCGATGTGCGATCGAGCGCTCTTGCTTATCCCCCAAACGCCGATCTCCTCAGGTTTTGCCCCAAGTTTCAGTCTTTTTCCAGTTCCGATCTGTATCTGATTTTCAATTTTTGATGTAATTTTTTTTCTGTTTGGTTTCAATTCATTGATTAAAGTTTGGTGTTTCACATTAGGGATTTTGGAGTGGGGTGGTTGTTGATTGTGGGTGTAATTTGATGAAAAGAGAGTGATTGGGTGAAATTGATTGCAATTGAAAATTGGGGTCGGGGTTATTTTATTTCGGTTGTTGGTTTTTGCTAAAACCCTAAATGGCATTTGAATGGTGAATTGGATTGATTGGTGCTCAAGCTGAAATTAAGTGCTATTTTGTTTGAGAAATGGTTCAATTTAATGCATTGTGACTTTGGTGTGTGGTATTCTTTAGTTTATAGGAATCTAATGTTGTGTGTTGATTTTATTTTGTGTTTATCAGGGAATTGGTAGTAGCATTTGGACCTGAAGGAGGTTAAGTATCGAATAAGGACTTTATTTGCTACATATTTGGTGAGATGGCGGAGAAATCGTGTATCAAGCGGCTTCAGAAGGAATATAGAGCACTCTGCAAAGTATGACTCCTTTTGTTATAGTCGGTTGATATTGTTGTTTGCATCGGGGTAGCATTTTTTGGTATGTTTCATATGTACTTAGTGGTTAATCTGGCTTGTTTGGTAAGTCTGATATTTGAGTGTTTCATTGCATTATCAGCATACGGTTTTGTTATTGTTCGTTCTTGTGAAAGATTATGTGTAGGTTGCATTCAGAACTGGGAAAGTACATCTCTCCATGGTTTCCTTTACATTAGTTTCTGAGTTGTCCTATCTCATGCATTTGTAATTCTCTTGCTGTTCGTTGCAGTGCATGCATTTTTGTAAAGATCTATTATTTGTTCTATTTATAAATTTAGCAAACACCTTGCATCGGTGTAAGATGTGATTTTGCCTTTTGCTATCTTGGTGCTAATAGCGTTATCTGTTGATGTGCAGGAACCAGTTCCTCATATTGTGGCACGCCCTTCCCCAAATGATATTCTTGAGTGGCGTAAGTTTGTTCGACTTCATTTAGATTTGAGCAGAATGCTTCTCAGTGTATCGTGTCAATTCAAAAACACTTTCTCTGAGACATTGAGTTTCCAGTGCCATTTTGGCTCTCTTTATGCAAGCAAGAAGTAGTACTTGTGCTTGACTATTTTCTGGTATCTGATGGATAAAGAATGCGGATTTCAAATGTGCTCATATGCACTTACAAAGTTGATCAAAATATAGGCTATAACACAAGTTTGCAAAATAAGTTAAGGAATTGTTAATATTGAGCAGGTTTTTTTCAGATTGCTTGCTCTTAAATCCAATTTGTTTAGCTTCAAATTTGACACGAGGTTGACATAGTTATATTCATTGTCTATGTCGGACCTTTATGTACTAATTCCTCCTTTGTAGAGCCTGTTTTATGTACGCATTGTACAATGGAAAATTTCAAAACTATTACTCGAGATTTGAATGTGGTTGCACATAAACCCCTTTGTTGGCTCCCTCAGTCAAAGCTGACAGGCTACATCAGTTTAAGAATTCAAAACAAAGAAAACAAAACAGCTAGCAACAATAACCAAATTGAGTCTGGTCCTCTTAGTCATGCCAACTAATATCACAAGTCGGTTGATGTGCCACTGCTCACATTCGTGTTGTCATGTTTGAAAAAGTTCGGAATCTAAAGTGGAATCCACTAAACCTTTCTTTTGGGTGTGGTTGATCTTACTTTCTACCCATGTTTCTATCTGATATTTGTAACTCATGTGAGTCTGGTCTGGAATGTTTCTGATTATCCTTTATCTCTGATGCTCCAGACTACGTGTTGGAAGGAAGTGAAGGAACACCTTTTGCTGGTTTGTCTATCTGTCCTTACTCTTTTTTTTTTCCTTTTTCTTTTTTCTGTATTTGATGTCTGATTTTCTGTACTACACACCAAAGTAGTCTTATGTTGCATCTGCTTTTATATAATGGTTTGAGATTCATGCTTCTCCATTTTTTATATTTTCTCTGCTCATTTTAGGGGGATTTTACTATGGAAAGATCAAGTTTCCTCCAGAATATCCATTTAAACCACCAGGAATCAGGTATCTAATTTTTGAATGCCAAACTTATCCTGAAAAGATAGATTCGAACGTTTGGTAGAATTACTTTATTTCCGATCATGCCGTTGTTTTTGTGCACATTTACTTGGTTGATTCTGATTTGTCTTCGCACTTTTTGTCCTGTACGTAGCATGACTACTCCCAATGGAAGATTTATGACTCAGAAGAAAATTTGTTTGTCTATGAGTGATTGTAAGTTGCATAGAATACCTCTGAAGAGAATGTTCTTTTGTGTTTCTCTTTTTGCATAATTGATTTTGTGTGTACTTGTTTATTTGCAGTCCATCCTGAAAGTTGGAATCCAATGTGGTCTGTGTCAAGGTTAGACACATCCGGGCTTAATACTAACTTTGTATTTTTTCTTTGTTAGCAAGCTGGAATCTTTTGTAGAATGCTTGTAGTACGTTGTAATTCCTCTAACGTCTCGTCTTTACAAATGCAGCATACTTACGGGGCTTCTTTCATTTATGGTGAGTTCATGGCTCGTTGCTATTCGAGTTTCCTTTTGCGTAGTTTTATTTGCCAATGTTGTCCTTTTCCCTTGTCGGGAAATTGATTTTATGTTCTATGGAATGTCACATCTTGTGATGGAAGCATATCTCTAAGGTTATGGTTTCTCCCTTTTCATGCAGATGGACACTAGTCCTACTACTGGCAGTGTGAATACTACTACTGCTGAGAAACAAAGATTGGCAAAGACTTCTCTTGCATTTAACGCTAAGAAGTAAGTCAACATTTTGTTTTATATTCTGTATTCTGGGATGATACTCGACTGGAATCTCAAAATAAAATTACATTGTGAGTGGAATACTTACATTAGATTTCATTATGATGTTCCCAAGGGGGGCCACCAGATTTTCTCAAGTATTTAATATCTTTCAGACACCCAGCCCCTTCTTTCCCATCCATGGTGTTGTTGGGAACCCTAGTATGGGCTTCTCATTTGTGATTTTCAGGTCTTTTATGTCAGTTTCAATCTAAATGTACTGTCTGACAATTTCTATCTAAAACAGTGCAACATTCCGGAAAATGTTTCCCGAGTATGTGGAGAAGTTTAACCAGCAGCAGCAGCTTTCCGAGCGGCCTGTTCCAGAGCAGGCATCGCCTGAACAATCTCAAGAAAATTCCAAGCCCTTGTTGGAGAAGGTTGATTCTACAGCAGGCGGTATGAAAAAAGTAGATTTGTTAAAGGAGGCGGAAAAACACAAAAAGCAGTCTTATCCGCCCTGGTTGATGGTATTGCTCATTTCCATCTTCGGCGTTGTAATGGCGCTGCCTCTACTTCAACTTTAATGTGTTACAACCCAAGTAGAAAATTTACTAGGGTCCCTGGACATAAAAGCTTTTGCGAGGACTTGGTCCAAATACTCCTTAGGTTTCTATCTTGTATCTAATATAATTTTGTATAGGAGGTTGATACTAAGGTCAGTTGAATCCCTTGGCTGATGTTTTTTTCCTTCTCTGTCAAATGTTTGGTCGTTGTTTTTCGATGTTCAAACATGGCATGCTTGTGATGTTATTTAAACTTTAGTCGAGTTTCTGTTTATAACTTTGGTTGGGACCACAAATGTCAATGTGGCTCTGATCAATCTTCTAATGCGATTTCTGTTTTCGATTTCCAGAGAAGAGAATTATATCCTATTTGTGGCAGGCTTTCATTGAATAACAGAACAGAACCCTGCAAATTGGTGTTTTCTTATGAAGAGCTAATTCTTTTCAAGTCTCAAATTACCGACCGTTACATATACTTCCCACAATTTGCACTAGACTTCTTTCTACTCCCGTATTTCCTTTGTCTTTTGCATCTTACAATTAAGGTTGAGAAGAACTGAACAAACAGAACAACCCAAGATTTCAACAAAAGATGCTGACTTTGACTTTGACTAAAGTTTTGGAACTTTGCTTGCATGAAAGCTAAAACCCACAAAACACACAAACTATGGTTCCCATGATTCATGAAAGATGTTAGCACTATAAACAACAACAAATGGCTTAATCCCTACAAGGTAGGTTTGTTTCCCTTTTTTTTTTCCTTTCTTTTTTTTTCATTTTCATATTAGCTAAGCTGTCTACTCAACTGAAGCAAGTTTCTTTTCTTCTGCTCTCTTTATTAATTTTGTTTGTAATAAACGACAATACTCTTCATCTATTAGTTTAGTTTAGTTTAGTTTAGTTTTGTGGACAATTAGCACTGAAGCTAGCTCCTTGCTGCACGCCAGAAATGGAGGAAGAGAGCACTTACCTTTTCCCTCCTAAACTTTCACCGAAGAAATACTCAAAACTCCCCGAAACATACGCCGCGTTTGTCGTGTGTCCCAGTTCCCCTGACAAAAGGTATCTTTCTACCCCTTTCCGTTCTTTTTTTCCCATTCATTTTCTTTGGTGGGGTTGCTTATAATTGCAACACAGGACCATAGAAGTAGTGTAAAAGCCATTAAAACAGTAATTAATGTTTGATTACTGTTACCAACTTACATTGTCTTAATCGATAATACCTTTGATTTTGGAGTGCTTAATACGTCTGCATTATCAAGTCAGTTGTTTTAAGTAATCCTGCTCATGTGGTGTGTAACTTTTGGTTCATTTTGATTGTTTGTTGTTAACTGAATGGAAAAGCCTAATACTGCATTTTCAACTACCACCTAGAGGATTAGGCGAGCAGTACTACACATAAGGACCCGTTCGGGCTACCTAACCTAGCTTGTAAGTAGAATCGTCCGGGACCACTATAAGGATCTCAATTCAGTTAGAGAGGTTTCTGCTTGATTGGTCTTCTTCATCTGAAGGAAGTAGGGACAGATGAGAGTTTCTTTTCATTTCATGGTCTTTATATCTCAGAATTTGCAGATGATATCTGCTAGATTATCCATACTTTCTCTTTTGTTCAGGAAACTATGGAGAAATCTCCAGTCCATCCAAAATATCAGATGGAGCATGATGGCAATGGATTTGATCCCCAAGCTGACTTTTACCAGGTTGGAATATGACTCTATGAATATAAACTTGTCTTCATATGTAATTGGAAATGTTGAAAAGATTATGATGTTTGAATTTATGACATGAAACTACTTTAATTTGTGTTGCTACTTTGATCAGTTTTTAAAAGAAGCAAAGCACTGTGCTGTAGAAGCAGACTTCCAGACATCATTAGGCTATTCAGAAGAAGGAGAAAGAGGAAGATTGGGACAAGAGAAGAAAAAGAAATCATGGAAAAAATTCATTTTTCCATGGTTGAAAGGAGAGAAAGTGAACAAAAATAGTGCAAAACCAGCTACCATGTCTCATGTTTCTGGCACAAGGAGGGCGAATGTATCCGGTCCAGTGTATAGCGCCGGCAAGGGTGCCGATGGAAGGAGCTGTCGTCCACTGTCAGGGCCTATTACCGGTATTTTCAACCCCACAAAGAGAGCAGAGAATGCAAGACCCTATATGTGTCTTCATAAGGATGACAGCCCTCAAGTTGTTCAAACCTATGGGCCGGTTTATCTAGTGACATAGAGTATCATGAAAAAGTTGCCAATACACAATTGAATCTCAAATGTTCAGCGCTATGGAGGATGTTGAACTGATTCACAGAATTTTGGTAGTAAGTTTTGGTGGCATATATGGACACGAAAGTCTAGTGTGTCACTGTTTTGCTGGGGCACTACCAACTCACACGGGCTGTGATAGGAATGCAGATCGATCTCAGATTGAAACAACTTGATTATTAAGGCATCTTGGTTTGATTTGAACCATCAAAGCCTGGAAAGAAGCTACAGATAGATTGTTCTTTAGGTGTTAAGTCATGTGTTTTCGTTGTTTGTATGCTGTAAAACAGAAATTTGAATCAGCCAGGTCGATAGCTTTTGATAGGTTTTTCTTATATGTTTGTTTGACAGTAATCAAAAGAAGCAATTTATGAAGTACTCGGTGTGAAGCAAAAACCTATGTGCCCTTGATTATCCATAAGGCAAATATTAAAATTCGGCTGGACAGAATTTTTGATGTTATCAATCGTCAACTGCATCCTCAAGATTTTTACCTTCATGTTTCATGCTGAGCAGTTGAATTGTTGTTTGCAGCTTGATGAAGCCTCAAACAACAATTTGTATCTTCTTGCCTTTATGGGATAGAGACACGGTTTTGGATATTGAGGACCATTTTTAATAGCAAATAATATTGCTTACTCCTCATACATGGACATTTTTAATAGCAAAAAAAATATTGCTTACTCTTCATACATGTGCAGGTGTTATTTGGTTAGTTAGTTGGTAGCTTTTGAATGAAAATGTCATTTTAATAGATTATAATTTTAGGTACACCAAGCATTAACAAACTCACTTTGTGTGGACCAGAACCCTTTCTTTTCTAGCATTGGTTTGGTGACTCAGGAATTGATAGCTTCCAAGAGGAAAATTGCCAAAGAGGAAAAATTGATTAAGCTTCCTGCAATGCCAAACATCAAATCAGATGCACCTGCCAAGATGGAGGCCAAAGATTTTGATTTATAGTAGGCAGGATTAGCCAATGAGGAAAGTCACTTTCTTGTACATCTCCATGCATGGGTAAGTACTAAGTCCCTTGCGTAAATCAAAGAAGTATAGTTTGCTAACAAAACAATACAAAACTGGGAACTTTGGTTCATTCCATTTCATTGCCTTCACCATACAAGGGTTGAGTATCAAACTCATAATTAAGGCAGACTGTCTGCACTTTGCTTACACAATATACATTCAGTTCAAACAATTGTTTGAATTCTGATTTAAAGTAAGAGATGTCAAGCCACATTTTGCTTGATTATCTCTCCAAGAATGAAAGAAGACTAAGAAAATTAAGTACACATGGAGATATGTATGCTTTTTTCATCTCCACAAGAACCTAAACCAATTCTCAGGGATGCATGATTACACATCAAAGCACCAGAACCAGAACCTCACAAACAATTTCCCATTGGTTATGGAACGCACGATTGACTATTTTGGAGCGTCAATAACAATTCCCGTCATCAATTATGTGCATACATCTAAAAGCAATCTGCTTTTCCTAACTCTGCGCTCCCCTCCCTCCTTGTTCAACATCAACAGAGCTAGTAGGACTACATGGGCTTATCCTTCTGTCCCTGCTCAGCAGCCTCTTGAGTGACCTCAGCCGCGTCGTCATCGGAGACTTCAAGTCCTCATCGGCGGCGTATCTGTTACCGGACGGCGACGGCGAAGCCGTAGCAAATGAGGCCTCATTTATTATATCAATCACCAACATTTCCGGCCTACTAACATCAGATGAAGCTGAAGATGAACCGGATGGACCCGGCCCATCTTCTTCCAAGCCCGACCCGACCCGGGAGCTGACCCGGGTCTCATCACCCCAAAACAACACATTTGTTGGGAAATTCGAACCTTCCACTGAAAACCCAGATGCCGAATTCTCACCCGGCGACGAAATTTGACCACTAGTCAAAGTCTCCGCCGCCATTGATGACGGCCCAGCAGAGCTCGAATCACCAGAAACTTCAGGAGCAACTGGGTTTCGACAAAGCGGGCAAGTCGAGTGCGATTGAAACCACATGTCGATGCAATCTACGTGGAATCCATGGCTGCATTTCGGAAGCAACCGAGCCTTTTCACCTTCAGCAAGCTCCGACAAGCAAACGGCGCATTCGAGGCCGTCTTTGAAGTCGTCGGACGGGAACACTATGACCGGAAGTGACCGGAGGACTAGTGGCTCGAGCCCTTTGCGGACTGTGGCAACTGGGTCTTGCCCGGGTGCGAAAACGAAGCGGCGGCGGCGGCGGCGGCGGTTGGATGAGTTGGTGGCGGCGGCGGCGTCGTCTTCGGCTCTCCACCAGCACCACTTGGCGTAGAGGTGGAGGCAGAGGACGAAGAGGACTACTACGAAGAGGACTAGTACGGCGATCATCATTATTTTTCCGGTGAGTTGTACGACGCCGTTGTCGTTTAGTGTTCGACTCATAGAGGCTGAATCTCCCATTTTTTTTTTGTTGTTGATCGGAGCTAAAGGTGAGAACTTTGATCGAAACTCCCAAAAATTTGAAGTGGGTTTTTGTTGTTCAAAGCTAAAGATGGGAGCTTGACTCACAAATATAAATAAATAATGGAAGTGGGTTTGGTGGGTTTGTGATGAAATGAGGAGGAACCCAGATAGGAAATGTTTTGGGTTTTGGTTGGATTGGAATTCAACTTTTTCTTTTTTTTTTCTTTCAGATGAACCAATTGGGAAATGAAAGCTTAAATATGTGAAGGAAGAAGAGCAAGTTGAGTGGGAAAGGAAGTTGGACTTGTTCTTTGAAGAGGACCGCAAGGAAAAATCTTTGAAATCGAACTGATGTTGGTTCAATGAAAGAGGAAGATAGAGACTAAAAAGACAGATGCAAATTGTACTACCTCCACTTTCGGGGGGAGGACTCAAAAGACTTTGACTTTCAATGTAGTGGATGAGCGGTCATTTTATCACAGTACATAAGAGTAACTTATTCATATGGAAAAATAAGAACTATACAAATAAAAGCATTTTATAAGGAGAAAAATTTCGTTACATGTAAAGAGATAGTATTTCAATGAAGAATAGTAGAGAAGCTGAGAATTTGTTACTTATAAAATTAACTTATTCATATCGAAAAGTAAAAAAATACACAGAGCATTTTGTAAGGAGAATAATGATTTGGTACATGTAAAGTTTTCAATGAAGAATAGTAGGGAAAATGGCAATTCGTTCATTAATTAGGTCCAAATATGAGGGCAGAAAGAAAGACTTGAAAACCTCTTAACCCCAACCCCACTTCTTTTAGTCTTGTCCATTTTGCCAACTTTCTCTTGTGTCTACTTCTCTCTGGTTTCCTGACTCCATTTCTGTCCTTTTGCCAGATGGTAAAACTTGAAAAGTCAATTCCTACTGCCACTTTCAAAGTCACATTTACTTCATAAATTATTTACTTGTCACAAGGGACTCGTATAAGTGGTAACTAATGTAACGTCACGTTTCCTTTTTAAGAACAATTAGAAACTCATGTAATGACTCAATTAGTTGATAGTGGTTAGGTGGTAAACTTAACCACCAAAAGCTGCATTTTTTCAACCACAATGCCCAACTTTGGTGGGGTACTGCGTTTGTTTGTTCAACTCAACACCTTTTGATTCGAATGAAGACAAGATGAAATAGCAGAGGGAAAAGGGAGGGCCAACATCTACAGAAAGTGATGATCTGATGCACCAAATGAAAGCAAGCATGCATATGGGGAAAACAATTTTAACAATTTTAAGACTATCATTAGATTATTGGGGAAAACTTATCTCAAAGGAGGTGTGTTGGGGATTTGTCTGCCCCCAGCATTCTCACATGGTTTATGTTAATTGTTTCTGTTAAACAACTTGCCTTAACGCAAATCTCAAAGCAATTTCAACCTAAGTCCCAATCCCTAATCCGAAAAGCTCGCTGAGTACCAGGTGCTTTTTGAGGTTGGAGTCATTAACATTTTGAATTTATTCCAATGTTCCTTATTCTCTTTCCAAAAGCTTTCGGCCGCTACAGGGTTTTAAATTCTGGCCTTTTGATGTGGGAATAATTATTACTACTTAGAAAATTTTCACCTCAAAAGGGCAAGGGCAAGAAGTAAGGAAATTGCCCCAAATTTAGGTACTATTCACGTATGACCCATGTGAATAGTAATCACATTTCATTTTTGGTTACACCGCAAAGGAGTAAGGGCAAAGGGCCATTGCTGTTCACCGAAAAAAATGAGAGAAAAATGTCCTCAAAATTTCCACCAACAGATATCTCCAAACTTTCCACCGACTGATATGATTTTAAATAGTTGTTATTTGTGATACGTGCCAAACTTACTATTTATAGAAATTTTTTCTCACTTTTTCATAATTTTTTGACAAACAAATCTTGGCCGTTGGATGTGAAGATCGACACACAAGATCGTGCCATGTGGCTTAGAAAAAGAGTCGTTGCTCTATCTCCAAGCTAACAATTCGCACCCGCAGCGCGCGTATATTGCACTCGCCATTAAAAAAAATAAAACAGACGCTCGATGGAAGATGATATCAACTGACATCTTTCCACCCAGAGGCCGTCCGACGTGCGATTTGTTGCCCTTTGCGCCGCTCCTGTGCTCCTTGCCCCTAAATAGTGCCGGGCAACTTTTCCCCCAATTGATGGAAGCCAATTTTTCCGGGTTGGGGGGATCATACAAGGGCGGAGCTACCCTTGGGCTAGGGTGTGCTCCAGCCCACCCCAAGCTGCAAACTTTTCAATTTTTTACACACAAAATCATTTAATTTTTGCAGTTTTGTCCTTAATCTTTTAGTATTTTTTTTTTCAGCCCACCTCATAAACTTAGCAAAAGATAATATCTCTAATCTAGCCCAGCCTAATAGATAATTCTGGCTCCGCCATTGGGATCATACCTCATCAAATTACCTCATTAGCGCTGTCTTTTTCTCACCCGGTGGAAGTGCTCTTATTGTCACTCAAACTGCAAGCTTTGCTTTCTTTAATGTTGTTCGTGCGCGAAACTTTTCGATTTTGAGAAATGTGGTAGTGACTATCAAAATTTGAAAATTAAGTACGAGGTGAGCATTAGAGCAATCATACACCATTGTTTTTAAGTCAAGTTGCAGGAGGTAGTTGAGCTGTCCTCATTGTGGCATAGTATTATGAGTTTGTTTATACAAGAGTCAATAACTCTTGCATTCGTGCAGCCCTGCAATGATCGAATCGTTCACGGATAGCTTTTTGTTCGAATCTTGTGCTTATGTCTAGAACTACGCCGTTACTTAAACTATAAACTCTTTCATCGGAGACACTAAAGTTTTAGCAGACAAAAAAAATAAAATCGTCAAAATTTCAACAATGATGACCACAAAGAAAATGGAAGCAATATTACATGAATCCTTCAGTCTTGCTCCTGAAATTTGCCATAATTTTGGGCTTTAAGTTTACATTCAGATTAACAATACTCACCACTTCGGTGAGAAATAGGTACTTGGACACAATCATTGAACCGAAATGATTTTTTTCCCTCATTACTTATAGCCATTCATGCCATTAAAGCAGAAACACAGGAATGATCGGTACTATATATAGCTTTGTCTGTGGACAAAGTATCTCTAAGAAATATTGAGGAAATCATTATTACTATATATAGCTTTTTGCTGAAAGCTTGAGGGTCCAGCAAAACACAGTAAAAAGTCAAAAAAGTAAAAACTCCAACCTTACTGGGTAATCTGCATTCTGCATATTTTATCATGTGTTCTTCATTTTTTAAGATGAGAAATGACCAAAAGATGATTCCATATCCTAAAGAGGTGGAGAGTAGCTGCTCAAGTCAATGTAGCAGCTGCATCCTATGCTTTAAGATAGAGAAATGTCTTATTTCCGCGTACAACACCCAGTGTGGACTTGTCACTTATGTGTCTTCGACGATGGAAATGAAAGTGGTACGAAATTTGACCGTAGGATGAAGTGGCAGAAATCATGGACTAGTAGTACAATCACGGCTTACAATGTAGGTGAATGAAATGGTTGGGTGGGTTTGATTGGCATACCCTGTCAAGCCTTACATACCGTGTACCAACCTATAGAGGCATTCCCATGAAATTCAAACAATTACCATACCAAAGTTTCTGTAACAATGTTTCGTTACGTTATTGATATGGTTTGGTATAGTTTGATATCGGTACAAACTAAATTCTTATTCAACGATTTATCTATATGTATTTTACAACATCAAAGTTTCAAAATCCATACTTTTAATTCACCATGTTCAATTTAAGTGCAACCTATTAAAACTTAAAAGTGCTACAGGCTACAGCCCAACATTCAAATAATCTCAAATAAAACAAACAATTGAAGAGCTCTTTTGACGTAAAATCAATAGTAAAGGCATCAATATATTACCATACAAATTCTTATGTGATGATATCTTCAACGCTCTATGTATGAAGAGCTGATGCACTTAAACTTCCAAGTTGATTAGAAGAAACCGCTATTGTTTGCATATCTATATAATGAACTGTCATTAGAATATGAATTTGGAAGTCGTCGGTTGCTATGGAAGTCGTCTACGAGCGTGAAGAGAGTGAAGAGAGTAGAGACTGAGAGAGTGCGATAATGATTAAATATTATATATATATATATATATATATATATATATATATATATATATATATATGTATTGCCGGGCTGGAAACCGGTGTGACTGCTTTTGCCGGGCTGGAAGCCGGTGTGACTGTTGCTGTGGAAGAGGACGAGTCTTCTTCTTTGGCTGGGATCTCTTCTTTACCTCCTTCTTTCTGGTTGGCAAGGAGGAGTAATTGACTCGCCATTTCTTTTAATTCTGCTTTTGACTTTCCTTCAATGCTGAGAGAGGAGGAAGATGACTGTGATGTTGAAGGCTTGACTTCTTTTGGCTGGACTGCCGGGAATTCTTCATTGACTTGGGAGATGATTCGATGGTGTTTGAACTTATCCCACCATTTTACTGAAATTAGACGACTAAGAATACCTGAGTTGACTGTAAATTGCCATTTCATAATCCATGGCATTTTATACTTTGAAACAAACAATAATAAGTGTGGGAATCTAGCATTCTGTTGACTGGGCCTGTAGCGGGCGGAGAAGTGCTTGACTGAATTCTGGAGCTCTTCAGGGAGGAGCTCAAATGTTGGTCCGAACATAGCCCACCATTTCTGGAACCATAGTGGGAGTTGACTTTTAAATTTACTGTCGAAGCAGATGAACCAGGAGTGGCTGAATGCTTCATTCTGGTGAAGGAATATTTTGAACCAAGCTTCCATGTAGTCGTAGTAGTTGTATACTACTCCTTCTGAAAGAGTCTTTGGCTTGAATGGCTGACTGTCCCATTGTTCCTGGGTAATTACTCTGATAATGTAAATTGAATGGTAAAGGAGTTTTGGCTGATCACCTTTATCATAAATGGGTTTGATAGTTATTGACTGGGTAGAGAATAGAATATCTCTGAAATAGGCAAGTGTTTTACTAGGATGGAATGGAGCATAGTGAAAACCTGGGGGGAAATAAGCTTTGGCTAATTGACCAGGATTTTTGATGTGACTGAGGCAATCTTCAATGTAAAATAAAGGGTGACTGGGAGTCTTTGGGAAGTATGGTGATGACTTCTGGTAAATGGTTGGTGGCTGGCCATAAGATTGTGACTGGGTAGTTGACTGGAAAGGGTCATACTGAGTGACTAGAGCGGATTGGTAATTGGGACGTGTTTGTCCTATGGTTGTGAATCTGTTTGAGATCGCAATAGGAGAGGATTGACTGTAAGGTACTAGACTTTGTGATGGCGGTTCTAGTCTGACTGTTTTTTGGGAGGATGACTCCTGTTTGACTGATCTCAGGGGATACCTAGATCCCATCTTGCTTTCCCTGTAAAAATTCTCTAGTTAGGAAATCAGGGATGGAATTTTGACTGCCTTTGATGTATTCAATTTCAAAATCAAAGATACTAAGTATAGCTTGCCATCGTGCAAAAATCTGTTTTGATGCAATATTTTGAACATCTTTTTCTAAAACATGTTTTGCACTTTTGCAATCGACTCTGACTAGAAACTTTTGATTTAGCAAATCATCTTGGAATTTTGAGATGCATAATACAATAGATAAAATTTCCTTTTTAATAGTACTATAATTATTCTGTGCATGGTTCCAAGTGCCGGAATGAAAACGAACTATTTGTTCCGGATCGGATTTACTGATCTTCTGTTTGAGAATGCCACCATAACCAAGTTCTGAGGCATCTGTTTCAACAATCTTGGATGAGTTGACTGTAGGAATACCAAGACATGGAAGAGATTTAACAAATGTCTTGATTTCTTTGACTATTGAAGTATGAGTATCAGTCCAGGGAGGGGGATTGTTCTGGAGCCGATCAAATAAAGGTTTGCATTTGACTCGAAGACTTTGATAGAATTCTGCAACATAATTGAGTGATCCTAGGAACCTCTGTAACTGGGTTTTGTCTAGGATTTTGTCTGGGAATTTATCTGCAAACTGGATGACTCTATCTATGGGGACAATAGTTGACTGATGAATATGATAACCAAGAAATCTAACTTTGGTTTGGAACAGCTTAATCTTTGGGGCTGAAATTACTAAACCGTTAGCTTTGACTGCCAGAAAAAATGACTTAGGCCCAGTTTGGCATTGCTGTGCTTTCGAGAAATCACTTTCGCGAAATCAGCTTTCGGGGAAATCAGTTTGGCGTTTGGTAAACATTCTGTCAAAACTGCTTTGGATGATCCAAAATCAGTTTTAGGCGTTTGGTAAACATTTTTAGTAAAGTGCTGTGAGATGTAAATAATGACCAAAACATATATGTTATTAAATCATTATTTACACAATACCATATCATATATATCCATCAACTTGCACAAAAAATCAACATAAAATTAATACTTTTTCAATAAAATTTTACTAAATTTTTATGTAGATATTTGAAATAATAAATTTTTTTATGATATTACTATAGAATCAAATAGCAAAATTAACACAAAATTAACAATAGCAAAATTTTGTTAAATTTTTAGGTATATATTTGATAGAATAAAATTAACACAAAAAAAAATTTTTAAAAAAATTACAATAAAATTAACAAAAAGAATTACAAAAAAATTGATAAAATGGTGCGTTGCACCATTGTCTTCCCCGATCAAAGAAACCCGACGCCGACGAAGCAGAGGAAGTTTACCGGCCGGATCTCCGCTGTCCGGCCACCATCGGACGCGCCACCACCACCGACGTGACCGGCGTGACGCCGTGAGCATTTCCTACAAGGTGGTGTTCCGCCACCACCACCGGCGTGACAGCGACAACCCGACGAAGCCGAGGACGTTTTCCAGCCGGATCTCCGCCGTCCGGCCACCATCGGACGCGCCACCATCACCGACGTGACCGGCGTGACGCCGTGAGCATTTCCGACAAGGTGGTGTTCCTCCACCACCACCGGCGTGACAGCGACAGCCCGACGAAGCCGAGGATGTTTTCCGGCCAGATCTCCGCCGTCCGGCCACCATCGGACGCGCCACGACCACCGACATGACAGGCGTGACGCCGTGATCATTTCCGACATGCCCTTGTTCCAGGAAGCGCCGCGATGTGACAGCGACGGCGGGAGAACATCGGCGGGTCTCGGCTGATTTCTGCGAGCTGTACAATTTCATTAAAAATTCTGAAAATGACAAGCGTGTCCCAAACGAAAGCAGCTTTCGTGAAATCTGCGAAAGCTACTCCTCGCAGCTTTCGGAAAGCAGCTTTCGCCTCGAAAGCAGCTTTCGTTTTGGTTACCAAACGGCTTTTTTTGCCAAACTGCTTTCCGAAAGCAGTTTGGCGCTGAAAGTGCTTTCGGAAAGCACAGCCAAACGCACCCTTAAGGTGCTTCCAATTCTCTTCAATGGAGTTAGAAAAAATAAGAACATCATCGATATAGACAATTGAGAAGTGACTAAAAGGATTAAATATCTCATTAGCAGACTAAGTCAAGCAGTCATCTTTTCCAAATTTGATATGAAGAGTGGATTTTGGCAAATTCAACTTCATGAACAAGACAAATACAAAACTGCATTTGTCACTTCATTTGGTCACTATGAATGGAATGTTATGCCATTCGGTCTTAAGAATGCCCCTAGTGAATTCCAGAATATTATGACTCTTTTGTTTTTGCATAAAACTGAGTTGGGATTAATCCTTCCTGAATGCAATTTAGATCTGCACCAGAATCGATTAATGCTTTGATTTCTAATTTGAAATCATTGATGACTATGGTTATTTTGGAATACCATTTTCTAATTTGAATTCGTTCTAGGTATGACAAAACATGTTCGTAACTATTTTTCTCTTCTTCAGTTGGTGTTTTCTGAGGAAGTCTTAGCTTAAATATTTCTAAATCTTGAGTGATTAAATGCTGACCTGTTTTTAACTCTTGATTTTGTTGTTTGAGGATTCTGACTTCTGACTTGAGGTGGTTGACTTCGGAATGGAGGTCTTGAAGTGTTGGTAACTTATCTTTTCTTTTACTGAATTTTTCTAAAGTAATGCTAAGACAAATTTTTGTTTCTGGAGTCTTAGGTTGGGTATCTTCAGGCTGGAGCATTACTTTCTTTAACTTCTTCAGGTATTCTGTTTTGAGTTCTGGGTTTTCTAGTTTACTGATAAGATCAATTAATAGCTCTTCCTGTTCTTCTTGTTTTGTAAGAACATTTACTGTTTTACAGCAAGTGTCTTTACAACCAAAATTGATATCAGGAGAACTTGGATTTGATTCATCAGAGGTTGACTCAGTGTCTGACTCGGGGTTTGACTCTAAATCATCACTACTGGTTTCTCTGATCTGGAGAATTTTAAGAAGTTCTTCTTTTTCTTGATCTGAGATTTTTAACTGATTAATTGTTTTCTTGACTCTGTAATCTTTGGCATAGTGACCTTTCTTTTGACATTTAAAGCAGGTAATATTGCTTTTGTCTTTGTTTTGGTATTTTTGACTAGATTTTGAATTTTTCTTCCAGTGCCCTTTTGGTTGGGCTTTGGAGTAGAATACATCATTGGCGGGTTTGTTTTTCTCGTATCTTTTGTATTTGTAGTGTCGTTTGTGACTAGGGTATTTGTCTCTAGACTTGGTATTTATAGAGGGGCTACTAGGGGTAAACCGTATTGTTCACAGAAATTTCCCATTTCGTATTTGGCTATTTTCTTGTCACTATTGACTTGTTTACTAATTTTCATATCAATACACATTTTCAGACCTTCCTGTTGAATGGTATTGATTATGTTGCTGTATGTGAGATTATCATATGGAATGACATTGTTCTCGTTGCTGAGAACTTGTCTGATTTTGTGGGCGAATAGGTTTGGAAGACCATTAATGAACTTTTCTTTCCAGAAAGGCTGATTACTGTCTTCACGAAGCATGACTCTGGATATAAAGATATCTTTATACCATCTGAAATCACTGAGAGTGGGACAACGAAGGTTACTGAGTTGGTCATGAATCCTAGAAGTGATGTTACTAGGAGTACCTATGAAATGTTCTATGATTGTGAAGAGAAGTGTGTTGATGGGGTCTGGAATACCTTGTCCGATGGTTTCATCGAAAATTGGTAATCCGTCTTCATCTTGTTTGACTGCTTGTCGAATGGCTTGTTTGGAGTCTGGAGTGAGATGTTTTTCCCACCAAGATAGCAAAATGCCAGTAAAACCGGTAACTAGTAAATCAAGGATTTGAGTTTGACTTAAATTATGAGTAGTGGAGTAAGTGTTGGCGACCATTGACATATGCTGAAGTTTGTTCAACAATTCTTGTTCTGACAGACCATCTATATTCCATTCATAAAGCTTGTCTGCAGAAACTGCGAATTGGTTTTGGAACACTCTTTCTTCAAATTGCATGTCTGGTGGTGTTGGCCTTGGATACCAATTTTTTGTGAGACTGGTAGGATTGACTCGGGTTTTGTTAGTGCTTCGTTTGACTTCGAGATTTTTGAACGCATTTTCGATTTGACTGATGTTATCTGATTTGGAGTCTGATGAATCAGCTGACTCACTTGTTTGGGGAGCGTTTACTACGCTGACTGAATGTCCTGGTTTGGACGGTGTTAATTCTTTTAACATTTGTTCTATTTTGACTAAAGTAGAATCTTTGGGTTTTAGGCTCGGGCCTGGTTTGGATTCAAACTTGACTAATGGGCTTTCTTTTTTGGAAGAACTGGGCTGACTGGGAAGTTGATCAATATTGGTTTCTATTTTGTCTAACTGTTTACCAATAGTAATCAGGCACTGGTTAGTGTAATTATTTTGTTCAATGACTTTTTTCGTTTCAGAATCTTTGTCAGGGATTTTGAAAGGGGAAGCAATAATGGATGTTTCTAAGTGCGGGATGACTATTGTTTCGGCTGGAGGATGACTGGCAGACGCATGTGATTTGTCTGGTTTGGTCCAGCTTTGTTTGGTGACTACATTGATGTTACTGTGTAATTGTTCTACGAAATCCAGAAATAATATTTCTTTTTGGTTTTCAATCATTGTGTTTTTCCATTGGCCAAACAGTTCTTTTCTCTATGACTCAGAGAATTGTTGGTGAAACTGGTTTCGTCTGTGGATGTTTTGTTCATGTGTCAAATGCTTATCAAGCATTTTCCAATTAATTTTGAATTCTTTGGTAAGACCTAGAAGTTGGGAATTAATGGGAGGAGTGACTTCGAAATCTGTAGCTGTGGGTGACTGTTTGTCTGACTCGGAGTCTGATGAATCAGGTGACTCACTTGTTTGGGGAGCGTTTATATATATATATATATATATATATATATATATATATATATATATATGGAGAGGATCAAGGGACACACCATTTTCAAAAACACCCTTTCTTGGCCGTTAGATCGGCAACTTTTTGTGGGACCCATTGATAATGGGTCCAATCCAACGGCCAAGAAAGGGTGTTTTGAAAATGGTGTGTTCCTTGAACCGGACCCTATATATATATATATATATATATATATATATATATATATATATCCGGTTCAAGGGACACACTATTTTGACACACCATTTGAAACATCCCTTCTTGTCCATTGGATTGGATCCATTATCAATGGGTCCCATAAAAAGTTACAAAATCAATGGACAAGAAGGGATGTTTCATATGGTGTGTCAAAATAGTGTGTTCCATGATCCTAACCCATATATATATATATATAGGGAGAGGATCAAGGGACACACCCTTTTCAAAAACATCATTTCTTGGCCGTTGGATCGGCAACTTTTTGTGGGACCCATTGATAATGGGTTCGATCCAACGGCCAAGAAAGGATGTTTTGAAAATGGTGTGTCCCTTGAACCGGACCCATATATATATATATATATAGGGAGAGGATCAAGGGACACACCCTTTTCAAAAACATCTTTTCTTGGCCGTTGGATCGGCAACTTTTTGTGGGACCCATTGATAATGGGTCCAATCCAACGGCCAAGAAAGGGTGTTTTGAAAATGGTGTGTCCCTTGAACCGGACCCATATATATATATATATATATATATATATATATATATACACTTCGGTATTGGGTATACGATAATTTTGGCTAATCTTTACCCCAAACCATACCGAAAACTTTGGTATGGTACATTACCGTACCAAATAGTACTTACGCCGAATTTGTACCAAATAAAATTGAAGGGTACTAATAAGTATGATTCGGCTTGTTTTCGGTATTAAATTAGAAAATTTCACACCTAGTAGAAATAAATATCTATTAAATTGCATCAATGAGTTATACTACAACGTCGTAGTATAGCATAGGGGTGGGCACGGGACGAGATGGGACGGGATGAGGGTCATCCCGTCCCAGTCCCGTGTAATTGAAACGGGACTGGACGGGACGGGATGGGATAAATGTTTTTAAGAATTGGTCCCGTCCCGAATTTAATCGGGACTGGTTCGGGACGGGACTGGATTATCCTATAAAAATTTTATCAACTTCAAACTAAACAAGCTAACCCAAATATGATAAATCAAAATCTATCTAAATACGCTAAGAGCACTTCACCAAAAGAAACCAAAAACAGATTATTACACAAATAAAAAACTGGGCGTCGACCGTTTTTGTAAAATTCACCAAAATTCAACCCCTCATGAGATGGAGTCGAAAATTTGTAGATCATAATTAAACATGTGAAACTGACTCCTTCCAAAATCTCAAGTAAAACGGAGTTCAAATGATATGTTCACCAAAAGAAACCAAAAACAGATTATTACACAAATAAAAAACTGGGCGTCGACCGTTTTTGTAAAATTCACCAAAATTCAACCCCTCATGAGATGGAGTTGAAAATTTGCAGATCACAATTAAACATGTGAAACTGACTCCTTCCAAAATCGCAAGTAAAACGGAGTTCTAACGATATGTACAATCTTACATGTGATGAGGTACATATTTTTTAGTATACACTTGTTTTTGAGCCAATAAAATGGTGACACTTAAGGGGTTTTTATTATTTATTTAATACCATGCATATTATATGGACGAGACGGGATTTCAGTATAGAAATTTCTCATACTGTCCCGTCCCGAAAAAATTAAATTGGGATGGGACGGGACGGGATAAGCTAATTTTGAAATTAATCCCGAACGGGACGGGATAATTCGGGACGGGAATTCGGGATACGGGATTTTCGGGATATTTTGCCCACCCCTAGTATAGCATCTTCAAGTAAAATAGTGGAGTGTTATATAAATCAGTGTTAGGATAGCAAACAGAGTTAAAATTAAATGTGTTTAGAATAATATTTTATTGCAATGAGTTGCAACTCCTTAATATATCTTTCTTGGAAGGATCTTTTTAATGTCTCATTTTGTACGATTACTTAATTTTCTCGTCTCTTAAACTCTGAAACTAAAAAAAAGAAGTTCATATATACTTTTTGATAGATAAGTTTTAGGGGCAAATGACCTAAGAACAAAATATACCCCTTAATTCATTGGTAGCCATAAAATTTTAATATTCACCTCCAAGATTAAATTAATATGGACTAATCTAATTGTCAAACAAAACTCACGTGCACAAAAGAGATTGTGCGGGCGCATGAAAAATGAATGGTTGGACCACTGACATCTATATGTTTGTTATAGGGAAATATTTGACTTTGTTGGTGTACAAGGGAAATATATTGCCACAATATTTTACTTATGGACTATAGGGTCATTATCTCTGAGTTTTATCCCTCAGTAGCATAACATTTGGTAATTCTTTCAAATTGTCATAAGATGATATAAAAATAAAAAATTTCAATAATTTTTTCATAAATTTTATGTCAAATTCAAAAATGTTGGCGTCAAAATCTGGAGGTTTTGACACGTCACAGTAGAGAGAACGTGGAAACGGGGGACTTCCACGTTGGGTGTGAGTTTTGATGTGGCTTCGGGGAAGCCGAGTGCGTGAGGCGTCTTCTCGAAAGTTCGAACTCTTTTCTTGACCTATAAGAAAGCCAAGGGTTAAGCTCGGAGCACCGGTGTGGTGCCGACTGAAGGGGCTCCGATGCTTAAGTCAGAAAATGACTGCGCTAAATGGTAAGAGTGAATAGTGTAAAGTAGTTACCTTCGACCTTTTGGGGTAGACTCTCTTTTATAGAGGTGGCGAAGGGATCACATTCTCCTTTTATCCGATGTGAGATAGAATGCACCTTCATAGTATTTTTCTTGTGACTTCGGGCCCTTGTGTAGGGCCCACCGCTTATCGTGCAAAGGAGATTAGCGGTTCTATGCGGAGCCCACCGCGGGCCGGTTCTACGAGGTGTGTTCGGTCTGTCATGCGACGTTTCATGTGGGGGCCACAAATCTCGTAAAACGTGCTCATGGGACTCGCGGGATTACCCATGAGGTATTAGGTTGTCCCTGCCATGTGGCGTTTGGGACCCACGAGGAGTTAGGTTGCTTTTCGCCATATGGCGCTTGGTTGTGGATCCTATGTGTCAAGGGTGGGGCATGGTATAAACAAAAAATTTTGTCTAACGTTTATTAAAAAATCAAATATTTAAAAATTTTATCATAAGGTTATGTCAAAATAAAAAATTTCAAAATTTTGTCATAAGATTATGACAAAATCAATAAATTCAAAAATTTTGTCAAAAAGTTATGACAAAATCAAAAAATTCAAACATTTTGTAATCAGGTTATGACAAAAAATTTCAAATTTTGTCACAAAAAATTCAAAAATTTTGTCATAAGATTATGACAAAATAAAAAATTTTAAAATTGTGTTATGACAAAATAAAAAAATTCAAAAATTTTGTTATAAGATTATAACAAATTCATAAAATTTGTCATAAGGTTATGACAAAATAAAAAATAAAAAATTTTGTCATAAATTTATGACAAAATCAAAATTCAACAGTTTTATCATAAGGTTATGATATGCCAAACTCAAAAAAATTAAAATTTTTTCATAATGTTATGTCAAAATAAAAAATTTCAAAAATTTGTCATAAAGTTATGACAAAATTAAAAAAAATCAAAATTTTTCATAAGGTTATGACCAAATAAAATTCATAAAATTTTGTCATAAGATTATGACAAAAATTTTGTCATAAGATTATGACAAAAAATTTGTCATAAAATTATGACAAAAAAATTCATAAAATTTTGTCATAAGGTTATTCTAACATCAAAAATTCAAAAATTTTGTCACAAGGTTATGACAAAATTAAAAAATTCAAAAATTTTGTCATTAGGTTATGAAAAAATCAAAATTTTAAAATTTGTCATAAAGTTATGAAAAAATAAAAAATTCAAAAATTTTGTTCTCAACTTTGACAAAATCAAAATTTCAAAAATACTCTTTCATAAGATTATGAAAAAGTCCAAAAAATTCGAAACTTTGATTATAAAATTATGAAAAAAAATTTTAATTTCCAAAATTTGATCAAAAGGTGCAAAAGAACAACGAGTTACACGTGTGAAAATGGAGAAAAATAACCTGGTTTGATAGTGGTCTAAACCCGATTGAGAGATAATTGAGTGAGCTTCTTCTTCATTTTAATACTCACTAGGAGGGGTGTCCATTACATTGATGTTGCGGGTTTGAAAATACAAAAAAAAAAAAAAAAAAAAAAGTTACATAGTAACATAGTAAAGATAATAGTATTCGGAGAAAGTCTTGTACATCTAAAGAGTGGCCGCAAATTTGTTTACAGAGTTTAGGGTACAGCTGAACCAGGCGTCCCAGAGGTGTTGGAGAATGAGGTGTTTTCTCGCTTTTCTGTCTCAAAGTTGGCAAGCTTCTATAATGTTTATGATTTTAGCTGTAGTTGGAGACTATTGCCTCCTCTGCTTGCCTGTGAGCTAACATTGTATAAAAATCCTCGTAGATCGCAAACATAAAAAAGGAGACACGAGAAAAAAGACAAGTGTATATAATATAATCAAAATTCAACCAATACGCATAACCCCAAAAAACGAAAGCCAATAACAACCTGAGATCAAAAACCAAAAACTCAGAGCTCAATTCCTTCCAAAAACATTAAAAAACCGGAACTTTCCATAGAGGGGCAAAAAAGGGAGTTCACTGCACAAATGAGGGAACCTGTTCTTTTCCCGTGTTAACACGAGGGCAAAAGCGTCATAGCATTGCTACTAAGCTACAGTGCTTAAAACCCAATTTTAGTGTGTGTGTATATATCTATACTATTATTTAAGCAAACCCATTTTTACTGTTCCGTGCACTGGTTCATGAATAGTACTTTATGTGGGAAATTGACGTCTTTGCCCTTCCAACTTTGAAAACTTAAAAATTTTTGATTAATACATCATGTTAAATCGGTAAATTACCCTCCGGGCACTATTTAGGTACTGTTCATGAACAGTACCGTTTTTTTTTTTTTTCTATTAACTCTTCTACACCACACAAAAATACACTCTCTTATCGCACCCGCATAGCGGGTGTGCAATTTTCTAGTATAAGTTTATGCAGAGTGTAAAACACACAATTAAGTCCGTTGTGCAGAGGAATATAACTTTGGAATAGCATAAGTGCTGGGGAATGTTGGAGTTGACAAGTAGTAGCATACCATACATTAAACAACAAGGGGACCTTCTAGAAGTTTGACTTGTGATTTGGAGGATGCTTTGAACTTATTCTAGGAGAGGCTGCTAAATTTGGAAACTCAGTCAATAATTCCTTGAAGATGACTAAAACTCTCAACTTGTAGGAACAAAACAGGGGTTTATGGAATATAACCGAAGTCTTTTTTTTTTTTTTGGCCCATGTGTATAACCAAATAACCAAAGTCATTAGGAGCACGTGAAGGCGGCCAACCCACTGGTTTGACTCAAAATTTGAAACAATTGGGTCTTTCTTTCACCATGGTTATAATGCAATGCACATGCAATATTGTATGTATGTGCCATTCAAATTTGAGACTTGTTGTTGCTTAACATTCATGTGATACCAACTTGAGAGTTGTCATTGCTTAAACATTCATGTGATCCTATTGCTTTCTTAGGAGCACTAGACAAAATTCAAGTTGATTATAGAGAATATTGGTGGACTTGTCAGTATCAACAATTACCCTAGAACAAGATCCAAACCTTCTATTCATATGCAAGTTTTAAAACAAAGCTTGATTGATGCTGCCTTGCACCTTTGGCCTTTGTTATAAGATGGTCCAATCCACAATGGAAAGTTATTTATTGTATCTGATGCATTGTTTGGCATTCGATACAGCTTTATGAATTCACTCAAATTATAAAATATGTAAGTTATTTCAAAGTAGAATCGTAATTTAAGTGAATTCGTAACACTACATCAACATGTCACGTGGTGTTACAATTACATATATTAAATATTGTAATGAGTGGACAACTACACTTAGACTAAAACAATCTAACTCAGAAATCTCTTGTATTAGGCGGAATTTGAACAATCAATTTGGTCAATCCATATCCCTTTATCATAACAATTGAGCAAAGTTCATCGTCAATCTATTTTAGAAGGCAAAATTGAATACTACTCATACAATTCGCGACTTCACTTTGGGTACAATGACAATGAAAGCCCACTTTTGGATATCAATGGGTTACAACTTACAACCACAAGCCCACGTGAGGATATCTGCATGATACCAAATGGGCCACAACTAACACTGCATTTGAGCTCTCATTCGAATCGTTATCCATCTCTCCTGCAAATATTATCAGACATTGTGGTGGTGGTGGTAATCTTTCGGAGTATCTCTGTGTGGCTCTGGCGGTAACAGATTTTCCTTCAATCCAAGTTCATGCTTCTGGTTTTCTGGTTGAGTAACTTATCCTGAAATGCTGCCCGTGTTCTGTGTTTCTTCTACTGAGCTGCTGTTGGGTTTTGAATTGGCTGAATGAGCTCCCATGCCTTCACTTGGTACACTCAAATTCAGCATTTTTTTGTTTTTTTTTTCTTGTTTTTGATGTGTTTGCTCATGGTTTTGGAAACCCATTATGCAAAATTCAATCAACTTCTTATTAATATTATCCACTATGTGCTTGTTGAACTACTTTCTCATGTCATTGAAGAGCTTTGCCAAGTTACATGCTTTGCTTAGTTTCTGGGTTTGAGTTCATCTTGCATTGCAAAAAAAAAAAAAATTTGTTAAAGAATTTGGATTGTGTAGCTAGAGAAATTTTGATGTGTGTGACTAGAGAAATTTTGCGGGAGTGTGTGCATAATTTCATTGAACTTTCAATTGTTGAAGGATTGATTTTATGGACTGGTTTGTATGCAAAGACCTACTGGTGATATTTGTGGGTGTTAGTTTGATGAATTTGCCAACAACCCTTCTTTGAAGAATTTGGATTGTGTGGCTAGAGAAATTTTATGATAGCATGTTGGCTTTAGAATTAGGTGTCGATGTTAAATACTGGACTTAACCTCAGTATGAAAGTGTGTGTAATGTTCAATTGTTAAAAGACTGGTTTTTATGCAAATATTGCTGGTGATATTTGCTGAAGCTTGAGGTTATAGCTTATATACCTGTATTTGTTATCAGAGATTGCTTTTGCACAGCCCCCCTTCCAAAATAATCTGTGTGCACTCAGAGCTCAAACTCCTCTTCATGGTAAAGTAATTTCAAGTCCATTCATCTTTGGGAAAGAGAAGAAACTCTCCTCTGCCTGGAAATCCTCTCACGTACCTAAAAAGTTTAACTTCAACTTGGGCCACATTGACGTCAGAAAGGGTAGCCTCCTGATTAAGGCAGTTGCTACTCTTGAATCGAAAACTTTGCTTCAGAATGAGAATGCAGACATGGAATACGATAGTTCACAGATGGACATAGATTCGAGTCCCTGGACAGATCAACCCGAGTCCTCAAGTGAAGATTCCGCAGAGGTGGGTGAGAGGGAGAAGTTAAGACGAATGAGAATTTCTAAAGCAAATAAAGGGAACACGCCATGGAACAAAGGCAGAAAGCATAGTCCTGGTAATGATATGCTCATCCACTCTGCCCGTATTCTTAACAGTTCCGTTTATCATACTCTACTTATTAGTACAAATATTGCAGAAACCCTTAAGCTGATCAAAGAGAGAACAAGGCTTGCAATGCAGAATCCTAAGGTGATGTCATGTAAGAATAATTTATATGTTTTCTTATGATGCAGAACCTTTAATAACTTAAGAATAAAACTTATATTAGAGCAGATAGTGTTACATTGTATACTTTGGAGTTGCAGATAGTGTTGCATTGTATACTTTGGAGTACCTTCTATAAACTTGTTTCCACTTAGATCATCTACTCAGTATCGAGACATGTATGAAAGTTGCTTCTCGTTAATCCATTTAGTCAATGGCATATACTGAAAACTACAAAGTTATAAAGACAATATATATGCAAAAGGCTCTTCCGGTCTAGTTGGTGGCAAGAAAATGTTAGCTATTTTCTTATATGCGCCATTGAATTTTCACTAATCTAAGGTTAAGGTGCATCTCGTGATCTCCTATAGACTGCTGATCTCACTATTTTATTGATACTAGCAACCCATAATTGTGGAGTAGTTAAACAGATAAATATTCCTCATGTTTATTAAAATCTTGCATCTCTTCTGCTTTAAAATGGTCAGGGTTGTTAGTCAGTATCCTATGCAGAAACTATTTGTCTTGTTGTTTACGGATCACTTGCTAATGGTTGACTTGGGTAACTAATTTTATGTGTATGCTACTAAATCCGTCTCCAATTGAAAGGATAGGGTATTCCAATTTATGGTACATGTGGATGCAATGAGTTATTTTCTTGTAAGGTGAAGGTAAGGGCTTCTGGTATAAACATAATCCCATTTGAAAAATGTGAAAGTTGTTTACTCTCTCTACTGACAAGATTCGTTATGCAGGTCAAAATGAAGTTGGTGAATCTTGGACATGCTCAAAGGTGGGTGTTGTTCTGTTTATAAGGACTTATATTACTGTTTGACCACTAAAATATTCATTACCTAATTTCCCTTGCATCCAAGAGGTCCTGACTTTAGTCATGCATTGGCTTGTTTTTCAGTTTTCTACATATTCAACTAGAACTTTAAGATTGTAATTTGCAGTTAGTTTTCACTCATATTCATTCCATACATCTGTTTTTTTATGGATCATGTAGTGAAGAGACAAGAGTTAAAATTGGGCTTGGAGTCCGAATGGGGTGGCAAAGGCGGCGTGAGAAACTATCGTTGCAGGAAAATTGCTGCTATGAATGGCAGAACTTAATTGCTGAAGCCTCTAGACAAGGCTATGACGGTGAGGAGGAACTGCAATGGGATTCCTACAAGATCTTAGATGAACAGCTTAAAGAGCAGTATATAGAGAGTGTTGAACAAAGGAAAATAATGCGTAGACCAAAAGGAAGCAAGCGAGCACCCAAGTCTCTAGAGCAAAGGAGGAAGATTTCACAAGCAATCTCTGCAAAATGGAATGATCCTGTAAGTCCAAATACGGTAATCTTGGAGGGGTCTTATCAATTTTAAATACATCGTCTCTTAGGTTCCTATAAATGCTTCTATTACCATCTAAATATTTACAAGAACATGCCACTACAAACATCCACTCCAATTGTATTTTATGGACTTTTCTCAGCTCCAAAAAAAAGGTTTGGTTCAAATCTACTTTGCTTCAATTACGTCCTACAAGGATATCCCTTGTCAATCATAAGGATTCGGGAGTTATGATTAGTCATGATGACTCCGGTTTAGCTTAATGGCACTGAATTTTCCCTCTTCACAGGAAACCCAGTTTCATTGTCATGCATGCATACTTAAGTGCCTAAATCATCTTTGTTATTGCATCTTCATTAACAATAGCAGGAACCTTAGACTTTTTTCTTTGTTGTTGCATTTCCTGAAATAATATATCATCAGAATTATCGTGTTCGTGTTTGCTCTGCCTTGGCGAAATATTACGACACGTCATATGGACCTGAAAGAAAGGCAAGGAAGAAGCCAAGTGATGGTACACAGTCCCCAAGAAGGAGCCCTGCAAAGAAAAAAGTTCGTGACGAAAACAAGTTCTCTGGTAGTGAGATTAAGAATCATAGACCGAGGTTGAGGAGAAGTAAAGCACCCATGTATAAAGATCCTCTGGCGAGTTCTAAGATGGAGATGATAAAAAATATCCGAGCGCAACGAGCAGCTGCTGAGACCAAGAAAATTGAAGCCATAGAAAGAGCCAGGTAAACTCATCATCTGTGCTGATTGGTTTGAAATATGTTCTATGGACTGCTAAAATGAAATCATTAATCTGCAAAATCAGGTCATGGAAAACTAGTTTCTTGTGTATAGGCATTCACATATTGTCTGGAAAGTGTAAAAAGAATCATCTCTCCTTTTGATTGCCGTTTCACTAGCTGTGGTCACATTCTGCAGGTTATTGATTGCTGAAGCTGAGAAGGCAGCCACGGCCCTTGAGGTTGCTGCAACAAAGAGCCCTGTTGCTCGAGCTTCCCTCATTGAAACCAGACAGCTTATAGCTGAGGCAATTCAGTTTATTGAATCTATAGAGACAGCACAGGTTTCTTCCCATCAGACTGAAGACACTTCAGTTGCATCAAATGAAGTAATCTGTGAAGATGAGAAGGAAACATATACTGCCATGGGGAGTCTGACTAAAGCAGATAATGGAAGGATAAATGGCACCCTAACATTTTCTTCCCATGAGAACGATGACCCTTTGTTTGGATCAAATGAAGTTAATAATGAGGGTGAGAAGGAACCATATACTGGGATTGCGGGTAATGGAAAAGTAAATGGCACCAGCACCTTATCACCAAGTGTAGGCGAGGACTCTGGCTTTGGAAAGTTCACCGTGGAGGATATGCTAAATGGCGAAGAAGGCCTTCCCCTATTGCAGGATATGTTAAATGGTGAAGAGGGCCTTCCGGGGATGAGCCTCAATGGCAAGTTCACCTTGCAGGATATGCTAAAGGGTGAAGAGGACGTTCCCCCATTGCAGGGTATGCTAAATGATGAAGAGGACCTTCCCTTATTGCAGGGTGTGCTAAATGGTGAAGAGGATCTCATAAAGCAATTGGATTTGAGAAATGTAACTGGCTTGCAATCAAATAGGAGCAGTGACTGCAATCAAGAACTTCTACTCAACAGCACCAAAGCCGACTCCCAAGAAGAGAAGACGCCTTCTAAACCGGTTACTGCAACTAAAAAGTGGGTTCGCGGGAGGCTCATTGAAGTCACAGAAGAAGCTTAATGCTATGCAGAAGAAACTCAAAACTGGAATGGAACAGTTCTTTGTCAAGAACCTCAACTTTCTAGCCTACGGCTATGAGGCATGTCTTGGATCACATGTATCATATCTACTCCTACCAAATGGTAAAGTTTGCTACCACTGTTCTCACCATGATTGTTGTATACTAAAGACCTTCTCGCACTGGGTGGGGTCAATGATACTGGAAGTAGCATTAGAGTTTCTGGGGCCTATCTGAGTTGCATTTGTAGCTTTTTTTTAACAAGAAGTTGCATCTGTAACTAACCTTATGTGATATTGAAGGTAGACTAATTTTATATTTACTGTGCAGCCTCCTTTTTTTTCTTACCAATTGGAGGGCCCATTTTGTAGGAAACTTTCAGATTGTCAAGCAACCATGTATTAGTCCTGGCATTAACGCCCGGTTTTATTGTATCCAGTTGTATCAATGCCGTTGAGACAATGATATATCGATACCCTATCAACAGCAGTAAATAAGTAGCGAGACGATACCTGTGGAAAAGACTAGCATGCAACTGTGGTGAACTCATAAGTTATACACACATTGGCCGATTACACCTTTAGATTCGTACAACATAAAACATGAAGTTGTATGGATTTGTAGGAATGATTATGATTTTGACGGTAAATCCACTATAGGAGGAGGGCAGGCATCGATACCGGAACGTTTGAGTTGGGAGTCCACAATCTTTTCCACCTTTTCCCTCTTCTTTTCTTTCTCCTCTTTCGCTTTCTCTATCTCCTTCTTTACTTCTTCCTCCTACAAAACACACACAAATTTAGACCCCATCAGTGTTAAGGATCAAGAGCTGGCAAAATACAGAAAGCTTCGCTTGCCATGAATGGAAAATAGTGCTAAATATACAATAACATCAACAAGAAATGACATGAGATGATCAGCAGAATATATGTTGCAAAAGACATATCCACAAATATGAAGACGAGCAGATTGCAGAACACTCAAGGCTTCATTTTGCCAAGATAGGAAACAAAATAACATGAGTACATAAATTGGAGGATGAGCAGCGTAATTTACGTCGACGACGCGAGGGATAGGAGGCCTAACGCCATGAACGGCGGCACGGTTGGGCGCTTTGAGAGTCATATGGCGGAGCAGCTCCGGCTTCTTGGCCCAACTAGCACTAGCGCCGCCTGCACTACCAGCTGTGCATCCACCTCTTGACCACAATCCGAACAAAACTCTTCCTTGCATTTTGGTAGAAGCTCAATTGGAAATCTAAGAAATGGCAATGAAGCATATGGGATCAAAGTCATGGCACTTATAGGAGCTTACACGTGTCTTACAATTGACGTGTGTCAGTGTCACTCTCTTTTCTGAGAGGTATGTAGAATAAACAGCATAGTACCACAACATACCACCACTGGTATAATATGAACATGAATTATAACATGAGTGAATGCATATTGTTTACAATTAGTACTAAGTAAGGAGTTTGTAACTTTGTGTTCTTAATTGAAATATGGAAATGTAAGAAGATGCTAGTGATGGCATATTTCCTGATTCAACCAAAAATGGGATGATTGTGATGTAATGTAATCACACTTGTGACTTCTTGACCCTACTAGTAATAATGTGGATTGTTCTTGATCCTACTAGTGTGATTATGTCACAGTAATACGCTGATGTTGGAAAATTCCCCATTAAGGATAGGATCTTATGTTGCTTATTTAATAAACATTTTTAATCTCTGCCGTTCTAATATCGATTTAGACCGCTAATTTATAAATTGGATAATTAAAATTAGAAAAATCTAAAGGAGAATCTCCGGTGGTTGAAGTCATTTGTCATATTCATTCTAGAATTTGTAATTTATGAGTATGTTTTCCTATTGAAAGTTGAGAGATTTCAATGTATTTCTTGGTGACAAATATATCACATATATCTACTCATCTTCCTAAAAATGCCATTTATAGTAACAAATCCTTAATGACCTCACATTACTAAACTAATAATAACGCTTATTAGAGTACACACATACACACACACATGCACGCGGCCAAGAATCGGAACCAACGTGATGTTACTAAACCAACTACAGAATCAATGTTGGGCTGGTGCACGGGCTAAAAAAGCAACCAACTTGATGGTGGGCTGGTGTGGCGTCATTGTCCTCCACCGACACATTCCTCCATGATTGGGCTTCTTCTCCATTCCCACCCCTCCCTTTCTTTCACTCAACCAATCATCTCCTCCCAAATCCCCAACCTCAATCCCTCTTTCAGCTGCCAAGAAAAGCACTTTCTCCAACCGCTACTGTTCAGTTATCACCTTTCCAAATCGGAGCTTCCGCTTAACTCAACAGCCAAAATCAGAAATCGCAAAATCCGGAAAGAAAAAAAAATAAAAATGGAGAGACGATCTTCGTCGTCCTCCTTAGACGATGACGACGACCGCCAAACCCTAATCGAACAAAACGACCGGAAACCCCCCACCCCCCGATCCGCCGCCACCTTCCAAATCGACGACGACTACGACGACATCGCCGCCGCAAACCACCACCACCATCGCCACCAACCACGGCGGCGCGGCTTCACCTCCATCAACCTCGCCTCCCTCTTCAACAAGCGATCGTTCTTCCTCCTCGCCGTCTTCGTCCCCGTCTTCGTCATCGTCCTCTTCTTCACCACCGATATCAAAGCCCTTCTCTTCTCCGGCACCGCGAATCTCTCCGGCTACCCAAACGGCGTCGTCTCCGAAAAGGTCCTCGAATCCGAGCTCCTCGCCCTCAGCTTGCTCAAGCAACAGCAGCTCGGGCTTTTCAATCTCTGGAACCAAACACTCCCCAATTCCACTAACTCCGCAACCAATCACTCCAATTCCGCCCAAATCCAACTCGACTATTTCAAATCCGCCGTTCTCCGTCAGATTTCACTCAACAGGGACATCCAGCAAGTCCTGTTGTCGCCGCACCGCGCTGGAAACGTCACGGAATCGGATTTTCGGGGTTTCGGGGATTTCGAAAGCCCCAGTCTTGGCGGTCGGTGTGGAATTGTGGACCAGAAGTTCTCTGAAAGAAGGACAATTGAGTGGAAGCCCAATGCGAACAAGTACCTTTTCGCAATTTGCGTTTCGGGCCAAATGTCCAACCATTTGATCTGTTTGGAGAAGCATATGTTCTTTGCTGCATTGCTGAATAGGGTTTTGGTGATTCCGAGTGCGAAAGTCGATTATCAGTTCAGTAGGGTTTTGGACATTGAGCACATTAACAAGTGCTTGGGGAGGAAGGTAGTGGTTACATTTGATGAATTGGCTGAGGAGAAGAAGAACCACATTCACATTGATAAGTTTATGTGCTATTTTTCGAAGCCGACGCCTTGTTATGTGGATGAGGACCATCTCAAGAAGCTGAAAGGAGTAGGGGTTTCGTGGAATAAGCTCGAAACAGCTTGGGATGAAGATGTAAAGAAGCCGAGCAAGAAGAGTGTGCAGGATGTTCAGTCGAAATTTTCGATTTCTAGTGAGGTTATTGCTATTGGGGATGTCTTCTTTGCTAATTTGGAGCAAGAGTGGGTGATGCAGCCTGGTGGCCCTCTTGCTCATCAATGCAAGACCCTTATCGAGCCAAGCCGGCTTATAATGCTTACTGCCCAGCGTTTCATTCAGACGTTCCTTGGGAAGAACTTTGTAGCTCTTCATTTCCGGCGGCATGGGTTTTTGAAGTTCTGGTAAGCTTTTCCTTGCCTTTCCTTCGTTCTCTTGCGGTGTTTGGTTTCAAAGTATGTTCAGCTCTTCAAATCTTGCACTTGTTAGTTCTTACTATAGAAAGTAGATAGAATTAGCGTACATTTGTAGTGAAACATTTTGGCTCACTTGGAAAGAATTAGCAAATAGTATTGCATAAAATTATTTACAGACTGTTTCCAAACTGCTAAATGTGAAGGCACAGAACAAACTCGGAACTATAAATGTAGTGGTCCCAAGTCATGGAAAATGCCAAATCCATTGAGTAACAATGGCCTAACTTTACTGGACTTCACGTTGAAACAATTGATCCGTTTTTAGTAGATGTTAGGACTTTAGTTGTCACCTGTAAATTAGAGTCTGGTATCAAAAGTGTTGGTATTCAGAGATCTGATTGTGGATTTTTTTGAGTTATGGCATCATTAAGAGAGAGTGCATGATTTCAGCACAGGTGGTTTGGATGTAGCTGTGCAGTGCTCTAACATGTTCGATTGTTTTTCAGCAATAATAAGCAGCCAAGTTGCTTCTACCCCATTCCCCAGGCTGCGGATTGCATCACTCGGGTGGCAGAAAGAGCTAATGCTCCAGTCGTATATCTCTCCACGGACGCAGCTGAAAGTGAAACTGGCTTGCTGGGATCACTAGTTGTGGTGAATGGAAAGGCTGTACCACTGGTTAAGCGGCCTGCACGAAATTCGGCTGAAAAATGGGATGCTTTGTTATACAGACATCATCTTGAGGATGACAATCAGGTACATTACGCTACCATCTTATCATTCCATGGTTGGGCTGGGATGCATTGATCAAAACATAAACGTTGGTTAGGAAACATTATCAATGTAATGCATATATTCCTTTGTTATTCGTGTAGGTAGAAGCTATGCTTGATAAGACAATATGCGCCATGTCAAGTGTTTTCATTGGAGCATCTGGATCCACCTTTACAGAGGATATCTTGAGGCTCCGGAAGGATTGGGGATCAGCGTCAGTGTGTGACGAGTACCTCTGCCAAGGTGAAGAGCCCAACTTCATAGCAGAGAATGAATGAAGCAGTAGTGTAATTCAAGATTAGGTGATTGTTATTCTTTGTGGTTTAACCTGCCTCTGTTGTATACCTTCTGATAAGTGGTGGGTTTACCCTGAAATTATTTGACATGTATACTAGTGTATCATAGCGGCATTTGCATTGTGAAAATGAGACGTGTTTTGCCTATCTCATTTTCTCATGTCATTTTTTCTGCAAGTGATAAGTGAGGAGCTGTGATACACATGGTCTTGTGAATGAGAGATAAACTGTCTGGTGTCATTTCTGTAGTATGCAAATCAATGCAATTTTCGCAATTTTTGCATTTTGCACACAAGATTTTTGATGCTGAGGAAGATAAAATGAAACCAAGTATGATGATCAAATAGCTGAAAATTTCATATTTTCCAGAACTTCTCCCGATTTGTGCTATAAAAAGCACCCGCCATTTGGTTTGATGTTTATATTTGTGCTATATAAAAACCGAGTTAGACGATCAAGTCACTGAGATTCAAGAAAAAACACCCCCACTATCTGCGATATTGACACTTCAAAGTCTTCTTTTTTGATATTCCTCTGAAGTAAGACGGACAGGTTCTGTATAGTGACCAATTTGGCCTACGTGAGTTTTGGTTATTACTTGTTCATGCTTATTCTAGACAATTGGACTCTATTGGGAATTCTACTTGGTCTTTAATAAAAATAGTGGCTTTTAGGTAGGAATTGAAGTCATTAATTATCAAGCACTAACTGTGATTAGTCACCCCATAGCAGCAATTCCTTATCCCAAAATTTAAGGTATAGAATTGAATAAACAAATAATCAATCAAATCCGAAATTGTCATTAAAATAAAATAAAACTGAATTATGGTGGTTTTGAAGTGCGAATAACAGCTTCAAATAAATAGTAGAATTTTGTCATAATCATCAAGCACTAAATGTGATTAGTCACCCCATAGCAGCAATTCCTTATCCCAAAATTTAAGGTATAGAATTGAATAAACAAAGAATCAATCAAATCCGAAATTGTCATTAACATAAGAGAAAACTAAATTATGGTGGTTTTGAAGTGCGAATAACAGCTTCAAATAAATAGTAGAATCAGAATCACCAAATTGAAAATAGGGAAAAGCAAAGCAGAGAAATGGAAGGAAGAATAATAGGATCCAAATCCAAATCAACCAAACCAACTAACAAGAACTGGGGCGAATATTAATCAAAAAATCACCAAATTTGCGACCTCTCGTGCACGTGTTACTCCATTGCAGAGAGCAGAAACAGCTGCTGAGTCACCTCCCATTCTTTCTGATTCGCCACTCAGATCACACAACCAACGAACGACAACTCCCTTTTCACAAAATCACAAAAAGCTCGCACAACCATGGCGCCGCCTCTCCTCCTCTTCCCTGTTCCATCCCTACACGAACTTCTGGTATTGTTGTAAATTCGCCTCCTTCTTTCATTGCTTTTGCTTCTGCTTCTTCAGCTCTCTCAATCTCGAATCTCCATCCAAAATCTTCAACATTCGCATTGCATCATCGTGTATTCGTTTGATTTGTTGATTTGATATTGAATGTTTTGTTTCTGTTTCCTCTGCTCCATTGACTGAACCGGCAAAACCCATTAGTTTCAGCATTTTTTTAGCCTTGTAGGGTGGAGATTCAATGGTTCTTCATCATCTAGTTCGTCACTGACTAGGAATATACAGATTTTGATTGATTTATTTTGATTAAAAACGAAAACCCAGCACAAAGATTCAAGCTTTATTGTTGTTTTCGATTTGGGTTCGTTGTGTTTTGTGTGGTGAATTATCAGGATATACAGAATCTGTAGATAAAAATTTGGGGTTTGGGAGTTTATAGCTGTTGTGTTGAGAAAAGTGGGAAGGATGAGAGCAAGAGTGATAGTGTTTCCTGTTAGAGGGAGGAACTGGTGCTTCAGTAGATCCATTGACCCTTTGGTTTCGGATTCTTCGTCGAATTCTCACACTCCTTCAACTCTCAAAGACCTCTGGAGAAAGCTTTCTTTCTTCTCCAATGCCAATGCCAATGCCAATGCCAATTCCAATGCCAATGCCAAGGCTTTGGCTGCCAACGCTGAGCTCGTCGTTGATTTCGTCTCCAACAAGGTACATAACACAGCCCCATTTTCGTATCATTACTGGTTTTTGGTTTTAACATGGGGTTTGTTGGATGTATTCATGGTTTTGCATTTTGTCTTTGAGTAGATGAACCGAGCTTGGATGGGTCTGGAGAAGGCGCCTGAGGGAACTTTTAAAAACAAGCTTCATGCGTGAGTATTATATGCAAACTCAAACCAGCCTATGCTAGACTTTGGTGTTTTGATGGGACTCACTAAATGTTGGTGTTGCGTTTCTTGACTTACGGGAGTCATAATGTTTCAGGTTGGGATTGAAGCTGTTGGCTCGGGTTAAGCCGTCTGAGATTTTCCTGAAATCAATCACTAATGAGGTCACAGGTGTTGAAGTTACATACCCTTCCAGGTGTCTTTCTGTTCTTTTCATTTGCAAAATTGGTTTCCGTTTTTTCTTTTGTCAGGGTACTATCTTTTAACTCGTTTCATCACTATTTAGTTGGGATTTTTATGGAGAACCTCTTTAAAAACACAACTGATAGGCATGTATATAGGAGGGCTCGGTTTGCTTAATTTCTATTTGGAGATAGTACCTTTTTACTGTAGAGTGCTGGATTTTACAGCCTATGGTTGTTAGAAAATGTGATCTGAGACATAGATGATAGGGAGAATCCGGTGCTATGTTTATTAGATAGGCTCACAGTCATATTGATGAATAATTAGAATATCCACTTCTATGCTATCAACACAGCCTTAGCAATTCTCAGTAAAAGCAATTAGTGCTTTTAATACATCTTTATGGAAAAAAGTTTATCACTGTTTTGCAATTTCTATGTATATTTTTCTATGCGATGTTGCTTTTATTTTCTTCTTATCCTAATCATATATTAGGGCTTTTCAGCTTAAATGCACGGCTGGTGCGTAGGAGGTTACGACATATAGCCCTGAGGTACTTTTTCCTTTCAATAAATAGAGGTTTGCTGCTACATTTCGTTACAATTTATTGATGGTACTAGTTAGTTTCTGTCTTGTATTTTATACTCAGTAAGAACCAAAATACAGAATCTATGTAAAAGCTCTGATGGCTGTTAAAAACATTGCAAACTGTCCTTTTTAGATTAATGCCATTTTAATTTCGAAAGTTCCCATGAGTTTACGATTTGGAAGAATGTGCTGAACTAATAAAAGCTTGGCCTTGTTTTACTTTTATCCACAGTCATGGTAGTTTTCTGAGAGCTTCATGTATTATGAGTTGTAGGATTCAAAATGCTTTTATAGAGTTTTCAGATTTATGTACTGAGACTGGCATCTACTTGAATAGTGGCATTTGCAACTTGATTGCCTAAAGTGTGTTGTGGTACATTTGGTGTTTGTTTGCTTGCATTCTGTACAAGATGTCATCGATTGCCATGGGATATGTTATATTCATTTATGATGAGACTAAACTTTATGAATTTAATTTTTAAATGATTATCAGGGGGTCTATCATACACAAAAAGTACTTGTATGGTTCGGTTTCGTTGCTTCCTGTGACATCTGCATTTATGGTATGTATGTGTTAACTCAAAGACTTTCGACTCTTAGTTTACTGTGGACTTGTTCAATCTGTTGATCCTTTGATGCATTGTTACATCTCAATTTACATATGGTCTTTCGAGGGCAACTAAATTCCAGTTCTCGTTTCATTTGTTTTCAATTCTATGCAGATTTTGCCTTTGCCTAATATTCCCTTCTTCTGGTGTTTATTTCGGACATACTCTCATTGGCGAGCTCTCAAGGTGCATAGCTTAGGGATGGAAGCCTGATTTCTTCTATATAATAAAATACCAATGAGTTAAAACTCAGCAGGAGAAATTCAGATTTACTTTTTTTGTCCTGGCTGATGAAATTTACATTGCTAGTACTATTACACTATGTTATATATGAATATGCTTTTTATGTTGATGTTATAGGGAAGTGAGAAGCTCCTTCAGCTAGTCTCAGATAGCCCTGAGACTTCAAGTTCTGCTGCCGATGGACATGAAACTGAACCCATCGACTCTCAGCATGGAAGAAAAAAGATTCCCGATTCTCCTTGGGTGAGTTATTTGGTAATGTCCGGAAATTCAAGATAACTGGGATATCATTGCTAATGGTCTATGAAAATAGTCCTATGGGGTTTCTTCATCACGCATAACCTTTTTTTAGCAGTGGATAACTTGAGCTGTCTTCCTGTTTTCCGTTGGTTTTCTGAGTCTAGTAACCCATCTTTGGTTGTGGATTACTTCAGCTATCAATCTGCCCAATCGCTGTCAAGCATAAGCATGGTTCAATTTTCTCTCGTTACTAATTACTTTTCTATTTCGTCAATACAATTAGGTTTTGCAGCCATCCAAAGAACTCGAGGAACTTCTTGACCTCAAAAATGAGGATGACGGTCGCAACGACGATCTCAAGAAACATGCTATTTCAGAGATATGCAAAACCTTTTATTTGAACACGAATGATGTTCTGAAATACAGAAATTCAGTGTAGCTATTTCATCAGAAATTTTCAACCAGTCTGTAGGAAAATGCAATTTCATCTTCTTTTAACGTCATCATTAGTTGAATAATTTGGCTATGCCATAGGAAAATTTTGAAATTATGGGAAATGCTCGTATCAAGTTTTGCCCCTCGCACTGTGAACAGAATAGAAGTTTTTGTGTGTTGCTATAAATTGTTTGTATATTGGTACAAAGTGTTTCTGTGTTAGTACAAACTGTTTTTGTGTTTTTAACTGTTTATGTATTCGAACAAATTGTTTCTGTGCTGGCAGAAACTGGTTCTATGGTGGTAAAATTGTAACTGTTTCTGTGTTGACAGAAATAGAAACTGAATGAAGTTAGAAGGGATAGTTAGTTTATTGAATGAAGCATAAAAGAATTATGAGGGAGTAGGTAGCAATTGTTCAAAGTTCAAACTCATGCGTTCTTGATCTCTCGCTTACATTTGAGGTTCTAATTCAAATTTGTGTGGCTGAAATCTTCAATGGTGGGGAAGTGCTTTTCCAAGATGTCAACAATGAGGCACAATAAATCTGCCAAATATATCGAGTACTCAAAAGCCCCCGCAGCACTAGTTTGAATCGGATGATCTGAGAGCATCAACGAGATTCTCGCCTTTCCCAACAAGACAATTAGCAGCTGTGATACCGGACTTGCACAAGAGGAGGAAGAGTTGCTGACATCCATGTTGAACTATGTGCCATAGTTGACCAACGATTACCAGGTGTTATAAAATTCCAATATCATACCATACTACACCATTATCTCTCCTGAGAATGATCTGAAAATTTATCTTTGAGCAAGTACAGAAGAGTATCTACTCTTGAGTATGTCTAACCTTATCATCACTTCTTGGTCATTGAAAGACCACCAGTTGAAGGGCTGCTGGTGCGGTTGTCCTCAACTCTAGCACATAGTTCAACATGGATGTCAGCAACTCTTCCTCCTCTTGTGCAAGTCCCAGTATCACAGCTGCTAATTGTCTTGTTGGGAAAGGCGAGAATCTCGTTGATGCTCTCAGATCATCCGGTTCAAACCAGTGCTGCAGGATGCTTCCGAGTACTCGATAAATTTGGCAGATTTGTTGTGCCTCACTGTTGGCATCTTGGAAAAGCACTTCCCCACCATTGAAGATTTCAGCTACACAAATTTGAATTAGAACCTCAAATGTAAGCCAGAGATCAAGAATGCATGAGTTTGAAATTTGAACAGTTGCTACCTACTCCCTCATAATTCTTTTATGCTATCTTCATTCAGTTTCTATTTCTGTCAACACAGAAATAGTGTATGTTTCTGTCAACATAGAACGCAGCGGCGGCATCTGTCTTTTAAGTTAAGTCATTTCCTAAGACGGCCCCTCTTATTCTACGATAATCCAAGCAGCAGCTCCACGAGTCCGCTCGGAACCAGTCGATTAAATTCTGTTTCTGTCAACACGAAAACAATTACATTTTTTGCCAACACAGAAACAGTTTCTGCCAACACAGAAACAGTTTCTGTGAATACATAAACAATTTGTAGTAACACAGAAACACTTTGTACCAATACAGAAACAATTTATAACAACACAGAAACAGTTTGTGCCAATAATCAAAACTTCAATTCACCAGTACAACTACTTCAATTCAACCTCCAATTCGGATCAATACACTATTTTAAGGTTTGTAGATTGATCTTTTAGAGGCACCAAAGGATCTCCAAACCTAAAACATGCACGAATTAGAACCCCTTTTTTTTCATCTTCCTTTAGTTGCCTTCTTTCCATGGAGGCTATCTTTTGTGTGATCCTTCTTCTGCATTATAAGTAACCACCCCTCTTCTTATTTTCTTTTTCCCTTTCTTTTCGAGGTACTATGTGTTCGCGTGTGGCGACAATGTTTGAGGCATTCATTTTTCGTTTGGCGGCGTCGTAGTGCAACTGCAGGGCAGTAATTTGGCCACTTCTTCCATAGGATTGAACCAAGCGTATGGGTCGAGGTACTTGTGCAACGGCGTTGGTAGCAAATAGATGACGCGTGTGTATCGTAACAAAAGAGGGACGACATACTGTGTCGTTTAAGGTTTTAGAGGCGCACCGGATGTGACCAAGGGACTCTGTAGGCTGTCTTGAGAATTTCGACCATGATTTCCATCGGTAAGTCCATCATTGACGGCCTATTATTATTCCACATCTGTTTGTTGCTCTTGCTCACCCTCCTCATTCTCTCTACCTATACTAGTAGTGCTACTCAATTCTCAATCGATAGAAACAACTTAGTTTTAATATTACCCATTTCTTTATATACTAACTATGTATGCAATCTTCTCCTTATCTCATCCGGATATGGAAATCTAAGCCTATTGTATGTATATTCATATTTATGTGGGAATTTTTTTTTATCAAAGAGAATATATTGATAGATAACAGAATACAAAGACATCAAGCTCTCAGTAAAATGAGTGCCTCATACTCCACGGGAACATATATCATTGTACCAAGGCAGATGAAAGCAATCCCCTCAAAAAAGAACCAAGCTCACTCAAACGAACGAGCGAAATTCAAATTTTGAGGAGGATCTCCGACCGGCTAGCTGTAGATAACAACTCTACTGACAGGAATCAGGTTCCATAGAACCAACAGCAAAACACCACACTTTGATTAGAAACACTGCTCTATTTGAGAGTCTGACTGGGAAAAGGATTCCTAATTATATATCTCCTCCAAAATTAATTATTCCTATTAACAGTCATGGACCCTGAGAATCAACCAGGCTCATATGATAATAATGTTACGTAGAAATACTTCGGGATTTTATCTAAAATAGGCCAACCGGCCAAACTTTGTTCTAAAATCTCTGGGCAGCCAAATTTGTTCTAAAATTAAGCAAAATTTTTGCCTAATTGCATAAGAAGCTCCTCCTGCTAATTGCACAAAAAGCCCCTCATCTCTCTGCTTTTCCACAACTGGTTTGGCCAGCGAGATCGACTGGGACGGCATGGCCAAGCACATTGTCTCCGAAGAGGCTCGCAAGGAGTTCTCCTCTCTCCGTCACGTCTTCAATGAAGTGAACTCGACCCTCCAAACCAAGTTAAGCCAAGTCCGTATTCAATAAGATCTTTGTGATTTCCAGTTGGGTTTTGCTTAATTTCTCAGTTTGTTGATATGGGTTCTGCAAATTTGATGAATTTGGGTGTTTTGTTTGGTTGTTGGGTATGGTTGATTGGTGAAATGGGTCTACTTGTTTTTGGTCAAAGTCGCCTCACATTCAAGCTCAGATTGTAATCCCCAAAGCATATACAGTACTGGTTGAAACCAAGGAGTCTTGGGCGATGCCAAGGAGTCGACGCGTTAGCAAGCTCGAGGCTCAGGAGCAAAAGCGCCGACTTGCTCGTTAGCTCCGCTGACGACGACCCCCGTTCTTCGAATGCATGCGTCGCCGATTGGACTCATAATTTTCTTCACTTTCTTGATTCAAATCTGTAAGGGTCAAATCGTACTCGTCGATGTTCGTCCTCAGCGCGTCACGAGAATATTGAAGAAGAAATTGTCGTGGCTTCTTTTTCTCGTTTTCTAAAAAAGCAAGTTTAGATAATTTAATTGAAAAATTGTGAATCTGGATTATTTTTTTGCTTGGAATTTGAGTGATTTGTATTCAAAGATTATTGAATTGGATTGAGAATCTGAGTTGATGTTGTGTTGATCAGGTGTGAAGAATGGCGTGAAGTTACGAGTTACAGAGGAGACAATGTAAATACTATATGAGACTATATGCATACTATAAGAGATTATATGTAAATTGTGAATAGTAATTTATTTTTTAAAAATGGACTACGATCACACTATGGTGGACTACGATCACACTATGATGGACTATGATAACACTACGATAGACTATGACCACCCTATGATGGACTACGATTACATTTTGTACTCAGGGATTTAATTGCAAATTATAAATAGTAATTCAATTTTCAGAAATGGACTACGATCACACTATGGAGGACTACGATTACACTATTATGGATTACGATAGACTATGACCACGCTATTATGAACTACGATAGACTATGACCACACTATGATGGACTACAATCACACTTTGTACCCAGGGATTTAATTACAAATTCACTATATAAATTTTCCTACCGAGGAATAGACCACTGCCCGTTACCTATTTGGATCAAAAGTTTCCCGATTGACCTATTTTAGATAAAATCACAAATAATTCACCGTCACAATACAAGTGACTGAAGCCCAAGCCCACCGTAGATACCAATCCTTGCACGAGTAGAGCACGTGACTGGTTTTTCGCCTATAAATCCCATAAAGGCGAGACTAGCTTGAGCAAAAGAAGGCGACACTAGCTTGAGCAAAAAGAAAGTTCCCTTGAGCTCGGATTCAAGAAGCACTCGAAAAACTCCAATCTCCAATCTCCAGTCTCCAATGGCCCCGGAACCTGAAGACATCAAGGACGAGAAGAACCCTAGGCCCCTCGACGAGGACGATATCGCCCTCCTCAAGACCTATGTAAGTCTTCTCCCCTCGATTTTCCGCAAACCCTAGCCTCCGCATCCGTCGATTTCCGATCTGTTGTTTCCTACGCCTTTCGATTTCGATGAATCTCGAAAACCCTAATTGATGTGTTGCCTCGTATTGGGTATTGGGTAATTTTTTGGATTATGCAGGGGTTGGGTCCTTACCAAAACGGTATTAAGAAAGTGGAGAAGGAAGTTAAGGATTTGGCTAAGAATATAAATGACTTGTGCGGTACGTGCATACCCTTTACTCAATTTGTGCCCGAATTTTGAAATTTGGAGGTTTTCGGTTTAGCTTTGTCAGTTTTTTGAGCTAAAGTTGATGCCTTTATAGGGATTAAGGAGTCCGATACTGGATTAGCTGCACCCAGCCAGTGGGATCTTGTTTCCGACAAGCAAATGATGCAGGAGGAGCAGCCTCTTCAGGTTTGGTTTGGTTTCACAAGCAATTTATACAGTCTGTTGTTTGCGGTGAACTCCGATAATGAGAAGTTTTTGTTCATTTTGTTACCCAGGTGGCGAGATGCACGAAGATAATCAATCCCAACTCTGAGGATGCTAAATACGTCATAAATGTCAAGCAAATTGCAAAGGTCTAATCTTTTTCTGTTTATCTAAAGCAGCAACTGTTTGCATTTGTTCCATGATTAAGTCCTTTTGTATTGTTCTCTTGTTCCGTCCTAATTTTGTATAACTTCTGGAAAAATTACAGTTTGTTGTCGGGCTCGGTGACAAGGTTTCCCCAACTGATATAGAAGAAGGCATGCGTGTGGGGTAGGCCCTCCTGTTCTTTCAACTCTTTATGAAAAAATTTCGTTCTATTAGTGCCTTCTGCATACCTAGTTTACAAGTACTATGCAGCACTTCAAGGGTAGGCTTAAAATTATATGTTTAATGGCAAAGTCTTAAAAGACTTCCAGGAAAAGATATAATTTATTCATACGGTTCTGGACCTTCATTCTGTACTTGCATCTCTGCTTGTAGCTTATCACCACGTTTTCTGATATTCTGCTTAGGCATTCTGTATGCTGTTTTAGGTAATGTTCTCTTAGAAGAGTGCTTCTTCTTTTCACTTGTCAACAGCTATAGCAAGTTTATGGTGAATGTTGTTGGACCTTGTGCTTGATTAAAATTGTAGTGTGTTCTGGTGTTAACCGTTATTTTTCTTTGCAGGGTTGACAGAAACAAGTATCAAATTCAGATCCCTTTGCCTCCGAAAATTGATCCAAGTGTGACCATGATGACTGTAGAAGAGAAGCCAGATGTCACATATAATGATGTTGGTGGATGCAAGGAGCAGATTGAAAAAATGCGAGAAGTATGTATACCACACATTCCCTTGTTCCTTAATGGTTAACATGTAGCTTTTGTTTGGTTTTGGGACAAAAGCTTGATAGTTTGCATACATGATCATCTCCCTAGGTTGTTGAGCTGCCCATGCTTCACCCTGAGAAGTTTGTGAAGCTTGGAATTGATCCTCCCAAGGGTGTTCTATGTTATGGCCCTCCTGGAACTGGTAAGACGCTTCTAGCTAGAGCTGTCGCCAACAGAACGGATGCTTGTTTCATTCGTGTCATTGGAAGTGAGCTTGTCCAGAAGTACGTTGGTGAGGGTGCTAGGATGGTTCGTGAGCTATTTCAGGTCAGAAGTGGTTACATGCTCAGCCATATTTAGTTAACTTGGAATTATTGGGTGTATTGCTTACACATTACTTTAGTTAAGGGCTAGTTAAAGTTATGTTAACTTTTGCAGATGGCGCGCTCAAAAAAGGCTTGTATTGTTTTCTTCGATGAAGTCGATGCCATTGGAGGAGCTCGGTTTGACGATGGTGTGGGTGGAGACAATGAGGTTCAGCGGACTATGCTTGAAATTGTCAATCAACTTGATGGGTTTGATGCACGTGGAAACATTAAAGTTCTAATGGCAACAAACAGGCATGTTTTTTGTTTTTCTCCCAATTTTCGGACTTTTTACGTTATTTTATTTCAATTCTTTGTGACTTCTATTTAACACCTGCCTGTTTATAATGCGCTTTATATTGGACCCTTCTATAGGCCTGACACACTAGACCCAGCACTATTACGTCCAGGACGGTTGGATCGGAAGGTTGAGTTTGGCCTCCCTGATTTGGAGAGTAGGACACAGATCTTCAAGATCCATACCAGAACAATGAACTGTGAAAGAGACATTCGGTTTGAACTTCTGGCACGACTCTGCCCTAACTCAACTGGTAAGGATTGTTTAGATACCATTGTGAACAGATTGTAATTGTTATTAGTCCTTTCTCTTCTTATTGTTCGCCTGCTCTAATGAGACCTTTTGGTTACCTCACTGAAGTTAATTGTGAATGCGTGCTGCGATTTGAGTCCTTATTTCTCTGTCATGTGTGCTTCTGTGATTTTCCTGCTAGTGATTCAGCCAATGTGCCTTTTAACTTGGCTTTTATGTTGGGAAAAACTTTCGGGTGACATGGGTCTCTCTTTTTCAGGTGCTGACATAAGAAGCGTCTGCACTGAAGCTGGGATGTACGCCATCCGTGCACGTAGGAAGACAGTAACAGAGAAAGATTTCCTTGATGCCGTGAACAAAGTCATCAAGGGGTACCAGAAGTTCAGTGCAACTCCAAAGTATATGGTTTACAATTGAGCACAGGCATTCATATTGTGTCTAGAAACTATCGAATGTGTTGTATTCCCAACTGGATACAATATGTGACATGTTCAGCTGGTGGTCCTGAACTTTCTTTTGTGATTCTAGAAACCATCAGGTGTTTGAACTTTGTATTGCCCTTCCTTTAACTTATCTTGCACATTTTGTGATCACTCCAAGCTGGTAGCTTTGAACTCATTTGTTGCTTCATATGCTCTTGTTCCCACATCAATTTCTGCACTTATCACCTTTACTTTATCAGTTATTCCAAAATATTGCTTGGTGAATGTTTACAGTTATTTTAGTTCTGTGAATAATACTCTACTAAGAAGTGAAAGAAAAAAAGAATACAGGTTGCAGATTTTGTAGCTCAAATTTTAACAGCTTCGACATGTGCTCTTTTCTCTGAGTTGTCTGCTCGGATGATTTATTTTGAGTTTTTCAATCAAACGACATTAGAGTAAAATCTGCACAAGACCAAGCAGCTCTGTTATATTATCCATCAATGACAGCATATCTAACAAGTTCGTCTTACTATTATTGGTACTTCACAAAGCCTAGTTCCGAAAGACTCATTTTCCCTAGAAAGATGCTCAACAATTCAGGCACTCGCTCTTGATGTTTGATTACAAACCTATGCAAGAAGCGTTGCTTGCTGCACTTTGAAATGGTATCAATTGAATACTCCCCCTTCGCAAGCACGTCCTTCAATTGAAGCATTCTGATAACTGAAAACCTTGGTAGGATCTACTTCTCCAAGCTATAGCACAAAACAGTTGGATTGATAGCCACGTTGGCAGGCTGCAAACCCCTTTTGTTCACAAGAAACTCCATTTTACTTGAAAGATTCTGCTCCAAGAGTTCCATAAACATGGGATTCGTTTTGAATGCCCACAGAAAGTCATCTTCAATCCATCCAAAATTGTTACAGAGTCGAATCTTCTGCTCCCATTTTGAAGCATCCACCTGAGGAAAAAAAAAAACATGTAGTGCTTTCGTGAATGTTGCCGACGAAGGGCAGATTCCTAGACTCAATGATTTTGTTGACATTTTTTCCTTAAACTTGTCAGTTTCAAGGCATGCCGCGCACATTTTTTGGTCGCCTACTATGTCACACTTCACGTGTTTTTCAGCTCATCATTTTATGATCGGCCTTGTATTTGAGTTTGCACTTTCATATGACGATTAGTCATTGGTTAAAGTTTGATATAAAATTTGATCTTTCTGTTGATGAAATGAAAACAAAAGGGTCTTTCTGAATTTGACACGAATAGTGTGAACTTATTTCGGCCCAAAGAGCTTGAAGATCCGTACTATCCACTCTGCTAGAGACGGGGAAAGAGTTGCATTAAATTTTAAGTAGGGCAAGAGAATGATACTTACACATTATTCTTCTCTTCGCAAGGATTAGCCCCAAATTTTAATGGATGCACCCTATTATAAATTCACCATATACTAACTTATTTTTATTAAACAAAATATCTTAATCCACCCCAATTGTTACCTAAGTTACCCTTATTAAAAATTAAATAAAAACAAAGCAAGTTATTGTATGCATATCAACCCTTATCATATTGCGCCTCAGCCGTACTCCCAATTGATGCTGTCCCTGCCGCCGACATCACCACCGTCTTGCCTTGTGTTTGGGCTTCTTCTTCTTGTGTTTATGCTCCACCCCTTAACAATTTATTTTATTCTTCCGTGAAATGTGATTAATGGGGAATTGATTTGTAATATGGTTTGAATGTTATTCTGGATCATAGAGCCGATGTCTTCATTATGGAGTTGGATGGACCTGGGTTGCTAACTATTAAGTACCCTTCATTCTTCTGAATATTTGTTGGTCAAATCCTTCCTATCAAGAAGGTGGGAGAAAAGGCCTTCCAAAATCTTTTCTCAATAGTTTTACGAAGGTAGCAACTTGTTGGCACTCCAAAGTTGTGAGGGAAGGCTATTGAAAGTGGGATTTAAGATTATAATTGACGTGTACTTATAAAACAGTTTTTAAATTGTAAAATTATTTTGTTCTTATTGGTAATTTTGAATAATGTTAATTTAGCTTTTTTCTATTAAAATAAAAAATGAGGTGAACTTATTAAAACTTGGGGTGTAAATAAAATTTCCCTTTTACAAATGATTCCTTTAAGCACTTAAGCTGGAAAAAACAATGAACTTCAGCCAAAAAAAAATTATTTACTGCAATATGGTACAGCTACAAGAGAAATCAGATGGACATCGAGAGGCCATAGCTTCCGCACTGCAAAGATCTCTTCATTTTGTGATACAAACTGCCATCGGGTTGTGATATTGCTGTATTGATTCTATCATATACATAATGTGATTAAAAACAGACTTTCTCATTTGAAACATTCTCAGACCCAGTTCAGTTTTGGAAAATATTCAACAATGGAAGACAGAACTACCTCTACCATATAAATATTAACAAACATATCCTACCAAGCATGGAGGCTGGGTAGCATATGGAGAAGCCTGGGCGAAGGAACTCAAAATGTACGATTTTCTTGAGGCTGTGTCCTCACGTTTTATCAGTTTTGTCACCTTACGCAGAGTTTTCCTCAACACATGTCGTCCTGTCCATCAGCGCTGTCGCCTCTCTGTGAACCCCCTTGATCATTTCCAACAGTCCTCCTGCTCATGTTGGCTCGCTGCACCAACCGAACCAATGCTTGAACTACTTCCGACATAGGAGGTCGGAATTCAGGCTCGGGCTGAACCAAAATGTGAAAGTTAAGAACTACAGTGACACTCCAAAACCATAAGGAAATGAAGAACTGAAACCCCACATCCTATATTTTACTTAGGAGCTAGCTGAAAGTTGTCTTGTTATTCATGTCCTAATGAGTTTTACATTGTGCACAGTATAATCCAAATTTTATTTGTAATTACCTGGACACAAAGGGCAATCACATCAGCAAATCGGGACAGAGATTTAACCGGATAGAGCCCCTTGAGTGCTGGGTCTACCATTTTCGAAAGAGCATCAATATCATGGAGCTGGGGCGTTGCCCATCGAACCAGAGATTGCTCAGACCTAGGCTTTGAACTGTCAAGGAATTTTCAGAGAACGATTAATTTTGCCAGTCTTTTATAAAATAATTAAGATAGTCAGACCTTTGGTATCTCAATGCTTACCTATCAAATGGTTTACGTCCACTAAGAAGCTCCAGCATAACCACTCCAAAACCATAGACATCACTCTTTAGAGTATATTGACCAGACATGCCAACCTCTGGTGCACTGTACCCAGATCCTGCGTTTTGGTCCAATGCCTGTTCATGTCAAACATACAAGATCATCATTATCCCAAGAATTGATATTGAACTCATACAATGCAACAGGACTGCATTGTGTTCTGCTTAAGTAAGTAGCCAACATGGCATCCATCCCATGGTACCATCTGCAGACAATCATAATTAGGTGGCACTCGATGAAATGAAGTGAGCTATATTCTCGGCACATTTGAACGTGTTGATAGTACCACAAGATATTTCCTTGCTATGCGCTAACAAATGCAGTTGCATTTGGTTCTGCATGTGCCCAGTTTATTACTGGGGATTTTTTAGTAACTATTGGACAAAAAGATGCTTATTAACTACACAATCATATGTAGATAGAAATTTGAATTTGCTACTCAGAATCTGACTTCTGACACTGGTACATCTGAGTTTGGTTTTAACTGTTTGCAAACTTGGTAATTATAAAAATTAAGAATGTGTCCATACAGCTATTCTTGGACACAATTTCACACATGTATATTTGTAAAAAAGCAAAGGATCTCAAATTTAACCTGATCAGCATTGGGGATAAAGCTTGCAAGGCCAGAATCCGAAAGATGAGGGTTGAGCTCCACATCCAGTAGTATGTTGGATGATTTAATATTTTTGTGAATAATTGATGGTGAGCAAACTTCATGCAAGTACCTAAAAAATGCATTGTCCTCCGTACAGGTGCATTCTCAGTTGTCGAAACTATTTAAAGCGAGTAATATTGATTTGATACACCCTAAATTCATGGATTCAAAAATGATTTCAAGCTCATAATCAATGCAAGTATCAAATTATAGCCGTGCTTCACCTCTAAATTTTACACACTAAGAACTTACTCTAACGCACGTGCAGTTCCCAAGGCAATCTTCACCCTGGAGTTCCATGTCAATGGCTTGTTGTAGTCATCTGACAGGTGCAGGAATTCATGTAGGGAACCATTTTTATGGAACTCATAGATTAGCAGGTGCTGCCCATGCTCTGAACAATAACCCACCAGCTCCGTTACATTTGGATGATGCAAGTGGGAGATGTTTGAAACAATCTCTGTGAAATCTTCAGACAACTCGCTGGGAATGACAGATGAATCTATTTTCTTCACTGCAAGAGCCTATGACATAGCCAAGACAAGTAACAAATTAAAATCATCACTTTTAGTCTTTTCTAACAATTGATTGGAGCAATTGAATCAGACAAAGAAAAAGTTCAACAAATGTTTAACCAACCATAAAGGCATGTAGTATTTTATACTGGCTCTCCAGAGCATTCACTCTGTGTGTGTGTGTGTGTGTGTGTGTGTGTGTGTGTGTGTGCGTGCGCGCGTGTAATCACGTGCATATGCCATGTGCATATGTGGAACACAGAGGGAGATCCAACAGAAGTTTTCCAGGAAAAATAATTGACTGTCGCATTTGGTGAAACTTGGAAGAAATAGGAAAGTATACTAGTTCTTTCCCCGCCACTCTCTTATAGCATACTTATTTTTTATGAGCACGTCAATCCTCATCAGACAGGAAAGAAAAAGCAGTATTATTTTGAAACCAGTGTAAGGGGACTTGATACCACATCAAAACAGAACACACCTTTCCAACCTCAATGGCATGGGAAATAGATTTATTAGGTAAAATGTATACCTTTCCATCATCAAATTGAGCCCGATAAACACGTCCAAAAGACCCCTCCCCAAGAAGGTTTTCAATACTAAAGCTGTCAGTTGCCATCTGCAGGTCTGCTATTGAATATGAGGTCACATTTATTGGAGCTGTGATGGTTTTCTTGACAACAATGGGTTTCTTTGAGAAATCTTCTTCATCAAATGATTTAGTACGATCAACTGGTGGGGGTCTAAGATTTATTGTGGTGGGAGCATCAAATGTCTTCACATCCAATGGGACAGAGGTTTGTACAGACTTCACTTCTGCATAGAGTGCCACATGCAAAGCATTAGACATTCAAAAACAACCGTGAAAAATTAAAATGGTTCAGTGAACAAACATAACTAAATTGTTTCTGTGGCCTATCTGCATCACTAATTTAAAAAATATTAAAAAAAAAGGAAAAAAAAAGGCTTAGTCACATGCATGGATATCTTACCTTCCATTGCAATTAAAAAAGAAGTGAATAAGCTGAGTCAACAGACATTTATGATGATTTTGTTTAAAACATAGTAGATTCACTTGAATGATATGAAGAAGAGTATAATAAAAATACAAAATAGAAGCAGGTATTCTGCAGAAAATGATGAAACATAAATTGTCTTGGGAGTCAAACGCAGCAACATAAAGCACAACCAACAGAAATTATAAGGGTAATAATCTGACAATGCTTGACTAATGTAAGATATAGAAAAGTTGTACCTCGCGCTTCATTGGCAAGGGGAGCAAAAGGCTGTTTCTCAAACTTTTCTACATCTGAGGATGGCTTCCTCGATCTTCTCTTTACTAGAAAGAATGCTACAAATGCCGTAACTACAAGAATAGATATTACAATTCCTGCTATGCCGCCGCCCCCTATTCCTGATTTCTTACCACCTTCACCTGAACCACCATTTGATGGTGAGCTGTTGCCAGATTTGTGATTTCCATTGTTCTTGCTGGCCGGAGGTGTACCGGGTGGAGGTGGGGGCGCAGGACCCGAATTGAATGTGTTTCCATCCTTCCTGTAATGGGATGTTTTAGAATTATACTGTGAACAAATTCTTTGCAGAAGTAATAACAATCGCTAATAATAGAATACTTACTCCAGATTAATGCTTTTCAGTTGCTCGGGAATCCAGCCGGTAAAATGGTTATTTTCGATATTCCTAAGAAAGATAAACAAAAGTGCTTTAATAGGCTGAGGAAAGAGAGGGTTAGGGACAATGAACATCCAGCTAAGTTGTATGGATATCATACAGGTTTTCAAGGGGGAGATTGGCAAGGACATTAATAGTCCCTGTAAGCTTGTTGTTCTGCAAATACCTGAAACAAGACAAATTACATGGAAGAGTCAAGACTACAAACAAATATTCACACCATCATAATGACAAAACTCTGTACTTACATTGTGTTCATACTCGAGAGGGAACCCAAACTCTCAGGGAGGATACCTGATAGAGAATTGAAGGAGAGATCCCTGAAGCAAAGAATTTAAATTATTGTCATTTACTCACTTTCTCCTTTAGCAAAACCGACTTAATATTTCCACAATATCGAAGGAGATGCTTGACAATTGTGGAATTATAGACCAAAACATAAACAGAGAGAAGAGATATCCTAGGCATAAAGTTCAAATATCTCCAGTGATTGTTCTTGACTGATTATGCAATATAGTATAATGATATATTGCTACTAGAATTAGAACTTTTCTATTGTATTCCAGAAGAAGGGAATAGCCAATTTAAAGCTTTGAGTATACATCAATGCAACTAACCCCATTTATAGAACAAAGATCGAATGAAGAACTCACAATGTAGATAGAGAAGAAAGCTTTCCGAAAATGTCATCTAGCTGGTTCTGAAGCTGATTGTGACTGATGTTTCTGTAGTCCCCCGAGGAAAGGAAATGGTTAACTTTACATACTTTGGATAAGTGGTGTCAAGAAGGTATAAACAATTATTTACTTACAGGTACTCAAGTGAAGTTATCATAGAGATGGAATAAGGGATGCCTTGATTGAAGTTATTCCGACCAAGGTTTCTGCATATAAAGATAATCATACACTGTCAGAAAAAAAAAATCAGAACTGGAAATTGAACTGAAAAGTAGATAAATGTGTTTATGAAGCATACAATCGTGTCATGTTTGGTGGAAGCGAATAAGGTATGCTGCCAGCCAGATTATTATTGCTGATGTCTCTGCAAAAAATGTCGAACACTCAAATTAAGAGATTGGATTGAAGGAGTACACATATAGATCCACTTACACATACGACCATTAATCTTACAAGTTGGTTAATGCTGTCAAGCTCTGAAGATTATACCCCAGTGATCCAGAAAGTTGAAGACCTGATAAATCACTGATAGAAAAAACCAATGGCGAAATATGTCTCAGAAACCAGCATAAATGTGACAATATGTGGAGCAACGAATGAGGGAGTAGGGAATCACATTTCTGTTACTCGTGAGCCCTTGCATTTAACACCTTTCCAAGACTGGCCACATGGATCATCACCATTCGAACTCCATCCGGTTAGCTGAGGTGGAGAATTCAAGCTACTGTACAGGACCTTTAGAACAGACACTGTGCATATACAGCGCCACATGAATAATTACTACAAGCAAAGCTAGATATGGACTGAAAATTGAATTTTCTGTCTGTGCTACAACCAAATTTTTTGGAGAACAATGAAGCTTGAAAAAAAGTAAAAGAATATGCATCGGCTGGATCCAGAGAGGATATGATGCAAGAAAAAGCACACACTTGACTAAACCTCCTGTCTGTGAGACAGCTGGAAAACAGCTACAACTAGAATGCTCAGAAATTTAAACTAGCCAAAAGTAATGTTAGAACTTACAAACATGCCAGCCAATTGGTAGAACTCAAAAAAGGTTTTCCACTAAGGCTGGCAATTTAAGTTGTGTATCATGTTTGTGTCAGCTTGGCATACGAGAATCCAACCAATTAGGATAGCACAAAGAGATAACAAATTAGTAATCATTCAAATTAGCTAAGATCGTAAATTACATCAGTTAGAGTTTAAACTTCACACATTACCTAAGATCAAGGATTAAAATTTCAGTTTCAATGGAAATTTCGATAGTCAAAATTATGGAAATTTCGATGGAAATTTCGGTAAATTTCGATGGAAATTTCGGTAAATTTCGATGGAAATTTCGGTAAATTTCAGTAGATTTCGGAACTTCCAAAATTGATGGAAATTTCAAAATTATGGAAATTTCGATGGAAATTTTGTTCCTTGCCTAAGATCATAAATTAGATTCAAAGTATATATTCTTTTAGACCCCTAAAGAGATTATACTTGAGTTAAATAGCTAGTGGGTCAGTAAACCTTGTTCCATCGAGTAAAGTGGCTTCCTTTCTCTAACACTCCATGTAATCTACTATTGCAAAAACAAATAACCACAGAGGAAGTACATAGATATGTGAGTACATAGATATGTGACTGCATTCCAAACACAGATGAAAATGAATGCTTGAAGAATGGTCAGTGGTCACTGACTCACATACCATGGAAACAAATTCTGCCAAATACAGAAGCTTCCTCTTGAAAAGAATAATTCCGTCATGAAATTATCTAAATTTCTGGGTACACTTAAACCCCTATTAAAACGAAACTTAGAAATATCACAATAAAGTCTCATCATGGTGATTATGGTAGTCACACCGACACTTTGAATCCTGGAACTATCAATCAAGTTTTTAAAGTCTCATCCTTTTGCCTAATTTCCCTAATCTAAAAGCAAAATGAGAACTTCAATTCAATGTTAGAAAAAGTAGCAACTAGTGGAAATTAAACGGCTTTAAAACTCTAAGTGGCAATAATAGTCAAAAAAGGAGCAGTTAATTATCACTTTAATAAAGAAAAAAGAATAAATTTGTTCTCGCTTTCTGAAGCTCAAATTACACGAATCCTAAACAGCAACCACATCAAAAACCCAGATTATTTTCAGGCGAGGCAAAGGAAAGCTAAATCAGTAATATAAGACCACACTGTGTACAGACAGTTTCACTGATTGCCCTTTCATTTACCAAAAAAAAAATAAAAAATTCAAAGCAAAACCAAATAAATAACAGAAATCAACAACACAAGCACAAATCTGCTCCCAATAAGCAGCTCAGAACCACTTCTAAAAACACCAAAGAAAGTCAAATCCACAATGCCACTGGGTTAAGTGTTCAACAACAGAACTGGGAAGAAACTAGAACAACCCATCAAAAAGCACCAAAAGAATGCAGATTTACCAAAGATTCAACTCATGAGATTGAGAACACACAAACATAAACTGAAATAAACTAAAAAAAAAAAAACAGCAAAGAAAATGAGTAGAGAAGAGTTGGGCAAAACACTGACCATCTGTTGGATCTGTGGCAGCATTCATGAAGCTGGGACTCCACCCCAAAATGCAGATGCTAAAAACCAACAAAACCCACCTCCAAGTTTCCACCATTTCTCTCTCTCTCTTCTTCTTCCCCAGCTCTGAGCTTCACCCACAGAACACAAAAGCTTAATCAAGCTTGGCCCTTTTCTGGGCGAATTGATTTTGTTTTCCCAAACAAGACTTGTAATTTATTTTTATTCCTGAGTAGCCATGCCCAAGCAAAGCTGGCAGGCACGATTTGCCAGAAGAATCCAAAGCCACAGAAAAGAAAGAAAAGCTTTTTTTTTTTTTTTTCCGTTGTGTTTTGCTCTGTTTATTTATTATCTCTCCTCTCACTCTTTCTTGGTCTTATTGCAAGTTTTCTGTCCTTTTCTTTTTCCATTTAGGTATGAGGAGGAAAATGCTCAATACACCTCTTGGTTGGTGTGTAATGCAGCTAGCTGTGTGTAATTCGAGAATTTACGAAGTACCATCATATCACATACATGTATTGACGTCTTCAATATGTGATATTGTCGCGTTGAATAACTTTTTTATTTTCAAAAACAACTTAATAAAAAAAAAACGTATCTAATTCCTTCCCAATACAGAAGATCACAGCTTTCATCAGCTCAACACGCTTTCAAACAGTAATGGCTACCCCAATACTACTTCAACCCCATAAAAGGAATTAAAAAAACCCATGAGGGATTACATTGAATAATTCTTACCAATTATGTCCCCTTTATTTTTTAAATTTTGTTTGCAATGGACGAGGAGGAGGAAGTCACGGGATTCTTGGGAGAAAAATGAAAATGATTTTTCTGTTTTTAGTTACGAGTTAGATTTGGTCTTGGGTAAGATTGTTAAGCAATCAGTAGAGCAGTAAACGGTGGGAGTAGCGCCAAACAAGATGGGGAGTGTGAGCTAGTCAACGTCACACCTCGCTCGCTCCTTCCGTTTTGTACTGTCACCGCAGTCACGCCTCTCTCTTTTACTGCACTTTTGTTATCTCTGTCCTTTGAATCTACGGTACGTGCGGTTGAGTATTTACTAAAACATCAGTATAATATATAGGCTTTTTTGTACTATAGTTTGAGTATCTTACTAAAACATTCAGTATAATATATATATCATTCTTGCATTCAACAAAGTTAAATTAGATTTTCTCCAACGATTTTGAAATGAAATCAGGGCTGGCACTAAGGCAAGCGAAATGAGAATATCAGTGAAAAAGCCTAATATATATATCATTCTTGCATTCAACAAAGTTAAATTAGATTTTCTCCAACGATTTTGAAATGAAATCAGGGCTGGCACTAAGGCAAGCGAAATGAAATATCAGTATGTTACTTTCATAGCCCAAGTTCAATTCTTTTTGTCTCAGGGCCGGCAGTGAGACAAGGGGAACAAGACGGTCGTTTAGGACTCCCCGCTTGAAAAGGGCTTTCGAAAAAAAATTATATATATATAATATATAAATATTTATAAATCTTATAATATACATTAGAAGTTTCATGGTATAATGGTAAGTTGTTATATATGTCACTTTGAACAATTCTTTTTTGGGAAATTTTCTAGTGTTTTTTTTTTCTTTCAAACTTTCTATTTTCAATACCCATTTTCTTTCATTTTTCACTAAGGTATTCTTTTTTCCAAACTAAGTATGTTTCCTTTTACTAAGTTGAATAGATTTGGTAGAACAATTAGACTATGTGGATTTAAGTAATACATTTGCATCTAAAAATGCAAGGCGAACAAGATTTATGTAACTTTTTATGCATGTATAAATGAAAATGTAAAGTTTTTTTTTATCGTATTCATTTTTGTAAGCCAAAAAAAATTATGAAGTAGGAAATGTTTTTTATATTATTTTATGGTAATATACAATGAATGAAAAGTCGAAAATATTTGAGCCCCTATTTTCAGAGCTTGTCTTGGACCCCTGAATTCTCAGGACCAGCCTTGAATGAAATGCTGAAGTAAAATACTGTTAGATCAATTAACTAAGTGTGTCATATCATATTTGTTGGTCCTGGGATTTGAACCCAAACTTGACACCAACTCTCGCGTCAAAGGACAAAAATTCTATGCAGGATTATTACTCCTCCGCTCAGCTAGCCGATGTTCATGTATGCGATGTAAAGGTGTGCCTCACTTCCACCGGCAATCACCTAACTCCTCACTTTTCTACTGTGTAGTGTTTGCACATCTGCATCTAATCAAACGGTAACTTATGTTATTAATTATTAAAATTTTCATAGAATAACTAAACAATTTCATATTTAATTTTTTATTTATTTATAAAGATGATCTTTTGATTGTGCTTTCGAAAGGAGAGTCTTTATTAACAGTTATGGGTACACCCAACTATTATTGTGAAGAAGTATGCTTCTTACGATTAATATTTGGACAGGGTGGTAGGTTTGTTGAAATAAACAGAGTAACTCAAATTTCAACGAATCTTTTCTTTTTCCTCTCTAATGATGCACATCATCATGGGAAAAACTTTAAATATATGATGCAAATCAGACCCTCATTTTATAAACAACAAATTCTCTAGTGGATCATGTCATCTCCGGACCAGTTGATTTCTTTTTGATATCTTTCCATAGACATATGATGATACTAATAATGAAGTATTGGAAGATGTTAATGTTTCAATTCAGGCTTGGAGCATGTTATTTGCAAGGAAAAAAAAATTTAAAAAGTCTTAAATTAGAGGTTGCAAGCTCATATTTAGAACTTCAATATCATAGTTGAAATTATACAAAGCATTGATCTTGTAACTCCTGATCCAAGCTGAGGCGTCAAACTTCAAATCCCATACCTAAAATGTTAGACTATCAAACCGCGTAAAATTTTTAGACTCAAACCCACTATAACAACATACTCAAAATTTCTCGACTCAAACCCACTATAACAACATACTCGAAATTTCTCATTAACACTGAACATAAATGTATTGGTTTTAGATGCAATTCCATTTTCATTACCATTAATCCCCAACCAACATCACCTAAAGTTGACCATATAGTATGTAAGGTTTTTCGTTGCACTTCCAACGTCTTAATCACAATCAACTAACCTTTTTTTTAAAAATTAATTCTTACAATAATTTTGAACGTGGCAAACATTTGGGACAAGGCTAAAGAATGAAGTAAGCTGACGAAGTGCATGTTACAGGTGGAGCATGTGTCAATTCTTCCTTTCTGTTGAATGGCAAAGCATACCATAAATCAATTCCACTGAAAACTACTGATCTAAAAAATAATAAACTCATTGAAAATGTAGGGAACCAAAAAGAAAAATAAAATTTCTAAATGAGAGATTTGATTTTGATATTGAAACTCTGAAAGTGCTGGGTCATCTAAGTTTAATAACTAAATATTTAATCACCATCAGTGTGGCTATGTATAGTTGAAGACTACGCCTTTGGCCTTTGTTTTCAGACTCTTCGTGGCGTGCAATACCAGAAAACTCCACGTTTGCAGACGTGGCCTCCTCTGATTTTGCCTTCCTTTGTTCTTTAGTCGTGTCGGTGGTCGGTGGCCTTTTTTGTTGAATCAGCACAGCAGCTCTTCGCTTTAGAACTATCCCATAGGCCTGCAACTTCCAAAAATGGAAAATGGTTTATTGGGCATTGGTCTGTTTGATTTTAGCCTTTCTGGGTTGGTGTATGATTGGGCTTTAGTCTGGTCCAAGAATGTTAGGAGCGTGGCCGAGGACCCGGCCCTTTTCCTAGTTGATATCATCGCGATGTAAGAAGTAGGGGTGGACGTTTTAAACCAAGAACCGAAGAAACAATCCAATCCGAACCAAAAAAACCGAGTTGATTAGAAAAGTCAAAATTCAAGATCTAAACTGCACCGATCCGAATTTTGATGGATTAGTTCATGGATTTTGCTTCATAAAATCTGATCCGATCCGAAATAATATTAATTATATTTTATTTTATTAATTTACACATATCATAATATTATTGGTGTATATTTTATTAATTTACACATGGTTCATTCAATCATGTAAGTTCTTATGGTAAGTTGAGAAAGCTTATGAATCATGATTTCATTTTCTTAGGAAGGTAATTTCTTTATGTTTGTGTGCCTTTACTTATAATAAATTGTTTTTGAAGTAGGATGACCAACACCGCACCTTCCAGCTCACCTATTGTAGTCTTGATGGTGGTATATTTATTTCAATTACGAAACTTGAATTGTACGATCCGAAAATTCGAATCCGAACTATGATCCAAACCGAATCAGTTAGATTTGGAAGACGTTGGATCCAATTATTTTTATCTCTAAATCCGATCCGATAAATATTTATGATTTGATTCTTGATTTTTAGTCAAATCTAATCCGATCTGATCCATGCCTACACCTAGTAAGAAGTCATTATTACTGACAAGCAAATTACCCCTGCATACATAGAAACAACTTTTTCAAAACATAAAGAGGAGGCCTCTCTTTTCTTATATAAAGAAAATCGTGGCATTAAGGATTGACTCTTTTAAGCCAAGAATTTTCCTTCTCATAAGTTGTAAACATGATTTAGACTTACAATGATCACTTAATTAGTATTATCTCTATTCTCATGAACAATAGTGACATGTGTGAGACTCGTGCTTAACTTGTCTCATCTTTTATCTCTTCTTTTATTTCACTAGTTTTTCTCTCCATTGGACCTGGTTTTATAACCATTGGATTTTGATTTCTCTTGATCCTATAGTTGTGAGATTAGAGCAAATTTTTATAGTGAGAACTACTGTAGAGAACTGTTTTTGATCAACGAGAGAAGAGAACTAGTCATCTTCCAATTCATCATTTTCGACCGCGAGACCTCCTTTTCGGACCTCTCCAGGTGTCTCGCCCTGACACTCATCAAGCACCATCAATGACCAACTGGTAGAGAGAACAATTATTTATTTTACTACTTGTGTGTAACTGTTTATTAAAGAAGATCCACGAATGTGCGTTGGGCCCCAACAGGCCCAAAATCAGTGATTGGCATTTGCATCCCTTTTTCAATTGAGAGATTATCTACACCAATCATTTTTCTCTTTTCACCTAACAGTACATTTTTGTCATAAAATTATCTTAAATTACCGTCAAATGAAAGATGATATTTAATAAGAATCTAATGTGGTTAGCTACATACTTTCTTCATGGGTTTTCACCGAAATCAAGAAAGATATAGGGAGGGTGGCGAGGTTAGTGGTGAGTGCTTACCATCGGCGTAGTGTTTGTTTGTATTTTAATTTTCAAATTTATGAAAACAATGTTTGGATTTGAAAATAAACCTATTAGGTTGTGATGAAATTTTCTCTGTAATTTGTGGGTAATTTTGAAAGTTTCAGAAATAAAAATATGGTGTTGAGTAAGGGGAGAAAAATAATGGGTGTGGATATAAATTCCTTTTTTAATTCTGGGGAGAAAGACCAAATGCAGATTTTGCAGGCAGGGCACACCTGACACATGTAACATGTGAAAGAGGACTTATAATCCGATGATTGTCCTCTTTCTTTATCCATTTAACAAACAAAAAGGCTTTTAGAACATAATCATGATCATTTGCATAGGTGTATCTCCAAAACCAGCAAACAAAAGCTGTTCTTTTCCTCTGTATATTCGCACTGCCATTATCTTTTCAGACCTTTGAATTGACAATACTTCACGCATCTTCAGGCACCATAATCTTTCCAATCTGGTACCAGAAATAATTTTATCAGATTTGATTTGACTTGAAAAGTTGACTTTCAGTAACAATTGCAATTCCTGCACTTCACGTTTGCTTGAAAGCAAAGTCTTCTATGTCACCATTCTCATGCATGCATGAACAAAATATGCCATCCACTTTCTCCTCTTCTTTTTTTCGGTTAAGAATGTAACGTAGAGACAACGATTTAACAAAGCGAAGGCCATAAACCTATTTACAAGAAAAAGAAGAAAAACAGGTTGCACTTACACATCATATATCTAGTTAACTACTATGTAGCTTGTTGGATTCATTTGTGTACACTTTCGGTGATGGTATAGTGTCCAAAACTCTGACAATATTACATTGATTACGACAACTTCATTCTCATCCAATTTACAGTGACCTAATTACTAATGTGTTTACCAAATTTATTAGAGAGTACTACCAAAACGCTTGGAAATGAGAATGTAAATCGTGTAGAATTTGGTAAAGGACTAGAGAAAGTCTTCTTTTCTTGAAAAATGACATGTAATACAATGGTTTTTACATGTCATGACCCAGAAACCAACGAATTTTGCAAGGTGAAAGACCAACGAATAAGGAATAACATATTTGATATTAAGTGTAGAACCATTTCTTATTAACTATATATTACTTGTGTTTCTCTCCTATGTGGGACATTATTTCAAGACACCTCCTCATGTGTAGCATATGCAACTAATCCACATTGGTAACTTCAAGTGGATAGCATCAGATTCCTGATTTTTCGGCATACCACTTTCTATGGATAACATCAGTTTTTGATTTTTCAGCATGCCACAATTTGGAACTTTGCGACAGCACCTACGCTTTCTAACCTGGCTCTAATACCAAGTAGAAATTTTCGAACCCATCGTAGCCTACCACTAAGAGCAAGTGCATCGTGGAACCGATTGGGCAGCGCGATCGAAGAAATCGCCAGCGGGTGAGGGCAGGAGGTAGCCAGCGCGGAGGAATTGGTCGGCACGATCGAGAGCTCAGGTGCAGGCGAGGGCGGAAATCGACTTCGCCTGCGACCGCGGTTTCGCCTTTGCCTGACGTCACCCACATCTTCCCTTTGTCTGACAGTTTTCTCCTCAATCCACGCCTTCGCCTTCGCCTGACGCCACCCAGCCTTCGCCTGACGCCACCCAGCCTTCGCCTTCGCCCTCACTGGTGGAAACCACTTAGGCAGTTAGATTGCCCACGCAATCAGCCGAGCGAAAACGTCCCTTTTGCTCGTTCCTTCGACCAATTTTGGTCGGGCGCGGTGCACTTGCTCTAATATCATCAATATTGTCTCTAAGGTAATCACTTATCCGATATGGAGGAGTTTTATATCTCAAAAAGTCTCAGTGATATTAAATGTAAAACCATTTATTATTAGATGTATATTACTTATATGTTTCTCTTAAGCAATTTTATTTTTTAAAATCACAATAAAATTGCGCATTCATTGATTATGGGTTTGGCATTGTGGGGCATGTAGGCAACTTGGCGCTCAATCTAGAATCATATGTAATGTAACAGAGTCCACAAAAGATGACGAAATACAACCCCATTTCGAGTTTAAAGACAACTTCACAACCCTCCAAAAAAGATTACTAAACCGCCACCCCTTCAAACACATGCAGAAAGAAAGCAAAATCAAAAGCTCTGATCTTCAAACCAACGTAGCACCATCCATCCATACCCATCTTTGCTTTGTCCTTTAACGAAATGTCCAAAATTATAAATACCCAATTCATTGTTTATCTCTGCCAATATCTGAACCCATTAAAGTTTCAAACTTTTTCAAGAAAACAGTCTGATTCTCAATGGATAATACCAAGACCTCGGAGACAATCCAGAAACCATTTGGAGTTGATTATGGCGGTGATGATGCCGACGGCGGCGATGAGTTCAGGTACCTGATCGTGCGGCCGGAGAAGGGCGGGGTGAGGGACTTGTTGAGGTACTCTGTGTTGAGGAAGACAGAGAATGGAGTGAGGTTTTTGGAGGGCTCCGACGAGGAGGTGGTGGGGAGAGTGGCGGAGGACCACCGGTGGGTGATTCTGGTTTCGATTATCGCGAGGAAAGTTATTGGGTTTCTTGGGAAGCCCATGGAGTGGACTGGCTACATTGTGGACTTCATGCTCAATCTTTTGTCTCTGAATGGAGGCATTTTTGGGTTAATCAGCTCTCTGCTTCATGGTAATATACAAAAGCACACATCTTTTTTACTATTTGACAGTTTTCTATTGTTACCCATTTGGTAATTTCTTGATTATGTGTTAGTTTTGGGTGTTATGGTGGTATCTCTGCATGCTTCTTGTTGTTGTTGTTGTTGTTGTTGTTGTTGTCGTTGTTGTTGTACAAAAGGACTCAGCTTTTTAATGCTTCACATGTTTTGTTGCTACCCAGTTGCTCATTAGTTGAGATTATGCGGCTGTTGTGTGTTTTGGTCTTATTTACATGCATAGTGTTATGTTGGGCTGTAAGTTTTGTTGTTGGAGTTCTTTTATGCTGTTTTTTACTTGGAGGTTAACTAATTTATATAAAATGCAAACAGTAGTTTGCTGAATGAAATTATATTGTGAAAACATGTTTGCATTTAGTCAGGGAAAGAAAGTAGGCAAACAGAAAGATTTTGAATTCTTTGTGCACATATTTTGTTCAGACTTTGTGTCTACCTATATATACCCCTATATATATGTATAAGGGTGTTCTGTAAATGAAAATAATATGCTCTCCATTGATCCTAGACTCCTAGTTGTGTAATTTGGTAGTTAAAATGGTGATTGGGGAAAACAGGAAAAACAGTTGTTCCACAGAGGGGCACAGAGACTTTCATAAGTACAATTGGCCAATTAGACGGGCGGATAGACCTCTACAAGGGCAGAAACTTAGCAGAAAACGCAGTTGGCTCTCTTTCTGAAGGAACAAGCATAACAGCTGGGCTGGGTAACCGAGGTCTCATGGACCTGTGTATGATGGCTGCCAAGTTAGCATATGAGAATGCCCTAGTTGTAAGATATATCGTGGCTGATCATTGGAAGGCAAGCCACTCTGGTTTTCGTTTATCAATTTTTGTTTTTAGCGATATACTTTCAGTTTAGGTACTAACTAGTTTACTTTTGACAAGCAGATGCATTTTGTGGACTTCTACAATTGCTGGAATGGTAAGAAGTAGATATGTAACATGACATTTAGTCAAAAAAAAGATATAAATTTTAAGCTTTACACAAGTCCAATTAATTTTTCTTCTCCGTTACTGGATGATGAATGGTAGATTTTCAAAAGCAGATGTCTACCCAAGTGTTTCTACTCACCGACAAGCCTAAAGATGCAAATTTAATATTGATCAGCTTCAGGGGCACAGAACCTTTTGATGCTGATGATTGGAGTACCGACTTTGACTACTCTTGGTATGAAATTCCCAAATTGGGGAAAGTACACATGGGGTTCTTAGAAGCCTTAGGTTTGGGCAATCGAACAAATACAGTGACCTTCTACAATGAACTTATAGAGATGACTAGTGTGGACATCCCTGCAAATGGTGTTTATGTGAGCAAAAGATCTTCGGCCGAAGGTACATCATCCTCAAACATGGCATTAGTTCCACCAGACATGGTAAAGAAGTCTGCATACTATACTGTACGAAGAAAGCTCAAGAGCTTGCTTGAGGAGCACAAAAATGCAAAGTTCGTAGTTACTGGACATAGCCTAGGTGGGGCACTTGCCATACTGTTCCCATCAGTGCTGGTCTTGCATGAGGAGATGGAGATGATGCAAAGGTTGTTGGGTGTATACACATATGGGCAACCCAGAGTAGGTAATAGGCAGCTGGGGAGGTACATGGATGCCCATTTGAATAATCCAGTCCCAAAGTACTTCAGGGTCGTCTACTGCAACGATCTTGTGCCCAGGTTGCCTTATGATAACAAGACCTTCTTGTATAAGCATTTTGGGGTCTGCCTTTACTATGACAGCAAATACAATGAAGAGGTATGCATTCAGGCCTTTACTCTACTTATATACTTGTCCAATCTTAGTTTTGGCTCATAAGTAGTTGTCCTCATTTTGTATCCTGTTGACTTGATGTTCTTCTGTAAGCTAGTAGCCCGAATGATACGGACTTTGCAGTATTCTATCTTACAGTTCCTTATCGGTAATAGAATGCCACTACATTAAACATGCAGTATGCTTAGTTAACCTTTTCAAGTTTCGTCTTCTTCTTGTACTGAGTGTTGTCGTGTTTTACATATATGTTCTTGAAGATAATGGAGGAGGAGCCGAACAGAAATTACTTTGGAAGGACATATTTGATACCGGAGTATTTTAATGCTGTTTGGGAGCTGATAAGAGGTTTAACAATGGGATACACATATGGACCAGATTACAGTGAAGGTTGGTTCTCCATTTTGCTGAGGATAATAGGACTTGTGCTTCCTGGTCTCTCTGCACATAGCCCTAAAAATTATGTCGATTCCGTGAGGCTTGGAACGGAGCGCGTCGTTCAGATGTCGTCTTTGTAAGAAACTTCTCTTCCAGATGATAAAAACAGGGCATTTGGCCATATGATGAATGCACCATCGGCTCTTTAGTGTACATGTGTTTTTGATGTACAGATTATGTGCGTCTTTTAAGCTCTTTTCTTATTTTCAAATTCCTCGTCACTGATTTCAAACATGCTATCAAATAATTCATCATTCTACAGGAACCGAATCAACCCTTTTGCTTTGCAGTAATGATAGAATAAAAAGTTAGTACTGGGTTTTTTCTTTTTCTTTTTATCAACAGTTAGTACTTGTTCATGTGGCTTCAGTCGCCTTTATCACTGAAATCCAAATATGAAAATTACGTGCAATGATATATATCTCTTCCTAACATTCAACGAGATCTTAATCCATTGGTGAACGTAGGTAATTTGGCACTCTAATGTATAGAATCAACGTGACATCTGATTTAAACCACATGGAAAACAAATGCACAACAGAAGCAGAGCACTTTCCATGCCAAGCCAATATGTACTGGCTTTGCATCCAACGGGTACTTTTTTTCACGTAGTTTGTTTTGGTCTATCTTTGATTATGTTCTTGGACTTCTGTTTTACCTCATTTTCATACTCAATCTCTCACAAAGCATAAAGAATTCAACAGTCTTCTTTTCAGTGACTACCAAAGCGCAATCTGTGTTAATATTACGCAGAAGCAAAACACATGCAGTCCAAAACTAGAGAGAAAATTCCCCTGTTGACAGGTGGTTTATTAATTTGAAGTTGCCTAATTATTACACAAAAATAGGTAAGTCCCCTTGTACATATGAAAAATTGCAGTAAAAGATACTAGAAAATTAATTTACCTTAGTATCCAAAGAATTGACAACATTACAAAGATGCCACCTATTCCATCCCCTAAAATCTTTTCTAACCCCATTAAGTTTACTTGATGTCTAGCTTCCCAATTCGTAAACAGTTCCTTTTCATTCAGAGCAATGAAGTCCATTCTTTTGCAGATACCCACCATCAATCATGTAAGCAAATGCTGCTGAATTTGCCTTCACCCCAAAATTGAATGATACTATATCCATGTATGATCAGACCGTGTGAGCGGATTGAATGAGGTTCAAGTCCAAGTTCTTAAGCCTCACCACAGATTCTACATGTCCTCTCAGAGTATGTATTTCTCCCAACCTGTGAAGTTCAAATGTCATTTAACCGAGAACGTGTCAGCAAACCTGAGATGAAAGTTGAAATCTAATCTCTAAAGTAGTAAGATGTGACAGTTCATTACCTGGCTATTTCAGCACGCCGCCTGGCCTGTTCTGCAATCAAAGAAGATCTCTTGCCGGTTCTGTTGAATTCCATATCTTGTAACCCTTGTAAGCTTCTCTGAGAGAGTATCCACTTAGCTGCCCTATCGTCCTTCCCATAGTCTTTCTTAGAAGAAAAGGCTGTCTGTTAAAAGTCAAAAGAAAACAGAAATCAGAAGTAGTACTTTCAAACCAAGGCTTATTCTTTGGAGACAATTTATAGCAGATCTGAATGAACTTTGAACATTGCACATGCCTTTTTATCAAACAATAGATTCCAGGCATCTCCACTCAAGGCGTAGCGAATGGCAAACTTGATAATATCCAGAGGAATGTAGAAGATCACACTATACAACCAAATGACCCCGGCCCATCCCCATCCAATGCCACTGATATAAGCAAAGCTGATGGTTGCGTAGACAGCAATCAAAGTAGCCACCTAAACGGTAAAGCGAATTTTCAGTGTATGTTTTGTGGAAACTAGATATGTGAAAAGGTTAAAGGAGAACATGTTTATTTGCAGAAGCCATACCAGTTGAGCCACCACAAATGCACACATCAACATAGTTCCAGGCCTCTCAAGGAACGACCACCCCTGGCTTCGAGTAACGAATATGAGAGCCTGGCTAATGATGCTGACTTGCAGATATATAGCAGATGAAACTTCCTCACTGCTGCTGGATAAGTCTCTTACATTGAAGGTGGTCTGCAGCCATATTAAGCTAGTCAGAACTGTAGAAGTAAACCAAGCTAGTATATCTTCTATTGTTAAATTTTCATGAATCTTAGAAAACAAAATCAAGAAGCACCATTTCTGTATGTCATACCTCAAAGAAGTCGGTGTCGATTACAATCCAGTAAAACAATACAGTAACCAAAGCAAGATACGTGCCAATGACAATGCCAGTTGCAAATATCTCATTCAGCTTCCAACTGTCAGGCTTTGGAGATGGCTTTACGCGATCCTGGGAAATTGTCATGATGGTTCCTGTATTTAGATGGGTGGTCATGTACTCAGTTTAAGCCAATTAGTTTGCTCTAAAAAGCTAAATATATGCTTTCGCATCTTTCATGTACTTCAAGTAGAAATATTACCATCATTCAGTATTGCTATAATCAGAACCATGAAAGGTGGGAAGTCATATTCCCATATCAATGCGAGAAGCACGAAACCAAGCTGCAGCAAGATTCAGTTTACCATTAGGGAAGAAAATCAATTTTGAAAGACTAGTATTGAGCCAAATAAAATTGTTTGTATTTGAACATTGAGATAATTAAAAATTAAAATAAAAGCTTACCACTATCCTTATGGTGATGGATACAGCATATATCTGCATATTAAAGTAGGTTAAATCAGTTTTACCATCGAAAACAACGTAGAAACGAACAAAAAGAGTAAAAAACGATTGTATTCAATGTCTATTGATCTTACTGATACAAAATTGCCACTATTGAATGCAGAGAAAAGAATTCTACTCACTGTGTAGTTCTTCATTCTTTGGAATATAGCTCTACTGGTCAGAACGGCACTAACGATCACACTTAAGCCAGGCTCAGTTAAGACTATATCCGAAGCACTTCTAGCAGCATCTGTGGCATCTGCCACTGCGATACCAATGTCTGCTTTCTTTAAAGCAGGTGCATCATTAACACCATCTCCGGTCATTCCAACCACATGCTTCTTCTCTTGTAAAATCTTCACGATTTCATACTTGTGTTCTGAAAGTTGCAAAGCAAGTTAGAGCCTTAAACATTGTCGAGGGAGAGAATACTTTTCGTGAAGAGGTATTCAGTTTTTACCAGGGAAGACACCAGCAAAGCCATCAGCCTTCTCAATTAACTCATCCACTGGTACAACTTCATGGTCTTGCTCGATATTGTGACGGCCCAATAATGAAGACGAAGGGTACATGTTTGTTCCCATACCAAGTCGTCGCCCTGTCTCCTTTGCAATCGCCAACTGATCACCTAATGTCCGGACAGGAATTTAAGAATCAGTATGTTTATCTTTAACACTTGAGCTCGTAAATTTACAATATTTATCGAAAAACAAAGATGGAAATTATGCCTAAGGCCAAGATGATACTCAAATGTACCTGTAATCATCTTCACACAGACTCCAAGGTTAAGCGCTCTTTGAATGGTCTCAGCACTGTCATGCCTTGGAGGATCAAACAAGGGCAACAACCCACAAAATGTCCAAGGACCTCCAGGGCTGTCCTTAGTTTTTTCGGGAACTTCCTGGTAATAACATAATGTGGAAGTTGAAATATGTCAGAAATTTCAACTGATGCTCAAAAAGTGTTGTTACCTGAATTTTGATTTCTAACTAAAACCAGATAAACTCTTTACCTGATAAGCAACTCCAAGAGACCGCAATCCCCTTTCCGCAAACTTGTCGATAATGCTATGCACTCTTCCAGCAATCTCATCTTTCTCTGGGCATAGATCTAGAATCTAGTTTTAGAATGAGTATGGGAAAGTAATAGAAGTCAGGTTGGGTATCGCAAAAGATCACAAGAACCATTGAAACTATGTAAGTGATTAAGAAAAATATTATTGTCATTGCAGGGGAAGACACTAAAAAAAAAAATCGCCTGCACAGAAGCCTACTAACATGAAATTACAGAAAGCGTAGGTTCAATTTAAGGCACTTGTTCTTTTAACACATTAGTACCTGTTCTGGAGCTCCTTTGCTGGCCCGGTACCAATTACCATCCGAATCAATGTATGTTATAGCAGTACGCTTGTCAACTGGATTGAAGGGCAGAAAATGCACCTCGGTAATGTTTGCTCGTGCCTATAGATGAAAACGCAGCTTTATGCATAAATCCCTCACAGAATAGAAAAGAAATAAAAGAGCAGGACCGTATCCCTACCTCCTTTGGATCAGCAAGCATATTGACAATGGCTGCATCAATAGCATCTTGATTCTCCAGTCTTGCTGCTCTGGCTGCAAACAAGATAACTGTGTCTTTGTCTATATTACTGTTGAAAACCTGCAAAGGTTTGTATGTTTGTATGTTATTCAACCATAACCAAAACATGACATATAAAGAACATTTCATACTAACATTTGCTTCCATGGCCTTAAGAACACCATATGTACTCCAAAGAACAAATTAGTTGTTAAAACTGAGAACTTCTCATATAATTAGATTTCATACCTCAACTAGGTTTCTATCAACTGTGAGGCGATTCAGGGTGAGAGTTCCGGTTTTGTCACTGCAGAGAACATCCATTCCTGCCATCTCTTCAATTGCTGTCATTCTTTTTGTTATGGCACCCTAATCAACAAGTACAAAAACATCATGTATGCAAACAATGTCAGCTATTTTAGATTGTTAGCAGAGAAAAGCACAAAACAGAAGATTTATATCTTGCTTTGGCACTCATGTAAGAGATGCACCTGCTGAGAGAGTCTATGAGAACCAATTGCAAGTGTCACAGATAGCACCGTTGGCATAGCGATTGGTATTCCTCCAATTAGGAGAACAAGAAGGTTGTTGATCCCATCCCTGTAAGAGCGGTGCTGTATTGGGAACATGACAATGATTTCAAGAATCATTCCGACAGCTATGGAGCAAATGCAGAAGTTCCCAATGGCGGTAAGGACCTGCAGAAAATCATAATTACTGATGTCACATCATGATTTCAAACTTACAAACACATGTGATAATTTAGTATCAAGATTCAAGAGGAGCGTGCCAAGCTATTTGGTTACCTGCTGGAAATGTCCAACAACTTCAGTGGAGTCAACCAAATGTGCCGCTTTTCCAAAAAAGGAGTTAATCCCAGTGGCTATCACTATAGCTTCAATCTCTCCGTGCTTACAAGTTGAACCTGAATATACTTCATCACCTGTCTTCTTAGTGACAGCTAGAGACTCTCCGGTAAGAGCTGACTGTCAGAAACAAATTCAACAACGTTACTTCCTTCTGAGGGTAGTATCAACTTTATGTCAATTAATCACAAGCATGCTTAACTACCATTAGTTAAACAACAAATTTTGCATTTCAAGCACTTGCCTGATCAACTTTGAGAGGGTCTCCTTCAAGTAGACGAGCATCAGCTGGGACAATGTCCCCAAGTTTTATGCTAATTATATCACCTGGTACTAAAACAGATGCATCTTGCTCTTGCCATTGCCCATCTCTAAGAACCTGCATGAAAGAAATGTGAGCTAACAGGTTATTATGTGCATAAATGTGGTATTCTTTGAGCCAAAGACATCAACCGAAAAGGACATACCCTTGTTTTTGGGGATAAACGCTCCATAAGGGCAGATGCAGCATTCCCTGCATTATTCTCCTCTATGAAACTAATGGTTGAGTTGATTATCAACAGGACAATAATCCCTACAAAGTCCTGCCAGTCAGGACCTTGGCCCTGAAATATCATTTCATTGCGGAAGAAAGTTAGAAAATAAGAAATTGCATTGTCCCTCTATCAAAACTGAACACTTAGTTTAAGAGTCTTCTTACTCCGCCATTAGCAAGGACGAGTGCCATTATTGCTGCAGCTTCCATAACCCATGACAGGGGGTTCCACATGAAACCAAGAAACTTCAAAAATTTGTTCTCCTGCAGTAAATTTGATGAGGGGGCTTTTAGTTAAATAAGCTAAACTTTGAGGACACTAGAATTCTGTTTTGTTTAGGTCAAAGTCTTGCTGATATGGTACCATAGGAATTGCCATGATCAATTTAATATCAATCTAAAATGCTAAAGATTTTGTTTAGAGTGATTAATCCCAAACACTTTTGACATTAACATACGTTAGAGAACCAACGGAGCCTAAAAGCTTAAATCGGTAGGGAATGAGTCAACTATGTAAATCAAGTTAACATACCCCCTCCCCCATGTCGGGACCTCCTAAAAGTCTAACAAATTAGGAACCTTGTCTTCGAATCTTTGAATTTCCCGCCATGCATTTTTCTGGGTTCTGAACTACTAGGATAATGAAACTAGATCTCCACTCTAGGTTAACTTGATCCACCAATTCACTACCATGTTGATTAGTAAAGCAAGCTGCCTAACACTTTCCAATTAAGAATGACATTGACTTTCACTTGCTTTCAACAATAAAAATTAACTTCATGAAAAAGATGGAGGAACTTTTGGTGCTTACCGTCTTCTCTTCAAGCTTGTTCAATCCAAAAATCTGCAATCTGATTTCAGCATCTTCAGACGAAAGACCTTGTGGTGATGTCCTCAGTTGTTCAAACACTTCTCCCAGCGGTAAGCGTTCCTGTTATAATCAAAGTGTTTTTAAAAGCCATTCTAGGGAATGAATTCCACAATGTGGTTCTTGTAATGTAACTGATGCATATAAAACCTACCAAATCGATACCATCCCTGTTGAAATTATCAGGATCTAGCAGAGGCTTATCCAGATCTTCAGCCATGATTCAAGCTTCAAATCTGCATGCGGTCAAGAATCAATCAAAATGTGCATTGCAACATTTAGCACGTATCGATGCCAGAATGAAGTAAGTATAGAGCAGACAGCACGATTCAAAAACGAAAAGCAATCACTGCATTGCCTAAAGATTCAAATCTAACTAGCATTAGGCCTAACATTACAACCATTTGAGTCAACCATTATGCCAATCGGCTTTGGGACAGAATCGAAAACCCATGTTCAAGTTCTGCATCGCCTTACAAACTTACAGAATTCCACATCAACTTCAGTTCAAAACAATTGGAAAAGAGCTACACCATGTCATCACTAACTATTCCGATTCGCCTCTTGATTGAGCTATCATAAACTAATTGAGACCCAACATTCATCCAGAACAACTAATGCCATCCGCCCATATCCTTAACCAGTACCTCAAACACTAATCATAAGTTGAAGAATCAAAAACATATATGCAACCCACAATTGGGATTCACAATTCAATCAATTGAAACTCGAAAATTGTACTCACTGATGAATTTGAAACCTCGAAAGATGGGAAGAAACCGAACCCAAGTAATCGGGAAGCAGGAAAGAACGATGATGTTCTTCCTCCTCCTCTGGCTTTCGTGAAGTGGGGGGTACAGTCTTCTGCGGGGGAGTGAATGTATAAAAACTGCGATAACTGATTAGTAATAGTGTGTGTCCACACCTAGCTAATTGATTTGGTAGTTGACCGGTGGTTGAGCAAATAGCGAATGATGATCTGCTTCCGGCATGCTGTCTTAATGCAAGTCGGGACATTTCTGCAATTTGTTCTTAATTGAATATTGATTGTTGATTGTGATGTGTTTTGCCAGCAGAGTTACAAAGGAGACTGAAGAAGGTTGGAAGAAGGAAGAGCCGTTGGGTTCAACTACTTTTCGAAACTTACCCTTCCAAGTTCCAACCTAACGGTCGCTTCTTTCCCTCCAAATTCCAAGCCCCCAAAAAAAGGACTAACGTGCCTACCAGTTGCACCTGCATTAGATGTGGCTAGCACATATCAAGTCATATACCATGTGAGAGCGACATGATAAAACAAGAACTCGTGACCCATAGCTCTTGAAATTTTGTGTTAGATTTCGAGTGATAATGTCATATCCGACTCGTTTTGAGTTTTCATTGGACAACGAATGTTTTGTTATTATAAGAAAATTTCTTATGTTCGATTTGGGAGAAACGCACATGAAGTCATGAATTCTATTATCGAATATTAATGAATACTAATAAGCAAACGACATGAAGCGATTGTGATATATACCTTTACTCTTTTTTTTTTTGACGCATTGGACAATAAGGAAGTATTCACTAAATAGCATTTGGATGGACCAAAAATGGACGGTTAGGCACAGCTATTTCTTCTAACAAACTAATCATTTACAAGTTTGGGTATCCAAATATCACTATCATGTAAAAAGGAAATATACTTTTGGTGGCCTTGCATAGACTTTCCAAGCAAATTAGGTATGACTAAGTCAAAAATAAGATCCCAGGAACAGGGCAAATGCAGCTTTTTGCTTGTACCAGAACATCTAGGCAATCTCTCTTGGATGACACATAACATAATTGTTAATGATATTGTAAAGTAATCACTCATTGCCTTAAGGCTTTCCAATTTGCATGACCATTGGACCGCCTGGATTATTAGGTGTTGTTCCTACTACTTGTACCTATTTTCAATTTCACAGAAAATCACTTTTATGCCTTTGAATGAGGCTTCCATATCTTTTGTTAGGTTTCCCGTGAGTCAACTTATCAAGGGATTTCGATAAAGTTCTGTTATTGACACTTCAAAAATTTATTGTGCATTTTATTCAATTATAAAACATAAAAAAGAAGTAAAGTGAATAATAATATTTTTGGAGTGCAAATACATTTCCCTTTCAATAAACAATACAATATTTGTCATTCTCACAAGCAAATTGAATGCCTTTTAAGTTTCATGAATGATTTTTGATGTTTTATAAACCAACAACAACAAATCTCAGTTTATAGCCATAACTAATCTCAGCTCAGATGCATAATGATATTCTTTTGCACGTGATTGTTCCTTCTTCACCTCCCAAATAGGACAAGGGTTACTCAGGTCGCATAGAAAACACGTGAATCAGATCCAATTTCACTAGCATACCCAAAAAAAGAATGTCTCTTCTTTACTAATTGATTTGTGAGATTTAAACTTTTATTCTTCTTTTTAATCTGGATAACATTGGATTAACGAGGACAACAACAAACATGTGTTCAGGTTTAGCATCCACATGATTTCCCCTCAAGGAAATATGTTTGCAAGATGACCCGGTGGAAAGTCAGTGCCCCGTTAAAACAAATACGGAAAATTCTATGGTTCAAAACTCATATAACATACGAACACATTTGTAATTCTTGATTTTTAATGGAATCATATTTAGGAACTAAGTTATGGATGGATGACCTTGGCTAATATTTCATTCCAACCATCCGAAACTTTGATTTTGTGACCTAATCAAGGGATCATGATTAAAAAAAATCCCAAAGGCACAAGACGAGAAAATTGAAGGTGAGAATCCAACATTTCGACAAAATGACATTGGTTTGGGCTACTGGGCTGAGGTGAAGTTTCCTTCTTTGGGATTACCCGATGTGTATTATGGGCCAATGTCTTTACGTATTGGGCCTCAGTACTCTTTGTTGGCACGGGCTATAAACCCCCCAACGTTATAGTTCAATCAGAAGAGTACATAACGCCGTACTCCAATATTCCATAAAAAAAAACGTCGTACTACAATACCAAAAATAAATAAATAAATAAATAAAAATCTCACTAACAAAGGTGCTTACTTAAACAACAATCTCAATTAGTTTTCATACTATTTTAATGTGAGATGTGTACGGGTCGTGGTACAAGATTAAGCTAACAGGCTGGGGTAATAACTACTTGTAATGTACTCTATCACTTTAGGACATGCATGAACCCCTTGACAAGTTATTAACAAGGCATGTTCCTCGAAGGAACAACTTATCCCTTTAGATCTTCTTCATGTTCCATCAAATTGTACTATTAATTCCTCTAGTGTTGCGGGAACTCAATATAATTTTTTGTTCTTCAGTCTACGCATTTTTTTGTATGACATCTCTATTTATCGATAGCTCCTTAAATAAACTCTTAGGTATACATAAGGTTAAGTGTATACAAAATTAAACAAGTATTTTTCAAAACCACTTTTAATAAATAAAAGGTAAGTCACCACTTAAATTGAGGGTCTTTTAATAATTTTTTATGTTTTAAAATTCAATTTAACATTCATTACAATCAAAATGCAGACTAACACATGGAAAAACGTGTATTAAGATACTAGTTTTCTACAATTGAAAACATGTTTTAATCATAACGAAGGGGGCTTGGTTTAGTCTTGTAGTTTCATATGTTTTGTGGACACTTAGGAGTTGACTTGTATTAAGATCTTGTTCGAATCCAATATATATCGGGTTCTAATTCATAGTATGACACCAAATAGTTACTCTTCCTTAATATGTAGAGTCATGAAAAAGACTGGACTAAGGTATGCATTGCATTTGTCCCTTCAGAAACTAAGAAGCCATATTCCTCGAAGGATCAATCAATCATATAGCCGCTTTAGATTTTCTTCTTGTTCAATCAAACTTGGTACTTAAACTAATCAGTAACCAAAAAACACTATTCATTCCTCCATCTTTGTTGGAACTTTAAATGATTCTTACATGTTAGGCATAATCTTTTCAAAAGGATGTGCACTGTATAGATACACAAAATCTCTTCACCGACCTCTATTTTTTCTTCAAGTTTACAAACCAAAATACTAAAGCTCGTTCTATTTAATTCGAAGGAATTTTGTCAGTGAACTATTTAAGTTTGTTTTTGTATTTCAAATTGCACCTATTTTTTTTGTCAAAAATAAAATGTTATAATTTACAACAATATAAAATGAGTGTATACCACTCATACCTCCCATAATAGGCCCAAATGACTCAGAAAATAACATCGACTTCATTGAAAATGTCATCGATTTCACTACCACTGTGAGTCGAACTTTTTTTTTTTTTTTTTAAATGTAGTTATTGAATAAAAAAGTTTGACAAATCGCCAAACAAAAGGAGTACAAGGAAAGCAACTAGAATACAACATCCTGAGGCCTCATTAAAAACCTCGCAGTGTACGAGGAAAAGAGTGCCTAGTACCCCTAGATTCAATAAAAACATCTGTAAAAGTAGACATGAATATATTACTTAGTCCGAAACCCGCTACCCTTCCCTACGGCAAAGCCATCAAGAAAGGAAGACGGGAACCTAGTCGACCTCCTTACGGCCTAACCATCAGAGGGAATTAGGCCCAGACTAAGATCTATATCCAATCCACTAAAGTGCAAACGAAATAACAAACAGCACTGCAAGCCTGGCAAAATCTCCAAAGTCAAGCAAAACGGTAGTTGGGGAAACCCATCAAATCACGAACAGAAAATGAAAGAGCAAAGGGTGGAGTAGAGTCCCACCAAGTGAGGCTTGAGGAAGACGTCCCAAATTTAGCCAAAGCATCTGCAACTTGATTACCCTCGCGAAGTCGAACTTAAAATTTCTACAGCTGAAACATCAATCTCACTAAAAATATATCTTATTTTTGCCACCACTCCTGAGCCTTTCTCTACCAAAATAAAAAGGAAATGTCGCTAGACCAATAGGTCATGTGCAAATTGCACCCATTTGAAAGTTAAATATTATTAACTCTTACCATATCTTTGATATATTACTTTAACTGTTGGTGGAATGAGACCCCATTTCAAAAAACTGTTCTACTTTGTCGAGGACCTAACCTAATTCATAGTATCATAAGGAAAAATAACGTACAATCTCTTTAATGTATTACTTTTGACTCATCAACTAGAAAATCAAGACTAGAAGATCATTTGAGCATCAAATATTTACTAGATCGTTGAACAACCCTACATGTATATCTAGAGAGATAGGAGTTGTCTGCTTTGGCCAGCTATCCCAAATGTGACATGTGTATAGAACATGGAACTTGGGCACCAAATATGAGAATCACCTAAGGTAAGATTTGCCAGTGCCAATCCCAAGTGAATAAGTGATTGTAAAATATATTTGATTCCATTCAAACTCATATGAACCCCTAACTATTTAATTGCAAAGTCCATGCATCCCAACTATATAACTATACTAGCCATGGCCACATATATATCACATCCTCGTAGATAAGATATGTTTTATGGATGATGCAACTGGCAGCCCTGTTTAGACATATGATTGAATAGGATCAAATTATATCAGGATTTTATTTCCTTGATTAACAGTTGGCATCAACATACATAAATTCTTTTATCAAAGGAATGAATATTACGTTTACTTAGACTTGAAATATGAAGATCAGGTCAGGAAGTAGTGTTAGTTAATCTTGATTCATTATTATTATAGACGCACATACTTTTGTTCTCAGGCGCAATGTACATGTAAGTATAGTAAAGAATCATAACGGTTCCCTATCTTCTCAAATCCATTCAAGCAGGTGAATATACCATAAAAATGGAATACAAAAAATCCGAATAATTTTTTCATCTGATTTTCATTACAGATAAGTAAACATGTTATTCTTAACATAGTGAGCCTCCAACACCCAAAACCAATTGGCAATGGGAGGAGAAGCCCAACTATATTTAAACACTACAGACTAGGCTTCCATCTCCAATGTGGGATACTCTCAACACGCCCCCTCACGCGTGGCGTCATTGCGTCCTACGCGTGATTAGTTTAATTGGGTAACGTGGAGCACGTGGGACTGTGAGGCCTCCTACGTGGATAACCATAGCTCTGATACCATCTTAACATAGTGAGCCTCCATCACCCAAAACCAATTGGCAATGGGAGGAGAAACCCAACTATATTTAAACACTACAGACTAGGCTTTCATCTCCAATGTGGGATACTCTCAACACGCCCCCTCACGCGTGGCGTCATTGCGTCCTACGCGTGATTAGTTTAATTGGGTAACGTGGAGCACGTGGGACCGTGAGGCCTCCTACGTGGATAACCATAGCTCTGATACCATCTAAACATAGTGAGCCTCCATCACCCAAAACCAATTGGCAATGGGAGGAGAAGCCCAACTATATTTAAACACTACAGACTAGGCTTCCATCTCCAATGTGGGATACTCTCAACACGCCCCCTCACGCGTGGGGTCATTGCGTCCTACGCGTGATTAGTTTAATTGGGTAACGTGGAGCACGTGGGACTGTGAGGCCTCCTACGTGGATAACCATAGCTCTGATACCATCTTAACATAGTGAGCCTCCAACACCCAAAACCAATTGGCAATGGGAGGAGAAGCCCAACTATATTTAAACACTACAGACTAGGCTTCCATCTCCAATGTGGGATACTCTTAACAGTTATAAGATATGTTTTTGAAGTATTCTTATTCAAGCATCATTCTTGCAAAAAACAACAAATGAGAAGTCATTTAGTAATTTTGACGATTTCTAATTTAATTAATTTTTTCCTACATAATAGTTGAACAATGACCTCAAAGATAAATGGTTTTGTTCACCAACTCAACCACATTGCAAGACGAGATAGAAATACAAGAAGACAGAAGGCGAAAATATCTAACATTTCCCTGAGTTTGAGGTCATATCGGTTTGAGCTAAAAACTAATAGCCACTCATATATTGTTTATAAATTGGGATTTGTGACCACTATCAATGGCAGATGGCAAGAATACTATTAAGAATCCAACCAAACTACCTCAAAATTGAGGTCAGATTGCCGGTCTCTGGTTCCCAATACCCACATACTCCTGCCTTGTCTTGGTTGAGCAGCCCTCCCCTTTTCAAGCTTTCATGCCAACACCTTTGCCCCTTTTCTAATCAACTTCAACTCCACACTCCATTCAATCCACGCTATCACATTTTGTTAAAAACAAGTCCCCTCAACAATTTTTAACTACTTGGATCCCCACGTTCAGTCCCCCTTCTTCATAGAAAACTCTGCTGCTGAGGCTGCATATCCCTCGGTTCCCGAGCCGGACCATGTTCACCCCTTCGCTTCAAACTTCAGTCAATCCTAAGCTTTCAAATTTGTATATATACTTACATTAAACTTCACATTACACTACTCCTTCCAGCTCTCCTGAGCTTTACTTCTTTTTTTGGTTCTCTCTTTTTTTTTTTTTTCATTTTTGATCAGCATCATCAACTAGCTAGCCATCTGCTATGGATATGGTTCAAGTACATTGCAACAATGGTAGATCATCAAAGGCCAAGGTAAAGCGAAGCGGACATGGGTTTAGCCGGAAATGTGCTGCCTTGGTGAAGGAGCAACGTGCCCGAATTTACATCCTGCGCCGGTGTGCCACCATGCTCCTTTGCTGGTACATTCAAGGAGATGACTAGCTAGCTGCTTTCTCTATATCAACCTTCATAATCAAGACAAATTGTTGTATGAGCCCGTCATACAGGACTTTCCTCAAAACAACTTGTGTGTATGATCTATCTACAAGACTCACATGCATGTTACGAGAGAGGTCACTGATATGACGGGCGCATACAAGAATTTCCCAGTACTACTCACTCGATTCCACCAAGTCACCACCTTGACTCTCTTTAACTTTTTTTTTTACTTATACCTACACTACACTACTCCATGGAGGATACCTGTTTGTGCTGGTCTGGTTGGTTTTAATTTGTTGTGTGGGTTATCTTCTCACTTGCTCTGGAGTGCAAACTCTGTTTTTTTACCTGATATGGGGTCAAACCCCAATTAGGTTTTTGGAGCAATGGAGAGGTTTATGCCCACAAACTGGCTTTTTAACCAGCTGGACCTTGAAGTATGGACACTGATGTAGCTTCTATCGAGGGAGTCCCTGTATCTCAAAGGCTGTTTGGTTGGCTCTTGCTGCTTCAAGGGTCAATGGTTCTGCTGCTGCTACTACTACTACTACTACTACTACTTTCGAGGACTGGGTTGGGGTTTCCGGACTTGTTTTTGTTTAGTTTCTTTCGGGCTTTTATCCCCGTTGTTCACCGTTGTTCTACTACTACTACTACTACTACTCCTATCACTGCTGGTGTATGTCTTCTCTGTTGTTTTCTTTCCCTTTTTCCTTTTCCCCTCATTCCTCGAGTCTAGCTTTGGGGAGAAAATGTTTCCACCCTTCGAGTGAATGTGGAGAATATAAAGCTTGTAATCATGGGTTTGGGTTTGCAGGGGATGCTGGTACTACTAGTACTACTTGCTATGGAGCATATGTAAAATAATTTCGAGTCTGTAACTGTGGACTGGACATGAAGATAAGAATTTGTAATCATGGATTATGCAATGAATATCATTAGAATTAAAGTTCTTAAAATACTTTCACGAAATTAACATTTACAATGTTCAGCAAGCAGTCGGTACAATCGAGGAGTAACAGGCGTTAACAATCAAAACATGGCCCTAAATCAACTACAAACAGCAAGTTACACATCCATTCATGTAAACCAAACTCATTATGGATGGGCAATAATAAACTAAACAAGATATAGTGTATATGCTGTCAAGATGAGGATAGTATGTGGATTCATCAATGCATGAGATGATATTCCACCTCAACTACGGCCCTAATAATGCACTTGCTCTTTATAATGCCTGACAATATCTAGAGAGAATCTAAAAATCGATTTTCTTGTTCTGCTATACAATCTGAATCTTTTCTACTAACAATGTTTTCAAGATACTGCGGTCAGATTATGTAATTGACCTTTAACCAACCTCTAATCTAACTAATCTGCGTGCTCGTTCTGTTAATCCTTAACATGCAGCTATTTAAAATTTCCACATCATCAATTGAATATCTGATATTACTTTACTCTTTCAAGCTTGTATAAGCCCAAAAAGCTGTTCAACAGTATGTCTTAACAAAAGTGAATGAGATTTTCTTATATAAGTTAAGGATCCAGCAGTGCACATCAGTTTCACTCAATAAATGAAACACTTTCTGCTACTACTAAGATGTACAAAAACATGACTTGAACAGATCATGCTTGTCGTTTGGATTCACCTGATGAACTTCTAGACGGAAGCTATACTTCAACTTGGTATTCCTTTTCTGTATTAGAGTCCCTTGAATGTGCGAACTGGATGTCATTGGTCTATCCAATCCTTGAAAAGTAAAAACACATAGATGGGTACATTTACTGCAGCGATAATTATGAGCGACCTAAATGTCCGCACCAATCTTTTGATCACTATCTTTGTCCATGATCTGCTTGGTCTAGGCAGGAATTTTGACATAGGATCAAACACAGCTTCTGCAGCAGTGTCTGCAGTCACCGAAACCTCTATATCCTGGGAAAGATTCTTCTTAGCCGTTGACCGCATCACAGCAGTACCTCTGCTACACAAGAATCAAAGAATGTAAAGCATAGGATAAATCAATGGACAAAACAGAAATGTGAATGCCTACCGAAATCTAAGGCGAGAGAAACTAAATCCAAGATACACAGCAACTAATGGAGCTTTCCATGATCAATTACATAGTCTATATCAACCCACCCCTCAACACAAAAATGATGTTATATAGCTTCCACATACAACCAATATGACACTTGATATATAATTATACAGCCACATATTATAACAAGTAGGGGTATCCAAAAGAAGAACAAAAGCAAACCTTTCAACTGAACTTTTCTCACTTGAACGTGATATAGGAGTGTTCAAGGCTTTCTTGACAAGATGCATTGATCCTTCTGCATCCCACATCATCTCATATTCACAGTTTAGATCTTCATCTTTCTCTTTTGTTTTACTTCTGATGTCACTAATTATTTGTTTTGCAAGCCCCACTAAACCCCTACAATGATGCCAACAACTAACACCACTAGATGGCCAAAACAGGAGGGCAAGAAGGGTAAAAAAGAATAGCGAGAGATACCTGAAAATTTCAGAAAAGACTATTAAGAATTAGGATGAAAATCCGTCTTAAAAGCTTAAATCCTGTAGGGGTTTAGAAGAATTACCACATGTAAATGTGTGTTTGCATAGGAAGAAAGCATGGGTGAGTTAACACTGCCTCTTCAGAACTAGATGCGTTTGAAGGTAAGAAATTACTAGCAGACAGCAACATGAAAGACGGATACAAGTTGCCTTGTTGCCAACTTATTGTCCCTACAGTGTACTGAAAGGCATTATCAATAATATACCATTCCCTGGTTACAGTAAGATATGTCAAACCATTGAGTGATTACCTCCCCAACAGGCCCAAATTTTGGCTCATGGATCACTTGGCAGTTATCATGATCATGGCCAGATAAAACAAGTACCTGCAAAACTACTTGTTATTGCAAGCATAAGGTAGATCCCAGAACTTTTTTTTTTTTTCTTTAAGATACCTCCTGCCTCATTGAAATTCATTTTTCCAATCGCATGAGAAGCATAGACAACTATGTACATAGACTGGATAAGTACATAACTGTCTCAAACACAAACACAGTTTGAACATGCAGCAAACACTCAGCAGGCAAAAATGCAAAAGCCAAAGAGAGGTGTGGAATCACAAATGCGCACAAAGTACAACTCAACATGGTTTTGAATAATATGAGCCTGATGGTGCTACTTCCCAATAGCCTGGGCTTCTGGAACAAGGATGAGGGTGTAATATATAGATATTAGAGTCGTGAGTTATAACATTGAAATAGTTTACCAAGAGAAGGTAAGTAATTAGTTATTGACCACCAACGTTCAGTGGGATTTCTTGGCTCACTGAAAATTAAGGTTTATGTGATATGCTCCTACAAGGACGCATCTGCCTACAAGGTGCATGCGTGTCTGCCTACATGCAGTCCACCAAAGCATAGCAGAAAGTAGAATACCAAGTTATCCTACAAACTACGTGATAGTATGGCACATGAGCTTTATATACCTATTCCCACGAAAGGATTACAATTGGGGCATTATAAATCATTATCAAATGTTACGATATAGTTTTCAATCCTTATCTATCCATATCAGATTGTCAGGGCAAGATCTCATGAATAAAATGCATCATGCGGAGGATAAGGAACGTACCGGTCGAATTGAGTTTAATAAGTAGTTCGATGATTCCTCTGTAATGTAATTCTGATACCTGGACAATTGTAAATTTTTAATAATGATCAAACCAAATCCTTGACTGCCACCAACCAAACTTGCAAGTTAAATGTATTATTATGATTGCAATTACCAAAAACACAAGATAAGGAGAAGCTTACACTACTTCTTGACCATCAGCAGAGCGAACAATCCTCTAAACAGCAAATAAGAAATTGAGAAAGGACAAACTCACATCAGTTATATCGTCGGAGGAAACTCACATACAAATCCATTACAGTATAGTCAAAGACACCAACCAAAACCAAATTCATAGAGATATACTTCACTTAAAGAGTACCTGGTTTACAATTCCTGACTTCCGGATGGGGCCACAATCTGTCCTATCTTGTCGATACAATGGAATATGGGTCAACAAAACCCTTGGATGCACTTGAACATCTATAGAAGTGTAAATAATTAGATGAATTTATCACTCTATTAAGTGCCAAGCTAACAACACATGAGGAACATATATCATATACCCATTGAGACATTCTTGATGAAATTACGAGTAGAGGAAGCCAGATCTCCTTGAGGATTTCCTGTAGATGATATACACATAAGATATTAATAATGCACCTCTACTATGTGGAATTTCAAGTGATTTCAATAGTAAACTTGAAAACTAAGATAATGTGGTAGTTATATGTTTCTTCAACCCTAATTCATTCCTCTCAATTTAATTTTTTCCAACAAACCCGCTCTCTTCCCATATACCCGACCTTCAGTCTGCTTACTGTTTATAAAGTCTTCTCTCTTGCTTCATCAGTATGTTACCATTTGTACAGTATTTTGTGACAGTTTGATGCAGGACAAATGACAGATAGAAAATATAGAATCAAAATAATGGTTGTATAACAACTATCAGATTATGCATGCCATAGACAACACAACAGCTATCTTTGATGCGTTTTCTTTACAGTACTCAATGCATACCATCAACAGTTTGAGCGTCAATGGCAATAAACTCCACTTTTCCAACTGTGAAACGATAGTTTCTGTTACCAAATTCCCTTTCATATCGTTTGATTGCCTGGCACAACCATTCAAGAATCAGCAAATGAACATGACTAAAAGATGGTAAGGTTGCAGACAGGGCGTCAAGATTACCCAGCACATCACAGGATATTATAACATCTCATTTACGAAAGAAATAAGAACCAACTTTTATAGCAATGCACACCAGAACGAAAAGCATAGTTCTAGACCAACAACTAGGGTACCAATGTATCATTTACTCGACAACACAAAAACAGTACCTCTGTCCTACGGTAGTGGAGAATTCCATAGCCAATGTCATGGTTTCCAGGAAGATAGTAAACTGGGATATTCGAATATCTTCCGCTCAGGGAAAAAATATGTCTGAGACGGCTTAAAGATTCCTTCCACCTAATCAAAGAAACACAATTCAACGCCATTTTACAGCAAATCACAACTACATTGCATTCGAAAACCTCCAATCTCAGATTCGACCTAGAACAAACTAACTAAAGCAAGTTCAGTTACAATTATTACATTCTGAAGCAAGCAAACACAATAAAACAATAACAAAGATTCCACATTACACTAAACAAGCAAAAACCCAAGTTTGCTTCTGCATTGAACAAGCAAAAAAACCCAACTTTGATCTTTGCATTGAAAACCCAGAAAAAAGATGAAAACTTTGGAGTGGCTTACTTACTCGTCATCCGAAAGATAAGGCCCGCCGTCGAAATAATCACCCAAGAAGAAAATCACATCAGGGTTTAGAGGAAGCACGGATTGATGAAACGCTCGGCGCATGTACAAGTCGGTGAAGAACTGAGCCAATTCGAGCGCGAGCGATTTCGGAGGAAGGGGAAGCGAGGTTCGGTCCATGAGCTGCGGGTCCGTGAGCACCGCCACTTTCACGAAATCGCCGCCGTGGCCGGCGGTGGTGTGGTGAGGCCACGAGCAGGAGCCGAGGTATGGCATCCAGTAGGTCCCCAGCTCGCCGTAGAGGAGCGTCGCCGCCCACATCAGGCAGAGCAACGCCGTCAGCTCCGTCTGCTTCATCGGTGGTTATGTGCGAGTTGCCGAGTCGACTGATTATGGACGAGTCATTTGGGCGTCGTGTTTATTTCGTTCATTTTTCAGATTTCGCGTTTGTTTCGGAGATTTTAGATTCCGATCTGAAGAGAGTCAATGCTTCAGTAAAACCAAAGTTACCGAACACAAACCAAAAATAAAGTAAAATTAAAAACCATTTACTTGCCTCAATAGTCAACAACAGAAGTACTGTGAAGCGTGTACTATTGGCTATAAACTTATACGAGTTTGATCACTATTTTTTTTTTTTTTTTGGAAAAATGTCAAGTGAAAAAGATACATAGACACTAGGGCTTGTAACGTGGGCTTGTAACGGGTAGGTTAACAAGACCTCAACCTCAGAAGCGATTCTCGCATCAGAGGCATTGGGAGCTGGTTTCGAAGGAGGAACTCCCTGGACTTGAAAGCTAGGGTACCCAGAATATCAAGTACTCTAGTTTTCGGGACGGATTGGATCGGGTTCCGAGTTTGGTACAGGAATAGCATGATGGCAGCGATGATGGAGGAATATGGGGGGCGGTGATGGAGGAAGAGGAAGAAAGAAGGCGAAATAGAAGGCATTATAGATGCTGGAGGCTCAAATTGTTCAATTTCACTATTAATTTGCATTTGACGGGTGAATTACTTACGTTTAGTTGATATTTTAAGCCCTTACCACCTTTTTTAACAGAAAACAAACACAATTGACAACAAATTGGGCTGAAAGTCCACATCTTCTACTTGGGCTACAACTTACAAACGACCCAAAACTTCAAACAAAACCCCTGGCTGTATTGTCCTATCATCTTCTTCTTGCAGCCGAAAAGTCGGAACTTAAAATAAAGCAAATGAAAAAATGACGATGGCATCCCAAATATTTAAGGTGAATAATTAATTCCTGGAGAATTTGAAGAAGATATTTCGGAAAAACTAAAACCCAAAACCCTACTCGCCTACTTTGCTCCCCATTTCTTCATTATCTGCTGCTGCTCCTCCCAAAAGCATGCAGATTATAAACCTCACTCTCCTCCGCACTCTATTTTCCGGCGAATTCATCACCTCCGCCGCCGCCGCTTCCACTCCGATAACATCGCCGGCCACACTCCCACTCTGCTAATTAACCCGTATGCATTTCTTCTTCTTCATTCTCATCCACCCCAGTCTCCATTTCTGCTCTCTTTTCTGCTTTTCGAATATGTGCTGAATATTCGAAATTTCAGTGATTTTCTGCTGTTGCGAGTGATAGAGGAAGCGAAAGAAGATGGAAAAGGTAACGAAGAAGAGCCAATTACAAGTTGAAGCTCTCGAGAGCTTCTACTCAGGTAATTTTTCGTTAATTGGAATATATTTTATATGGTTTTTATGTGATTTTGAAATTGAGTTAGGCCGCTTGATTATCAGTTTAGAAATGCATTTTTTCAGTCGAATTCGGAACAACTACATATTTTGGTTATCGAAATCACTAATTAGATAATCGTAGAATTATTTGTGGAAAACTCTGGTGCCATAGTGTAAATCAGAAGAAATGAACTGAATGTTTGTAATTTTTTTTTGTTACAGAGGATAAGTATCCTTCACGAATAGATATGGAGTGTCACGCTGCTGCTTTCGGATTGACGTACAAGCAAGTTCGGTGCTGGTTTGTTGAGAAGAGGAGGAGAGAGAAGCGAGCGAAAAAAGGCTCTGGGTTTTTCAGTGGAAGAAATGGGTTGGAAGGTGGCACTAGAAGAGTAATTGACCACTGCCCAACAAGCGACCAAGAAGACGTTCCTTTGTCAACATACAAGCAAACAAGTTTGCTTAAGAAGAAGGCGAAGATGAAAGAGAATAATATTCAGGAATTGTTGACTCCAGACCATATTCTCAAGAAGGTGTTCCGGAAGGATGGTCCTCCGCTTGGTGTGGAATTTGACTCTTCCCCCTCCGCAGAACTTTGCCATTCTACAGGTATGAACTGAGGCATATTCAGCTCTTTTAGAAATCATAGGCAAAATGAATCATTCATATTCTATAGTTTCGTGTATCTGATATCTGTTCTCCTTTTCATTCGTTTAGAGAGTAAACTATGCATCTGTTGTAGAAGTTTTGATTAGTGTTGTTTATCAATGACGAGAACATTATTTTTATTGATTTTTATGTGAGTTGTGAAGGGTGAGGCGTGGCATTGTTGTTTTTGAGAATGCTCAACATCTTTCAGTATTAGATTTTTTTGGTATATTTGCTTCTAAACTTCTTGAAATAGTTGGAATTCTGTTGGTATTGCATTATGTGTTTGGAAAATTGTTTCCTCTTTGTTCCTTGCCATGCCATTCAACTAAACGTAGATTCTTTTGCTTACTGTACAACATATTTTAATCTTTTACTCACATTGCTATCTCCATTTCACCTCCACAATCTTCTTTTCCATTGCACAGAGAGCCAAGGAGCAAATAAAAGGAGAAAGGTTATGGGTAAACATGGTGTTGGGAAAGGTTCTATAACAGGTGCACCAGTGACGAGACATGGTCTTGGGAAGGGTTCTATAACGGGTCTTCCAGTAACAAGACATGGTATTGGGAAGGGTTCTATAACGAGTGCGCCAGTTAAGAAATATGGTGTTGGGAAAGGGTCTATAACAGGTGCGCCAGTGAAGAAACATGGTGTTGGGAAAGGGTTTATAACGGGTGCGCCAATGAAGAAACATGGTGTTGGCAAAGGTTTGATGACAGTCTGGCGGGCAACCAATCCTGATGCTGGATATTTTCCCATTGGCATGGGCTTTGGTAACAGTGAAGTTGCTGGTAGATCAGTACTTTTACCTTCTGTGTCTCGGAGACCACTTACTCGCACCAGAAGATTGAATCAACAAAGACTTGCTCCTGTAAGTGATCTTTAAGATTGATCTTAGTGGGAACTTTAAGAAGGCTGTCTGACCGTTTGTTGTCTTTTCAGAAACAGGGAAGGTTACGAAATAAGTTACGAGAAAAGAGGAAGAATTTTTCAAAAAGAAGAGAGGCAAGTAAAAGTTTGTTAAGGAAGATATGTGGTTTAAGTTAGCTGCTGTAACAATTTTTTTTTTTTTCTTTAATCTCAGGTGGAATCTAACAAAGATAAGAATAAGAAGCTTCCAGGGAAGGAAAAATGTGAACTTGCTTTGGCAGGAAAAGATTCCCAAGAAGACTTGGATAAAATTGCAATGCTTGTAGATGATGAAGAGCTGGAGCTGAGAGAATTACAAGGAAGACCAAATTCAGTAGGATGCTCTGATCATTTTACTACCAATGGTGATCATGCCTGTTCACTTTGCAAAGGTTAGTTTGAAAGAAGGATAGACCAAATATTCCACACTTAATGAAATACTGCCTTAGGTATCTGCCTGTTTGTATGGTAGTTTCCACTGTGATCAGAACTTTTTGTGATTTCAGATTTGTTGGCCAAGTTTCCTCCAAATTCTGTTAAGATGAAGCAGCCATTCTATATGCGACCTTGGGATTCTTCACCAGAGATTGTCAAGAAACTGTTCAAGGTGCGTATACTGCAAACTGCTTAGTTGAGTCCTTTTGCAAATACAGGACACATCCTCCGTGAATGATGCTATACATTCCATGTATTCTGCATTTACCTTTTCTGATTGTAAGATAATTAGCTTATTCAGGAATATCAACCTCTGAAAGCTTGTGATAATAGTTTAATACTCAAAGATACTGTATAATGGTCTCTCATTAAAGTAGATTGAAATGATAGGTCATTCTTGGAGAAATTCTACACAAACTAAGAGATGTTTAAGAAAGTGGAAGTACTAGTGAAAACATGGGCTGGGGTGTAAATTTGATACTGAAAACTACTCTGTGGGGTAGTTATACAACAAATATTCCATTCCTTAAGTTTGTGAGCTTCAGTTATGTTTGGAGTAGTGGTTTAATCGGGTCTGTTTTCTGCTATTGATATGCTATATTTATCAAGCTGCCATTATTTGTCTGTACATGTAGCAAGCTTGATTCTCTTACATTCCACTTGGATGATTCTTCTTGTTGTCTGTAAACTTAAACTTTCTAGTGTGATCGCTCTTTAATAAGATTTCTCAAAAGCGTACGGCTAGTGTAAGACATAAAATTGACTATTGTCTCAATTGACCAGCATGACTAAAAAACATACTTTGTTTAATTATTGAGACAGGCTTCTTTTATCTTCTTTCTGGAAAGTGGTGAGTGAAAAGGTGTATAGTAAAGCACCAAGCTAGTAATCTGCTTTTAATGGATATGCCTGGGGTTCATCAATTTAGATTACTAAATGTTTTTTAATTCTCATTCGAAAATAAGTGACTTTCTTGGCCAGTTTTTTCATTTCCTTTACACCCATCATTCAGATTATTACTTTTTTTTTCAATTGTCATTCTGAAATTTATCGTGGTGACTTTCTTGGGCAGGTTTTCCATTTCCTTTGCACTTACGCTGTCTTTGTGAAAATATCCTCCTTCAGTATCGATGAATTTGCTCAAGCATTTCAGGACAAGGTTATATCTGATCTTAGATCTATTATCAGATTTATTTTTTTCATATACTTGCTAAACTTCACTTTCGTTCTTGCATTTTAGGACTCCATGTTACTCGGCAAAATTCATGTAGCCCTCCTGAAGCTTCTTCTCTCTAATGTCGAAGCGGAACTTTCCTGTGGGTCTATACCTTATATGAGCAAATCATGCAATTTTCTTGCATTTATGCACTCGGTGAGTTATGGAAAAGCAAACTTTTATAGTTGCAAATAACTGCCGTCTACAAGTCATTTTTATGTAAACGCCATATGCTTGTATTGACATGCACTTTTGGAAGATTTATTGGATCCTTATGGTTAAATTTGTAACATATAGTCGATTAAAGATACTTATGCTTGTCAAACGCTTTACTCTTTTCCCTCGTCTCTTAAAGTAATGGTTTTTTCATTTTAGTATGACAAAACTGCGGAAAGGTCAAGTATTTAATAACTAAGCACCTTTTTCAAACTATTTGGCAGGTTGAAAACCAAGAATCCACTTTGGAGTTCTGGAAGCGATCTTTAAACCCTCTAACATGGACCGAAATACTGCGTCAAGTCTTGGTTGCGGCTGGTTATGGTTCAAAGCAAGGAGCAATGCGAAAGGATGCCCTTAGCAAGGTCCTATATATATGTTGAGTCCCATAGTTGTAATTGATATAACTAAGCTTCATGTCTAGCCTAATAGTCTTGAATTTAGTTTATTAACATATCTGTATTATTGTTGCACAAAATGTTATAGTTTTGGACTATCATGTGCTTCTTACCAAATGCTTTGAGGTTTCAAAGCTTTAGTGGCAGTAGTCGTTTAAGATCTGTCATTACCTCAATCTCTTCCTACCTTGACCCAGAGCCCTCATTGTATAGAGTCAATTGCCACAATAGAGGATCCGGATTATATATTTAAGGTGTTATTGAATGAAAACGGAAATAGTTTTTTCAGCTTTGTTGGCATTCTTGCGCATTCCAGAGTAACATCTGTCGAGTATATGTGTATTTGTCTCCCGTTGTCTCTGGAATTGTTTGTTGTAATGACCAAAAATTGTGGAGGTTTTATTTTCTTTCATATGGTGTTTTTATGTAAAGTATCAAGTTTTATTTGTGGTCACATAAATCTTCCTTCAGAATATATAAAGGTGAACTGTGGATTTTAATATGTAATCTTCCATTTGTCCAGGAAATGAGCCTTATGGTGAAGTATGGTTTACGTCCTGGTACTTTGAAAGGTGAATTGTTTAGAGTTCTGCTGGAGCAAGGAATTAATGGGTTGCAAGTTTCTGAGTTGGCGAAGTCATTGCAGGTAAGTTTCTTGAAAGTGTTGTTACTATGAGCTTTCTACTTTTAATCATTACGCTCATACCACCTGAACTAGTGACTGTTTTCTTTTGAAGATTACTGAGTTGAACCTTTCCAGTGGAATAGAAGAGCTAGAGTCTTTGGTTTGTTCAACTCTTTCAAGTGATATTACGTTATTTGAAAAGATTTCATCATCCACATATCGCGTGCGTATTAAGTCCTCTGAAAAGGAAGTTGAAGAATTTGAGTCAGATACTGAAGATTCTGGTGGAGTTGACGACCTCAGTGACGGTGGTGTATGTAGCAGTGATGATGATTCTGGGTGGACATCTAGAAATTCCAAAATTAAAAAGCTGACTTATCAGAACCATGGTAAAAGTAATAATAGCATGTTGACGGTGTGCACTGAAATCGATGAGAGCCATCCAGGAGAAGTATGGTTGTTAGGTTTGATGGAAGGTGAATATTCAGATTTAAGCATGGAAGAAAAGTTGAACGCACTTGTGGCTGTAATTGATCTTCTTCAAGCAGGGTCCAGTTTCAGAATAGAGGTAATATATGGGTCTATGCATGGTTATGAAATCTATTTTTTACTTTGATTTATTTCCTTTGAGATAAAGTTGCCCATCAAATGGAATTTGTGCAGTCGTCTGTGAATAATAGCGTCTGGTGGTGCATACTGCATTAGGCATACAATACGTAAAGAGTCAATGTTATTGAAAATATTCAATCACATTTGAACTAGTTATAATTATTAGTGTGGTTCTCTTGCCACTAATTTTGCAAGAGATGAATCACGTCTATAATTTCTCCTTGCAGCTTTCAATGAGTGTTTTAAGTTTTAACCATTACTTGCCTATTCGTTTATAGGACCCCAATAGTATTGCTGAATGCACTCCAAGCGGCCTTCATTCTGGTTCGGGAGCAAAAATTAAAAGGTTATCAGCCAACCAACATAGGGTGCCCAGGCCAACCTGGGTCCATTCTGGACATATGGATGGCGCAAAAGAAGATCATACATTAAAGTTTCACCCGATAGATTCTTCAACTCTAATCTCAAAGTTCTCTGGAGAGAAAATCTCTACAAAAGGGAACCATGGAAAACGAAAAGAAGCGTGGTTTGACTTACACCCAATGCAATCTGTGTTTTTGGGATCTGATCGTAGATACAATCGATACTGGCTTTTCTTGGGCCCTTGTAGTGCATCTGACCCAGGCCATAAAAGGTTATATTTTGAATCTTCAGAAGATGGTCGCTGGGAGATGATTGATACTGAAGAGGTATTCTCGTATTGTTTTATATGGTTTAGTGTGATTGTACATACGTTGACTTTTGTAAGTTCTAATATTCACCTACTTGTGCTTAATTGGTATGCAGGCTTTGTGCGCTTTGTTGTCAGTTTTGGATGACAGGGGTAAACGAGAGGCTCTTCTCATTGAATCTTTAGAGAAACGGATAGCATTTCTCTGCCAGGCAATGTCAAGTAGAATGGTGGATGGCGATAGAATCGACCACTTGCCACAATGTGATCAATCTGAGCTGGAAAATGTTAGTGAAGACACTTATTCACCCATATCTGAAGTAGACAACAACTCATCTGGAACTGCAAACGATTCTTTGCCCGTATCAGAAACTGTGGTTCTTAAAGGTAGAAAAAAGGGAGAAGAACAGAAACAGAACTGGAGCCGGATTCAAGCATTTGATGCATGGTTGTGGAATTCTTTTTATATAGATCTTAATGCCGTTAAACATGGTAAACGATCCTATTTTGATACCCTTACTAGATGTGAAAGTTGTCATGATTTGTATTGGAGAGATGAGAAGCACTGCAAGATTTGCCATACAACATTTGAGCTTCATTTTGATCTGGAAGAAAGGTATGCCATCCATGTAGCCACATGTAGGGAGGAAGAAACAAGTGATACTTTCCCCAAGCATAAGGTCCTCTCGTCACAGATCCAATCGCTGAAAGCTGCAACTCATGCAATTGAGGTAACCAGACTGGATTTTAGCTTTGCGTTCGCTGGCTGTGTTTATTATTACCATTTGTAGTAGATGATAATGTCTCAAGTTAATATCCAATAGCTTTCTTAAGAAAAACAAAAATTTTAATGGCTCTTTAGTCTTCACCAAAATGCAATAAGACTTCAGATGATGGGATGGCTGAAAACAATCACAAAACAAGAATTTAGCATGTGTAATGAAACTGTATACCGCTCTAAATGGAGATGAATGATACAAATTATATCTTGTCAACTTTGATGAGTTTGGACCTCCGGTAGCCAACTGTAAATATTGCGGTTGATGTCAAAAAACATTTTGTTCGTCTGATACTTAAAACAAGAATTTCTATTCACCTCAAACCTTTTAGGGTGTTGTTGTGCTATGTTGACGGCTCTCTCTTTCTGGTTTGTGCAGTCAGTTATGCCTGAAGATGCCTTGTTAGGTGCTTGGAGAAAATCTGCTCATAATCTATGGGTGAAACGGCTCAGACGTACCTCATCTGTGTCTGAGCTTTTGCAGGTTTTGTATCTGTTTTCTTTTCATGTTTTTTTTTCTAAACTTTCTAGTCCTCAGATCAGTATATTTTTTGTTTAATTGTTTCAGTCTAATATCTTTTTCTTTTTTTTTTTAAATTCATGCAGGCCCTTGCTGATTTTGTTGGTGCCATCAATGAGGACAGACTGTATGAATGCAATATTGTGCAAGGTTCCTGTAATTTTAGTGAAGAAATCATTGCATCGTTTGCATGTTTGCCCCAAACTACATCTGCCATTGCACTATGGTTGGTCAAATTGGATGCCTTAATAGCTCCATATTTGGAAAGAGTCCATTCTGAGAAAAGACAGGAGATTAGTACCAAAGGTAAGGCCCGAATCTAATGCAGATTGGTGGCTGACAATTTACGTTTCAATTGTTTTCATCATTTTAAAAGATTCTTTCTACTCAGGGAAGCATGCCCGGAAGCGATAGCTCCACATTTCAAAAAGATTAGGCGGACTCAAAACACACATGTTTTGATCAGAATCAGGAGCACTTAGAAATCCATTGTACTTACCAGAAGACACCTACTGCTAGATTGGTGGAATTGTTGCAGGCATTGAAACTGGTATTTTGTATGTAGCAATGTCTGAAACTCTGTTTAGTTGCCATAAATGGGTACGCTGAGTTATTAGATGTACAGCATTAAGATATCTTGGACAGTTGATCCACATACAACTTGAATTCACGGATAGGAAGCCTGCTCAAGAGCATCGCCTTTGTCCGATAACAGCCTCTCCACTGTCTCGGTTAATAGAGGATTCAGATTTTGCCCCTGTATGCTTGTTCAAGTCTTTTGAGAAGAGGAATGAAATGTTACCAATGTACATTGCTGTAAAGGAAAACTATATATTGTGCTTCTTTGGTTGAACCTTTTCTTGATAATTTTTCTGTTCACACGCACTACTTCAAATAAAGATGGATCATGATTAGATCATAACTGATTTTTAGTGGTAAACCATCTCGTGTTGTTAGCATGATTAGATCATGAACAATATGAATACTCGTGAAGCAATCATCCGTACATACTCGATTTTCATTTCTAGAGTTTTTCACATTTCTCAAAAGCTTCTACTTTCATTGGATTGTTAATGTCCGAAATTGACATTGAGCGTTTTTTTTTTTTTTTAATTCAAACTGGATTGTTAATGGATCCAATATTAGAAACAATTTATTGATTGGTAATCATTAATCTATGAACCTTCTATATGTTTTGTCACACAAGTACATGTGACATTGGTTACTAAACTAATCTTTTTAAGACTCTTTTACCCACCAAGCTTCCTAGACTGGTCAGCAATAACAGAGGCAGTGGATGGACTCTCCTCCAACACGACGTCGTATCCGTCTGCCCAATTTTCCATTCCTTGGGCAATGAGCTGCCAGAAAAGGCCACCTACACATGAGCCCCCATTGCTAGCACTGCTGTAAATGTAATTGTAAATTTTCCCGAAGTAGGCATTCCTCTTTTCTGTGGTGTACCCTGGTAATTTATAGGACTTGCCAAACTCCGCCACAATCAATGGTTTCTTCACTTTTGTGTCGCAGTCTTCAATGTGTTCTTGCACCCATTTGTCCACGAAAGCTGCTTGTGCCTCTTCGCTTGATTTCGGTAACCTGTTCAGATATATATAGTTGGTGGCTCTAATATTATTGTATTACTAATGTAATATAGATCGACCATTTTAGACTAAATTTTTTGTAAGTACCATTGTTCAGCATATATGTGTATGGTGGCAAAGTCAATCTGGGGAAGCAAGTTGTTGGCTATGAAATCCGAACCGAACTCTTGGTTGCCGGGATTGTACTGCTTCTTGTCCGGTGTGGTTTCGCCGTAAAATCCTTCGAGGCCTATTTCTAGTAGATGATTACTATCTATGGACTTAACGTGTGCAGCCATTTCTTTCACCCATTGCTGTACAAGTTGCAAATAAAACATGTTAATCACACGATTCACACCCACTAATCCAATTTACCGAAATAAGTTAAAACAAAAAATTGAACAAAAGAGGTAAAAACAAGATCAAAATACAGAAAACAAAGATCACATATACCTGAAGAAGGGATCCAGACACATCGGATTCGCAACGAGGTTCGTTCATTAGTTCCCACGAAAAGATCGTTGGATCATCTTTGTAAGCCACATTCGTTATCGAGTTGATTCTTGCCAGGACAGTCTGCAGAGATGATCATAGAACATTGTTTTCTAATCAAAACATGAAATTTCATATATCATTTTACTATATATCGTTATTCATATGAGTCGAACATGAGACTCCTCCAACTAATCATCAATCTGAATAAATAGTTTTTTTTTTAGTCAGATCAAATCAGGTGTAATTATGAAACAAGTAAAAGTAGCGATAATTTCAATCGTATGTCATATGATATATTATATATGTTAATGTTAAGCAGTTACCTTAATATGGTTCTTATAGAATCCTTTAATGACGTCGTTAGTATAGAAATCGTCCTCTTTGCTGATAGATTGGCCGCGCTCTCTTGCCCATTGCACGTACTGCTTTCTTCCCCCAAAATCGCCGTAGTTGTTCACAAGGCTCAGTATCACATACACTCCATATTTTTTCGCTTCCGATATCACAAAGTCCAAACCCTTTAACCAAAACCAAAAGATCAATCAATTCACCATCCAAAATTAGAATTGTCTCCATGATAGTGTGTAGAAGGGTATAGTTGTTGCCAACTTGTTAAGTTTTTTGGAAATTGTAGAATGAACCGCACCATAACATAACATAACATAACATAACATAACATATGAACTGTAGATGAATTAGTATTTACCTTGAACGTATCCTCGTTATAGGTACCGGGAGAAGACTGAAGGGGTCTATTCGTACCGCCATCGTTGAAACCCCAAGTTCTAGCAACGTTCATGCCGTACTTGGAGGCTTGTTGGAAGGCAGAGGTGACCTTGGCCCTTGTAGACGTGTCGGATGCCAAGTACATCATCCAATATGCATTGAACCCGTTTATGTAAAACGGTTTACCATCCATAACAAATCGGGTTCCTTTGGTTTGAGCGAAGGCACTATCTGATTCATTCCTGCAATCTCCATGGTGAATATTGAAGATCAACACCAGAAGAGATGACAGAACAAAGGTGTAGAAGAAACTCTTCTCAGACATGATGAGTTATGTTATATAAGAACAAAACCAGTTTAATGCTACCTTTATATTACTGCTTATTTAATAATTGAGGGCTGCAATATAGATACTAGAGTACTCGACTAAGAGAAGCAATTGAAAGGAAATGAAGGGAAAAATTAACACTTGGAAAAAAGTTATGAAGGCCAGAGAGGAAGAAATGGTATATATATGGGGTTGAAAAAGGGCTTGCAGCTCAATTAATTAAAATATCAGCACTCAGGTTGAATTTAATTCAATTCCTCTATCTCAACATTACTTGTGTGAAAGTAAGAATCTAATCTAAGACTAGTAACATCTTAATTAATGCTTCATGCTTTTTAAAGGAAAGCGGTTTTATAAATAAATTGTTTGGTGGAGCACCAAATGAAGGAGTACAATATGTAGCAAAATTTGAAAATCGGGAGCCTCGTTAAAAACCTCACAAAATGCTAGGAAAAGAGTACCCGTACTCCTCATCAACTAAGCCTCACAAAATGCTTGTATAAATCACTTAAGAGATATATACATAAATACTAAACCTCACAAAATGCTTGTATAAATCACTTAGGAGATATATACATAAATTAAGAGAATAGTTTTGATATTTTAGCATATCGAGAGATTTTATTAGTTCTTTGATAAAAGATGTTTTCTTTGTAAATCTAAGGGAACATTGGTAATAGACGTGATTTTCACACTTCACTTTCTCACCACGATCATCCCCTTTTTCTTTTTGGAAATTTCAATAAAACCAAACAAGATAATTAGAGCGGTGAAAATCATTTATCTTTGTATTGCATTAATCATAATATGTTTTTGTCTTTATTATAGGGTTCTGGCTCTAAGCTGTCAAAAGGAATTTCCCCTTAGCTTTTTACCCCATTCATCGTCATGCTGTACGAAAATGTATGATGGGTGTGGCGTGCATCTATAACTTGGTAATAATGGTATTGTAGAATTTCCAAAAAATGAGAAAGCTACCTACCCATATCCTATTAAAACCTAGGACGCTAGCTTAGCTAGGACAAGTTTGGCAAGCTTTGCTAAGAACCCATTTGCTAAAAATGTGGAACGCGTGACAAAGGAACCCATTTGCTCTTTTGGATCCGGTTAATCTTCATTTTGTTGAAGCAAAATTAGCAAATCGTGAATTCTTATCTTAGGATTATACCACAAACCAAATTCAAATAATTTTTGGAGGCTGTTAGTTCCACCCCTAGTTCTATTTCCCCACCCCCTAGTTCTATTTCTAAATTACCCTCATCATCTTCCCTTGTTTGAAACTCTAATTCTAAATAAATATCAATCTGAAACATTTGTAATTAGTTAGATGGGTCTCCACGAATAGCTAATCACGATATGAAAAATGTGATCTTTTTGCTCGGGATTGGTTTTCGAGTTCTTCGGCTTCACTTTACAATGAGAGATGCCCAAAAATCGAAAATCCTCAGAATTGTTTCAAGAATGGGCTGAAGGTGGAATCCACAAAATTGTGAAATACCAAAGTTTGATCCAGAGAGATTCCTTGGAATGATGAGGAATAAAGCATGGGCATTGATTGGTGATTCAATATTGCGCAACCATGTCCAATCGTTGTTGTTCATGCTCTCCATGGGTGATAATGATTAGGTAGGAATAAAGCATGGGCATTGATTGGTCCTTCCTATTTTTCTTTGATCAATTTTGCATGCCTATCTGTCGATGATTCGAAAATGCGGCGGTCGGGTATTTGATAACTATGGATCGTCGATTGTGGAGCCGTAGTTAGATGCTCGTGGAGACCTATTTAGTTAATTACCCATGTTTCAGATTGATATTTATTTAGAATTAAAGTTTCAAATAAAGGAAGATGATGAGGGTAATTTAGGAATAACTGAATAACTTAATTTTTAATAAAATTTAATTAAGATTGGTGGGTAGGGAAATAGGACAAGGGGTGCATCTGACAGCCCCCAAAAGTTATTTGAATTTGGTTCGTGGTATAATCCTAAGATAAGAATTCACGATTTGCTAATTTTGCTTCAGCAAAATGAAGATTAACTGGATCCAAAAGAGCAAATGGGTTCCTTTGTCACGCGTTCCACATTTTTAGTATAAAAAAAAAAATTAGGAATCTTCAACCTACTTCTACCTTAATAATTGTTAAACGCGTTTTTTATGAGCAGTAAATTAATATTTTTCTTCCTTTAAACTCAACTCAAATATGACTGAAATTCAAATTGCAAAACAAACCGAATAGATTCTATCTCTATTACTTAAGAGGACGGAGTTTCAGGTAGCAGTTGATAATGGTGAAGCATTCCAAAAATTCAAGAATATCCCTAACTTTAAAAATAGGGGTAAAACTATGAAATTATAAATTTATTAATTACAAAAATAAACAGAAAGTGCTATCATGCTAAATAAAAACCCGAACATCACCATTCGAAAGCCAACCCGATGCCACACTCAAAACAAAAATCGATATTCAAATGTAACTCGAAACACCCACAAAAAAAAAAAAAACACTCTCACACACACGCGTATGCTATAAAACTAGTACTTAAGAAAAGGGAAATGAGTCTCTGGAAGCTTAAACAAGGCTGGGCTTTCGAATACAAAACCTAACTGCGCTAATTCGACATAGACTAAAAGCCCAAGCCCAAGCCCAAGCCAGCCGAAAAAACGACAATAACCAATTTGGCGATCCGTCGTACTTTTACACTACAAAACGCACCAGCGTGTCCATTCCCTTTTTTCAGCCCGCACACAAATTCCCGCGCATCTGAAAAAAGCCTCTGACGAAGACGAAACGGTTTGAATTTCAAATTCCGAAATCGATTGAAATTCGAAGGTACGGATGCTTATCTCGCTTCGCTTAATTACGTAATATCGATTAATTAGTGCTTAATCTTGCGCTGTTGCTGTTATCGTAAGGTTCTGTTTGGTTCATCGCCTTAGCTTAATCGAAATGGAGAACGAGCAATGTGAATCTACACGAAAACGCATGAAACCAGATGTATGTGTTCTGCTGCGATCTTCGATCTTTGTGTTTTGTGGCTGCTTTTTGGTTTCGTTGCGGTAATTAATTAGTGCCTGCAATCTGTTCGATGAAATGACCAGGAGGGAGAAGGAGAGATCTCGGAGTTTGAGATGGCGGAGAAGGAGGAATTTGAGGCGGACGTGGCGGGATCTGAGGAGGTTGAGCTCGAAATTCATCAGATTCATGAAAAGATCGAACGATTCACTCAGCTGGTAACGAAAAACAACTCATTTTCAGTTTTTTTTTTTAATCAAATTTGCAATTCTGTTTTTGGTTAGATGTTATTTGAAATATTTGCTTAGGTATCTGAGCTCCTTGAATCGGGGAAGGCAATGTTTCAGAAGATTGGTGATGAATTTGAAGAGAGGATGATCATGTGAGTTGCGGAATTGATAGTGTATGCTGAGTAACTTTTTGTTTTTGAATTTTGCATTTTGTGGATTGGATTGGTTAATGATGTATGGATATACTGGGGATGAGAGTTAAAATTAATTAGGCTTCAGGTTTTCTGTGATTGGAATTTGTGGGTGCAGGGTGCACAAGGAACAGATTGAGAAGTGGCAGGAAGAGATCAGGGAATTGCGTATGCTGGATGCCTCAAATGAGGAGGCCTATACCCTTCTGCAAAGTGCTCGAGGTTTACTTCAGAACGCTCATGTTGGTTCTTGAAGGTAATAGAACTACCCAATGTTACCAGAATTTCTGTTTCCATAGATTGCTTAGAGTTTTTGGTCCCAAATTATCAAAGGCTCCAAAACTTCCTGCCAACTGCTATGTATAGCTGAATAGGTTTAGGAATATCGTTGAGCTTGGTTCTGAGAAACATTGTTGGTTCATCCTTATTCTGAAAGCTGAAGCTTCTTAGATGTCCTGACAGTCATTTATATTGCAACATGGTTCAGCTCAGCTGATCAAATTTGAATTTGAGCAGTTGAGACATTTGGTTTGTTGAATTTCCATTTTTGGTTTGTATGGGGAGATACTGTGCAGCACCTAGAGAGCATTGAGGTCCATATATACATAGCTTGTATAGTCTGAGTATATTAAGCACCGGAACACGTTTAAAGTTCGGTTTTAGTCCTTTCCTCTTTTTGGCCTGAATATTATACTGGATTGATTGATAAGGAAGTGTGGACATATAAACAGCTAAATGTCTGGGAAATTTCTTTTAGCACTGATGCAACCTTACCTTACATTGTGGAGAAAATAAGCAGAAAATGATGTGCAGGTTTCTCTACTACACACAACTTATCAAAGGAATGCTGTTCTACTATAGCTTCAGATGGAGGGGCCTGTCTCCATTGCTGTTCAGATCTTACCAGCTAAAGACATACTGTAAAGCCTTTCAAATGTTTTCTGTCTACATATCCATTAAATGCTGCCTTATTGTGATGGACAAGTTCCCATGGTATCTGCTGTTTGAAATTTATGACGCATGATTTTCATTTCCCACATAAGCTTGTAGCTTGATACTTATTTCCATTTGAAGATCGACCAGTTTCTTGACTTTCACATAAGACTTTAGAACAAGTCTCTTGCACAGCAGACTGGTTTTCCTTGCATGCATCTTCATGTTTAGCGTGTGTTTGTAGCTTTCAAATTTATATGGGCTGTACTTAACCTTTGTCTGAGATAGTTGCTTCATAAATTTGACGAAATGGAATGATAGTTTGCCACATTTATTTACGAAATTGCATACCACTTCTCCTGGAGAGGTAACAGTCACTTGCATAAACAGGTCATAACTCCTACCTAGGTATGTTACTAATGAAAAATTTTTATTGGTGTTGAAAGCCAGGTAAATAATATTAAGCTTCGTTACAAATGAAAATGAAAGAATCGCTTCTATCTGTTATGTAGTCATAATGGTCAAACATACAGCATGAACTGAATACACTAGCCATATAAGAAATAAGACCCTCTTTAGTGAGGGTGAACATTTGTAATGGGTGAAGAGCAAGGGGCTTGTAACTCAACTGATTAAGAGCATTTCCCATGAACCCGAGATTCTAGGTCCAATCCCCCCTACCTCAAATATTACTAGTTTTTTTTAAAACAAAAAATGGTACATAATCACTGAAGTTTACTAGGAAACCTTCTGCCTCTGGAGACTTCTCATTTCAATTTACGACCGCCCCTGCACCTATTCTCTTTCTCACAACCTCTGTTGGGGTTGTTGGATGGTGGAGGCAAACACTCTTTCCCCCTGCAGAGAGGACGGTCGACAAAGAACGGAGGATAACCAAGAGTTTTGGCATCTGTTGTTTCAACGCAAATTGAGCACACCAGAAGTGCAACAATGCAAACTGCAGATGTCTTGGACATGGCCATTTGATCTTTTACAAAAAATGTACTAGGTATACACTAATTAGATAGTAAGGAGTATGGGTGATGAGATAGAATTGGAGGAGGTGATGAAGAAAGTGAGATTGAGAAAGTTTCTATTTAATGTCATGGTCTTTGCCAATTTTAGCCTATGAGACTGCAGGTTGATAACCTGAATTTTGTTATCAACTATTGGTTTAACCCTATCAACAATCTGGTTGTACAACTTCTCAAAGTTTATTTGTAGAGCTTGGCCTAACTAGAAATTGGTTACAACTTTGAGTTGGTTTGTGGTAACTGAACTATATTTGTTTCTAATCAGTTAGTTGCTCTTGGAGGACTATATTCGTTTCAATCCTCAAACTATTGATTAGAAACCAATGCCCTCTATTTAGTTCCTTATATTCAGGATAGGGTCTTGGGGCCCTAATTGGGCTGGTTTTATTTTCCCCCAAGGGGGTGGTTTGGTGAAAAATAGATATTACAAAGAGAAATTTGTTGTAGGAATCTTTATTAGGGTATGATTGTGTAAACTAGAAGTAGGAAACCCTGATGGACTTTGTATTAGCTAAAGCCCATTCCTATTGGGATTGGTGGAAACCCTGGCTTGTTTCTCTATAAATAAAGGCACTACGAAGGAGGACAAACACACCTCTCTTCTATTCATCTATTCTATTCTCTCTTACTAACGATTCTCTGTCTCTAAGGCTTAGCAATTCATTATTACTGCAACACGTTATCAGCACGAAAGTTCTACTGCTGCGCGTTTGGAGATTGACGAATCCCCGTTCGAGAGTTCACGAAATTTACCGTTCATCCAACCGAATCCAATCACCAAGTAAATATGATTTTATCTTTTGAATTTTGTGATTATGTATTGAATGTTAAATTATCAAGTTGGATATGGTTGAATATTATGTTGAACAAAGAAGGGAAAAATCGGATTAGAGTTTTGAAACAGTGTTCGGCAGCTCTGCCGAACGCGGCAGAGCCCCAAACCCAGGTTCGGATGAAGCATCCGAACACCTGCACGCGCCTCGCCGTCGCTGCGAGTTGCGCCTTGCACCGTCGCCGTCTTCCGACGACTGGGACCAGCACCGACGACCTGCAGTCGTCACCGAGAGTCGTCGCCCGTCCCTGAAGGACAGTCGCACCTCCCAATCGGCGAAACCCGAAAGCTTCGATCGGGTTTTAATCGCGAAACCGCGACGCCGCCGGCGCCTAAACTCCGATCCAGACGATCGATCCCGGAGCGGAGCTCGGATCGATCATGCGCGTCCCCCGTGACGTCACCGCCTCCATCCTCGTCGGAATCCATCGCCGGTTAAGGGATTCCCCGATTTCACAATCGGGTTTTCGAGGAACCCGCTTCGCGCCGCCATTGTGGGCCCTGCAGGCCACCACAGGTGTGAAAGGTCGTCGCTGCGTCGAGCCCGTGTTGTTCCGCCGCTCGTTGTCGCCGCGACCGCCGCCGGTCGTGAACCGATCGGAAATCCTCACGGTATCCGGTCAGTTTCAGGCCCAACCCGGTCCAGACCCGGTTCGCCCCTGAACCGGTCCAAGACCCATGGGCTTGACCCATTGGGCCTGATCCATTTGGGCTTTGGCAGCCGCCTTTGGGCTTGACCCCTGGGCTTTGGCAGCAGTGGGTTGGGCCTGCCCCAACGGACCTGGGCTTCTGCAGCCAGCAGATCCGGGCCTTGCAGCCCTCTTCCTTTGTTCAGCAATGGGCCTTCACAAGCCCTTGGTCCAGCAGACCTATTGTTTTGATATCCAATGGGCCTAAGCCCATATGCTCAGTAGCAGCATATCAAAACGGATCCCGAAGATCCTAGACCATCAGTTGTTTATGTTTTCTGTTGGAATATTTGTATATATATGTGTGTGTGTGTGTGTGTGTGTGTATGTAGGTTTTACATGAACCCGAAGTTCATTAGAAAAACCTCGAACCCGAAGTTTCGAGTATATGTGAAACATGTTGTAACCCGAAGTTAGCATGTTATATTCGGAGTTATGTTATAGAACCTGAAGTTCTTGAATTTTACTATTCGTAGATGCTTTTACCTGAAGTTAATAAGCACTACTAGCATACTTGGTCCTGCATATCCACACATTGTTTGTTTATTTGTTTCCTTGCATTTCCTTTCGTATATTTGTATTCGTTTGAAATTGCAGGTACAATTGAACCTGAAGTTCATATTAAGTCTCGACCCGAAGTTTCGAGCGTGGACTATCATAGAAACCTGAAGTTTCGAACCTGAAGTTCCTAAAACATCACCACACAAAGTCATAACACAAAGTTATGCGCTATAACTTGATGTTATATGCTATGAGTCTACGACTCAATGTTACATGTTATAAAACCTGAAGTTTGCATGTTACAACCTGAAACCATGTCATAGAACTTGAAGTTCTTAAGTTGTTGAATGTAGATTTTGTCTAAAGCTCTACTAACACAACGTGTTCCCTCCTTACCCGAAGTAAGGACGTTGGAAGCACATATTGATCACCCCGAAGATGATCTACGTACTTGCTTGAAGCAAGACATGATTGGCAAAACTTATACTCTCATGACTTGAAGTCTATGATTGAGTATAGTTCTAAAGTTTATGGAATCTGATCTTTCTGTTAGCTTTACAAGGATGACTTGACCAAGAATGATCTCCTGCAGAAGATCATGCCTCTAATGTGCTCCTGCAGTAGCAATATAGAGAGCAAAAGGTTACCAAGTCCTTAGATCTGGTTACTACTTTGTTGTTTGCTGAAAAGAACAACATACTCATATCCACTCGCTTGAAACGCTCCCTTTGCCTGAAGCAAATGCTAAGCGATTTCTGAAGCTCAAAACGCAATCTATGGCACATGTCTGATTGGCTGGGCCGACCCGATCAGACCAAATGCCCTCCCACCATTAGGGGGAGATAAGATCATTCCTGAAGAATGAATAATGGCGTGAGTGGGCATTAGGGGAAGGCTCAACCTACCCGAAAACCAAGATTAGCCAATCATATGCTATCACTATTGTGGTACAACCATTGATCGCGCACGTGTCGTGCCCCCATCAATGTCGTTGATGAGTACCCTTCTGATAGGCAACCAATGAGACATGGAACCCCCCGCTCGCCGGAACAGTGGGGCTATTTCCGTCAGGTTCTTACCAAGGCCCCGCGTGGGGGGGACACCTTGGGGGGACTGCTTCCCGTTAGGATCTAAATCCAAGTTTTGGTGTTTGTTTTAGGAGCTTCCTAACCATATAAAGATTTCATGATTTTGGTTGATGTATCGATTCGTTGGTCACACGTCTTTTGTCCACACGAAAACGCTGCATTTGCTAACTCCTGGCTTTGATTGTGGGCTCACCCCCCTCGTTCCGTTGTAGTCCGGAAGACTGGATAACGCCGAAGAGTTTATTTCGAAGTCTTTCGATGATTATTGCAGTCCCTTAGGATTGAGATTGAACATGCAGTTCCCTATGTTCATACTCCAAATGGTCTAGCAGAAACACAAGTCAGACTGGCCGGGCAGGCCCGGGTTCGACCATTTCTGTGTGGGACTATGCAATTCTGCATGCAGCTATATTGGTCCGCCTGAGGCCCATCTCCACCCACTCTTGTTAAGCGTTACAGTTGGATACTGGGTACGAGCATGATTCACCGTACTTACGCAATTTTGGGTGTGCAATTTTATGTGCCAGTTGCGCCGCCGCAACATACCAATATGGGTCCTCAATTGGGAATGGATTCTCATCTATTATGAGCTTTTACGAGCCATTGACAGGCGATCTTTTTCTCGCAACATTTGCGGATAGTCACTTTGATGAAACAGTCTTCCCGCCGTTAGGGGGAGGAAAGAACGTCAACGTTCCTGAAGAACGGCGTGAATTGACATGGCCTTACCCACTCTGTCTCGTCCTGATCCCTGAAAACAAGTGACGAGATCATACATACCAGCTGCAAACAAGCCTGTAATGAAGACGTCCCCGTAGGACACAAAGTCATCCCCGAAGGATGCAACGTCCCGTATGACGTTCCGTTCCTGATGAACGAAGTACATCGGCGGCTAGCCAATCCTCTGCCTTCGGCCAGAAGCGAGGCAGATTCGGTTCGAAGGATTCACTCCCCGAAGAGGAGAACTATGGCACAATCGAATCCTATCGCCATCTCAATCGATCCCAACTCATGAATTGCGCAGGATTATGGAAGTGTCCTGGAGACGTCCCAGGGTGATACCCCAAATCCAAAACTCCCGAGAACCAGAAGATCTCGGTCCGGATGAGGTTATGGAATCGAAATGAGATTATCATCGATGATATCTTTGCTTAAAGCAGTGGCCACTGAATCACAAAGTGCGACGATATCGAACCGTGTTCCGTTGATGAAGCACAACGTTGAACTGATTGGTCAAATGGAAAGAAATAGTGCATGTTGAATTATGTTCCTTAGTAAAGCGAAAAGTGTTTGGACCTGCAGTTCCCACACTTTCCAATGTGAACCCTGTAGGTTACATGTGGATCGTAAGGAAGTGTAATGAGAAGAATGAAACAGTGCAATGTAATGCACGCCTTCTGGTGAAAGGCTTCTCTCATTTGCCCTTACATTGATTACAAGGAAATATATTCCCGTGCAAAGGACGTTACACGTTCCATTACCTTATCAGTTTGGTAGTTTCCCAAAGAACTGAATATGCAGCTCATGAATGTGGTTACTACATATCTCTATTGGGATCTTGAGATATACATGGAAGTTCCTGAAGAACTTGAGATAACTCGATGCTACCTCGGCCTGAAGCTCGAGCATCGAATTGATAGCATCATCGTGCATCAATCGAATTACATCCAGAAGATGTTGCGTCGCTTCATTGGAGATAAAGCGATGCCTTCGAGTACACCCATGGTTGTCCGTTCGCTAGATGCCTAGCGTGATCCATATCGTACTATGGAGGATGATGAGCCGATATTGGAGCCCGAAGTCTCATATCGAGGTACAGTTGGCGTTTATTGTACGTAGCTCAATGCACTAGGCCGGACATCTCATTTGTTGTGAATGCGTTAGCTTGGTTAAGCAATGCATCTACACGCTACCACTGAATTGGTACTAAAGACATGTTTCGCTACCCATAAAGGTACTGTGAATATGGGATCATCTATCCCTACGCATCCCATGATGGATTACCTCTCTTAGATCCACGAAGTGATGCTTGCCTTGTTAGTTATGCTTACGCCGGTTACTTATCAAACCCGCACAAGGCATGTTCCCAAGTTGGTTATGTCTTTACCATAAGGAACACCGCAATATCTTGAAGGTCTATGGAATAGACTCTTGTTGCCACCTCTTCAATCCACGCAGAGCTCATCGCTTTACATGAGGCCACGCGTGAAGGTATTTGGCTACGATGCGTTATCGAGCACATACGGCATACTTATGCTTTGTCTTCTGTTAGTGGAGTCCCCATGATTCTCCATAAAGACAATGCCATTTGTATTGACCATTGAAGAAGGGATTTATCAAAGGCGACAATATTAAGCATATTGCCCTGAAGTTCTACTTCATACATCAGCAAAAGCATCAGAAGTTTGAAGTCAAGCAGATTTGTTCCCGAAGACAACCTTGCGGATATCTTCACCAAATCTTTATCGAAGTCTACCTTTCCAGAAGCTTCTTCGAGGTATTGGATTGCGTTTACTATTTGATTTACAACGTTTGTAGTCTTCAGGGGGAGCATTGTCGAATTCAGGGGGAGTATCCCGAAGTATACTCACTTGACCTTAATGTACTCTTTTTCCCCTTAGCACAAGACAACTTTTTCCCACTGGGTTTTGTTGCCTGACAAGGTTTTTAACGAGGCACCCACATCGGGTTGGTCATACCTCTGTACGCTTTTAGTGTCGACAAATGCATGCTCACTTTTTCCCCTTCGCCTTTGGTTTTTTCCCATTGGGTTTTCCTTTGGCAAGGTTTTAGTGTTAGCATTCTTCCCATGGATTCCCCGTTGACTCATGTTCCTCCGAGTGCCTGCCGCGACGACTTCATCAACCGCCTACGCTATTTGTCCGAAGATCTGATGCGCCTACTTCTTGAGTTCTCCACACTCAAGGGGGAGTGTTGTAGGAATCTTTATTAGGGTATGATTGTGTAAACTAGAAGTAGGAAACCCTGATGGACTTTGTATTAGCTAAAGCCCATTCCTATTGGGATTGGTGGAAACCCTAGCTTGTTTCTCTATAAATAAAGGCACTACGAAGGAGGACAAACACACCTCTCTTCTATTCATCTATTCTATTCTCTCTTACTAACGATTCTCTGTCTCTAAGGCTTAGCAATTCATTATTACTGCAACAAAATAAGAGATTAATTTAATTATATGAGGTGAGGGGCAAAGTGCGCACAAAGAAAGAAGAGGAGGAGTGCATGTTTTATTTTTTATATTATTATACTGTGCACAAATAGCTCGTGTAGTAGATATTCGATAGGGTTGTGGCCAATATAGTGGAACTACCAACTAAACTTTACATTTCAAAACACTTTACAATTGTCATTTACCAATACATTTTGGTTTGGGTTTTTTTTTTCCCCCATTGATTGATTAATTGGGCATGGAGTATGAATCATGTTGGTATATTAATTATATAGTGCTATCTTTATTTTTTTTTTTATATTTTTTTTATATTGAGGCAGCATCCAAAACTGCAGAAGCAGCTGATGATGCAGGAATTGACCTCCTCCAAGGAAACATAAGTTTGACCGGATGAGTCTCTGAATAATCCCCAAGTAGTGAGCTTTCATCCTCCTCTTCGGAGCTCAAGCTATCGAGTGGTATGAAATTAGGATACTTATCTAGCAAGGAAACCGAATTCTTCGGTACACTTGACTCCACTTCTCTCTGTCGGGTCACAAAAGGGTGTTTGAGCAGTTGTGCAGCTGTGAACCTCTTAACAAGGTCCTGATCAAGGCACTTTTCCAAAAAGTCAGTAGCCTCATTCGATAATCCACATGGAATGGGAGATTCACCGGTAATCAGAGGCACCAATTGACGCAAATCTGCGCTGGGTGAGGCTTCCCACTGCCTCTTCCCCGTGAGCATATTGATCACCACACATCCAAGAGCCCAAATATCCGAAGGCGGCTCTTGGATGTCACAAACCACAGTCTCCGGTGCCATGTATACAAGGGTGCCTCGGCAAGAGCTCTCACTGGAAACCGTCTTAGCCAGTCCAAAATCTGCGAGCTTGGGCACGTAACCGTAACCCGAGGCCACCATTAATATGTTCTCTGGCTTAATATCACAGTGCACAAACCCAAACTGGTGAATGTAATCGATGCCTTTCAGGAGGTGTTCTGTGTACCTGCTCACTTGGGGCTCCGAACACCCCAAGTGAATGTAATCGGATAATGCACCGCCCTCTGCGTACTCCATGAGCACGTTGTACACAAACTTGCCCCGACCAGCATAAGCCGTCAGGTCGCTGCCGTAATATCCGATCAAATAGGGGCAGTCTTTGAGGAGGTCCAGGATTTGATTTTCTCTCATCAGTTCGGCCGCTTTATGAAACCACGTCGATTTCACGGCCATGTATTTGGGGATTTTGGTCCCGGCCGAACAAAGTTTGGGCCTTCTGACGGTGGCCAGGAAAACTGACCCGTACCCGCCCCGGCCGAGCATTGGGCCCCGAACCCACTCATACCCACAGTTGTTCTTTGATAAACTACGCTCCTCCGATTCATCGGAGGTCTCTGCTCTCTTCACACCCGGCATAGATTCGCAACAATTTATTTCATAAACAATTAAAAAGGTTTGGACTTTCCGATTGGCCGGCGATTCCGGCCAAAACCCCAAAAGCCCCAATTCGTAAATTGGGGAATTCACAAACTTTTCGTCGATCGGGTTCTCTCGCTAAATACCAAAATCGAATTTTTTTTTTCGATTCGAAACAGCGAATTTGAAAAACAGGGTAACAGAGAAAACCTTTGGAATCGACGAAGGGGAAGTGGCGAGGCGAAGAAGATCGATCGAATTTCACAAAACCCGAGATTTTATATGTGTACTTTTGACAACACCGGAGTGGAACAGCAGAAAAGGTTCCAACTTTCCGGTGGGTCGGCGATTCCGACCAAAACCCAATTCGTCAATTGATGAAATTCGCACAATTTTCGCCGATTGGGTTCCCTCCCCTTCCCGCGCCGGAGGGTCGTCGGTTCTTAAGAGACAGAGAAAAAGAAGGGAGGGGAGGGCGGGGCGGGGGGGGGGGGGGGGGGGGGGGGGGGGGGGGGGGGGGGGGAGGAAAAGAGAAGGAGGGGAGGTGGGGAGGAGGTCTGCAAGATGATAAAAACAAACCAAACGACCCGCTCTGTCTTCTTTTTTCGCGAGAGCTTTTTTTTTTTTTTGTATAGGGGAGAGAGGTGGGGAGGGGGGGGAGAGAGAGGGGGGGGGGGACTTTATATAACAGAGAGAGAGAGATGGGGGCCAAGGCAACGGTCGTCTTTGGCCTTTTATACTCCTCCTTAAGAAAAATATATTTTATTTTCACTTTCTTTCTAAATTATTAATTAAATATTTTGTCTCAACTTGCACGAAACCGAGTTTTGATTGGTTCGGGTTGATGGTAGCGCGTTGAGCGCTTTTACAGCTAGGATTTTTGGTGTACAACAACTGCTGCGGGTAAAATAAGGTTTAATTGTTAAAATGCCCCTTCAAACTCACTTTTCGTAAAAATTCGCCTCCCCGAACTCCAAAATGCCTTAATTCGCCCATCCTAACTCACTTCTGTTACACCGTTGCCCCCTTTTGTGTTTTTCCGTCTCTTTTTGCTGATGTGGCATTGTATATGGGTCCCATTTGCTGATGTGGACTGCCACATATCAAAATGAGTTGCCACGTCCTCTGCCCTGGTCCCACTTACAATTTTTTCTCTTATTCTCCTTCGTCCTCTGCCCTGGTCGTCGTCGAAGCCGATGGAGGCGTCGACGACCTTGCCTCCTAGTAACTTTTTTGTTCGCAGAGCAGCAGGAGTTCGTTCTTGTCGACGGAAATTGACGTCACTCCAGCCGTCGGAGTTGGACTAGGCCCCCACCGACTCCTCGCCTCGACCCTGCGCTCCGACCACCCGTCGCACGATCTCAACGTGCGTCCGCTTCATGTCCAGCGTCGGCGGCAAGATCTTACCTTGGCCGCACGACAACCAGCTCCGCTACGTCTATCGTCGCCGTCCACTGCTCCGCCACTTTCGCTTCCCTCCTCGCCAAGCTCTCGAAACTCTCAGGTAATCAAACCTCCCCGAACGACGTTGTTGACTCCGAATTGAATTTTGATCAGCTGTAATTAGGAATTCGAATCGAGGCAAGGGCCGACGAACTCAGGCCCACCCGCTCCTCAATCTCACTTGGGTCCTCGATGTTTATCTCAAGGTGTGTCTTCGACCAAAAACCCACCAAAATGATTCGATAGTTACTTCTGGATAAGTTGTAAATTTCAGTGAGGTACCGAATTTCGGGTTTCGATCAGAATTTGGGTGTGTGTTTTGAATCAATGTGATTTAGTTGAGGAAGTTAATTGCTGGGTTTGTTAAAATGGATTATGTTCAGGGTCGGTGTCGACTTGCAAGAGCTTGAGCTTGGAGTCAACGACAACGTCGCCGTCGTCCTCCTCGTCTGCGGCTGGGCCGTAGGGGGGGTTTTTGGGGTTTGTGTGGGGGTTTTGTGGGGTTTGTTTTTTGTTTTTGTGTTCGGGGGGGGGGGTGGGTTGGGTGGGGTTGCCATGTGCGGGGGGGGGGGGTGGGGCCCTTTGTTCCTCCGTTGTCTCTCCTTTGTCTTGAGGGGGGGGGGGGGGGGGGGGGGGGGGGGGGAGGGGGCGCCTTGTTTGTATGTGTCGTTCTTCATCTGGGCGCACCACCCATACACACCGACACCCCTAGAAAAAGGGAGGGAAAAAAAAAGGGGGGGGGGGGGAGAGGGGGGGGAGTGGGGGAGGGGGGGGGGAATAGTGTTTTTGGGTGTGTGGGGGAGTTTTTAGTGGAGGGGGGGTTTGGTGGGGTTTTTTTTTTTAAGCGGTAAAATAAATCGACTGCCCCTTCTCTCTCTCTACTTTTGTACTTTTGTGTTTGTTAGAGCATCTCCAAGAATCTAGCCAAAATTTTAGCTATTTTATCAAAATCTATTTTAGCTAGTTATTTTAATATAAATAATTTTAACAGATTAGCTATTTTAACTTATTTTCAAATATTTTAATAATTCTTCAAAAAGATAAAATGGTAAATTAATTTCAACCAAATTCGGCATGCAAGTTCAAAAACTGCCAAGCATTCATATTCAGTACAAAAGTATCACTTGTACTGAAATCCAAGTTCAAAAACTTCCAAGCATTCATATCATTCAGTACAAAAGTATTACTAGTACTGAAATATAGTTAAAAAAATATCAATAACTACACTATATGTAGACATTAACCTAACCACTAGTACTTCTCTCGGTAGCCTTGTTACCTATTCGCCTCTTCATGCAAGAAGATTCAGGAGACCCAACATCGTCTTCATCTAAGTTCACTGATTTTGGAGTGGAGGTTGTGAGATCCATTTTTATTGAACCTCAATAAGAGCCAACAATGCTCAAATGCAAATGGTGGGTTTCCCTTTTGTAGTTTCTGGAACACCTCTTTTACTGCTTGAATCTGAAAACAGAACATAAGAATTCATATAACATGTTTGATGTATTATTATCATACATACACTAAATCAGAACTATCTCTTACCCTGTCGCGTTGGTTGAGACCACTTGGGTTCACGTCCTGAACATCATCATAGAGTAACGTAGTGAAATTGAATTCTACTTGAGAACCCATCTACACATATAACAAAGATAATTTAAAATCTGAATCTTGCCACTACAAATAATATTCCAACTAAACATATCCTCAACTAGATGTAAGAAGAATCAATAGAAGTTTTGTCATTAGAAATTAGCCAAGAGTTTGATAAAACTACTATGTTGTCAGAAGTTTCCACATTGCAGAACAACTTAATTAATGTGTACCTCATCATCTCGCATCACAACAAGTTGTCGAGGCCATGCTAGGTGAGTATTAATTGCTTGCTGAACAGTTTGAACTTCAAGACTAGGTATTGGTACAGGACCATCTTGCTTAATGGCCTTTGCAACCCCTAGTGGCACTCCATGTATTGGTCCATCTAAATGGTATGACTGTTCCATATGCAACAATGTTTTGCACCATGTCTACAGCTAGCTTGCATTTTGTTACCTTGCAATGAGTTAATTTAAACACAATCAGTATCTATCTTGACCATAAATAAGGCAAACACATTATGTACCTTCTTGAGATTGTCATATATTCTTCTTCTTTTCAGATTGTAGATGTCCTCCATTGGTGAGATCTTGACAACATAACATTAATTGATTGTCAATGTTGTGGAGTTGAACTAATGAAATCTTGAGAATACAATAAAAAGGCCATCATGGACTAAGGTCCAAACGGATCAATCTTGTTGGAGAGGTACTGCTCGAGGAAAGGACAAGGTTACTTCCCGATAAAGGATAATAAATAAAATTGAAACAAGATAAAATCCTATAGCGAAACGACTTCTGGCATCATCGAAAGGATCGAAACTACATTCCTAGGCCGACAATTTTTTCTGGATAGGTTGAACTATTGGAAGCAAATGGAAAAGGAACATCGAGTGGGATCAAAGAAACTAGCGGACTGATCACTAAATAAATACAAATATGTGCAA